>CM074197.1:7500-607500 GCA_037179385.1 Holothuria scabra | reverse complement strand
TCTGAAGCTGAATTATATTCCTGGGATTTTTTGATTGGGGTTACTAAATGTCTATGAACCAATATTCACCATTGAAGGGAATGCAAGCTACAAATATTGCCCATACATGGGGTCACCTCCACTGGAATTGTTTCTGTCTAGTCACTGGCATTCCTGTTGCGGGGGTAGAAGGGGTATGGAGGAGGGCTGCACAGGCTTCTCACCTGGTGAATATGTTTTTATTTTGAAACCTTGGGAGCTCTAGTGGGTACAAGGGTTAAACTCATGCTCACTGGTAATAATTGCAGTTAAAGGCCCAGTTCTCTCACCCCAAACAGCACCAATTCTCCTAACCTTCTTACTGAAGCCCCTCCCACAACTGTCTGAAATTCATCCTCAGCCAGACACAATACCAGTTTATTGCTTCAGGGTGAGTATAAAAAAGCTCAATGTACCTAATCAAAACACTCTTAGTACAGTTCATGTGGTGTAATATAAGCTTTAGCACTCTGCATTGTTTGAATTAGCTGTCAATCAAAGAGCTGAGCCAATTGAGAATTTGGGTACCCGGTTTCCTAAATTATAGTTTGGGTTGAGAGGTCTGGCCCTTTAAGGGGAGATCCAGCAAAATAATATTCCATATTTTTTTTTCATATTTCAGGATTATTTTTGTTTTTCTTTGTCATTTGATTGGCCAGTACGTATACATGGCTTAAATTTGGCCATTACCCTTATGTAGGCAAAATCTTTCAAAGCAGTAATTTAGTCAGTATTTTGTCAGAGTTATGAAATTCGATGCCAAAGCTGGTATTCTGATTATTAAAATTTTCATGTTTTTGAGAATTTTTTGTTTAAAAGTATTAATCTGCAGAAAAGGTGTGGTAAGTCTGTTAATGCAAGCATGTACTGAATCTTGCATAAGAGGGATGGTCCAATGCAAGGCCATTAATTTTTGTGTGGGATCAAATTTTAACCAATCGGAAATGAAAAAGAGAGACTCTTCCCTTCGGTTTTGTCTGTCGTGCAATGTTGCTGGTATTATCAAGCAGTGAATTGCCTCCCCTAAGGTAGAAACTAAAGGAGGTACCTAGCTTATTTCACTTATTTCAAAGGGTATACCTTTGGGAAGACCATTTTCTGTCATGAATTTAATGCAAAATCTTCCATGCATGTGGTAGACAATACTGTAAGGCTTTGTCCTTGGTGTTTTCATCAAAAAAAAGGGATCGTCTGTTTACTTGAGTAAAAAAATAAATTCAAAGTAGAAAAGTAGAATAAACCCTGTAGGCATACGCTACTTTAAAAAGTGAATCAAAACTTTGTGTGCCACCGGTGTCAAAATCAAATTTCTTAACTCTGGTATTGTATTAACTGGTGCTACCAAAAGATCTTGCAGAGCTCAACATGACACACTTGAGTTTATTTAGTACAACAATGATAAAAAAAATTTCAAATATTTGGCAAGAAGAAGGCATGTTTTCTTGTTCCTAAAATTCAAGGGAAATTTCCTTCCAGATACCCAAACTTTCCTGAAAGGAGCCCTCCTAGCCTTTATCCCAACTTTTTCCACCCATTACTCTCCTGGACAATTACTGTAAGTGGATGGTTTTGTGCTCAAAACAAATTTTTGGAATTCATTCACCTTCAT
The DNA here is from genome assembly GCA_037179385.1 of Holothuria scabra. Classification (NCBI taxonomy): domain Eukaryota; kingdom Metazoa; phylum Echinodermata; class Holothuroidea; order Aspidochirotida; family Holothuriidae; genus Holothuria; species Holothuria scabra. The sequence continues at coordinate 605,873 of CM074197.1, read as the reverse complement.
GATGGGGAGAGTATGACTAGCTCCAGGTTGTTTGGGTCACTCAGAACCCTCTGGGCCCTAAGTCCAGGTTGTTTGGGTCACTCAGAACCCTCTGGACCCAAGTTCCAAGTTGTTTGGGTCATTCAGAACCTCCCTGGGCCCTAGTTCCAGGTTGTTTGGGTGATCAGAATCCTCTGGACCCTAGCTCTAGGTTGTTTGGGTCATTCAGAACCTACTGGGCTGTAGCTCCAGGTTGTTTGGGTCATTCAGAACCCTCCAGTCCCTAGCTCCAGGTTGTTTGGGGCATTCAGAACCCTCTGGGCCCTAGCTCCAGGTTGTTTGTGGCACTCAGAACCCTCTGGGCCCTAGATGTTGTCCATAAATATGGTCTGCATGCCTACTGGGATGTCAGGATAATGTCAGAGTATAGTTAAAGATAGTACTAGCAATAAATGAAAATTTCCCTACATAAAATTGTAGTGTTGTGGTGTGCTTCATGTTAATGGTGTACATGTATCATTTTATACATTGCTCAAGATAAATGGTTAAAATTTAATGCCCAGATCTAAAACCACACATGGATCATGTCATGTATGAGCTCCTGGATGAAACCAGGTGTAACAAGTGGAAGTGGACATTGTCTCATGAATGTTTTAAAGTGTGTGCATGACAGTAATTCTTTGCACACTTGTATCATGGTATGGTTTGAAGACCCAATTCTCTCACCCAAAAGAGTACCAATTCTCCCAACCTTCTTACTGAAGCCCTTCCCACTGATAGCCTGAAATTCATCCTCATCCAGAAACAATCTCAGTTTATTGCTTCATTGTGAATAGAGAAAAGCTGAAAGTGTGTGTTCAAAACATTCTCAGTACAGTTCATACTGTGTAATATACTGTAAGCTTTGGTATTCTGCGTTGTTTGAATAATTCACTTTCAATAAAAAAGCAGAGCCAATTGAGAATTTTGGTACACCCCATCCAAAATTGTAGTTTGGGATGAGAGAATTGGCCCTTTAAGGAGCGCTTCAGAGAGGATCTAGAGAAATTTAATTGGAAAATTGCAACTAGTTCCCTGTAATGGTGTATACCCTATCATATTACATCATGGTTCCCCAAACCTAGTGTCGTGGCTTTGGCTGGGGTTGCAAAGCAATTCTCATGAGGTGGTGGGACGGTTTCAAAACTTACTAATTTATGCTAAAAAGCTCAGTATATAATATAACATCAGTGGTTAGATTTGTGATTTGAGCCTAAAGTTAATGGGTTGTGGGGATGGAGTAAAGTTTCTGTTGTTTACTAACATACTGCTATGGTGCTATAGCTCTATGCTGTATGGAATGTGGGAAAGTCTACAGGAGTACTGTAGATTATCAACTTTTTCAAAACTGGGGTCATGCTTAGATGGTGTTGCCAGAACACAGGGGTCACCATTTTGAAAAGTTTGGGAACCATTGTACTTAAGTATCATGTAATTGAAAAGATGTACTGTAAGTTTTTTTCTTTCCATAGCCAATTTGTCTTTGTTCCACAAAATGGGAAGAGTCAATGATATTGTATCTATAACATTAAGGGAATAGTGTGTGCATGGGCTAAAAAATTGTGTCCATGTACGAGATGCCTATAGTGGTGAGTGAGCAACAATGATCAAAGTACAAGGTTAATGACCATTAGCCCGTACAGTAGGTTACAATAACCAATTGCACAATGAAAAGATGATTCAATTTGGATTCATCAAGTCCATCTAGCATCACAAATACCTATGTGCTTATGTGCCTCTAGCTTAACTGTGTACATTGACGAGAGAATATAGGGCCAGTTCATTGTCATGTGCTTAATGTATGATGCAATTCCTATTATTGAAGGGCATGATGAAATCGTTTTATTTTAAGACTTGGACCCTGTACCATTCTACTACCAGTCTGTTGTTCATGAATCTGTAATCTTAAGAAATACCTGTACAACCACTAGCAGACAAATAGCATTGTATGCACAAGCTGTGAAGTTCTCATTGAGGATAGTGTATGCCTATGTGACCTTCATACAACCCCACTGTGTAGGTAAATCAGCTGATATCTGATTGTTTATAAATATTGCAAGTTTACATTGTCAGCACACAGACAGTAATAAGACTAGTAATTTATACACCATTGTACTGTATAATATGCCATACCAGCTGGATGCAAAATAATCAGCTTCTGTAATTCAATGATGTGTGTAGTGTGTGTAGGGAGTAACTTTACGTCATAACATAACATAGTACTAAAGTAGATCCCAGGACTTGAAGTACTGTAAGCTTGAAAATTTAAGGGTACAATCATCGTTAACAAATTGGCTGTGTTAAAAGCCTCTAAAGAAAGCTTACCTGTTAAGTCCTTGGTTGATTCACTATAGCAGGATAAAATAGGTTCAGGGAGCTGACTCAGTATTTGGAATGAGAAAGTTCAAAGTTCATACTCTAAATCGCTAAATCAATACACTGTAGTTGGTATATACTTCACTAAGATTGCTCTTGAAAGCTTTGCACTAATTTCGCTAACTGCCTGACACTGCTGTACACTATAGCACTAAAAACCCCACCTAGTATCCTGAAGGGAGAGGAAAAGAAAAACAAAAGTCAACACTAACAAATCTCCCCCTTTTTTCTTTTTCTGGAAACAACTTTAACTTCTGGTAGGATACTGATGGGAAACACCATAGTTCTGTAAGCTCCCCATTTGTAGGACATCCATTAGTTCCTTACAAGATGCCCCATGTTTTGTGAGGCAATTTGAAATTTGGGCACCACTCTCAATCCACTTGACACTAGAAAGTTCTCCTTTATGGAGCATCTCCTTGATGCTTCCTATCTCCACTCTAAGACGCTTTTCACTAACTGCTTTGGTAGAGTGAATGTTCTCAAATAGGGATTTGTTATCAGTACACACTCTGATAGGCACTCTATTTTCCTTAGGCTTGTTAAAAACCATTTCTGACAGAAGATATCCAAGGCAATATGCTGAGTCAAGGCTATCAGCCATAGAGAGAGCTTCTGCCGCTAAAGTACTCCGTACCACTCTTCGAATTTTTCCAGATCGCCAAGTAAGGGGACAAGACTTGTTGTCCTCACCAGTCAAAAACACAATGTGACCACCGGCACTGGAAACTCCATCAGTTAAATTTGCATAGGAGGCATCACAAAATACTGTCAAACTCAACTGCTCTATTTCCCCCAGGTTAGGAAAGAGGATGTTACTCCTTTTTGATTTTAACTTCTTGATCACCTTATTGGCTTGGAGCAAATCTTTACTCTAGGTTCTCTGGTTGCAGTACTAAGCTCCAAGGCATCATAACTGGCATCAGGTCTTGTTTGGTTAGATGCCCACTGCACTTGACCAATGGCTCCTCTCAACTCTGTCACTTCACTTTGTTTGAGTAAAAACTCCTTTTGAGCCACTCTTTTTGCTGGAACAGGGATCTCTGAAAGGAATCTACGTAATTATCCTGTGTGAGCATGATGCCATCTTTTCCTTGAGCAATTTCAAGTCCAATATATCTGAAAGCACCTTCTGCCTCTTTCCCAATTTTGAAAGCTGATCTTACCCTGTCTACCACCATTCTTTGGAAGTTGTCTGTACCAGCCCACAGGAAATCATCAACATGCAAAATGAAAATGCCTTTCAGTTTCCCTTCATTGTGCCAGAAAAATAATGCCAGGTCTACTTCTGAGCGTGAGCATCCATGTTTAAGGAGTTCATCCCTGACACTGAAATACCAATTTCTTGAGGCATCATTCAAACCATACACACACTTTTTTAATTTCCACACTTTGCCAGTAACATCAGCCTCTTTAGGTGGCCTCAGAAACATCTCACGGTTGATCTCATTTCCTTGCAAAAATGCAGCTTTAATATCTATTGAGTGACATTTCCAGGAGAGAGTAGATGCCAGAGCCAGAAAAACCTTCATTGTCTCTTTAGAAACTGTAGGAGAGTCAGCTTGAACACAATTCTGTTCTTCAAACCCACGAGCCACAAGTCTGGCTTTGACAGTTCTCTTACCATCAGCTGACTTCTCTGTTATCACCCATCTGGTAGATATAGTTTGCTGGCCACAATCTACAATCTCTTCATATACTTGAAACTTCTTCCAATTAGCAAGTTCTTCATCTTTGGCAAGTCTAACTTCTGGCTCATCATGTCTGTGTAAGGGAATAAAGACAGCATTGGCCTCTTCACTGGCACCAGATTCATCCCTTTCATCTGAATTATTTTCCACAATCTTCCGATCTTGCACATCATTTCCAAAATCCAGCTCTTTAAGTGAAGAATCACTTTTCTCCTTTACATAAAACCAATTACGGTATTTTCCAGTGGCCTTTCCAGACCTTTGTACAACTTCGCATTCAATCCATGAGCTTCCACCAGTTGGTAAGTAAGTGATGTTCTGTTTCACTTTGGGCAATGTCTGGGCAGATCGTATTTCTGTTCTTTGGTCAGACTGGTTATGATCTTGGTTGGATTCTCCTTCTTCTATGTCATCAGTCACTGCCTGAGGATTATCACTATAATCATCTTCCTCTTCCTGTGGTTCAGAAAGCCATCTGCCTTGCCACTTGTTTGGGAACTATCATGACCCCTCTTCCCAAGAATTTGAAGTTTGGGGTCCCTCATGGAGGTGGTTTATCAAACTCTGCATCAATTCTTAGCAGTCGACAGGGATGCACTCTCACATACACACTACCATGACGGACAAAAACCACTTTACCATCTTGCCCAAGAACTTTGCCCGGACCTCTCCATTTGTTACTCTCATCACGCTTGTAATACACCTTGTCACCAGGCTGAAAAAATCATCAGAACTTCTAATCTTGTGTCGGAGGGCTCTCCTTATCTTCTCTGATGCTTCAGCTTGAACAAACGCTTTTCGACTTGCATGTAAGGCGTTCAAATGTTTAGCAAATATTTCACTCACTGTGGTTCCATGAAGGGCTGGAGCTTGGTCAGAGAGCACTGATGGCAGGTTTGGATTCCTACCAAACACAAGCTGGTAAGGGCTATATCCATACACCATCTGCAATGAATTTTTTGCATTCACTGCCCATACTAGAGCTAGCTCGATATCCATGTTGGGGTAATCCTCCAAAATCTTCTGAACACAATTATCAACAACTGCATGGTTTCTCTCACACAGACCATTTTGCCAGGGACTCCTACCCGCTGTGTTCCATACCTCAATGTTAAGGTTTTCAGCCATATCTCTGAAATCCTCATTGGAAAATTCTCCACCATTATCAGAAAGAAATTTTTTTGGTGCTCCCAAACCACTGCCAATCCACAACTTCATCACTGTATCAATGATCACCTTAGGGGTTTTTCTGTAGATAACACCAGCCATGCTAAAACGTGTAGCAACATCAATAATGTGTAAAAAATATAGGCCACTTTTCCATTCTTTGAGATCCAAGGTCACAACTTCATTGAATTCTCTAGCCAGAGGCAATCCAACTACAGGCCTTGGAGGTGTTTTCTTGTATCTCTTACAAACATCACACTTTGATACAATTTCTTCCACTAAATCCATTGTTTCCTGATCAGAAATATTGGCATCTTTCAGCAGGTATTTCAGCTTCTGTGCAGTTGGATGGGCAAATTGCTTGTGCAGCTTCTCAATTCTCTTTCGTTTTCTCTATAACTCTCTTCTTCTGACACCAAGGCCTCTACTGTGTCACTGACAGGAATTGTTGTTTCAACAATAGGGATGCAGTAGTGACCAGAAGAGGTACACTGAAGGTCAACTGTCTTCCCAAAAATGGTTGCGCAGTCATTTTCTAAGTCAAGTTTCACTTTTGCCTTCTTCATTGCCGGATTTCCCAAAAGCAGGGGAATATCACTTTCCACCACTTCAGTAGTCACTTGGCATTTCACACCAGCAATATCACATGGTATGGTAACTTTCTCCTTAGACTTCAAGCGCTTTCCACCCCCAAACTTGAAAACTGTGTCACTTTTGCTCCTAATTACATGAGCCTTCTTTTCCTCTTCAAGCATATCAATATAATGAGCCATCCAGGCTTCTCCAGCAACCGTTGAGCTACACGCACTATCCAAGACAGCAGAACCCAAAGCCTCTGTCAATAAAACTTCTGTCTCTGACTGTTTGTTCCCAGTGAACAACACAGCTTCCTCGTCTTTACTACCAGTTTGCAATACACTGCTTTGCAGGTTCTCATATGAATCTGGGCAGTCTTTCAGAAGATGTCGGATTGATTCGCAACTGCTACATTTCAAAGGGTAACCATCAGGTCCAAGCGGATTCAGTCGCTTGGTTATACTCAGGGAATTTTGTCTTCCTCCTCTGTTGCCACGACCTCTGTTAAAATTCTTAGCACGATCATACTGAGAATTACTGTACCTTCCACGACCATTACCTCTGAAACCTCCTCTTCCAGTGACAAATGCAGTTTCGTCAGAACCAATAAATGTTGGTTCAGCCTTGATGGCCAGTCCATCTTTGGTTTCCATTGATGACATCGACTGTTCTCCAAAGAACTTCTTAAGAGAAATCTGCATTTGAGAAAACATGCTGTCTGGTTCCTTGTAATTCACAGCTGTGAGTACTAGTTGCCTTTCTTTATGCTCTAATTGAGCACTCTCCAAAAGTTTGAAGGCCAGGACTGGTTGAGGGAGCTCCATCTTATACTTTTTGGTTTTGTTATACAGCTTCTCGAATTCCACAACATATTCCTCCATGGTCGTCTCTGTTTTCCTTCTGTAACGATCAAATTTAGTGTAAGCCTCATAGGCAGCAGATAATTCGTCCTTCTTGAAAACATTGTCCATAAACTTTATGAGGGTTTCAACACCTGTATCTTTCTTAAGTTCCTCTATATCCACTTCACTGAAGACCTTATCCCTTATAAATTTGGCTCCCACCTCAGGAAGGGTTAAGGCTATGGCCAAGCCATGTTTCTCTTTCTTTAAGTCTGTCACTACCTGCCAGGCTTTAACCTCTTCGATCCATCTGGTGTACGGCTTCGCTTCACTAAATACTGGTGGGGTTTTGTAACTTGCCATGACTCTGTATATGTAGGATGGGATTTAGCAACCAGGCTCTGCTACCATGTTAAAAGCCTCTAAAGAAAGCTTACCTGTTAAGTCCTTCGTTGATTCACTATAGCAGGATAAAATAGGTTCAGGGAGCTGACTCAGTATTTGGAATGAGAAAGTTCAAAGTTCATACACTAAATCGCTAAATCAATACACTGTAGTTGGTATATACTTCACTAAGATTGCTCTTGAAAGCTTAGCACTAATTTCGCTAACTGTCTGACACTGCTGTACACTATAGCACTAAAAACCCCACCTAGTATCCTGAAGGGAGAGGAAAAGAAAAACAAAAGTCAACACTAACAGGCTGTACAGTATCTATAGACACACCACAGCCAGTAAAGTCCTAACAGGTTGTCTGTAATTATACAGTCCCTAGTAGACTGTCCTGTTTGGACACCACAGCCAGTAATGCCAGTAAAGTCCTAACAGGTTGTCTGTAACTATACAGTCCCTAGTAGACTGTCCTGTTTGGACACCACAGCCAGTAAAGCCAGTAAAGTCCTAACAGGTTGTCTGTAATTATACAGTCCCTAGTAGACTGTCCTGTTTGGACACCACAGCCAGTAATGCCAGTAAAGTCCTAACAGGTTGTCTGTAATTATACAGTTCCTAATAGAATGTCCTGTTTGGACACCACAACCAGTAAAGCCAGTAAAGTCCTAACAGGTTGTCTGTAATTATACAGTCCCTAGTAGACTGTCCTGTTTGGACACCACAGCCAGTAATGCCAGTAAAGTCCTAACAGGTTGTCTGTAACTATACAGTCCCTAGTAGACTGTCCTGTTTGGACACCACAGCCAGTAATGCCAGTAAAGTCCTAACAGGTTGTCTGTAACTATACAGTCCCTAGTAGACTGTCCTGTTTGGACACCACAGCCAGTAATGCCAGTAAAGTCCTAACAGATTGTCTGTAATTATACAGTCCCTAGTAGACTGTCCTGTTTGGACACCACAGCCAGTAATGCCAGTAAAGTCCTAACAGGTTGTCTGTAATTATACAGTCCCTAGTAGACTGTCCTGTTTGGACACCACAGCCAGTAATGCCAGTAAAGTCCTAACAGGTTGTCTGTAATTATACAGTTCCTAGTAGACTGTCCTGTTTGGACACCACAACCAGTAAAGCCAGTAAAGTCCTAACAGGTTGTCTGTAATTATACAGTCCCTAGTAGACTGTCCTGTTTGGACACCACAGCCAGTAATGCCAGTAAAGTCCTAACAGGTTGTCTGTAACTATACAGTCCCTAGTAGACTGACCTGTTTGGACACCACAACCAGTAAAGCCAGTAAAGTCCTAACAGGTTGTCTGTAATTATACAGTCCCTAGTAGACTGTCCTATTTGGACACCACAGCCAGTAATGCCAGTAAAGTCCTAACAGGTTGTCTCTTACTATACAGTCCCTAGTAGACTGTCCTGTTTGGACACCACAGCCAGTAATGCCAGTAAAGTCCTAACAGGTTGTCTGTAATTATACAGTTCCTAGTAGACTGTCCTGTTTGGACACCACAACCAGTAAAGCCAGTAAAGTCCTAACAGGTTGTCTGTAATTATACAGTCCCTAGTAGACTGTCCTGTTTGGACACCACAGCCAGTAAAGCCAGTAAAGTCTTAACAGGTTGTCTGTAATTATGCAGTCCCTAGTAGACTGTCCTGTTTGGACACCACTGCCAGTAAAGTCCTAACAGGTTGTCTGTAATTACAGTATACAATTCCTAGTAGACTGTCCTGTTTGGACACCACTGCCAGTAAAGTCTTAACAGGTTGTCTGTAATTTTGCAGTCCCTAGTAGACTGTCCTGTTTGGACACCACTGCCAGTAAAGTCCTAACAGGTTGTCTGTAATTATACAGTCCCTAGTAGACTGTCCTGTTTGGACACCACAGCCAGTAAAGCCAGTAAAGTCTTAACAGGTTGTCTGTAATTATAAAGTCCCTAGTAGACTGTCCTGTTTGGACACCACAGCCAGTAATGCCAGTAAAGTCCTAACAGGTTGTCTGTAATTATACAGTCCCTAGCAGACTGTCCTGTTTGGAAACCACAGCCAGTAAAGCCAGTAATGTCCTAACAGGTTGTCTGTAATTATACAGTCCCTAGTAGACTGTCCTGTTTGGACACCACAGCCAGTAAAGCCAGTAATGTCCTAACAGGTTGTCTGTAATTATACAGTTCCTAGTAGACTGTCCTGTTTGGACACCACAGCCAGTAAAGCCAGTAATGTCCTAACAGGTTGTCTGTAATTATACAGTTCCTAGTAGACTGTCCTGTTTGGACACCACAGCCAGTAATGCAGTAAAGTCCTAACAGGTTGTCTGTAATTATACAGTCCCTAGTAGACTGTTCTGTTTGGACACCACAGCCAGTAAAGCCAGTAATGTCCTAACAGGTTGTCTGTAATTATACAGTCCCTAGTAGACTGTCCTGTTTGGACACCACAGCCAGTAAAGTCCTAACAGGTTGTCTGTAATTGTACAGTCCCTACTAGACTGTCCTGTTTTATTGGCTCTTGAGGATCATGGCAAATTTTTTGTCCCACAATTTAAGTTTTACTAAGGAGAATATACTCAGCATAGACCAGACCAGATGCTTTTATCAGGGAAAGAGGGGAAGGGGGAAGGTATAGGGTGGTGTTTGGGGAAAGTGGTACCAAAGTCTGTGAATAGGGCCTGTCCTTAGGCTAATGTAAAGTGCAGCATAAATTAGATAGGAAAGTAGCAAGTAGAAGGCCTATTGAGGCCTTTTAATTCATTTTGCTGACATATAAACTTACCCCTTGCTACATCTTATTTGCATTAATCTCTCACGCTGTGGGCAACTCGGACCTGATCAGGTCCATAGCCAGGATTGTGTCATGGGGGGGTTGGAGGCACAAAATAAGGGAAAAGTCGACGGATAGAGAGTTCAGAAAGCTATTTTAGGTGTTTTTTGTATTGCAAGATTGGGTCTTGGAGGGTCTGACCCCCAGACCCCCTGATCATGTTATTTTTAAACTGGAGTACAGTGGCTACATCTAGCAAAATCTTGAGTGTGGAACACAATATTTATCAATGGCTATCTAAGCATCTAGCACAACCTTCAATTGCCCCAGTGTTCACATAAATTTTGACTGGGATGAGTTGAAAACTACTGGTTGCAGGATTTTGTTGTAAATTTGTAGCTTTATGGTAATCTAGTAGGAATTTATGGGGGTTGGAGGGGCTTTATATTAGCCCAAGTTTGGGTTGGCAAAACCCAGTGGGGCCGGGTCTTTACCATCCCCATGTTTAGTCCCCTAGCTGTCAGTTCTCAGTGTAGGGCAGGTTTCTCTGCCTCTTTATGATGGCAGACCTGGAGTTCAACCCTGTTTACTAGAATTTTTTGCACCAATTTACACTGCCCTTTTATCTAGGCATTTTGACAAACATGAAGGGCACATGGGCTCTTACCAATGTTGGTACAGTACCTCCACCATACCTGTGCTGTAGTTGGTACGGTTGAACTATTGACCATGACCTAAAAATTTGTAAATTATCTGTTTAGCGCTGCTGCGTTTAACAATTTTTTCTACTTTCATCTTAAGTTAAAGGTGTGAGCCAATGAAAAGAATTATGGTATCCATCTCTACACAACTGGCCATTTTATTCTAGAACATTGCATGTTGCCTGGATTTGGTTGATTATAAGCTAGGCATTTCGACTGTTCACACAAAATTTGACCTGGCTCTGGCTGCGCAGCTGTGTTTTAAACAAACTTGTCTATAGCTCTTCAAAATTGCCGAAACGTCTAGACATTCTTGTCTGGGAATCGTCTCATTTGGATTAGTAATCTGGTCATCCAGCATGTCATTATAAAATATAATTGCCCTCAACTACCCTAGTAAAAACGTCCTGACAGAGTACTGTTACCCCGGCTTCCTGTCATTGGTAGACAGCTTCCTACAGAGAGGCAGCTTCCATATACTGTGTACAGATAAGCGTGTTACTGCACTGTATGACTAGACTCATGTGAATTTATAAGAGAAATGAAGGTATCATGAAAGGGCCACACACCTGTTACTGCCAGGTCAAGAGAATTACTTCCTGGGCAAATGAAATAAGGCAAGAGTTGCTTCTGGGCAACTCAATGAAATTTCCGCCAAAATACAAACACGATCCAATCTGTCAAATTACGATTTGAAATTTCTGAGATACCTAATGGTTGAAGTGCAGTCACTAAATTTGAAGCATTGGATTGAAAAATCATTTGTGATGCTGGGGTCAGAGGGCACTGCAAATTATTCTGCAATCACATTTCAAATTACAGTATGTGGACATATAAATTTTTAAATACAGGCCCACATCAGGGCTTCAATCTATGAAACTAAATTAATTAATGGTAATAATGAATATGATTTGTTTTCCAATGTCTCACATATTTGTATTAAATAAGATTATAATTCTGGACATGGCTCCTGTTGCTGAAGGGTTGATAAGCCGGATAGACCTGTACTAATAAGGGGTACAAGTTTTCGTAGCATTAGGCTAATACATTTCATGCTTTTCTTCCTGAGGAGTGAGTGTTTCTTGCAGGTTGAGGCAGTGAATCATATGTATGGCTTTCATCAGTCAGACAGGGTTTAAAGGCCATCAGCTCACACCCAAAACTATAATTTTGTCTAGTAGTCCACAGAATTCTCAATTGGCACAGCTCCAGTAATTGACAGCAGGTTCAAAAAAAATACAGAGCAGTGCTACTGCAGGTCATATTACACAGAACACTGTCATCAAACATACTGTTAGTTCATGTTCATATGCAGATATCTGGATACTGTTTTCAACCTTACAAGGGTCTTTGTGTCCAATTGAAGCAACTTGCCCATCTGTATCAGCACCATGCCAGCCTACTCCCCAGTCCCCTCATCCTTGCTGCTATCTTCTAATTTTTGTGGGTGCCAGATAAATTCTTCTTTTAATAGTCCTCTGTCACCAGGTGGGAATTATAGGTCTATTTTTTATCAGTCCCAGCCAATGAGTACATCAAAGCTGATATCATCCAGAGGACTTGTATAGTTTTCCCCAGATACTTTCTAGAGTCAATCTTTGGCCTGCTGTATCAGTCTTCCTGTGTCCACTGTACAGTCAGACAGATGCTTCCTGTAAGGAAACTGTAGGGCCATGATAATGAACACCCTTCAAATGTTTCCTGGCCTTGACTTCAGGTTACCTGTAGCCCTTGTAGTTTTGTTGGGTCTTTCTTTAACGGTTAATGCCCACTCTAAAGCTCTTTTTTAGTTATCCCAGCAAAAGAGTTCAATTCCTGTAAAACCTGCATGCTTATGACCTATTTTCCAGTATGGCAAAAAATTCTAAGGCAAATCAAATGAAATTCCACTGTTTTTCAAAACAAAACCAGTTTGTGCATCAGTCTAAATGGTGCTGTAATAGTATATCACCTCCCTTGCATTTGACAATCACCCTGTTTGCTCGCCTTTCTGTTTCATCCAACCCTCCCTCTATCCCCCTCACCTCAACCTGCTAAAAGATTACACAAGGACATTTTCATTGTAAAGCAAAGCAGAGCGATTGGTTTTTAAGTTATAACCAGCTTGACTTATTTGTCTCATTTAATACTACCCAAACCCAAAGATCATTTAACAATGAGTGGGTTAATATTTATTTAAGGAAATAACTTGACATTTTTTAAACTCTAGAACAAGTTTCCATTTGTTTGAAGAAGCGCCATAATTGCCTTTTAGAGCACCCACTTAAGCCACTAACAAGTATGCATTGTGAAAAGTAATTTTTTGGTTCATTCTGTGAAATGAATGGTACAGTAGGTACCGTGCCTTATCTTTAACATTTGCAATCTAATCCAATCCTCCTTACCGGCTATTTGCATTATGTGTAGTGTGTTTTGGGGAGTTTTGTTGATGGTTTAAAGGTCAAGAGTATAGTCCCTAAGAACTTATTTTGAAGCAGCAGCTAATTCTCTCAATTTTCTTCTTATGCTCTTTAGAGTATCTTTTGTCATATTTTATAACCTTAATATTGCATAATGTGGTAAACCAAGCAGTTATTTCTGGTAAATTTCACATTTGAAGAGAAACATTGTTGGCCTCTATGACTCTCAACAGCCAATCATGAAACAGGACAGTCTACAACAGTATGTCACGACTTTAACTTGGGGTGACAGCTCTTGCCCATGCAAGACCCTCTTCTTGAAATCTTCACAAGCATGAACATTAGAATCTACATCACCCCTCACTTGCCTCCTATTTACCTATGTAATCCCCACTTACCGCACTTACCGCAGTGTAGAGGCTCATACACCAGATGGTGGGAAAGGGAAATGTACAATAAACATATGTAGTTATGTAAGTTAGTTAAATGCAGTTTTACACCTCAGATTCTAACTGATTGGTATTAAACGGAGCTGGCCACTGCCATTTTTTTTAGTTGTGGCTCACTCGCTGGTTTTCCCTACTGTATTGCTTATATGCTGAGCATTTAATAGCACAATGGCAGTAGGTTTCATTTTTACAAGTCTTCCTAATGACCCAGCCAGGAGTCCCATCTCTCCCCCATCTCTCCCCCCTCCCATCTCTTCCATCTCCCATCTGCAAGTCTAATTTCTAATTAACCTCTTGACCATGCAGTGGGTTAAACATGGAAACAGAATTGCTTTGAAGAATGTGCAGTTACAGTATACAACTATGTACTAGAACTGGTTGAGTGGAGTACCTTCATTAAGACTGTTTTAATTTGCTGAAATGCCACTTTTAAAAAAGTGGAGTTTTAGAATGCAGTTCTAGAAGTACTATGTTATACTGTGGCAAGATGGCAGGTAGGGGCACAAATGCACTTTTTAATTACATACTGTAATATTACACCTCACAATCACTCCTTCTAATAAACTAACTGCAGGCTTAGGTTAAACAGTAACAAAAGGATTTTGTATCCCCCTCTGCCTAATTGGGGGTCCACCCAAAAAGTACTCAAAGCTGTGGCAGAGTCAATATGAAGACTACAAAAGTGCAAATAGAATGTGTTATAGCCTTCACCACTTAGAAGGTGCAAGCAATAAATCATCTTTTCGTTGTACTGTAAATGAGGTCAGGAACAGGAACTGAATGTGTCATATCACAAACACATGCAACATACAAAGGAGTCATTGTTCTGAAGCATGTAATAAACTTGACTTCAAAATGTTGAATAAAGTAGAATTGAAAATGCCTAATGTAAAGTACTTTAGACAATAAACTTTGGTAAACCATGCTTTTAAAATCTGTACCATTTATTACATGAATTGTTAAATTACTTTGTTGAAGTAGGACAGAATTATCAATATGAAGACTACAAAAGTGCAAATAGAATGTGTTATAGCCTTCACCACTTAGAAGGTGCAAGCAATAAATCATCTTTTCGTTGTACTGTAAATGAGGTCAGGAACAGGAACTGAATGTGTCATATCACAAACACATGCAACATACAAAGGAGTCATTGTTCTGAAGCATGTAATAAACTTGACTTCAAAATGTTGAATAAAGTAGAATTGAAAATGCCTAATGTAAAGTACTTTAGACAATAAACTTTGGTAAACCATGCTTTTAAAATCTGTACCATTTATTACATGAATTGTTAAATTACTTTGTTGAAGTAGGACAGAATTATCGTGACATTACCACTTAAAGTATAGGCCCTAACATTAAAAAAAAATTGGTTTGGTTATTGTGTGGTGAGCTCAACATTGTTTTGGTTTAGACAAATCCGAGCAGCTAGTGAAGGCCTGTAGCTATTGTCTTAATTTCCTTGTCTAAATGCAATGCTAGACCCTAATATTCTGTGAAATTGAGAAAATCGAGAGATATTGTAGTGTACATGCAATCATCCATGCTACATTTAAACAAAGAAAAATTACAGCTGACAAACCCTGATTTAATCAGGCCATTACTTTGACTAATTAGATTTGTCTATAGTTCAGAGTTCAAGGTACTACTGCAGTGGTATTTCAAGTGTATACATCTGGTGCTCACACCCTGTTTTACTTCCTCTCACAAAATTGATCTTTCTGGCTATACATTCCTGGCAACTATAGTGTACCATGCACTTGCAATCTGCTCTGCAACCTATCCACTACCTCTTCAAAGAAATTTGATTTGTAACACTGGTGTGGGCTGTAGCTAAATTTCCTCAAATATCAGCTCTCCTTTTCCAAAATATAACATTTTTTCCCCCTTTTCAATCATATAATGCCACATTTAGTAGACCATGGTGGTAAGCCAGTGCTATGTTACAACTATCTATTAGCAATTTTTGCAATATTCTGGTGTTGACAAAAAATGTACAGGCAGTTTATTGCATGATTTATTGACTTTTCTAGACTTTGCAGTAAAGGATGCAAGAGATTTATAGGCCCATATACTTGTAGAGCCAAATAAATTTCAAAACCTTCACACTGCATTATATGAAGCTTCGAGACGAACAGTACCTCTACTGAAAATTCAGAATGAGGTTCAATTATGGGACCAAATGGGTTATAGTAAGGTTAATGATACATGTTGGACCTTTATAGTCTATATACACTCATTTTTAGAGTAGCTTTGTAATGTCAAGTAGCCCCATGTAAACTTTTATATGTGGTTTTTATGGCATTTGGTCTATCTATGGTTGTTGCAGGAACTACTGTAGTTAAAGTGATTGAAGAATACAAGTGTGCTACACAATGATGCTGACACTGGCAAACAATTGTTGGCCAAAAGAAAAACAAAAACTTTTCCAAAGCTGTGAAGCTTGGTTTACTTGTTTGGGTGTAACAGAGAGCCACCCTGTGTTAGTTGGATAGCTATTCTTTGTATACTAACTTGTTATTATACCAGGGACGTATGTTTGCAAATTGAAACCTCTGGTTATACCAGAAGGGGTAGTGCATATGTGTGCAATGTGTACAGTGTATAATTTGTTAAGTTTGAACTTGAACAGTGAGCAGCTGTATACTTTAGAGGTATATATTGCAAGTGCAATATTGTACCAAAATAGTATAGAAAATGTTGTCCCTGGATCAGAATCATTTCAGTTAGATTATATCCAGTCTCAGAACTCATGCCCTTACTGTATCAATTGTAAAACTTAATTTGTAACCCCTAGCTGGGCTGCAGTTGTGAGTCAAATGCGTGCCACGTTCATCCAAGTTGTCGCACAGGATGACAAAGTTTTCCAAAATATCACATCAAATTATCAACCTAACAGGTTACAGGATTGACAGTCATCATATATTATAGGGAATGAGTCTAGAATGATCCCTCAGTTGTGTAAAGAAAGGTGTGTCAATTACAGCACAATGTTTGACTCCCAACCAACATTGACCTGTCTCCCTAGGGGTCACATGGGCATGTCCTTTCATTATAATTGACCTTGCTAAACCTTTTTACTAAAAGTTTAGTTGATTTTGCATTATGTAAAATTTTTTCATGCTAAAAAACTTGCATGCAGGATATTTATTTAGCAGAAGGGTGCTTGTAAAAACAGCAATTTTCATTGCGAAAGTTGTGAAACACTTATACTTGAAGAAAATTATAAGTTTGTTATGTTTTTATATCAAGGTATGAGATATTGCATATCCGCCTACTTTTAAAAACAAATCTAGACTTGGCAGAACCCTGGTTTGATTTGAAAACAAGTGGTATAAACTAAACATGCTTCCACCATAACTTGCTAGTAAAGGCTGCAGGGACCTCCCTGAGGTAGTAAAATTTATGGTCTATGAAATATTTGTCTATTGGTAAGCTTGTCTCTAGCTGCTGTTAGTATGACTGTATGGCTTTTGCAGCACTACCTGTGTGATGAAAGTGAAGTTGAATATGCTTGTCCAGCTGTACCTTTTCTGCTGACAAAAAGTTCAAATCGGTTTGTGGTTTCCTTCTAGCTGAATAGGCATTCTAAAGGCATTGTGGGTTATTTATAGACAAAGCAGGTGTACAGCTTTTTCTTTCAAAATCATTTTGATGGAGCCGGGGAAGAGATATTTTAGATAAATCCAGAGAGTCAAGTGAAGGTCTGATTTTAGTCGGCCGAAATAAATTGGGTCCATTACCTTTCGTTTTTCAAATTTCCTTACTATCTTGGACAGTTGTACACTAAATTGTATTTAAATTTCACTAAATATGATAGTTTGATCTTCATATAGACAATAAATGAAGATGGTTTAAGGCTGATGGACCCCACTAATGACTGCCTATACAGTCTGTAGAGGTAAATTTGTTCTAAAAAGAGGGCTGATAGAGAGTAGTTAGTTAGTTGGATAAGATTTAACAAGACACCAACATGTATGTGTTATATAGTGTCATGCTGTCCAAATACTGTTCAGGTCCTCCCGTTTAGTTGCCTCTTACAACAGGCTGGGAATACCATGGGCATGTTCTATAACCCCCAGCCCACAGGGGGACAGCCTTATTGTGCTGTGTTTATGCCAGGCCTTTCAACCACTTAAAACTCAAGCAGGTTGCCAGAAAATCACAAAATCAATAAAAAAAGTAATTTTACTCCCTTCCTGGGGGAAAAAATTCATTTCCAGCCCTGATGTCACCCATAGACGAAGTATATTATTGTAAAGAAAAAAAAAAAAATTTCTTCAGTTTGCATTGCCTGCTGAAAGAACACTATTCATTCAGCCTATTGGTAAATAGCATCAAATTTTTTTTCACAAAATTAATGTCCAACTATAAATTTGCTTCCAGACTATTTGGCCACAGTATGCTTTGTCTTTGATCCCAGATATCTGTTGTAGTACCAACAATTCAGGTCTTGGTCCTTCTGAAGTACGTTGCATGGTGGGATTTAGTGGAATGCAAACTTACATAAACTTTATGCTTAGTTTACAGAGTTTAAATTTTCAAAAGAATTTGGATAAGAGAGGTTTTTAACTCCTAATGCTCACTTTGTTGAGTACTGTGATAAAAGACGTACTGTATTCTGAAGTGTTTATCATCCTTTAATCATCCATGCTTTAATAGATGACATGATTAGACAGGAAATAACACAGACAGTATAGTAACTATGTATAAACCTCTCACAACATGGACAGTATTGAATTAGGTTTGTTTATTTAATAAGGTGGGTATAATGTTTTCCCTTGTCATTGCATTATAACCAATGCATCCAGAAAATTCTTTACTCAAATAAAATTTGTTTGCATTAAGGTCTAGTGGTGGTCAGAAAGTTTATCCATGTATTATATGGTCTAGCCTCTAAACACTGTTGAGTAGGGAACTACAAATATCCCCAGAATTAAAATCTTTTAAACTAGTTCCAGATTTACATAAGTTGAGTTTTTGCCCTGCTGTTCATCCATTTGTGTGAGACAGGATCAATTCTGAAAAGTTAAATAATTATTTTTGGAGTATAGTACTGTAGGCCCTACTGCATGAATGCTGATCCTGCAGTAAATGTCTTTCTATTGACATAGTTACAGATTTACTGTACATAGGCCCTTAATAGAGTATGAAAGTCTTAATTTGTAAAGGTATTTTATTCCCCCGAAACCTGGGCAAAACTCTTGGGGGCAGTTTAAACACTGCCTATGTAGAGAATCACCATAAATTAGAGTGCAGTGCCTGTATGATGTAGAAATCTGTGGGGAAACTTCCCCCCCCCCCCCCCGACAGACTGGGGTCAGATTTGTATCAGGTTTGGTCATGTCCAATCAAAGTTGCCCCTTAGATTTGTAGTTTCCTCAGGACGAAAGTTTTCTGGGGTTGTGTGGTTTCCAACCCTTTGTTCTTCATCAGATGGCCCTTGACTTAGAAAAGTACTCTACACTCATAAAGTTATGTACAGAATTGCCTTACATCAATGCAAGTTTCTTCAGCAAAGTGGTAACTTAACTCCCGTATGGGCTGGGGGTTTTAGAATATGCCTACAGTGGCCTATTTCCCACCTGTTGCAAGAGACGACCAAGGGGAAGGACTTGCAAACCATATTTGAACTGTGTTATAAACTGAACTAGTAACTTTAACCCCATTCAAAACTGTATTTAAACATTGACATTTAACTATCTAGTTGACACTATATAACACATTGGTATTTCTGTCTCATGCGATCTCATCTAAAAAAATTTGAACAATTTATATCCAAAGTAGGGAAAGCCTACAACCCATCCAGACTGGAGTAATTGGGTGTGATTTTGTGGTTTTGGTCTAAAGGTTAATACTCAATTGCTATCCTATCTTAGCTGACCTTTACCAATTGCCATGTGGGAAAGAATTCAGTTCATGAGCCAGCCACTTGACCTTTTCAAGTAGGACAGGTCTTTATGCACAGTATAACTGGACTCATAATGTGAGATTTAGCCATGGAATACAGGGTTCAGGGCAGTCATTGTATTTTGTAAACTTAAAAAGGCTTTATAAAGTTCACCCAGACTTAAAAAAGTCTTCATTACTAAGTTACTGTACCTCTCTCCCCTACCCTAATCATTGGTTGGTCAGGCCAAAAGATTTATGCCATTTATGGCCATTACGATTCTGAAACCTAAATATTGGTACATGTAATGGCCAATCAATTGCTACCTCATAGATTATTTTACTGAACATAAAATTTGTTTCCAGTTCGGGATACTAACGAGAAGGAGGAGATTAAATCAATGTTGTACTAACGATATAATGTTTTATTCACATTGCATGAGTGGAAAATTTTGTCAAGCTGGAAGGCTCCTTTGTTGAAATTTTAGACATCTGGAAGGAAATTTGGACAGTTGGAGGGAAGCTTCCCTTTTTCTGTGCATAAAAATGGAGAATTGTTAGATATTTTACTCCCCACAGGACTGAGATATAATTTTACTCCCTTCCTGAGAAATTAATAAAGAAAAATAGTCATATTATGAAAGAACCCTGTGATTGATACATGAACTTAGAATACCAATACAAAAACACTAAGTCAAATTGCCCTTTAAGTTTCAAACCTAGATGGATTCTCTAATAGTTAATGCATAAATTCCCCCTCCTTAACAAAGTTGTACCACTATGGAGACTGAGTTGGCTGCAGATTTAAGCCCCCACACTTTTTCAGCTTTAGGCATATTGGGCTTCTTTAAACTGGGAAACTAGGTTTTAATGTCCAGAAACAAATTGGACCACTTTGATGACCTTCACCCTTGATCCCACCGTTAGAGTTGCTGCACCAACTGCACTTGTCCATCTACGTCCCCTGTTTCAAATTGACAAATTTACTTGGTGAACTGTATTTGCCCAGAGAACCTGCTGATTGATAAGGATCATTCTGTTTTCTCTTTTTAGCCCCTTGCTGAACAACTGGAAGGCCTTCACTCCAACCATATCAGCGACTTACTAGATGACCCTCTCTTGTCTGACCGGCTACCTTATGATGAGTATGAGGAACCTTTGTCGCCTACACCGTACATCCAAACGGACCACAGCTATTCCATGGCCAATGAAACAGACTCTCCTTTTTTAAAGATCAAAGTGGAACGTAAGTCCGACCATTTTGTTCCGTCTGTTAGGGCTCAAAATTAGATTCATAAGGGGCGTAGAAAAAATGGTAATGTTGTCCTATGTAAATTCAATGGGACATTTTTGAGGGATACTATGACCATCAGGAAGGGCATGATAGCCATGGCTATCGGTTATTTCAAGCCTTGGTCTGTTGAGGACGCTGTGATTTCTTTCTTGGTGCTTGGAGACCCCTGTGATTTAACTACAGATTGTGTCTCTCCTCAACAAATCCTTGGCATAACTTTATTTCAAACCCCATGTAAACATATTGCTGGAGGAACTTTTTCCTAGAAACTTAAGAAGACCTCAGCAACTTTATGTGAGTGTTGGCCTCTAGTATATTTTTACTACATAGTTTTTTCTAATGGCATGTGGATGGAGGTAGGGGCAAACAGAGATCTTTTCCTGGGGTCTCTGCCCACCCCCCTCCTCTTATCTGTTCCCCTGTGCTTTAAGAATCTCTTTGTTTGTTTAGCATTTTGGTAAGTTCCCAAAATTTTAAAAATCTATTTTCATTTGATTTGTAACAACAGCGGAAGACTATGAAAATGACTTCATTGATGCTTTGCCACTCTCCCCCGAACTCTGCCAGCCCATTCCGCTTTTGAAGAAAGAAAAGGAAACAAAGGATAATTCCAGCTTAAAGTCACAACAGGTGGTATTGAAGGAACCATTGTACCCACGTCTGAAACCTAAAGCTACCCAGAGGACCCTGGTATTGAGCCCTGTATCCAAACACAATGTGCCACAATTGAAAGTTGAAATACTGCCCTCAACGGACGACTCAGGTGAGATAATGAACACGATGGTGAGAGGGTACCTATGTAATTTTCTGTGATGTGCAGTTCCTATAATTTGCAGACAGCAATTCACTTGAGCACAGTCAGTGAATGGGTAAGGATTCAGATATTTTGAGAAGGGACTGTCAGATTCTCCTAGTTGTAGCATAATGTTAATTTTTTCATATGTAGTTGTTGTCATTAATGTTGCCCAAAGGGGCCTAAAACCAGGAACAAGGAACCCGCCCCTCCTGCCCCTCCCCCCCTCCCCCCCACCAATCCATTAAATAACAGGAGTACGAATTAGCCTGTAAAATGGAAAAAAATGTTGTTCCCTTAATTAAAATGCAACCTTTAAATATTTGCATGGTTTGGAATCCTGGACCCGATTTCCAAGTAAATATAAACAAGAACCTTTTACATATGTCAATATTATGAAAATATAACATCAAAACATTGAAGCCATCTGGTTCATTTCCTCTAATTAAGCTTTACAAAAATATGGGGGAGGAATAAATACAGTTTAGAGGGGAAATTGATTACATATTGAATTACCCTTAGAATCACCTCTGTTGGACACCCATGTTGTTCCTTGTACGGATAAAGTGAACTTCCAGTGTCATCATTCATTTTGCTGAAGTATGGGTGTATAGCTACATATTACTTTGTCCTCTTTGTACCATGGCTCCAAAAATGATAGCAGCAGACTGATCTTTTTCTTGTCCCCAAACAAATGCACTGTTATATCCAACACCTGTAATTGGTCTCTGATTCAAAGGTGTAGGAAAATAATATTCTCAACTGAGGGCTAGAGGTTGAATTGTACCAGTTGCCTAAATGAGGGTTAGTTTTAAGGGAGAAATTTAAAGGGAGGGGACTAAAAAAAGGTCTATGAATGTTTTGGGGACAATATACAGTATGTGATCAAACATTGAAGGAATATATTGCAAAATTTTGACATTTTTGCAGACTGAGAAGGCGATAATTGCTCTCTGTCATTGAATAGGGGAGGGAAGCATGTTTCCACCCCAACACATTTGGGAGGTTATAGCCCTCCATTCCACTGTTTATGTCATTGCTGCACTTTGCCTAAAAATCTGAGCTATTTAAAGTGTCGCTAAGTGTGCAGCCTTATACTGTATGAGGGAGGGAGAACCCTGGGGCCACAAGATTTAAGTTGCCACATCCCTCTCATATGTTGCTACACTCCCGATTATAAAAATTGGGAGTTGCCTGCCTGCTGCTAATTCAAGACACTGCTTTTTAGGATGGGTCATAGCACTTGCTCAAACATATCCCTCTCCCCCCCAAAAAAAAAAAAAAAAACATTGATTTTTTTTTAATATAGGAGATAGTTCTTCTCAAGGTGTTACGCTAAAAGTGCACACTCCAAAAGAATCAAATAGAATAGTGCAACGTACATCAATAAGTGCAGACAGTTATTTGTGTTCTGCAAAATATGCGCATAAGCCTGCCTAGTGTGCTGGGAGTGTGTGTCTGTGCTTCCTTTTTCTCTCTCAGCCAAGGTGTTCAAGGGATGGTGGGTTCAACAAGCTCTCTTAGAAACATAAATGTACACCATTACATTGAGCAATGTTATTTGGTGCTGTATTTCAAATGTCAGCCCCTAACAGAGAGATCAGCCTCAAGAAGAGCTTTACAGTATCATTCTTTAAAAAGGGAAGTCACTGGAACTTTCCCTAGAATTTTTGAATTGCAAATCTGAAACTAGGGTGGGCTGTAGTCACTCAAGTGTACCAATTGATACTTTGTACCCACAGAAGCTGTAAATACTTTGTAAGAGGATCATTAACTTTCTCAAAACACCTCAAAAAGTCTGGAAGTTGGGATTTATTCTCACAACCTACTTTTGGGTTGGTTCATCCTTTTATTGAGTTGGGTTCACCCTTTTGTTGGGGTACAATACATCTGATGAAGTGTGTGAAAGAGGGCTTTGGTCCAGACATCAGCTGATTCAGTGAGTTGCCCTGATGCATAATGTATACTGAAAGAAGGGGAGATGGAGCTTTGTATTGAGTTAAGAGGAATTTGGAGAATTTAATGGAGGTGGTGATTCAGGAAAATTTTGCTCTTGTCAAATCTTTTTAGAAGTATATTACCTACCAGTCACATCTCTATTGGTTCACTAGGGAACTATCTGAAGTAGCTTTGGTTCCTGCTGGTGTACAGTAAGATCATGTAATTTGTATCCCCCCCCCTTTAACCTCCTTTTTATACTTGTAATCCCACCTACCCAAAATTAGACCCTGGTAAGCTTATAGCAGAGTGGAGGCGGAGACCACCACTGCCTCCTTATGCTCTCATTCTGCTTACATGTAAGGGCTCTAAAGGTGCAATTTTGACAGGTCTCGGATTTTCTCTCGGAATTGTCTTGGAATTGTCTCTTAGGAAAAGTTTCTGTGCTAGTGTGCAATAAGAGCTTGTTATTTATACAATTGATCATTCATAACTCAGCATCAAAAGTCAATAGCCTTTTTCAATACCTGGGAAATCTTTAGGGACAGCATCTTTTGAGAGGGTCAAAGGTCAAGTTGTACCTATGCCTTAAAGGACCAATCCTCTCACCCCAAACTGTAATGCTTGAAGGGGTTAACAGGAATTCTCAGTTGGCTCAGCCCTTTGATTGACAGCTGAGTAAAATTACTCCCTGGGATGGGAGAATTTTCCTCAATTCTCTCTTTATTTTCATGCACAGAAAAGGAAAAATTTCTTTTCAAATGCCAAAATTTTCCTCTAGATACCAAATTTCCTGGGAATTAACCTTCCAGTTTCCCATTTTTTCCACCCATGCAATTTATGCACATCTCCCTCCCTAGTATTGTGCACATAGACAAGATGGTTTGTCACATGATTTATTTGACCTTTTGACCCAGCTGGAAGTGCCAGATGTTCCAGATTGTCCATTTATGGATGGCAGTAGTTGGTTCATTACATGAGAATTTGTCAGCTTAGTTTCTAATCAATTAAGTTTAGGTCAGGCTTGCCACCATGGCTGCAAAAAAACCAGCAATTTGAGAAGCTCATTGCAGTGAAATTTTGGTATTTGGAGGGAAATTGGACTACTTTTGTATGTAAACATGTGTAGTCTTTGGGAAATTTTGATTTGCTTGCTGGGAAATTTGATTTGCCTGCCAGGAAATTTACATTTTTTTCAGCCCTGCTTGCCATGCCCTTTTTTGATTGTGGCTCACCAGCTTGTCTTCCCTACTCTGTTGTTGGAGTTATACTGAATACTAAGCACAATTTCTCTTGATGTGCTAGCTCAATCAGACTAATGTAGCATTGTGAGTGGCTTGGGTACTATACAATGTGGGTAAATGTAATACACTTGGGCATATGATGATTATGGTTTTTTGAGTGTTAAAGGAAGCAGTTTCAGATATTTTCCATTTAAGTACAAGAAATAAACTGGTTACTTAGCACTCTACCTCCAACGGAAACTCTGTACAAAACCATATTCCCCACCATAAGAAACTATTAGCTGTGGTGCAGTTCTAACTAGATTATATTGTGGAATTCTCACTATTGATATTGCAGGGGTGCAAGACTTGAGTTCACCTACCTCTTTACTACTAACAGGTAGCATACATTTATATCATGCATCTTTTAAAGTTTGTGTGGGTGTATGAAAGTCTGGGAACACCCATGCTTATCTTTGTCAACAATACCTCTCCCTGTAAAGTTCACTTCTTCTTAAGGTTTATGTAAAACTTTGTCACTTTTGTGCTGTGACTATATACAAATAAATGCCGTCAGGGGTCACAGAACGGGACTGGAGATTTACAAAGAAACTGCAAAGATCACTGGCTCTTGATTGCCAAAGAAAACTTTTTACTGAGTAGTGATTTAAAGATTTGCTTGACCTAGTTACTATGGATGTACAGGTATAGTAGAATCATGTGACAGGTAGTACTTCCATGGTTGTCAGAGTGCTGTATGTAGTATGCTGAAGGACAGTATGCTACTGTGAATGGATGGTTAAAATATTGTGGTGTCACTTACTTGGCAAGCCTTCAGGACTTGGGCCTAATAGCTTGATTTTATCTTTTTGGATTTTGCAAAACATTAAAAAATTAGCAATACGGGTGTTTCACTGTATACTTTGGCAGGCCCAAGCTCGGGGGGTGGGGGGTGTTGCATGTCACTTTTTCTTTTTTTTAATTCATTGAGCATTAACTTATATGCAACATTGTTCAGACTCTCCAGTTTGGCTTGAAATTATACTTCAAGTTGTGTAGTAGACTGTCCTGTTTCATGATTGGCTCTTGAGAGTCGTGACAATATTGTTTCTCTTTAAATGTGAAATTGGCAAGAAGAAACTGCTTGGTTTACCTTAAACATGTGCAATATATATCGAAGTCCTAAATTTTATGAAGGATACTTTGAAGGGATGAAGATTGCAAGATTTAACCATTGTTTTAAAATGAGTACTCTTAAAGTAAGAGTACACAAGAGGACTTCAAGAATAAAAAATACATTCACAATATCTCAGTTTAGATGACTGTGGCATAGGGATTAGGCCAGTGTAATAGAAATCCCTATAGGCCTGCAATATTTGAAATCTGTTCTTCGCTATCTCACACCATTCAATGACAGTGTATTACCCATACAGAGAGAGTTGCCCATGTGTGGCAATATTGTCAGTTTTTCTTTCGCGACTCGAATGACCCCTTTACCACAAGCTATTTTTCATCACTCTTACACAAAGGTTATATATACAGGGTAAAACAGAAAAAATATTTTGTAACCATTATGCTGAATCTTATGTCAGGAAATCTGTACTTTACTTTTGTTTTGAGGTAATTGCCATTTCACAATAACTAGGTAATGGTTAAATATTTTTTGCCCTTTCAACCAGAACTCAACAGCCATGCCTCCACCCTCCATTGTAACTGGCCTTCACTACAATTGTGAAACTTATCATATCATTGGTTCTTATGAATTTTTTTTTCATCATTTAAACAGGCTCAGACAGTCACGACCTTCCTCCTACACCCCCTAGCAGTACCCCAAGTGATAGTGAAGGTGGAAGTAGCCCAAATCGGCAAACCCCTTCAGAACCAGGCTCCCCAGTTGCATACCAGTCCCCAGTCAGGAAACCTGAATCTCGCACCACTGCCATAACCGCACAAATGTTTACCAATTTACAGGTAAGGAGACTTGAAAAGATACATTCACATGTACTTACCCCTTGTACATCTTAATTGTGTATTACTTGCACTACTTGGGGAAGTTCTAGTACCGGGCCCTACTTTACCCCCATCAATTAGTAAATCATCCTCATTACTCTTCTGTGCAAGTCTTCACTGCTTCAGAGGTTTCGTGGGAAGGGCAGCTGAGCTGAATTCAGGGGATCTGAAAAGTCTTGCATCAGGTGTCTATGTAACAAGTCATAATGTTTACTAATGTTACTAACCTCTTAGTAATTATGAATGGAAATTATTTCACTTCTAATGGTCATGTTGTAAGATTATAATCTACGTCAACACCA
The DNA here is from genome assembly GCA_037179385.1 of Holothuria scabra. Lineage (NCBI taxonomy): Eukaryota > Metazoa > Echinodermata > Holothuroidea > Aspidochirotida > Holothuriidae > Holothuria > Holothuria scabra. Next base: position 579,056 of record CM074197.1, on the reverse strand, counting down.
TTAAGTCATACATACCACATAATTACCTAATAATTGTAATATTGTAAAATTGAACTAGATTAATTTCATACCCTTTGTGATTTTTTACAGAGAAGCTTTTCAAATTGTGAGAACTTCAAGAACTACTATGGAATACATTTCACATTATGTGCAATTTCTCATTCCACTATTTGCAGAGACTGCCCCCTTCTGGACCTATCGTACTCACTGAAGAAGAAAAGCGAACCCTGGTGGCAGAAGGTTACCCCATTCCCACAAAACTTCCCTTGACCAAATCAGAAGAAAAAGCACTCAAAAAAGTTCGCAGGAAAATAAAAAACAAGGTTTGTATATTGTAGTGTTCGACCGATCATCCGTTAAGTAATCGGCATCGGGCCGATTATTCCGTTATCGGTAAATAATCGGCACTGGTAAAATTCTGCCATTCAACCAGTCATTGCCACCGATTATTTGCAAACTGGAAAAGGGGGCTAAATATATTTGAAACTTGCTGTGAGTTTCGTTAAAATTCCCATAAATACTAAATACTCAATCCTTTAACTTCCAGCCAAAATGGGATGCATTGATAATCACAAGCATATAAGTTTTATCCCTGCCATGGGAATAATCTTTTGATATTTTCCACTATAACCCAGTAGTTTTACCTGGAATTAGATTTACAATTGCAATCAAGGTGTATTCCTTGCGGTCTCGCAGAAAGCACTGCGTAAGTTGCCGTACAAACTGTTCTGCACAATACACATAGTACAGACTATCAAGCTACAGTGTTTCACCGTTTTTTCATATCCCCAAGCTTTGCTCACATATCTGTGCACGTTTTGTACACTAAGCACCTAGAATCTTGTGAAGTTCAGTGGTTATTATCTTGCATAAATTAAGCTATTCCCAGCATTCCTTCTGCAATGTTATTTGCAGTAGGACTTTTGCAATGTTGTCATAGGACGTCACTGCAAACGAAAACACATGGTCTTGTGCAGCAAATTTCGTAGCCCACGCATGCACTAGACATACGTGCGTGTCTTGTTTTTACGGCCAAACAAGGCATCACATTTTGCTCGGTGACATCATATGCATACGATCCATTGCAAAATTTAAATTGGCCCCTGCATTGTTATTGGTTCAATTGCGTTGATTCTAGCCAGCTAATCACAGTTCGCGACTTTGCCTATGTGATTTAGTTGGTGAAAATACTCAGCCTCAAGACAAGTTTTCCTGTTGAGTTTATGTTATGGTGATTGCACTTGTCATGCTTATTAAGGCAGCTAGCGAAGCCGGATGAGCCCCTGTGCTAACTTCATCTGGAAATAGCACCACAAATATCTACCTACATGGATTTTTTGAGGATCTGACTTACGTGCATTTCAGTTGCAGATTCTTTTTAAACAAGATTGCAAGTTTTGGACAAGAACTGCTAAAAATATACGAGGACATTTATATCACAAAGGAACCGTAAGAAAGTTAATCGGGTGCAATTGTTTTGCTGCCCAGAACTGCAAAGATTATCATGAATGCTCCACATGGGGTTCTTTAAAGCGGGAGAGTAGCTACAGTACATTAATGCAACTACAACCCAGTACAGTAAAAGAATGCAAATGTTCCGGCATGATTGGGGGATGAAAACTAGACAGAGCATGATGTTAGCCTTAGAACTAAATTATCGAAGGGCATGTGACGTAGACTGCAAACAGAACTAAATTGTATTAACAGTTGATTTATATCTTCACTTTTGAAGTGAAAATATTACGTGTACAAAAATGATATCCCGTTTGTGAAATGAAGTATTCCCAATATTTTCCATCCTGAACTGGTTATGGTAATATGGAATGAACAAAGCAAAGGGCCTGTACTAAAGAGACAAACATGTGACTTCCCTCTTTCTAATAGTTGGTAATTGGTAATCGGCATCTGGCTGATTGTTTAATTAATTAATCGGCAATCGGGTATAACCGAATATACCACAATCTGTGGAACATTAAATACAACACAGTGCTCCCATTCTTATCAAAATAACCTGAATTCAGGAAATGCAAGGACTATTCAAGAAATTTCAGGGAAGGAAATAATTTTGTGAATTAATGGTATACTTTAACTTTGAGAGAAGACTTCCCTCTTTTTTCGTTTGGTCTTAAATTCATTTTACATTGCACTGATATTAATTACAAAACGCCACTACAGGCTATGTACCCTTTACATGGCATGAAAGAAATGTTGAAAATTTCAGGAAATATAGTACCAAGCTGCAAGGTGATTTGGGGACATTTTTAATTCTATGTGAAGTAATATGAATTTGAGGTGTGGAAGCATTGATCGAAGGAAGCCTTAGCAAAATCATCCTGTTGCAGTGACACGGATGTTTGAGATTTGCTTTAGACTTGCAATACAATTTATGCCGTTAGCTCCTTCATTACATCTTAATGACTGACATGTTAAAGTTGCAGATTGCAAGAAAAACAATCATTTGTATTTGTAAGTTATTTACCAGAAAATGTCAAACCATATTATTTGACTTACTGGTTTGTTCATGCCATGGATGGTTAGATGAGGTTTTGCAGCTCAGTTTCATATTGTTTTGTTAGGCTGGCCACAGACGCTTTTCCAGTTTTAGCTCACTGGCATGTTTTCCCTACTCCACTACATGGGCAACTGCTACACTGTACACTACATAAGCCCATTGCTTATGTTGAGATCCAAGAACAATAGCAGTAGGTTCCATTTTTAAAGTCTTTGGTAGACCTGGCCTGGAATCAAAACCAGGCTTCCCTGCAATTTGTATGCTCTTGTATGCACTGGACCATGTACTTTGTTCATGCCATAGATTAAACTTTGCTACCAGTTTGTTTCAAGACTAACATTTCATGTTTTCTTCATAAAAATGTAAGAAAAGTTAGTGTTTGTAAGAACTGGAACTATGGTAACACTTGATTTTTATCATAGATCTCAGCCCAAGAAAGCAGAAGGAAAAAGAAAGAATATGTGGAAGCTCTTGAAAAGAGGTAGGTAACCTATGGATCATCAATTTTATGTTTTTTTTTTTTTTTTATGAACAATAAGTTACCAATTAATATTTCCCTATCCAAACAACTCTATAGGCCTACCGAAATGTTTGTTGATTTGGTACACCCATTAAGTGCAATATTGTGTCTGAGAAGATTCAAAAGAGGAAGTCTTGTTATGTCTGCCTCGTATTGCATCAGGTGAGAAATAATTACAGTTGCCCAAGAAAAGGACTATTGATAAAACAAATTTTGTTTCATTTATATGTTCCATACAACTTACAAAAATGTATTGTAAAGCATGGAACAGGACACTTGGATAGGCACATACTGAATGTGTCTTACAAAGCTAGCAACCCAGAAATGGTCACATATTTCGTTGTGTGTTTCATACATCTGTGTTTAATGGTATTGTTACACTTTTAAACTTATGGCCAATGATAGTTGTGTAACCTTTTTAGCACCTTGATACTTGTGAACAATATGTATTTTTATTTATTATGTAGAATGGAATCATATTCTCATGAAAATGGAGAACTTAGGAAAAAGGTTGAGAATCTGGAGACCACGAATGAGTCCCTTGCCCAACAACTCGAGAGGCTTCAAGAAATCGTTAATAAAGTATCGAGGCCAATAAAAGCTAGTGCGACCCAAACAGGAACATGCCTTATGGTAAGCCATGTATGGTCTTTATGTCATTAGCATGTTTACTATCTAGCAACCTGTGCATCTTGATACAGTGATGGATGTATAAATAAACCTCCACCTCTGCTCTCCAGATGAATCCAAGCAGCTAGTGAAGGCAGTGATTAGTGGGGTCCTTTAACCTTAATTGCCTTAATTTTTATTGTGTGTGTACAATTTAAACCTTCATATTCAGTGAAAATGAGGGTAGTGTACAATCATCCATGATGCAGTGAAGCAAAAAATATGAAAAATAAAAGCTGATGGACCACAAGTATGCCTGAAAAATCAGACCATCTCTTGATTATTTGGATTCATCTATAGTTCTCCTGACTCCCCACTTTTGAAGGATGAAAGTTTGGAATGAAATTGTATTAAAGACTCTGCAAATTTTCCAGGTTTTTTTTTTCCCAAAATACGATTGAATGGATGGAGTGGTAATTGCTTCTTCCCCTCTTCAAGGGACAACTTACGAACTTAATATTTCATGTGTAGAACTAGACACAAGGAAGCTTAGCCACCAGCAGACTTCTGGAGGCATTAATGGCTAAGATATTAGAACTGGCCTTTAAAGATTGTCAACTCTCATCCCAAACTACAGTTTTTATATTAGTATATAGAAATTGTCAATTGGCACAGCTCAAAGAAATGCAGAGTACTGTAGCTCATATTACACAGTATGTGCTCTACTGAGTTTTAATTTACACATTGCGGGCTTGTCTACTCACCCTGAAACAATAAACTGAAGTTGTGTCTGGATGAGGGTGAATTTTATACAGTTGTCAGAGGGGCTTAAGTTAATAGGTTAGGAGAATTGGAGCTACTGTCTGGGGTAAGAGGATGAGAACTTAATAGGTTAGGAGAATTGGAGCTACTGTCTAGGGTAAGAGGATGAGGCCCTTAAAGTTGAATTGCTTAGCCACTTGATATCAAGTTGCAATTTATTATCCTTATGGACTTTTCCTGCATTTATAGTTGACTATAGTTGTAAAACAACAATATTCCTTTAAAGTCTGAAGACATTTACCCAGTTAGATTATTATGCATGTCCTGTATACATCCCATTCCCACCCCCAGTGGTCTTCTTACCATGCGGTAAACTCTTGACAATAAAATGTTGAGTATTAAATTGTTTTTCTTCATATCTGCTTTGTGACTGTCAGTGATCAGTTCAGTCTGCACAAATCTGCCTTGCAGTAACAAATTCCTGTAGGTCTAAACCTGTTGCTTGTTTTATATAACAGTTTCAGATTGGAATGGTAGATCCTGCAAATTCTAATCAGTCTGAGTCATTTTGCAAGAGTTTAAACAGCAGAGATTATGGTGTTAGACAGACATTCACCTGGGGCTGAATTTAAAATATCAAACACAGACTTTCACTGACATTAAAATGGAAAAGTGCTTGTGCTTGTTGCTATGGCAACAAGGTGAATATTAAACTAAGTTGGAGTTAATTTTGTTTGATTTACAAGTGGGTGGGTTGAGCTGGAAAGTGCATCCAACTTTCCATATGTAAATGGTTTGGATTGTCAGTTGGCATGTAGAACACCAACCATGATAGTTTTTGACTCTTCATTGTGAACAAGGATTCATATGCCTTAATTTGTTTGTGTTAGACTGGCATTTCAACATTCAGGGGCTTTCATGAGCTATGCACTGTATTTCCTTAAAATGTCTCAGGTAGCATAGGATACAGTAACTGTCAAGGGTAGCAATTTGTTCTAAATGTTGAGGGAGCTTTGCCTCATTTTTCCCCAAAATTGCTGTGTGAAAAATCATAGTTGCTGGGTGATTTGTCAGATATTGGGTGGACATGTTCCCTTGGGCCCTCCTTCCCTGGTCACTGCCATTGGTATTCATTGTGCAGTTTTATAATCAAGGTACATTGGCCAGATGGAATTATGTTTGTTTGATGTCATGGGAAATACCCAGACAATTGCTTATGATCATATAATGCATCAGTATAATAAATAATTGTCATTTTTGGAATCGTTTTCTTCATTATGATATTGTTAATTAAGTTGTTCATATGCCAGCAAGTACAATAGATGGTCTGACATATTTTGTAATTGTTTTATGGAAAAAGGCCAAACGTTTTTGTTTTAGATGTGGAAGAACTTCCCTTCTACTATCATGTAATTGTCATACATTTGAACTAGTGCCATTGAAGCATAGATGTGAAGTATTTGCAGCCCCACCTATGTACACTGTATGAATAACACTCATTTCAATAAACTAGTAAATATTATCCCAATTGGCTTTCAAAGCATACATTTTGACAGATAAGGTAAACTTGTTTAATACATGGCCTGTTTAATTGAAATTCTGTACACAGTATTCCATCCACAGGTCATTGTTAGCCCTTTGTCAGCAAAACGGAAATAAAAATTACAGCACTTAATATCAACCAAAGTTTGTAGGGATTGTGCAGTGAACTGTACAAAATGCAATAACATATGCAGACTGCTTGGACTGCTGTGTACTTGCATGCCACATATAACATGCTACTGAAGTGTTCTAAATGAGTTACAATTGGGAAATTGCAGAAGAAAAAGAACACAAGCTTGTGTGTATGTAATCACAGACTTATATACATGGACACAGCATGTAACGTATACGTCCTATCCGTAGATGGTCGCCACCAACTGGGACAAAAGTGGCGCAACAAGATGGCTGCCGTGAAGCTACAAATCGTCTGATTTGATGACGACTCTGTAATATTTTAAACAAAAGTAAAACTTAGGTGGGAAAAATATCATATTCCTGCAATAAGTGAAGGCATTTTAACCTAATTTTGCCATTTTTGAAAAATATTTCAACCTTTTTGCAAAATGTGGTGGTATACTTGAGCATTAAGTCCAAACTTTCACACAAACACATAGCAGACGGCCATCTTGGTGCGCTTTTTCTCACATGTACGGTAGCGACAGTGTACCATGCACTATGCTCTGTCCATGTATAGGATGTTTATGTATGTAACGCATATAGATTACATGCAGTATGATTTAGCATTGAAAAAATTCCTTGAATTCAAGTAGAGGATATCATCAGGATATATATTTAAGAAGAACAAAAGCTAGGGAGTTAGTCAAATATTAATTTCAATTTCTTTTTTTCGGTTTAAAAAAGAAATCAATAAATAGACCAGTTCAAAGTACCTTCATGGAGCAGTATATTGCACACTAGTTCAAAGGTCAGATGTTTTGTTAACAGCTGACCTGACCAGAAAGGTCATACACTCATGGATTATTTGAACTGTCTTACATACCTTTCCAGTTTATTGTTAGCACGAAGTACCCAATCTCAAGGAGGGGCTAATAGTATTTGCTCAGTGAGGGCTCTTTCGTTCAGTATACCCCCTTCCCCTTAACACTACTAACTCCTTATATTCCCTCAGAATACCCCCACTTCCTTGTAGTACTATATACAGTAGTACTATGTACCCTTATCGGTCTATACTATGCTATAGTGTATGTGCTATTGTTCTACAGTTGCATTTGAGGAAATTTATGTGAGTCGGCTGTCACATAAAGCATATTACATCTTAGTAAAACACACCTGTTTCCTGCAAAATAAATTTGTTTAAAAAAAAAATTCTCGCTTTCTGTTTGCCCTCAGTTAAATCAGCAAATTTTTACTGTTTCTTTCATGACTATCAGTCGCAAATAAAGTTCAGTGCAGTTTAGTGCTATATTACTTTAATGAATAATGAATAGAGATGCAATTCACTGGCAGCCTGCATAGCTAGCCATACATTTTCTCCCTCATCAACTATATAACTACTCCTGCAATGATCAGTGATACAAATACAAACTGCCCAGTAGGTTTGGGTGATTAATGATTGTAACAGCTTGCAGTAATTGATCGTTTTTTTTTTTTTTTAAATTGTGAAACCTTTGAATATATGTCTTGACCCAAGTTCAATGGGGGACACAATTAAACTGCAACAATGCAGAGTACTGGCAGTAATTTGAAGAGGCTCATTGAGTTGACATTGATAACTTTGATAATACTAGTATAAAAGTGTCGCTACCACATGAAAGTGCTTACAGTTAATAGGAAATGACTCAAGATTCACATCATATAGTTACGACAAAAGTTGAATTTTGTGGTGTCCTGTCTTGTAATGGTTTTGTGCAGTTCTTATAGGGGTGTCTGGTCACAAGTTTTTGGAAACTGAAGTAAACCATGAACTACTCTCTCATGTAACAGTTATTTGTATGCGGGATATGGACATTGTCTAAGTTTGACTACTTGTCATTTGAATTTGAAGAAAAGTTTCATGAACCAACTCAATGAGCCACTTAAAAAACACAGAATGGTCATTCCATTAAGCTGTGAGCAAATTCAAACCTACCTGTGTGTTTGCTTGGTATTGCATCTCAGGTATGGGAGACAAGATGAAAAAATCTTTTGCAATATTACTGATAAAACTGCTTGAACGTTTTACAACTGGTACTGTGTGAATGCAAAGTTTTGTCTCCCAGTGTCACGCAAGTTGTACAAGACACAAATATCAGTGCTTTATTTTAAATTAAACCAGTCCATATCTTTCTACTATCATTTCCATTAGAGATAAGAGGAGGTCAGGGATGGGGTGAGACTAATGTTGTAGCTGCTTTAGCCCCCCCCCCTCCCCCCACCAATTTTGATAGTTTTGTGTTCAAATGCCAGCAGAAATGCAGCAAGCAGTTGACCAGCTTGGCCAAAGGCCACTGTCACTCTGGGCCCCTTTCCCCAACCATCTTGGATTTAAGCCCTATCTCCATCCAAAATCAGAGATTAGAAACGCTTTAAAGCTACTAATATTATGAGTACTGTACAGTTTAGGAAAGGATACATTTATTTTGAAAGTGTGTGGTAAAAGCAAGGTTCAGATCTTTCGAATCTCTTTGCTACCAAAACAAAATGTCTGGTTAATTGTTTATCGCAGTGTTGACTTCTTGCCCTACAAGTGTGACTAAAATCTAGAAAGGGGTTTAAACATTCTTGTGCACTTCTGAAAATGGCTCATCTGGCCTGTTGTTATCAACATAAAATACACTTACAGTCCTTTTTTTTCATCTAAAATCTTGACTATGCACTATATCCAACAACATGTTACCTTTGGTTTAGGAAGAATGGGCCAAACATCCATAGTGAAAAATGTGTGGCTTTCCTGAACGCCCTGTATACTAGAGGGTCCAGTGTAATAGAGTGTGCCCCTGTGTAATTGTAATGCATGTAATCCAAGTCATAAAGTTAGTGACCAATGAAATATCTTGTCTGCAGTAGGTTGTTAGTATACCACACCCAGCAGCCATTTAGAGTTTGGCCAGAGATTACCGGCGCCATGAGCTAGCCCAACAAGAGTCTTCCTTTTTACCATCTACATGTGCACTGATAGTTATGTCCAATGTGAAAACTGCTTAATGTGTGAGTTTTGAATTCCCAGCAGCCATTTATGATACATGTAATTTTTTGTTTTGTTAACACTTTTTTGTTTAGAAACCTGTTTTTTTTTTGGTTTTAAAGCAAACATGCAATGTTCAGATAAAATTCTCTGGCAGGACACAAATGGGCCAGACACAGGGAAATTCCCTCAATTATTCCCTTTCAAATGCAACTGACTAGTATAAAATTGCCATTGTCAGTTGTTTACTGCTTGGTGGATCTCCAAAAGTCCCTCTTATTGTTTGCATCAAGACTTGGCACTCAAAACAAACATTTGAAAATCTACAATGCACTATGAGGTCTTTGTAATGGAACAATGTTCCATTAATGCTTACAAAATGCCATTATAAAGTATAAAATGCATAATTGGTGTTTTAAAGTTCAACCAGTTACCTCAGTCTGACCCTCCTTCCTGTTGGATTGTTCAGTTACAAGGCTGTGTTTGCTGTAGTTTAGGAAATAACACTCATAGTCATCACAAAATCCTGGCAGGCTTTCAATTTTTGCAAAGTTAGATTTAAATGTTAGAATGAAAAAGAAATCTGGTCCCTTCATACAAGTGGAGTGGAAGCATCCCTCCTGTTGTGCCACTGGTAGTAATTAGAAAGGAAAGTTGTTTGGTTAAAATCACATTCATTAAAATCATGATTTTTTAAAAACAAGTAGAAAAAATCACCAACTTAGAAAGCATCTATAGATCATGCATGAGGTTAGTTTAATAGTTTTTACAGTTCAGTTAATTGGTTTAAGTACATTGGGGGAGGGGGGGGGGGGTGCATGGCCTTTTTTCCAGTTGGGACTCACAGGGTTTTTCCCCTACTCCACTGGTTATGCTGAGCACCAAGCACAATGGTAGGTTCCATTTTTAAAGAGGTAATCAGAGTTTGTAACAAGTTTTCCATACCTTTAATTTTTTACCATGGTCTGATATTGAGTTGAAACTACCACAGTGATCTGTCATCATTGCCTAACATTGTGATGATCCCCTGTATGAATTAGGCTGTCTAGTCTTGTATATTTTGTTACCTGCATCTATTTACAAAATTCTCATTCAAACTAACACAGAATTACTCACTTCAAAGACCTCTTCAATGTCAATGATTCTTGTAAATAATCAGTTAAAAAAGGAAGGACAAAGTGCTAATACAATTGATTAATATTTGCTGTCAGACTCTGAATGCTACTTTCAAGGCTTCTCTATGACCCGGCCATGAGTTAAACTCTGAATGCTACTTTGAAGTCCTCTGTATGACCCAGCCATGAGTTGAGTTTACCCGGCCATGAGTTAAACTCCATATATTTGTATGTAAGCTGGATGCTGTAACCACTTGACCAGTAGTTGGTTCTATATCATGCATTAATGATAAAACTTTTACTCTGCACTTTGTTTCATTTATGGGTGTCTTTTTATAGTTTGACTATTCACCATCAGCACTATCATATGTATCATCAGCCTTTTGTATCTGCACGTACCCTTCTTTCATAGGATATTGTCAGTCTTTTTCTGGTATGAAAAATTTGTCCTGCATCTTTGAATATCTGATTTCTCCTGCATTACTTTGCATGAAACTGATTTTTCTTACTTTTTGCCATTGTTTTTTCTTTACAAACAAGCCACACCTGAAGTTTTATGGGAGACACTTGTTGTTCTTTCAAGAAAAGTAGGCACATTAATTCTTTGGGAGGGGGAGGGGTCATCAATTGGATTATCATATTTCTATTAGCTGAAAGTGTGACCTGTGTATTGGAGGCAAATTTTGGAAATTGGTCTGCCAGGCATTATACATGAAATAATAGTGAAGATTTATAATAAGTTTGGCAAAAACCTGTGTGGATGTGGTCACTGGTCAGTGTAGGTCACTGTTTCATCCATGATTAGTGTTACCATACTGAGTTTAAAACTGGAAGCAACTTGTCTGGTTAGCTATGTGTATGTGAGTCCCTACAGCGAGTCCACAAAACATACTGTAAACAGGAATATATTGTTGTCCTGCTGTTTGCCCAGGGTATGGAACATTCCTTTTGAAGGAAATTGGGGCAATTTGCCTAACTGACCAGGAGGCCGTTTCACAAAGAGTTACAATCTTAAGTTTGATTCACCATACTTAAGCCAACAGTAAATCATACTTAAGATTGTTCATAACTTTTGTGGAACGGGCCCCAGGCCTCTTTCCTTTCAAAAATGGGACAGTCCTGGTTAATCGGGACAGATGATAAACCTTAGTCATTTGGTCAGAGCCACAGTTGGTGGATTCTGGTTTCTTTGTCATAGACATTGGTGGGAAAAGTTGGGAAGCAGGGAGGTTCCTTTGGGCATGTGGAGAGCAAATGTTGGGAATAAGAGGGAAGTCTTCTTTCTTCAGATGGAAATATAGAGAGGGTTGTGAGAAATTTTACTTTCCTTCCTGGGAAATAAACATTTTTTTCCAGTCCTGGTCATAGACTTTGTTTTGTTTAGAATTTGTTGAAGATGTGACAAAAATATTGTCCTTTTTTTAATTTTAATTTTTAAATTTTTAATTAAAAAAAAAAAAAAAAAAAATTTTTTTAAATTACATGGTGTTCCTTTTCCTGGTCATATGCCAAGAAAATGTTTTTAAGCACATGATTGCAACAAATATTTGTGACTTACGTAGGCTAATATTGAATAGTAAAATAGGAGGAAATTGTACAACATAGACGTGTTTAACCACCCTTGCATTGTTTGAACTAGGAGTAACCTACCATGTGATCTTCTATTTGACCATTGGATATTGTACATTTGACATAAATGATAGGAATTAAAGCTAAAAGTTAATACCGAATGAATCGGCCCACTTGAATTTTGTGTGCACTTAAAAAAGCAGAGGTAAAGCATTAAAGATAAATCAGACTTTCATGTTACAATATTACAGTGCATAAGGGTTTGTTATCAGGGAATGTGTCCTTTGGTAGTTTAAGATCTAATTACACAGTGTAATCAATTTAGCCCACAATAAAAGGATAGTTAGCAATAATTAGGTGTAAAATAAAGTTCTGTTGGTGTCCTTATTGTTGTAAATGATATTTATTACCAGTAGATAATTGTAAATTAGTTCAGGTGGCAGATCTATGCTTTAAGGCTTAAATTTTTATAAAAAAGGGTATTTTTTCCTTGTTAAACAAGATAGGATTGGGATGAAGAATGGCAAGATTCTGGAAGTTTTAGGCTATCTAATTTATGAAATTTTGGTCTCTTCTCTAACTGAAAGAAAGCTCATCCATTATAAAACTGCAATCTACTTAGCCCCTGATTGTAGTACCTCCATATTTGCATCTAAAATTACTTCTTAACAGTCACCTGGGAGCTGTGTAGCACTTACATACAACCCACAGAACTATTATTAGGCAGAATGTTTAAAACATGGAATACTTACAACCCATGGAGCCATTACTAGGCAGAATATTTAAAACCTGTCTGCATCAAGTCTTACTCAACAGTAGCATGGTTATGCATTGACTGTAGGGTTGTATGGAGTAGTCCACAGAATAATATGAGAAGTATCTTTGACATACTGTACAAAAAAGTCGGGTGCTATTGTTTTAAAGGGGCCATTGCAGCAATTCGAATGCTATTTGAAACATGCATCCCTCCCAGTAGAGTTGTACAGTTAGTCAGTTATGAAATGTACAGTCAGTTGTGCACATGATTAACTTAACACATAGTAATGTATGGATTATGGCCTTTTAATAGTAAATTGACTTTTTGCCAGCTAGTGTAGCTTTGTCTAGAATGTATAATTCTCAGTTGTTTTTGTTCAAGTTGGTTTTGGGGATAGAAGGAAACAGATTGTGAATGTGTATTGTGTGGGGCAAACTTCTTGTCTTTATTATTCAGTGTATAGCATTTTGCTTTCCTGGAAGTACAACCCATAAGGAGAACAATCAAGTATCCCAAAAATGAAACAAAGGTGTGGGTTCATTCAGATATAAGGGCTAATCCTCTCGTCCCAAACTACAATTTTTGTATTAGTCTACAGAAATTCTCAGTTGGTACAGCTCTTTGATTGACAGCTACATTAGTTCAAAAAATGCAGAGTACAAAGCTCATATAACACAGCATGTTCTGTGCTGAGAGTGTTTTGATTATACACATTGCAGTCTTGTATACTAACCCTGAAGCATTAAACTAAGATTGTGTTGGATGAGGATGAATCTTAGACAGTTGTGGGAGGGGCTTAAGTGAGTAGGTTTGGAGAATTCGAATTATTTCATGTGAGAGAATCAGGCTTTTAAACCAAAAGGTTAATAAAAGTTGGGGCAACAACTAAATAGTTTCCTCTAGAACCCCTGTCATTTTTAGTGCTAAAAGTTGCCCTCGGGGAAAATGTTTTAAGAGGGTACCAAAGATTAGTTGTGAAGTCTGTAAACCTACCTGTTTTTCGTTCTGATCGTTGTCTCATCCTTCCTCGTGATATGTGTTATATCATTTATTTCACTTTTCATTGGTTGTTTCAGTACAATTTGCGTCGGTGGAGATGACCGCATGGGCTAGTGCAATCAACATCCTAAAGACTCCATTTTGTAACTAGGCAAGGTGTGTGCTTTTTTGAAAACCTTTCTTCACCCTGGCAGACTGGCCTGTGCACTTCTTCGGGTCATGTCTCTTACCATTAAAACTGTTTTGTTCCTGGTGGCAGCTTCTTATTTCTTTCCTTTCATCTTTTGCTCTGCTATCATGCTGGAGATTGGTGTCTTTCAGATTTTCTCCATGTGGGTGGTTATACAATACTATTAATATGCATGTTGTCATGGTAACCACAGAAAAAGGCAAAAATTGAAAATAGCTTGAAAAACTGAATAATTGTTCATGTAGTCACAGGCTTAACATGATCCATATTATTTTTATTCTATATCCATGCATGTGGCCTTTAATCCATTTATAAAATTAAAAGATGAGCTAGTATTTGCACCTGGTTTTAAAAGTAAATAAAGTGAAACAAATGCAACAGGAAAAGTAAATAAACAGTGTTTGTAGAATGATATCAGATGGTATTTTATTGATTCACTGTTAATAGGGACCAGGTGTTTGAAATCACAATTGAAATATTCTTCTTGAAAACATTTGAAGGGAGTGGGCAACCTGACCTGGGATCTGGTTGAATTTGCTGTGTACATACTACTATGTAGCTATTTGGCATCACTGCAGACAGAACATTTTGATATTTCCTGAATTTGTAAAAAATTGATGCCCTTCAGCTTACTATGTAAGAAGAGAAGTATAAACCTCCATTTCACCGCAAAGCGCTCAATAAACTACCATTTTCCTCAACCACAACATGTACATGAGTTGACACAGGCAATTTTACTCAGAAAATTGCACCTTTCGACCCTTCTCTCTGAGTTTTCTTCCCCCTCCCCTAACCCCTTCCTTTGTGGTAAATAGAGAGAAATATTTGTTCCCTGACTCTGTTTAATCATACGATGAAGTACAAGCCTAATTCTCTTTTGTTACTTCTTCGTTACCTAGTCTTTGGTTTTGTTTCTTGTCTTCATATTCTCGGTCATAAATGTGGTTTGGTTGGTCCATTAGAATTAGGTTTGAGTTGTATTCCTCCTCACCTTGTGGCTGAAATTGGAATTTGTCAAACGTTTATTGAATTCAACCTGGTCAGCATAGCATTGGTATTCTTTTCATGGTGTTGCCGCTGTGATGTCACTCATATTATCTGATATTAACATGTATTCAAATAGTACTGGAATGAATGATCTTCATTTGTGAGATGTCTGTGGGCCTTTTCAGGAAATTGTTTTCCAAACAATCCAATTGTAAACTTTTTCAGTGTTTGTGTATAGTGAATAATTTGCCATCACTTCTGCTGTCTTCCCATACCCCACCCCTTGTGGGCTGAGGCTTGTAGAACATGTCCTTGGTAGTTACCCCCTGTTGTAAGGGGTGGCTGAAGAAAAGGATTTGGCAATTGTTTGCACTGTATTTGAAAGGAACCTGTGTTTGAAATCAAACTTGAACTGTGTTTGAAACCGAAGTTACACTGCATTTGAAACAGACCCTGAACTTATACATTATTCAAAATCACACCTATCCTTCCTATCTACTTGAGGCTATACATCACATTAATGTTGGTGTGTCGTTAAATCTCATATACCTAAACCATCCCTCCTTCCTCCCCCCACCCCCCTCCACATGGAATTACAGTATCAAAAAGAAAGTGTATGGTTGCTCCCTATGAAATATAACAATGGATTCACAAAACCAAAACTCAATTTTTGCAAATTCATAGTGTTTCAAATTTCACATAATAATGATTGTATCTTTCATTTGGAGATTCTTTGCTCAATGAGAGCACATTTAATGCTAACATGAACAAAACTGGGCAAAAATGGCATGCATGGTCACCTTGCCAAACTGATCAAATAACACATTTGTCATTGTGCAATTTGTCAAATAAGTGGACTAACTGTCCACAGATAATACAAGACAAATTGAAAATATATTCCTAACACATATAGAAATCACCATGTCCTTTGAAAATTGAATAATGACCTGCATTAAAAAGGACAAAGAGCCTAAAATATCTTAGGAAAATGCAATTACCCAAACTTGAATAAATGTAGTAGACTATTGTTTTCCACGAATGGCTCTTGAAAATCATGTGACAACATTTTTTTCTCATCAATTGTGAACTGCACCCAGGGTATCACTGTTTTGGCTTACCTTGGTTATGCAATTTTTATAGCAGCTCATTGAGTTGGTTCTTGAATTCAACAAATTTTCCAAACCTGCACCATCCCCAGATCCTTCATTCAAATAATTGTGTTATGAGCGAGTATTTAAGGGTTCAATTTATTTACCGAAAATTCACGACCAGACAGTGAGATACACTTTCAAATAAATGCACAAACTGTTACAATTAGTCAGGATATCACAAAATTTTTAACTTTTTCCATATGAAATTTGACTCATGCTAACTATAAGCATCTTCATGTGGTACTGACCCTTTAACACTCTCATTACGTTATCCAATATCAACTCCAGGAGCCCCTTTAAGTCCTAAAATGTTATAAAAGATGTTATGAAGAGGAATAATTACAGAAGAACATTGTGAGGATAGGCTTTGGTTTCAAAAGAGTGTTGTTCAACTGTCCTTGACATTACACTACAGTACACAGTACAACCAAGTTTCCTTCCCATTGTTGTCAAGAATAACAATTACAGTACAATGAGTGTGATGTAAAATTTTATCTGATTTCTGTGTATCAACCTACTATACTGACCTGTGACCTTTGGGCATATTAAAACAGTGTTGGCCTCTGCATTTTTAGGAATGTTGCGTGGAGATCCTGAGGCAGTTTGGCTGGTTCTGGCTTTCACATACTATGACATACTTCTGTAAACCACAGTAGATGTGTCATGTACATTTTTTGTGTTTTGACAGAATGATCTATGCTTATAATGTTGGATGGGCTGGTGTGATATGTTTGCGTAACATGTGCAGATTTGCAAAGCATAGATGGAGCATGGATTGTTCTGTACTTCTGTCGTATGATGACATGGTTTTAATGTCAGTGAGTAGTGATGTGTTTTTTTTTGGGGGGGGGAGGGTTTATTTGTGCAACAAGATACCCTTCAAAGCAGGTGTTGAATGTGCACTCTTTTGTCACTCATGGTATAACCAGTGTAGCCAAGAAAGGTGTAGGGATAGTAAGTTTCTGCTAAGCAGGTCACAAAGAAGACTGCACAAAAGGTTTCAGTTGCTGTTCTGTTAAATTACCAGTTACAAATTTGTACCCAGCTCCACCGCATTACATATTACAATAGTGCTTTGTTTTTTTTATCTTCCTCTCCAGGTTTTGGTTTTATGCTTTGCAGTTTTCCTTGGCAGCTGGTCTCCCCATTCAACCTTCATCAACTCCAGTAGTAGTCCTTTCTTCAGCCCGTCAGGGTCCCCCATCAGCAACCCCAAACCCTTTTTGTATGGACCTAAAGAAAAGTATCAATATGACAACATGGACCCCGAGAATGCTGGCCCATTTTATGGCCCAGAAGAAGACCCTTATGCTACCCCTTCAAGTGAGTATAAGTATTTCTTTATCCAAGCTGCATTTTAAACCAACATGAGAGGGATATTTGGGATTTGACAGAGCAGTCCAGTTCTGACCAATTTTATGTTGAATGTGTTCAAGAGAAACATAAGCATTCTGGTGACATGTTTGTTAATTCCCATGTTCAGCTCTCAAGGTATTAGTCATCAAAGTCAAAAAATTTCTACAAATAATAAACTTAAACAAGCAGGTTTGACGTCATGGATTGAAATTGATGCTCAGAATATGTTCCTCCTAAACATATCAAATTTGATCCTAGATTATTAAATGTACTGTTGGATCAACTTTGATATATGTCCTGACATTTTTCTACCTGTCCCAAACTATTTCACGGACAATTATTGAATGCTGTTTGATTAAAATATACTCAGATAGTATAATAACTCAGTGCCGTCGGAAGGTATTTTCGATTGGGGGGCTGACTCGGGCTGACTATCTAAGCGGAGCGCCACCATCGGTTGGCGCGGAGCGTACAGAAAATTTTGAAAAATCCCAACCCCTCAGAAAGCTGGAAATGAATTTCCTGGGCTTGTTAATAGTATCTAAGCAGCCCTTATTTTGACCTTTCGTTGTAATAAAATGCTCACTTCCAAAAAAAAAAAAAAAACTATACATGGCAAAATTATTGGGGGAGCTGCAGCCCCCCCAGCCCCCCCGCTTCCGACGGCCCTGTAACTATGACTGGACATTGCCAAGTGGTCCATCTTGCAGTCTGAAGTTCTGGAGTTGGACTCCTGGCCAGGTCATACCAAAGACCTACAGCCATTGTGCTTGGTGCACAGAAACTGGACGGTAAACTCCAACTAACTTATTGATTGGCCAGTGAGGATAGGCAGTAGTGGGTGTATTTTCACTGACATCACGAGCACCCCCACTTGCTTGACCACTACCCAAAACATACATTTGTAAAATGCTAGCCAGCTTAGAGGGGACAGCTAATGACAGACATGTTTGCTGATGTTTTGCCCAGCAGTGGGAGTGGCTAAAAACCAGTTATGACATGACTGGAAAACATTCTGCGTGGCCTTGAGCAATTATGTGAGGTAACCTCCTGTGGAATGGACAGGGAAGTTCACACAGTGACGGACATGATGACTGCTCATTTTTTGTCCCACAGTGGGAGTGGCTAACCAGTTATGACATGACTTTGGTAAACATTCTGTATGGTCTTGAGTAATTATGTGAGGTGACGTTCTGTAAAATGAATAGGGAGGTGCACTCCCTGTTTTTTCTTTGATATTGGAAGAGGGCTAGAAAGAAACAGTAGAGAGATTTTCCATGTGTGAGACAAGATTTGACTGTGTTTTTATAGTTTCCTCATAAATAGTTCCAATTCTCCCAACAAAGTTGACTTTTAAACTCTTTCCCAGAATCCTCTGTACTTGCTATTTTTGAAAGAGTCTATGTGAAATTAATATCTCTGTTTCAAGGTCAGTAGAGAGTGGAAAATCAAAGCAAACAATTGCTTGTAAAATGCAGGAGGAGGGGTCAATCATACTTGTTTTCTCATTTCTAAAGATTGCTTCTCTAGAATCAAACATTGGAAACACTAGAATGCAGAGCATGCACAAGCAATTATTGAGATCTTCCTTTACAATATCAAACATTTCTCTTCAATTTTTTACACTGAATAAATTTTTTCTGTTTCAGTTCTTATTTCATATGTTCATCTTTCATCCGATCTTTCAGGATTTTCGTCCAGGATGTTAATGTCTTTTGATGATGAGGAGGAAGAATGCACCAATGGTCTGCAGGCTTTCATTTCCCACGACAACCAGGACACTCCCACCACCTACAAAGCTGTTTCATTTACTGATGAACCCCATCCTTCTGCACATGTTTCAGGAATAGTCGGCCCCGATGGAAATAGCGCTCTCCATATGCAAGCTGTGATGCACCCCGATATACACGTTGAAGTGCCAGTTGACACGCTCGCGAGTATTAACCGCTCATCAAATAAGTGAAAAAAGTAATAGAGAAAGTCAAGCATGACCTAACTGATAGAATTATATACAATAGCTTCATAGGATAATATATGTTGGTTTGTGGTAGAGATTGTTAAAGAGAACTTAATACTAGCTTGCATACAGACTGATTTTACAAAGTGTTAAAATTCTTATTGCATATTGGAGGGGCTAGTTTTGTAACAAATCTGTGAAGTTCTATTTGAACCATCTGTGATATTCAGAAGAAGAACCTTGTGTAACGTGTAAGAAGTACTCAGCTTTTAACCCTTCTGTTAAAGAAGTAAATTTGCTTGTTTGGGAAGATATGTGATGACTGGTTGCTAGAGCAAGTTCATTACTGTGACAACCTGTATATAGAACACAGTACACATTTTAAGGTCAACAATTCGCCAAGGATTACTGCCGTTTCTCCTCGCATAAAAATAGAGTCTTTAGGATGGTGTAATTTAATTAAGTATTAGTAAAAGAAAAAGTTTAAAAAATATTTATTGAAGAGAAAAGGAGACAGTTGTATTATAGACAATTATTGAAATGTAAATACATTGGGAGGGGTGAGACTTGTATCAAGTTCAAGTGCCTTAAATATTTTAGTGTGCTTAATGGGGAAAAAGATGTCATGAAAGTGTTGTAATTGATCTAAAATAATGTACTTCCCCACAAAGTAAGCCATAAAAGTTTTGGGTTTTTGTGTTTAACCACAGGAAATAGTCTGTGAGGAAAGTGTTTTAAAAAAAAAAAAGAAAAATTGTTTTGGAGAATAATATATTGATAGTACTAAGTTATACAAAAAAGCAAGCATAATGATTAAAAATATGTATAACCTTTGAAATCAACTCAGCTTTATTTAAAAAATCGGTCACAATTTTATTGTGGGAAGCTTAATTTCCCTAAAAACAGGGCAATTGAATGGAATGTAAATTGCTGTTGAAATTTTGCCTTGAAAAATTATGTTGCATTTGAAATTCATTCCAGACAAAAGAGTTTGTGACTTAGTAACAAGTAAATGGTGATATCAACCATATCAAAAAGAAATAAAAATTGGTTGTGAAATTAATTGCTCAATTGCTGCTTTATATTTTAACATATTTTTAGTTTGGGAAACCAAATTGAATTTTTGTAAATAAATTATACCTTTTTGTTTCTGTCAAAATCTTCCAGGAGTGAAAGCTTTAGTATATCAAAATTCTTGAACACTTATGTCATTTGTAATAAAATGGTTGAAAAACAAATTTTTTGTTTCTTGGTCTTCTTGCTGAGGTGTGTGATCTAGTTGATAGCAGGCCATGAATTTTGAAGAGTGCGAGAGCGATACCACACCATCACTCACTCAGGTCAAATCACTGTGAGGAGTGTGATTTTTTGCACACCTAAAGAAGGATTGGAAAGTCATATAAATCTATGTAAGTTTAATAAAACACACCACCTAGTATACTCCTGCTATATTTCCTGAGGAGTGTGATTTGTAGCATACCTGGAAAATCTAAAAACTAAAGGCCTGTGATAGAGTATTTAACTCTCACTTAGAAGGTACAGGGGTTCCATTACCAGACCAAGTGATACCACATTATGCACTTCCATTGTACATGATGATCACTATAAGTAGCAAAGCCAACCAATTGAGTTGAACCAATTGAGAATTTCTTTGGACTCCAGGGTGCATTCCATGTATACCCACACAGAAGGTACACCAAGGTTTTCGTGCATCGTACACTGGGATTTTCTGTGCACATACAATGCTACATAGCAATATGCAAGCTTGCCCAGTTACTTACAGTATACATGTACATGATCATCGTACATTTCAATGTATGCACAAGTATATGGTACACACACAGTAAGTAGCAGTCAGTATGGGATTGTCCATACTAATGCATACACCATTCATTGGCAATACGAGTACTGTATAGCACAGTATACTGTACATTTATCATTCGATGGGAATTAGCTGGCATGCCAGGAGTACAGTTTGCCCACTAAGGAGTCGGTGCTCACATTGAAGATCTTCGTGTTGGAGTGCATGAAATGCAGACTGGTGTGGACTACTACAAAAATTGTAGTTTGGGGTGAGAGGATTAGTCCTTTAATGACCCACCCCTCCTCTCTCCCACGGTCACATGCAGGCACATAGCCAGGATTGTGTCATGGGGGGGGGAGGTTTGGGGCACGACATGAGTGCATTGCAAGGTTGGGTCATGGGGGGGGGTGTTAACCCTTTCCCCCTCCCTTCCTTCATAACACAGCAGTTTGCAAGTTATTTCTGGGCCAAGGGACTGTGACACATTCATTCCTAACAATCAAATAATGCAGCCAAAATTGTGGAATAGAGGACAGTACTTATGTTCTACTGCACCCTACAATCTTTAATTGATTCAACATTTGTGGTCATGTTTTAAAAGTATATGGCAGTCTTTAACACACAAAAAAGATCTCCCTATTCTCATGATGTGTCTCCCACCTGTTAACCAGACCATGTGTTTGGCCTAATGGTAGAGCATCCACCTCTCACGCGGAAGGCCCAGGTTCAATTCCCACATCTAGTCATACCAAAGACTGTAAAAATGGAACATACTGCTGTTGTGTGTGATGCTCCCCATAATCAATGGAGTAGGGAAAACGAGCTAGTGAGTCACAACTGGAAAAAAGGCAGTGGCCAACTTCACTTGAACCATTAGGTTGGAAACGGGGCTGTAAAAATCCATCTTGCTGAAAAGGGGGGGGGGGTGGTGGCGCTCCCAAGGGGGGAACGCAGAAGGGGTCCTGCGGCACTAGCAATCATATACCACACAGTACAGCATTGTACCAGTTACATCAGCTTATTGCTTCTTCCACCTCAAAAACAGCCTCTGTAAATCAATGCATACATGAGAAGTCAATAATAGAGATACAACTCAAGAAATGACTGCATGAATATCAAAACAGACCCTGAAATGGAAAACAAAAGAGTTAAAGCACATCATACAATAAGCAAATCATAAACACATCCAAACGGTTCTACTCGGGCTCTCAACCAATCATGTACTCATGAAATCATCTGGCAACTTATGGAAGTAAAGAGTTAAAAAAGGAATACTAAGTCTTAAGGTCAGGAGAATAAAAATGATCATGATAATACTTTAAGCCAGATGGTGATAATCAAATACCATTGATGTAAAGCGCCACCTAACCCTGGAAAGGACTCATCCGAGAGGATTGTTGGTTACTGGTACCCTTTTCCTCACTTTTCCGCAATACAATTACAAGGTTTCAGTAACTATCTGCATCACTGTCACAATAACTACAGAAGGTAGAGATAAGAGATACTCCTTCAAATACTACAAGGTCAACCTGTAACCACTTTACTGGCCATATGTACACATGGACAGCAATAACTTCAATTAAATGTAAACAATGGCATATCCACCTACCCATGCACACTCCATGCATGCAAGCCTAAAATTCCTAGGAATGTATATTTAAACCTCATTTCTCTGTTCCCTCACCAGCCCAACATTAATTAATGTGGTACGATACAACTGACATCACTAATGGCGTCACAGCCACATAAGGGTGAGGTGGTGTCTATGGAGACTGCATACCACGACCATGCCCTATAGGCAGGTGTCTACCCAGACTTTCAATATGTCAACACTTCTTGCAGACTGGAACAGATGTCTTAGAAAGTGCACCCAGGGACAGTGCTACCTGTGACACAACCTCTCCTGGACAGTGACAGATCAGGAGTGCTGAACAAAAGAAAGGCTAGCACATGGTTCGTCCAGCCTCATCACTAACCCAATAATACCTAAAACCCATGGCCACAGCCAATAACCAACTGGCAGATTCCCTCCTTGCCACTCTCAACCAATCAGGATCCAACATAGGTACGGGATCTAGTCTAACTGGCCCCAGAGCACCACAGCTGGGAGAAGTGAGTGGGCTAGGCATGGATACTAGAGCCTAGAGATCACATCCTGTCTTGGAGACAAGAAGACTTTGGGAGAAATTCAAGAGGCAGGAAGTACCCTGGATGGAAGAGGGTAGAAGTTCTAAGGAAGCCCAGATGTGCCAAATTTCACTTTACTACATTACTAACCCGCCTGATAGCTATACACTCTCTCTTCATTGGCATAACCAGAGGGGGCCATGGTAAAAAAAAATGACTTCAATTATGATGCTCAGTTTTTTTTGTACCAATAATTGTCTCACCCCAAACAGTTCCAATTCTCCTAACATACTTTATAAGCCCCTCCCTGTCCAGACTCATCCTCATCCAGACACAATATCAGTTTATTGCTTCAGGGTAAGCATACGAGACCCTGATGTGTAATCAAAACTCATTGCAGTTCATGCTGTGTTATAGGAGCCACAGTATCCTGTATGTTTTGAACTTGCTACCAATCAAGTGGCTGTGCTGATTGAAAATTTCTGTCAACTACTACAAATATTGTAATTTGGGTGATAGTTGACTGCCTTTAAATTTAAAAAAAAAAATGTTCCCCCTTCCTTTTTTTCTGATCTCCAAGCTAGCAATTGGACCCTGCAGTTGGTCTGTCATACACAAAATCCTGATTATGCTCAACAAACATTACATAAGAACATTGCCAAGAGACAGCCATATGGATTCTGGACAAACCATAACAAAAGGAATCTGAATTAATTTTAGGTACATTTTTTTTTATTGTGGAATGGCAAATAGCAAAGTAATATTTACAGGCATAATGGTAAATCACAGAGATGAGTACATCATACAAAAAAATTAAAAAAAGAATGAAAAATATTGCAAACATCCTTATTTGGAAACAATGCACTGGGCATTTTTTTTTTTATCTCACAGACCATGCCTTTGCATTTAAAACTTTACTAAGTAGAGGGCACTATACAAAAACATTTAAACTTACCATGAATTGGTTCCATTAAGCTCTATTGCTAGTGTTGTACCAAACAATAGGATGTAGTTACATTAACAAAATGTGAAAGGACAAAACTTACTTTGGTAAAATAGCTAAATCTTAATTTGTTAATTTATCTTTCAATTGTCTTTCATGATATTTCAGGATTTTCAGGACATGCCAAATATCATATTACTCAAAGTAAACCAAGTAGGTTTTCCTGAAGTGCAAGAAAATTATTGTCACATGATACTCAATGGCCATTTATGAAAGAATAGTTAGTTGGGTTTTACAGTTGGGTTTCTCATCAATTGGTTTAAGTCAGGTGGTCCAACTTACCCCTTTCAAACAGTGCTGTTCACTAGTTTTAACATGAAAGAGGATAGTTACTTTTTTAATGGATTTCATTTTTCCTTTAAGCAAATGGGTATTCCGTTGCTTTCACAAAAATGTTGTTCACAACCTACCTTTCACAGATAGGCATTAAAGTGCATTGGCATAACCTTCAAGGTTCAGCAATGATGGGCCATGTACTAATTAGAGAATAAATGCAAGATCAAGGATTTATTAAAGGTTAATGATGATTTATCCTGCACATTATCCAACCTGTACTTAAAGGTCAAGAGCAGTCCCCAAACTTATTCTGAAGCAACAGCTATATCACAATTCTCATCTCATTTCTGTTCAAAGAATCTTTCATAATATTGTATAACATCAATATAACATATGAAAGGTAAACCAAGCTGTAACGTCTGGTAAATTTCACATTTGAGGAGTAAAAATGTTGTCACATGACCCTCAACAGCCAATCATGGGCAGTCTACTACACTGCTTCAAGTTGGGGTGACCGCTCCTGCCCTTTTAAAGTTTCCTCACACAAAATTCATTGACTTCAAAATATGCAAAAGATTTTTCTCTCCCAGAAAGTGAAACATCTCAAAAACAAAGCATTCTAAAGATACTAATTTTTTAAAGATTTTTCTTCAGAAACGGTATAACATGGGAAGTCTGTGATGTCATTGGGGGGGGGGGAGGAGGCAATGGAAATGTTTGGAAACAAAACATTTTGTGTAGCACAAAGACAAGCATAAAGTGTCTTTTGCCCAATGGACCCTCTGAATCAAGATAGCTTTTAGGAAGGTTTTAATTTTGTATTAAATTATTGTTAAATGAAAATTTCTTAAATATTTGTTGGGTAACAAAATTCCACACAGATGAAACACTAGACAGCCTCTAAACTAATCACAACATTAGACCATGATCATGGATCATTTTTGTTCGTTTCAAGTCCGTGTACAAACGTAGTGCAGAACTAAAATTGTGAAAAAAGTAAAAACAAACTGTAATAGCTGCTTTAATGCATGACAGCAGTTTATAATGTCAAGGTAACACCTGCTGAGGCACATTATAATACAGGTGTTCATGATTAAAGGTATGTTATTGACACTGATAAGCATTGTGTTTTACAAGAATTGAGTACATTGATCCCAATATCTGACCAGGTTTAAAAAATTAAAATGAACAATATACTACTACCATGATCATGATTGACTGAGGAACACTTTCTTTAATAGTTTAAGGGAAAATGTAGTGATTCCAACTTGGAGTAGTGTAGCAGACTGTTCAATTTCATGACTGGCTCCTGAGAGTCATGTGACAATATTTTCTCTCCTCAAATGTGAAAATGATTACGAGTAACTGCTTGGTTTACCTGAAATATGCAACATTGAAAGTTACTTTGAAGAAAGATATATAAATGTTGCTTTAAAATAAGTTTGGGTTGATCTGCTCTTACCCTTTAAGGTGCAGTCAGTCTCATGGAGATCAATTTGGGAGATAAGCTAGGTTCAGACACAATTGTTTGAACAATTTTTACACATTCAATTCTTCATTATCCAGCCAAAGCCAAACATACAAAAGGGAAATTCTACAATTTACAGCAAGACAGTAATTCTAACACCGAAATACTTTTCATTTGGCCTTCATTACACTCAGTTAAAATTTACTCACAAAAGATGTAAAATGTGGACAAAGAAGTTCATCATGATGGTAGCTAGACAATTTTACAAAGAAAGCTATATCATCCTTACCACATCCAAGTTAGGTTTTAAAAGAAGGGTTTAAGGTCATATCAAGTTTAGATATGTTGGAGAGGTGCTTGTTCTAAGCATTTTGGTGAAATTTGGAAATTTGCATAGATATTAGCAAGTAAAGTTGTCACATTTTCAACAAAAAGTGAACTTGAAGCAAGCATATATGACATCATATCCCCACATTAATGGACAGTCTTTTGTTTTTCTTTACACTTTACAGCCTATTTTCTCCTCAGCAATCCCATACTTTCAAAATATGACAGCATAAGTGGCATGAGAACTTTCCAAACTTTGCATTCCCCACAGGGAGGTCGTATTCCCATTAACTTCAAGGTCAACACAACAGTCTGAAAAACAAAAGGAAACAACTCATTCCTTGTCAATGTGAGGAAGTGATATAACCTCTGCTGCCCTCAAGCTTACTTTGGAACATCGTCAAATCTAGTAACTTCATTTCGTTATATCTTGAGAAACATATGTCTGATTTGAATGGAACTTACACCACACTATGTAGATTCTGTTCCTCTTTCACATATGAAAATTAAATTTCTGCTTAAACTTCCCCTTTAAGAAGATGCTGGCAAAGGGAAAGGTGTAACAATAAACATCACTTTGGACTGCCGTCTTGGAGGATGATGGTCTAAGAGGAGGTGTCTTAGATCCAATTTAGTGCAGCAATGCACTACGTAAATTTTATGGAAAATTAGTGCAAATTTTGACAGGGAACAAATCAGAAGTTTTTCCCTCATCTTTAAATTAAGAAAGTTACAAGCAAATTTGAGGGCAGCAGATGTTACATCACTTCCTCACATTGGAAAGGAATGCTTTGTTTCCTTTTGTTTTTTCAGATGGTTATGTTGAATTTGAAGTTAATAGGGATAGGACATCCCCATAGGGATTGCCAAGTTTGCTAAGTTCTCACGACACTCATGCAATCACATTTTGATAATATGGGATAGAAAATTGGTTGAAAGTTTGACAAAAAACAAAGACTGTCCATTAATTTGATGATGTGATGTCATATGTACTTGCTTCAAGTTCACTTTTTGTTGAAAAGTTACTTGCTCTACCTTGAGAACCACAGTTTGGATTTCAATGCAAATTTCACCGAAACGCTTTATAAGTACCCTTTAACATTCTAAAACTTGATGTGACTTTAAACACTTCCTTCAAAGAATTATTGCCCATCTTATTCAACATAAATAACAAAGTGTTCTTTCAATTCACATTCTGATGTGTCCTTACAACATCGACTAAGATCCTTCCCTTCTTCCCTGGGTCAAATACCTAACTGTCCATATGTTCCCTTCAAATTCAAAGTTGCACCTTAAGTCTTCTCTCAAATTAGCATTTGGCACCAGTTAATATTGAACAAACACATCAGGGTCTGCTGTAAGACATAACATTGTTCATGAAATGGCTACTTCAAGAGAGACTGAAGAATCCTCCTCAAGGGTGCAAAATGGCTTCAGTGGAACCACACGTGTAAAATGTATAAAGTCAATGGCAACTTGTAACTTTTCAGGGCAGGCAAATTATTTTCAACCGGACTTCACCCCCTGAAACCCCCATCACCCCCTTAGTAACACAAAACCTTTGCCTTAATTCTGTGCAATATGTCAGAATATAAGCACGAACAGCTTAAAACAAATGTTTTCTGCCTGTGAGCTCTTGTCATATTGACTTATTGAGTTTTCAAAATACCCTGTTACTAGTATTTGCAGCCATTCAGAAGAGCTCAATTTTTCACAGTTGATAATTTTTTTGTTTTGTTTAGAAAATTTTTTTTTTCAAACCCAGGAATCAATAAGAGAATATTTTACAACAGAGACAATATGAAAATCAAAGAGAAAACACCACAAAAATGTAAAAAAAATTTAAATACAATCACACAAGTTGTCATTTCATTAATCCAATGCCATCCATGATTTTCATTTTAGCACTACAAAGACATCATAAATTAGTAAATTTATACATGATCCATTTCCGAATTGCAGCTTACCAAGCCCTGATCTCCCTTCTATAGGAAGAAAGATTCAAATTTACATGATAATAATTCACCATTATAAGATTGCAGCCTTTTCAGTGGTGTATTTTCAGATCAATCTGTTTTACAAAACAGACCACAACAGCACACATTCAGTATCATCCTTACCTATCCATTGTCTAACGACACAATATTTATGATTTTTTTCTGAGTAAAACACAAATTCTGTACATTACAAGAACTAACACCTTTGAACTACAGAAACATGATGGAAAACAAAAATTAAAAAAATGTGAAAAAAAGCAAATATCCTTTACACCCCTTGACAAGGTAAATGAAGTAATTTCACATTAATTAACAAGGACGATTAAATACTAAATATTTTACAATATCTCGCAGGCATCAGTTTCTACAATTTCAACATCACACAATACCATTCTTGTGTATCTGAACCAAGAAAATGGATTATTCAGTTATCATAAATAATTTAAGACAAATTTACAGTAATTAATACTATCATTTTTAACAACCCTTGGATGAATTTTAAAGCTATATATGAAATAATAAATGTTTCCGGACAGTCATTTCAGACAGTCATCCCCTTTCAATCCCTCCCCATCCAACCCCCCTCACTTCCAGAAAATCATGTTCCTAACAAGTTCAACATCAATCATACAGCAAGGCTTAAAGGCCTAATCCTCTCACATCAAAAAGTTTTAATTTTCCTAACCTACTTACTTATACCCCTCCCACAACTGTCTAAAATTAATCCTCATATCCAGAAGCAATCTTAGTTTATTGCTTCAGGGTGAGTATTCAAGACCCTTGAAAATGTGTAATCAAGACACTCTCAGCTAGTACATGCTGTGTAATATGAGCTTCATATTTTTAATTTACTGTCAATCAAAGAGCTGAGCCAATTGCAACCTTCTGTGGACTAGCTACAAAAATTGTAGGTAGGGGTGATAGGATTAGCCCTAACAAGATTCAGAAGGGACATATCCAATTTGCTATCAAATTTTTATCAAGTTTTAGGAGACCAAACTTTTATTCTTTTAAACTGGCTCTCTAAAAGATCTATTTGAAATAATGAATGAAACAGCAGAGAAATGCCTTTCTGCCTTAATGCTTTACTTTTAATTATGTGTAATTTAATAGAGGCTAACCAAGTATTCCTACAAATGCTGAAACTACACGGGTTTCCCATTTTAGGTTGTGAAAATTCAAACATTTAAAAACAAACAAATTTCAGTCCACTTTCAAGGATGACTTTTTGCCTGAGATTCTCTCTTATTTGATTAATAAAATGTTAAAACAAAAAAAGTGCTTAAGATATTACTAAGAGACAAGATAAATATATAGTCAAAAAAATGTAAATAAAATATTGCAAAACTGGAATGGTATTGCACAAGTTTTCAAGTTGAAAAGATAAAAAAAGGTAAAAAAAAAAAAAAAACACTAAAATATACATTGTGAGCAAAACAACTAAATTATACATTTGTGAGCATTGTATAAACCCTTGTGTAACATGTGGTCCAAAATGTACACAATTAAACACATCCTATTATTTCAACCAGAATATACCCATGAGGCAATGGATTAGGAAAACCCCTCTCTTACAATATGATATTTATACATAAAAATACACATGTAAATCAGGCTGTACAGTAGTTGGGGACAAACTGTGCATTAGTATTTCTATAGAACTTGGCATTTAACTCAAATCCCTTCCTCATAGTGTCCATCCTTGTTGCAAGAAAACAAAGGAAGAAAACCTGAATATCCGTATTCAACATAAAATGAAAAGCAATGGAGTTTGTTGCCCTCTCTTTGTTATTGCTAAGCTTTGCACAACCTAATGCTTTATGGTGTCTAAATTATACATAAATAAATGAATGGATAAATGGATAAATAAATTAATAACTGAACAAAACAAATAACCCCAAACGGTAACAAACAAACCAATATATAATGGGCAGAGCTTAGTCTCTTTCTGCTTTCTGAAGTTTCCTACCCAATCCCCCCTCCCCCCTTATCTCCTTTCACCTACATATTGGCTAAAATGAATCTCCTGACTCAACATAGATTCTTGCATGTCACTGAAATGGAGCTATTTTGTGGGTTTCACAAAAGGAGTATTTTTCCTTCTTTAATATTTTCAATGTGTTTTTACTCTTTATAACTACTATTTTTTTTATTTGTGTTGTACTTCTGCACCATTTTGCAATACATCCTTCAAACCATCCAATGTCTACATAAATTTCAAGTTAGTGAAATATTAGTATAAAACAAAGCCACTGCAAGCTAAAAATCCACAGCTGGTCCAGCTAATTGAACTTTAGTTTACAATGTAATAACTTTTGTCAGCTAAACAAAATATTTCAATATCAGCCAACCCCAAAGAGAAACAAAATCTGCATAACTTGATGGACACTGAAAGTGTGATTAGTTAGTTTAAAAGTTGGAGTTTCAAAATTCAGTTTCTAACCAATTGGTTTAAGTCGAGATGGCTACAGTCTTTTTTTTTCTAGTTGTGGCTCACTGGCTTGTTCCCCCCTCCCCCTCCCCCCCCCCCACCCTACTCCATTGCTTATGATGAGCACCAAGCACAATGGCAATAGTTTTCAAAGCAGGACTTCCAAACATAAAGGGAGATACAGTATGCTATACTCTCCAAAATCATTGCAATCACAATAATACAAGCCGTACATATGACATTACTACAGGGTTGGACAACTATCTGTACAACTTTTGATTACTTAATGAAGACAATACCCTACCAGCTTATAATATTAATGAATGATTTTCATTATTCTAACTGCTTCTATTTCAACACAGCAATTGAAAATTTCATTTCATTTGCAAACAAATCTGGGCACTAAGCCTCATAACATTTCCAAAACTTGTAAAGAGAGATTGAATGTAGGCACTTTCAGTAGTCAGACATGATCACTGTCTGAAATACTATATAGCTGTATGATGATATAACCTTATTGAAATTAAGATTGTCATTCAGTAAATGGATTTGCATAGGAGTAAATGCCTCAACCTTCTAATACAATGATACATGTTGAAACAGTGCTTCTACAGTTAACTCCCAAGTTACGCTTACCTTTCCTATAAATCCACTGGCCATATACTCAGATCATTTGAATTACTATTGACAAATTTTCCAACAAGAAACAACAATGCATTCTGGGATGCATTGTTTTTGGCATCAGTGAAATTCCATTGACAAAGGATGTGTCCTGACACTTCATTCCATTGTCCTTTGTAACTGACCTATGGAAAAATGCAGATACTTAATTACTGCAGGGTCTCACCTAATTAAAATACCCTTCCTTAAATTTCCTTAAAATTGAAGTGTTCAGGAATTAAAAATATTTCAGATTACTTCATTTCCAAGAAATTGGAAGCATTGAATAAACTTCAAGGAGAAAGGTAGTCTTATAAAATTCATAACAGACGAGAATCAGCAGGAAATTACATAACTAAAACAGGGAAGCCCACTAACTCTTAGAGAGTACTTCCACAATTTAAGAGATCCAGCCTGCGATTGTGAAAATTCCAACCTGCAAGTGATTTTTAAATTGAGGAATTTCATCCATGTGCAATATATTGCCATCAATCCCTGAACATAGCAGCATTTTTCACGCAAAGACGTTTAACTACGCAAAAATTGTCAAAGCTCTGGTATGCCATGTATCAATTTTATTGGTCTGGGCCCAAAAACAGTTAGCCAACCTCTGATTTAAGCAGAGAGGGTATAAACATACATAAAAGAAGGCTAAATTTGACAAATCCAAAAAGCAGACTACCTTTGCACGTGAAATTCCTTTAGCTTGGCAATAGGTGGTTTAGCACCTTTTGCAAAAGGTAAGTACCAAAAGAAAACCTTCTACAAAAGTTATTTCCCAAAGGCAAACATTTCTTTCAAAAAGAGAAAACCTTTTGTCTGCATGAGTGTGGGGAGGCTCATATCAATGTTAGACACTTTTTCAAACTCTACAAGGATAACATTGATGGACAAACTACCTTCAAATTTCTCAATGCAGCAGTAGTTTGGAAACCTAGCTGACCACTATTTATTCCAAAGTAATGATACAAAAGAATGAGATCTCAGGCTAATGATTACTTACACAAAGTACTGATAGATATTTAACTTTTGAGTACATGCAAAGATAGTCAAAGATAGTGGCCACTTTACTTTAACATGCCATGCCATCCATATATGAAGATGATTCCCCCCCCACCCCCACCTCACCTGCCTCAAAAAAATACATCTTCGTCACTTTTTAATATGACAACTTACATTATATTAACATTTCTTTAAAAATTCAAAAAGCATTCAATTCTCCTCAGCAATCAGTAGCCATTACAAAAAAGGGTTCTAACCTTCACAGAATCCAGGGTCTGTGTGTGGCCTCAGACTTTCTTAGTATTGTAACAATATGCATACAGAACATTTCTTGGTGCTTGAGCCCTTTTTACACAAAAAAAAACTTGAAACTTTAAGAAATCCAAATTCCACCAGAGAAATAATTTAAACTGACCAAATTGGAGTGGACTGTAGGCCTTCCAATTTGAACTTCTCCATCCCCCCTATTTCCGAACACTATTGCCAGGATTCAGCCAAAGTTTTAACGTAGTACTGTAACAACAGGCAATTTTTTTTCCACGAGGATTTTTGGCCTCCAACTACGAGGATGAGCTTCTATTAACCTCAAAACATGTACTGCACTTAAAATGAATGAACCGACCAAAACCCAGTGGACTGCAGCAGTTCTAACTTGAAAATGTGATGTCTGTTTTACACACAGTATACAATTTGAGCATGTCATGTCAATAACGGTATTCCCACAATGAACAAACCAGAATAAACTATATTCATAGTATCAACAACATTGTCATCATGCACAAATCTGTTTATCTGGTGATACTTAGATTTGTCAGCCATTAGTTGGGTCCATCATCCCATCACTTTTGTCCAAATATACCACGAATAGTTGTTCCTGACCTAAATCTGCCAATTATGGGATATGATGCTGGTTGGAATATTTGTAGTCAATGCTACTACTAAAATTAAGGCTGACAGATCCCTGCACTTCCTCACAACTTGTCTGTGGGATGCACCTATATCACAAAGCCATTCCAAATTTTTGAATTTTCACAAAAAAGCAAGAATTTTACTCTACAACTACTGCATTTGTGCCAAAAAGACATAAATCAAACATGAAAAGGAGGGATTTCCCCCAAGTTTTGTCTGCTTTGGTGTCTTCACCTGCTACATAAGACAGGATGTTTTAAACAAACACATACCTACCCCTCCCACTAGACACAAACATGAAAACTCTCCATTTACAGCCTCAGATTGTCTTCAATTAACTTGAGGCAAAGGCTAAAAACATACTGCAAATCTACAAATATCACAACATTTGCACTTTTTATGGAAGGTCAAAGGATGCAAGCTATATTTATCATGGCACTTAAACTAATAAAAACATGGATTATCACACAAATCACCATGGCAATATGGGATGACATACAGCATACAAAAACAAACATGCTTGTTCCATATTGCACCATTATATATTCATACCACATGCAAATGCTAAAGTGGCAAATGAAGTCTTTGCATATTCATGCCTTTGCATATACAATTTGAATACAAAACTTGAGTAACCTTTATCATGAAAAGGAAAGATAAAAAAAACTTGGTCCTGGAATTTAGCACTTTTCAAAAAACTTAGAAGATAATTTATTCATAGGCACCGATATTAAATATTCCTGCTTTTTTTTTTTTCAATTTCGGGTTTTTTTAAACAATGAATTCAGTGAAAATGTTTCACTATTCCTATTCTACTAAATGCATTGTTATATTTAATTCCGATAGAATAGTTTTAAAGACACTAAAGGACGGCATTTCAAATGATCATATTATTAAATAACACATCGCCTATCTTAAAGGCCTGACTGATCCTCTCACCCCAAACAGTTATAATTCTCCAAACTACTTCCTTAAGCCCCTCCCACAACTGTTTAAAATTGATCCTCATCCAGACACAATTATCTTCAGTTTAATGCTTAAAGGTGAGTATATTAGACCCCAATGTGTGATCAAAAACACTCTCAGTACAGGCTGTGTAATATGAGCTATAGTAATTTGTATCGTTTAAACTACCTCTCAATCAAAGAAGTGAGCTAATTGAGAATTTCTGTATGCCCCTACAAGAATTGTAGTTTGGGGTGAGAGGATTGTCCCTTTAAGCAATGCGAAGGAACTGTTTTATACAAATATCTTTACAGAATTTGTCAGCAGTGGACCCCCATGTTCAGGACTGTCACCAAACCCTTTTTAGAGCCGGGTAAATTGCGATCACTATCCTGGGGGAACAGTCCCAGGAGTACGGAGTGTCCCCCCTCCCATTGACAAATTATTGCAGTTTTGAGAGTGCTTACAAAAAACAAGTAATTGTCACTCAATTCTAAAGAAATCTAAGAATTTTATTCATTTAGGGCAAGACATTGTGCCGGGTGGCGATGCTCAAATTGATGACGAGTACCGTGCGGAGATTTTCAGAGGTGGGTAGCACCACCTGGCACCGCCCGGTGTGGTGACAACCTTGTCCATGTTTACAGGAAGTCTCATGGTCTCATAAGTCGATGCATAACCACATTCTGGAGGACAGACAAGCAAATGAAGAAAGTGGGTCATGTGCTAAAACAATGACCTTGGTAGAGGTACCTGGAACAGTGTCCCCTAAAACAATGAGTGGGTACCACTGTAGAAATGGACCTCATTAAACTAGGGATAGATATTTAAACTGGGTCATATAAAAAATGACCAAGCCAAGGAAAGGGATCTGTTTGGGAATTTATAAAGGCCCACTGTACCTCCTAACTGTAAACTGATGTTTAAAATACAAGGGGTAAGCACAACAGCTCCCTCAGTTCAAAGATTTGCTCCTAACCTCGCTACCATCAGTCTCGTCCCTGCCCCCTCCAACTACCAGATTATCAAAACCCTAGCAACAAAAGATATTTCACGAACAAAATGTTGCAATATATACGATCAAAAAGCATGTCTTCTGCAGTGAGTAAATGTACTTTCAAAGGAGTCAAATTACCGAAACAACGTCTAGGAGTCATTTGGCAGAATTACTTAAAAAAAATAGTTCTCCCATGCCAAAAAAGTTTCAATTTTTCCTACCCTACTTACCTACTTACTTAAGCCCCTCCCCCAACTGTCTACAATCCATCCTCATCCACACACAATCTCAGTTTAATGCTTAAGGCAGAACATACAAGACCTCAATGTGTAATCAAGACACTCTCAGTACAGAACATGCCATGTAATATGAGCTTCAGTACTCTGCATTTTTTGAACTTGCTGTCAATCAAAAGAGTTGTCCTAGTTAAGAATTTCTGAAGACTACCACAAAAATTGTTGTTTGAGGTGAGAGTTGACGGTCTTCAAAATACAAGATACCAAAGAGTTGGACAACAGTAACAACCACTAATGTAAGTCACCTACTGCAAAAGGTTAAATCACTATTAGCCATAATTACTATGACTTAACTTTTAATTTCATTGTTTATTTCATGAGCTAAAGGCACACTTTATTAAAGTGAGATACCCATGACCAAACAATAAATATTCTACTTTTTTTCCTACGTAATCTATCCTTTCCGAAGAATAAGCCAATTTGTTTGCATTGTAAGTTATGTTACTATTGCAATGAATATGCATCAATTGATGCAACTTATCCCGGCCTTAGAAGAAAAAACTTAAATAGTAGGCTTAACTTTATGATGAACGAATGACCAATATGAGGCACATATCTATTGCAATAAGGTAATTGCCTTCATGATTCAACCATCACAGCTAAAGATACTTCCACTCCTGAGCCAAATAATTCCTTTTTTGACAAAATGATTCATTTCACTTCTTCAGTTGTAATTGACTTTCATCAAAGCAAGTACCTCTGAAAGCCACAATGTACAAAAGAAAAAAACAACTTTCTGTTGTCTGAATAAATTAAACTACTTCATTGCAGCCTTCCCTAGCCACTTACAGCACCGGTTTTAAGAGGCCTTGACCATTTCAGAACAAAGTTTAGATGTAGTCATATTCGAATCAGATTCCTGATCATCTAGCTCAGAACATTCTCCAGAGCCGTCGCTGCCCAAACTGTCTGGTCTGCGAGATCTGGACTTGGTTTCTACATTTTGGTTTTTAAGAAGGCATGAGTTGGGACATGGACGTAATAACTGTGGGTGTATGAGGACTTCACCATCTAGACCCTTGAAAATGGTGCCACAACAGACTTTTTCCCTGGAAGAAAGAAACAAAAAAGTACAAGGGAATTACTAGTTTATCACCCTCCATTTTATTTGAACAATGCCAAAAATAAATTATTGCAGTACATACACAGATGCCAACCTTATGATAAAAAAAATCAGACTTACTCTCTTGAAAAACTAGATTTTTCAGTTAAAAGTCAGACTTTTCATTTCAGTTGCCACATAACAGGTTTCCCCCACCCCCTGGCAAGGAAATTTGAATTCTAGATGTATTAACATACAATTTTTCAGCAGTCTGGGAAGCATGATTTCCATCTATTTGCCCATAAAAAAAAATCATTTGTCATCAAAAGGGAAGCATGTACAGGGTACGCCCCACCTAAATCTGCACATATAGAACACCACACATCCCACCTAGATCTGCACATATAGAACACCACACATCCCACCTAGATCTGCACATATAGAACACCACACATCCCTTGTACTGCATACCACTATGAATCACATGCTTTGCACAGGGAGTAACCTGCTTTGAACAAGATGTTTCCTAAGGCTTTATCATGTATGCAAAGAAAAGGGATGTAACTGCTGAGTTAAAGATTGAAAAAAGTCATATGGGTGTGTGCCGTCCTAGGGGTAGGGTATGAAGAAAGGGGGAATCCCCCTCCCTTTTGAAAACTTTTGCTCCCAGAGGGAGTTGAGATGCAAAATGATGCAAACTGTTTAACTGACCTCAAGTGACCCTAGATGACTTTTGACTCTGTCATCACTGATAATCAATTCATGATATCCAAACTACATTCAAATTTCCCAAGGTAGGCTATGTATAGGCAAGTCTCATTTAGTGTCTCTTAACAATGTTATATAGGCCAATTTGCTCAAATTATGACGTTCATGCATAGCATTGTTATGAGAACAATTTATACAACATCTGCCATCATTTTACATCCGTGAACAGTTTGCAACAAAATGTTTTGAAAAATTTTAATGGGACTTCCCACTGTAGGTGCAGGCCTTAACTTGTACAGTAATTCAGTGCAGACACTTATCTAACGTTAGGCCTAAGGTTAGGTTCGATGTATAACACGTTAGGCAACAATAGTTAAAACCCTTCCCTAAAGAAACTTTGCTCAATAGCTAAAAGTATGGCAACTGAAACTTGCAACTATTCCACATTTTGATTTCAGGGTATTTTCCACACATCATTGACACGTGGTAAGGGGATTTTTGACCAGTTCGGATATTTTGGATTCTTGAGTTTGGACGATCTGTTTACTCTGGTTAGACACTTACAGCACACACTACACTGTAGGCCTAGCTGTGTTACATGATTACACCAAGACTACAGGGACCTAATACCTTCTCTGGGAGTTGAAAGTTTGCCCACATGGTCACAGATATGGTTAATTTTTCATACTTTTTTAATGAAATGGTAAATGTTTGGGTCAAGATTCTTAGAGTCGCACTTAATCTTATCTTAACGTTGTGGCACTTACGCGTGGTGGCATATACTGAGCTGCACATTCTATGTTCAAGCCACACTATTTTAATTGCTTGATGTTCATTCTACCTGTCACTTACAAATATTGCATTACAATAAAACAAGCAAATGAAATAAAAGTAAAATCAATAGAATGAAGCTTACCTTTTCCAGTAAGATGTATCTACAATGGATTTCAATGCTTTTGGAACATCATGGGAGAAATTTCTCTTCCGTATCACAGGTGGCACCATGCACGTTTCTGAGCTGTCACTGTTTGTTGGGCTTGGAGGTGACGAGAATGAATCTGGAAAATATCAAAACGTAAAATAACTACCTGGCCATTAACTTTAAAATTAAAATTTTTGACATAGTTTGACTATTTTGAAGGGTGAAGTTTCAGCAAAAATTTAATTTCCATACGTAAAAGAGGAACCAAATCTATATAGTGTGGTGAAACTCCCATTCAAATCAGATAGATTTCTTGAGATATCCATAAATGAATTCACTAGATTTGATTTCCAAAGTGAATTTATCAGGAGTGGATGTTGTATCACTTCCTCTAATTTGTTTGTTCTTTCTGATGGTTGTGTTTACCTTGAAGTTAGGAATAGGACCACCTGCAGGGAATGAAAAGTTTGCAAAGTTCTCTCATGATGCCTATGATATCACATTGTGATAATATGGGATTTTTGGTGAGAAAACAGGCTGTTAAGTTTCAAGGAAAACAAAAGAATGTCCGTTACTGAGAGGATGTAAAGTCATATCAGCTTGCTACTGCACAAGTTTGCTTTTTGTTGGAAATATCGCAACTTTATCTGCTCTTATCTTGAGAATAACACATCATTTCAAAGCAAATTTCACAGACATGCTAGCTACAGTCATCCAGGATTCACTATATGCAACCTGATAACAGTCATCCATATTTCCACTACTAAGTTACTCTTCCCTCTGTATGCTTTTCTGAACACAATCTCCTTCACTAGCCATCATCTCACCACAAACAGTCCCAATTCTCCTAATCTACCTACTTAAGCCCCTCCAATAACTGAATCAGACTCACTCCCATCCAGTTGCAATCTCAGTTAAATATTGCTTCAAGGTGTGCATACAAGAACCCAATGTGTAATCGAAACACTCTCAGTACAGTACAGTTCATGCTGTGTAATATGACCCACAGTACTCTGCATTTTTTGAAATTGTGGCAATCAAAGAGTTTGTGACAGTTTAGAATTTCTGAGGACTAGCACCAAAAATTATTCCTTGTTATGAGAGTTGGCTGCCTGTAACATTATTTGTTGCCTACAAGTCATGTTAAAAATTATCATAAAATCAAATGACATGATTTGGCTGGCAGAAAGTGAAGCCAACAGCAGACCACCATACAAAAACTAGAATCAAACCAGTGTCACTACTCTTTCATGGGCAGAATACATCCTAGCCCATACATACACTTTATTAATACCAGTCTTTATTATCTACACACTTCCATGCCTGCAAAACTAACTGTAAAACTGCTAAAACAGGAAAAAAGTGGTATTTTGTGCAGGTTAACATCCAAGTTCACAAAGTCTACCAATGAAGTTTGCATCCAGAACTAGACATGGTTCTCTTTTCTTGAGCTGATGGCATCTGGGAAGGCTCTAAAGGGGCTGAGGAGTCCCTCCCATGTCATAACCCCAGTTTCTCACAATGACACCTGACATGTTACCATGTTCCCCAGTGAATGCAATTCGGCAAATAAATAATAGTGATGTTCCTTAAGCCATTAGCAAAATCATGTGTATATCATGCAACAGCCCCTTTAGTCTACCCTGTGGGTTAAAATGTACTAAACCACAATTATAGTAACCCCTCACAGGACATACCATCATACAGTATCTTCAAAAGACACTCACTTTTGAAACAGTCTAGCAACCCCATTCTATTAACCAATAACCTCAACCAGTCCAGAAGTAATAGGTCCAAAGAGGCGATATAAAGACAATATGGAATCACTAATGTAGCCATGAAAACCATGTCACTAGTTCCACAATTTCATGGGGGAAATTCTTAGAGGAATGGTTCCCCAACCCCTACCCCTTAAGCTATATTGATGTAATCTTTAATCTGTGTATTGATGTAATCCTTGACGTAATCACATCCCTAAAGCCCGGAGTTTTTTTGACAATGAACAGTGACAGTAACAAGAAAGGAGTGAGGGGTTCATATTAGAGGAAACAGGGAAAGCCCCCTAGGAATCCCCACATTAGCTTTTTCATGGAGGCCAAAATATACCTGGGTCACTCCTCAGTCGCATCCCATACAACCTCATTCGTCTCATTCGCTGCATTTTCTTAGGAGAGCGGTGTTTGTATTTTTTGAGCATGTTGAAACCACTGTGGCTGTGAGAGGGATGACGAGGCAAGGAATTTGTGACATTGTTGTTGATGGTACTGTGTTTGACGGAAGGTAGTGGTGTTAACCGGTGGCGGAGTTTGCTTCTGAGCTGGGACTTGCCACCAGGCCCAGCCCTGGCATCCACAACCTACAAGAAAGCCAAAATTAAAGAAATGATTTTGAGATTATAGTTTATGTTTGCAACAGATCTGGCGAGTAAATTTTTTTCTGGAAGCAGTCAATTGTAATGGAATGAAAATGTTGGAAGCCAGATTTTAACATTTTAAGTGCAAAGGATAAGTTCAAGTGTTAGTGGGTAAGATGAGGATTTACAGCTCAATTTCTAACCAATTGATAGGCAAGACAGCTTTAATTCCAGTTGTGGCTCACAAGTCTGTTTCCCCTATACTGGTTATACTGAACACCCAAGCACAATGGCTGTAGGTTCTGTTTTTATACAGTAAGACCCAGTCTGGGGTTAATTCCAGACCTCCCAGGTACATGTCAGTTGCTCTGACTACTTGACCCTGCAGTCTGTTCAAGCAACCAAGCCACATCAAGCAATAATAACAAAGTCAAAACAATCATGGAGCTACCACTCAGGAAAAAAGATTCCCTGAATGTTCATGAGTAACCACTACATAACGATTGCCTTGTTACTACTTGAATTGAGTAAAACAGACAACTTCCTGAATCAGTCAACTTCCTGAAATGGATAATTTTAGAAACCCAATTTAATTTCACCAATTTGAAAGTTTGAAATGGGCCCTACATGATGCAATGGGACCTGTTAAAACTGTCCATTTTTGAACTGAAATCCTCACTTCTTCATAAAAGCATGCTACATCATTTAGGACAGCTATGCTACACAAATAAATTTAAGTCTCCATTTTATTTCCAAGTGGTTCCCATTTGGGACCTTGTGTGCAACATAGTGCAGTACTGCACTACCATATTTAACATTTCTTGTATTTCTTGATATAAAATACTGTAACATTGACCCCTAGTTTTGTTTGGAATAATGGCTGATTTCACTGCCAAGATTGCATAAATCAGAAGCCAAAGTGTGTAACAGACTGGGAACTTGTTTAATTTTGGGGTGAGGAATTTGTGCAAGTCCTTTCTCCAATGTGATATTCTGAACCATTTGACAGTTGTTGTATGGTGGCCAAAAGCACAGGCCTAGAGCTATATTATCAAGGTGTGCTATAAATCACACTCCTCAGATAATTAAGGAGTGTGTTAGGTGTACTGTTTCATTAGACGTTCATAGAAAATATGAGCTACAAATCTTCACCTAGGTGTGCATAAAATCAAAATCCTGGCAGTGATTTGAGGTGAGTAATGGTGTGGGATCCCACTTGCACACCACAAAGTTCAAGAACGGAAAAAAATTATCGTTAACATAGTGTGTTCAAGTTACTCTGTTAACTTTGCCTTTATTTCTTATATCAAGTCATGATACTACATACATCAGATCATGAGTATGAATAATAAATGCATAGTACACAAACCTAACAAGTCTGGTTCATACACCATAAATTACAGATAATATTTTCCCCTACTTCAAGGTTGCTTTAATGTACATAATAAAGAATACCATCACTAAAAAAACTGCCAGATTGTAAAGTTTTCTTCCAAAACACTCTCTTAAGTCGATACTGAATGATATGAAAATTACTCAACCAATGAAAACTTATGTTGCATGAAAAAACAACATTTGAAAGGAAATTGACTCACATGATTCCAGTTACGGTCAGTACCCTTTGGCAATTTCTTCCACCGCTTGATAAGGAGTACACACGCATTACAGATTTCCCCAGCTCTCTGCTCAGCATCATTTAAATTGAAGCAAGATTGAAATTCTGTCTCGTACCTTTTACTGTCTGCAATCGGAGGAGTTGGGAAAAATGGTAAAAAAAAGGTACTAAATTCATGCTTTTTAAGAAGACAGGTAACAGATTTGCAGGAAATCCAGTTTTTAATATGTAGAAAAGAGAATAAATGCTGGGTGGGGTCGACTCAGTATTCATTACAACAGTATAGTATATTATCCAGCTAGACATCAAAGTCTGTGGAATGTTGGTTGCATCAATTTACGCAAATGCTTGATGCTCCTAAAAAACACTGACAGACCCCTCTCCCCAGTGAAAGAGGTGCACCTTGCAACAAGCCAATTTGGTAATTTGTTTTGGTGGATACAGTATGCACATGCCCACATCCTCCAAATAGTCAGGATAAACAAACCAATCCCGTACCTACAACACGTACTATGAAATTTGAGTTTACATGAAAATTTCATGAAATGATTTTTTCTTAATCCATCAATAACATGAGGAGGAATCTCCACTTCGGTTTAGTGCAATGGACTAATACTGTGTCTACATTGCCTTTTTGAAGAGAAAATTTGCATTTTAATCTGACATAAAGTGAGACTGTTACAGCTTATTTTCTTTTGAGTTGGCTAGACACTTAGTGTAAGTACACATGTACTGATGAAAACAAGGGACTGTTGTACCCTAGTGTACATACCCTGCTCAGTTTGTGTATCCCAGTCTGTGCCCCACAATTCCATGGGGCAATGAATTTCCAACTTTCTTATTTATAATGCAGCATGATGGGTCCAACTCAATCAACGTGTACTCACCAGTATTGGTCCAACTCAATCAAAGTGTACTCACCAGTAAACCTTGAACTGGATGACTTAGCTCCACAGATACAGCAGCCGTTGACACTGCGGTAAATTTTGGGTCGGTGGAAGGTGAACATGTCAAAGATGGAATGTGTGAGAGTCACAGGCAATAGCTGCTGTAGAACAAAAATATGAAT
Source organism: Holothuria scabra (assembly GCA_037179385.1). Classification (NCBI taxonomy): domain Eukaryota; kingdom Metazoa; phylum Echinodermata; class Holothuroidea; order Aspidochirotida; family Holothuriidae; genus Holothuria; species Holothuria scabra. The sequence goes on along the minus strand of CM074197.1, from coordinate 535,955 downwards.
ACTACTATAAAATAAATAATTGAACTTGCTTTGTAGTTAAAGCTTAATCCTCTGCACCCCATGATACAATTTTTGTTCAGAACAGAAATTCTCAATTGGATAAGCTCTTTCACTGACAGCACCTGTACAAAGCTCATATTACACAGCATGTACTGGACAGTACCAACAGTGTTTTGATTACACTTTGGATTGTTGTATACTCTGTCACCCTGAAGCAATTGAACTGATACTGTGTCTGGATGAGGATGAATTTTGGAAAGTTGTGGGAGGGCTTAAGTACTGGGTTAGGAGAATTCTAAGCATAGGCCTTCAAAATAAATAATTGGACTTGAAAGACCTAACCCTCTCACCCGAAACAGTTCTTCCAATTTTCCCCAACTACTATTTACTTATCATACCACAGCCACTCCTACAACAGTCTAAATCTCAGTCTCATCCAGACACAATCACAATTTTTTGCATTATAGTATATATACAAGACCCCAATGTAAAATCAAAATACTCTCAGTGCAGTGCATGCTGTGTAATATGAGCTACAGTACTGTACTCTGCATTTGTGAACTTGTTGTCAATCAAAGAGCGCAGGAGCCAACTTAGAATATCTGTAGACTACTACAAAAATTGAAATTTGGGTTGAGAGTTGATGGCCTTTGAAAATGAACATAAAGTTGATGAAGAAATTATGTAGACAAGTGTAGCAAAGAGGGTATTGTAAATCTGGTAATTTATGAGACGGAGATGAATGAAAAGCCCCATTCCACCCCCACTTTTGTCCTACCTCACAATGCAAGTGACAGTGGAATTATAGCCTGTATTTATCCTTTTGGGGCTGGTGTGGATAGCCTTAGTATAATTTTCCTTTTATTTCTGACAGTGGAATAGTTGTGGGAGGGAAATTTGAAATGTTTGGGGTGAAGAGATTAGGCCCTTAACAAAGGTGCCCTATTGCAATCCATAAATTGCATTGAATAACTTTGCATGCGGTACACCATGTGAAAGAGTGACATCTGCCATTGACATTGTCACTTAGATCCTTGATAAAACACACAATCATGTTTAGTGACAACTGGTGGCTGGCAATACAAAGTCCAGTCTCAAAATTTATGTTCAACTATATTCACTTGAGAAGGGAGCTAGTATAAGCAGTCATTATAGGGTACTTACTCAAAACTCAGTACAGCTCACTTTTCAGGATGTTGCCACTACTTGTCAGTCCATCCTATTTTATACTTGAATGTTGAACTGTGTAGCATGATTGTACCCTGAGTCAGTCACTCAAAGGAGATTTCATCAAATATTTGCTTATTCAAAAGAAACACACTATTGAATTTATTCCGGGTTCTTATAACCTTCACTATCTATAAAATCATTTTTTGTGCAAACATTTGAGAAATGAAGAAATTACTGACACAAGTTTCAGATACATTGATGCAAGGAGTGTACTTAAGTCCAGTCAGCCCAAAGTTATCTAAGCCCATAAGCATGATTTTAAAGTAAAGTCAGTAAAATAATATTGCCAAAATGCAAAAAAAAAAAATCATGAAATTTTGGAGGAACAGTATAAGTGAACCAGATGACTAACTATAAAAAATTCCTGATGATTATGAGTCATACATGTATGTAAGTTAGATGGAGTTTTACAGCCCAATTTCCAACCAATTGGTTCAAGTCAGGCTGGCCACAGCCTTGTTTCTGTTTGTGGCTCACTGGCTTGTTTTTTCTCATCCATTGTTTATGCTGAGCACCAAGCATAATGGCAGAAGATTCCATTTTGGAAGTGTTCAGTATGACCTGGCCAGGACTCCAACTCCCAACCACCCAACTGCAAGTCTGATGTTCTAACCACTTGCCCAAGCAGTCGGTCGTACATGAAGTACATCTGCCACCACATCCTGTGGTGACATAGGAAAAGGCTAGGCTGGAAATGTCCTCTAAAATGGGGCTAACTTTTTACTTTTGACAGATTTTGAGCTTGAGATTTGGTTAACATGCACAGCTTGGAAAACTTTCATGTACCATGTAATTATTTAATGAGCAATTAGACAAAAGATGTAATTGGCATCTATTCCCCCAGCCTTTTAGCATTTCAAAGTATTTTTACTGAAACAACAATTGCAATGTACTGGTAGCAATTAGGCCTATAAATTTTGATTGCCATGGTTGTGTAACTATCATGGTTTACTAAGTTCCAGGTACTGTAGTATGAGACTAGGAATTTTTTTGCCAAACACACATTGCAACCACAGCCCTTAGTCAGACTTTAGCTTTATGCTGCAGCTGCAGATTTTATGTGAAAATATGTGATTTGGTTGCATACTTTATATAGTACTATGTAGGTGTATGAGGTTTTTATTATGCATTTAATCAACCATTAGTACAGTATGGTATAGAAACTACAAGCACACATTAGTTGCTGGCAAATAATTTATCAAATACAATTAAATGAAAAATCACATAACAGCTCCAAATGTTTGTACATTGGACTACAGATACCAACTACAGCTTCACGTCCAACTGCAATCAAGTCCACAATGGTCAAATCTGGTATCCTTAAACTAAGTAGGTAGCTTGAGAGGGGGAGATCAGATTGCTATTTCATTAACCAGAAAGCCAAAGGACTTAGTGATTCCTTGCAGCTGAAATATAAGCCTACCTTTTTTTTCAAATGCTTCGTAATGTTTTCCAAATTGACTTGCCCTGTAATGTACCCACAAAGTATACATGCAAGGCATCAAAGCTTTCTACAAGAACTAGGGTTCTGCTCATGATATCACATCCACATACTTTGTGTGAAATTTTGAAGTAACCAAGACTCCAACTATGGAAAATTTGTGTAAATATGTATTTAGATTTGACCCCTTGTGAACCAAAGTGATTTCATCTCTACCACAAACTATAGGGATCATTTTTTCACCATGCATCATCTACATGTCAAGTATGAGGACCCTACCAGTTACATTTCTTGTACAGCGATACTATGCGAGCAAGTTTGTAAGTTTGACACTGCTAACCACAAATGACCTTTGACCTTCACGAAAATCAACTGGGATCACCATCTCAATATGGCCAACCCACACACTAAACATGAGCTTAGTCAAATGCAGTTTTCTTGAGATACCATGTTCACTAGGTTTTGACCTGTTGACCTCTCATGACCCCAAATGACCCTTGACCTCCATGAAAATCACTAGGGATCATCTACTTAATACATGGAGTTACCACCTTGGAGGTGGTATCTCCATGCTTAATACAACCAACCCACAGGCTCAAAGATGACATAATCACTTGCACTTTTCTTGAGACATCATATTTACAAGGTTTTGACCCTCTGACCTCTTGTGACCTCAAATGACCTTTTACCTCCACCAAAAACAATAGGGATCATCTATGCAATATGGCCAACCCATGCACTAAATAAAAGCATAGTCACATGTACCATTCTTGAGTCACACTTACTCTTCTTGAGATACTGTGTTTACAAGTAATTTCTAAGGAATTTCCCTTTTGACCTCTCGTGACCCCAAATGACCTTTGACCTCCACGAAAATCAATAGGGATTATCTAATCAATATGACCAACCCACACACCAAATATGAACACAGTCACATGTACCGTTCTTGAGATATCATGTTTACGAAGTTTTGACCTTTTGACCTCTCTTGACCCAAAATGACCTTTGACCTCCACCAAAAATAATAGGGATCATCTACTCAGTATGGCCAATGCACACACCAAATATGAATTTATTCACACTTACTCTACTTGAGATACCGTGTATACAAGCAATTTCTAAGGAATTTACCTATTGACCTCTTGTGACCCCAGATGACCTTTGACCTCCACAAAAATCGATAGGGATCATCTACTTAATATGACCAACCCACACACCAATCATGAGCATAGTCACATGTACCCTTCTCGAGATATAGTGTTTACAAAGTTTTGACCTTTTGACCTCTCGTGACCCCAAATGACCTTTGACCTCCACCAAAAACAATAGGGATCATCTACTCAATATGGCCAACCCACATATCAAATATGAAATCAGTCACACTTACCCTCCTTGAGATACTGTGTTTACAATCAGTTTCTACGGAATTAACCATTTTTTATCCCTCATGACCCCAAATCCCTTTTGACCTCCAAAAAATCTATAGGGATCATCATCTAATATGATCGACCCACACACCAAATATGAGAACAGTCACATGTACCATTCTTGAGATATCATGTTTACAAAGTTTTGACCTTTTGACCTCTCGTGACCCCAAATGTCCTTTGACCTCCACCACAAACGATAGGGATCATATACTCAATATGGCCAACCCACACATCAAATATGAGCTTAGTCACACTTACCCTTCTTGAGATACCGTGTAAACAATCAATTTCTAAGGAATTTACCATTTGACCCCTCCTGACCCCAACTGACCTTTGACCTCCACAAAAATCGATAGGGATCATCTATCTAAAATGACCAACTCACACACCACAGATGAGCACAGTCAGATGTACCGTTCTTGAGATATCGTGTTTACAAAGTTTTGACCTTTTGACCGCTCGTGACCCCAAATGACCTTTGTACTCCATCACAACAGAGATCATCTACTCAATATGGCCGACCCACACACCAAATATGAGATAAGTGACACTTACCCCTCTTGAGATATCATGTTTACAAGCCAAAGCGTAACATACACACACACATACCCGTATTCAATTCCTTATGGGGTACACAGAACTGTTCCCTGTAAGGAAATGGTCGCAATTCCCCTTTAGCCATTTAAGTCATGCAGCATGTGAATGCCTGCAGCATGTGAATGCCTGGAGGGAGGGTGGCAGGCTTCGATAAATTCATTTCTTATTACTTGTCCATTGGGCTTGGGATTCCCAAAGTCTACTTGTCCGCATGAATATGCACCATATCTAATTATCTAGTGCTAGCCATTGAATTCCTATGTGAAGAAGACTTCTGTGCTGCTTGCCCAGCAGGCTATAATATTGAGCAGTTCACTTGTCCAAGTAATTTTTTACTTGTCCCGGACCGTCGGGCAGGGGATTTGTCGAAGCCTGGAGGGCGGGCTCTTGCATATCATGTGACAGAGCTCATTGCAGTGTCCGAATTTTCAGGTAGGTACGCCAGTTACGAGCTCCGCGTGAGTGAGGAAAGATGTGCGAGGCCTTAGCTCTTGCGAGCGGTCCGTACCCAGCAAGGTATTGTTTACAGGCTCATACACACACTTTTACACACGACATCACCATCGCATATTCCTTGCCTGCCTTCGGCAAGGAACCCATCTTACTTTGGAATCAAACCCTGCCCTCCCACAACTTTGCTTTAAGTTGTGATGACATGAAAATGACAAAGTTTGGTATTAGATGTTAAAGGCATTATAAATTTGGAAAAAAGCTGGCACAATTCCCATCAAAATCCATGAAAAATTGACAATTTTTCAGGACAATTTCTGATTTTCACCTAAAAATGGATAAACATGAACCAAGCATGCAAACCTTGTGATGTGGATAGACTTTTAGTTTTTTTTGTCTAGAGCTCGAATATCATGTCTTTTAATTCTTCAGGACCAAAAATACATATAACACAGTATGTTTTGAAATTGTGAGAAAAATTTTTCAGAAAACTACATTTCCGTTCGGACAACCTAAAAAAAATGAAATGGTTGCCCTGAGCTGAGGACACCCATATATTTTTCAGAAAATCGAGGCCTGAACACCTACTATTTTTTTTTTTTGCATTAAAGAAACTTGCTTCAGAAACATTCAAACTCTGGAGAGGTAAATATTGAGAACAGTTTAAAATTGACAAAAATTCAACAGAATTTTCCTCAGGAAACTTTGCTCCTTAAACCTCAAGAAGTACAATCAGGGCTCAGACCTCAATTTTCAGAATGACTTATGTTTGTCTTTGCATCAACCATTTTACTTTTTTAAGAAGTTTGGTAAATTGGTTGTCCCAAACATTTTTTACTAATACTACAAAACCATGAGTGTGTTCATCTATGGCCTTCAAGAATAAAAAGATGCAACTGAAAGACAAAAATGTGAATTACACCTAAATCTGATATATTGCATGATGGAAAAAGTTAAGAGAGTGGATGAGACAGCACAAAAATCTTCAGTCTCATAAAAGCAAGGGGCATGCTGTTAATTGTTAAATGTTGAAAAATGGTTATCCATGGGACTCTTGGTTGTCCGTAAAAACTTTTAGTTGTTCTGGACAAGCATGCAACCACAAAAATCAAGCCCGGTGGCTTTTTTCCTGGCATATCAAACTACCTTCTGCCTTTATCCAGTCACCCCTTACTGGCTAGCTCATAATATTACCTGTATACTTTGCCAAACAAAATTAAAGTCTGTAACATTATGCCTAACTTAGCACTGACCAGCTTATTACTCCTTCAAAATTACAAACCTTGGCAATGAGCCTAAGTCAAGAACTACAAGTACAGTAGCCTCATCAACTAACAGTTATCAAACAATATGAACATTTTGCCAATATATCTCCTGACACCTATAGCACTGGAACTTGGCCAATTTAGGCCTAGGCCTAATGCAGTTCAACAGGCTTGTAAATAGTCTTTGACTGCCTTGCTTGTTGTCGATGACAAAAACAATATTTCATGAAAATAAACATTTTTGGTGACCCTCAAACCACCTCTTTTCCAACTTACTTTCTTCCCTTTAAACCTTTTCCTAAATATTTTTTTAAAAATGCAAAGGATATGTTACTTCCATAAGCCTAAACAAACAAAGTCCTTAGCCAAACATGATTTTTCTTCCGACAAAGACTTGCTTGAAATTTGTTTATAATGTCATTGAGGCAAGAGTCAGGCCAATACTTAGTAGTTAATGCAAAGTCTAGCCCAAGTTACCAGCCTGGCCTTTACCATTTAAAATATTGGGCTGACGTTGCATCTAAACTTACCTTATTTACTTGGAGTGTCATCCACTCAAACTAAACCTAAAGAAATGTTGTACACCAAAACCAATCTTGCTCTACAGCACTGCCTTTCTCCTTAACATGAACACATAATAATGATCAACAACATAAGCAAACCCTACAAAACTGCGACCGAACAAAGGCCCTCCGACGACCTTTGTTTGTGAAGGTGGACAAAGCTATTCGAGCAATTTGTTTCGGTGAAACCTTCAAATCACTACGGGCGAGATAAACTTGGCCCTTTGTTCATTGTAACCCTACACGTGACCGGCACGCGACAGTGGCAACCCAACACTTTCACGTAGCGATTGTTTCCTTTAATGGAGCCGCTGGCAGCGAAACTGAAAGCACTGAAAAACAGGCTTGCAAACGAAAACATGGCGGTGATGACATACCCGTTACATTAACTTTAGAGAAATGAAATTATGAAAACAGACGAGGCTATGTGAGCTACTTATTATGCTAAACTACAGTCTGAAACCTTGCAATTAGAATTGCACTTCCATTACAACTGAGCAATACATATTACTTCACAATACAGAACGATGTGTTTTGCTACACTCGTACGTCGTACTCGTAGTACAAAATTTGGAAATGTGCCAAATAAAAACTGTAAATAAAACATGACAAATAAATTGATACTGTTAGCAGGCAATGGCAATTGATGAAACGAACAAAAATACAGTCTATAAGTATTAAGTGGTCCTAAGGTTACGTTTACAGAAAGAAATTTTGAGCAATATTCTTACCGGCTTCGATAGACAAAAGGCCCGCGTGTACGTATTCCTGATCCTGCCGTACGAGCCACATAGCTAGGTACGGTACGTACGTGAGGTATACAGGGCATACTGTACTAATATTTCGCCGGTATCCACATGGTATAAATAGGTGCGTGCTGATACACGCGAGATATTATGCGGTGATATTGTACATGACTGGCATTCGCAATAGTACACTGGGGGGAAATTGTATAATACAAAACGTGTGGAGACAACTGTACTAATGTATACCATGTGCGTATACGTTCCCAATCCATTCACACTTTTTGCGAGGTTACACATTTTAGCTCACTACGCAGGTGCAAGTTCCATATATGAATAGGCATATTAGAGATAAATGCTGAAAAAACAATTAGAAAGCAGGAAATGCATAAGACTGGGCTCAAGAATGTATGTATTACAATCGTAACATAACATTGAACATAACAGGAGGGCTAAGGACTCACATGAGTGCCCTGTAGTCCAACCCCTCAAACGGGCAACTATTACCCAGTCACTGTTGAATGTATTTTAACTATATATCGGGGTGGGAAAGGGGGTTGGAGTTAGAACCCCCAAGGGGTGGCATCATGATTTTCCCGACAGGGGGACCAAGCTCCCCGACGGGGGGGGGGCAGCATTTCAAGGCCCCGACAAAGGTTTTGAGTTAGTACTGGTGGGAGGTGCTCCTAATACGTCGAAATTTATGGCTTTCTTTTCATCAAATACTTAAAAATCTGGTGTTTATAAAACATTTTTGTAAAAAACTTGGCTTTTTTAAGGACCATTAAAAATTTAGGGCGTTAATTGAAGAATTTGTCCTTTATCTGGGCAAAACCAAAAATGTTATACGGGCGCCAGCTGAAATCTTTTGGGGTTACGCATTTAATCGTACTAGGCCTATACGTACTATAAGGCTATACAACACGAGACTAGAAGTTGGCCAGAAAAGTTTTTTCTGAATTTTTTGATCAAAGACTTGAAAATTAAGAGTTTTTTTATTGGAGAAATTCTGTAATTTCATGGAAGAAAATTTGCTTTTTGGTACGGTGTATCGAAAAATTTGGGTTTTTCATTAATTGATAAGCCTTTCAAGAGAAAAATTAGGTAGAACGTCGAGGTGATTAACAGAGTTGGCTTTACTTATTTATTGCGCAGAGTATCCATCGAAATTGGAAGTTTTACCACTTTTAACAATGTGAAACTTAAATTGGAAAAAATTCATTGAATTTTCTCGGGAAAAAAGTTTGGCTTCACATGTATTTGAAGGTTCATATTTTACATATAGACGCACGGGAGGGTTCCAGTTTGGAAGGGGGAAGCATCGTCTTTTTTGACGGGAAAATGTAATTCTGACCGAAACACTATCAACGTACATAAATTTTTGAAATATTGAGAATCCCCAGACAGCAGGAGATGGCATTTCACGGGCTCGTAACTAAAACAAAGCAGTCATTATTTTGAGCTTTCTTTCGCAATAAAACTTTCACCTCATAATATTGCCCCAAAACGACGAATAATTTGCAAGCATGCATTGTTCTGTTAAATAACCTGTTCGACCGACACACTATCTTAGCGGAGTGTCACGATCTGTTGGGGCCCAGCGTACAGAAAATAGTTTAAAAATTCTAACCCCTCAGACAGACGGAAATGGCATTTCCCAGACTTGTTACTAGAAATAAAGCATTCGGTATTTTGAACTTTCCTTTGAAATGAAAGTTTCACTTCAATAGAAAAACCAACTAGCTAAGTGATCAGAAAATTACCAGATAAAAGGTACTGCTTCAATCAAATGTAATGTTCTTGTCTCTTTCGGAGGTAAACTGTGCAACAAAATTGAAAACGTATATATTAAGTGTTTTTGACTCTATTAAGAATCTTCGTTGTGTTCATTGCAAGGTCCGTTAAATAGATGAAATTTTTTACGTGACTGCCCGAACTCTAGACTATAAATGATTTTACTTCCAACGTATTTGAAAATATGTCACGTTACAACTGAAGGTGGCTTCAAATGAATTTTCAGTCAAACTTATTGGGAGACATCCTCACACTACTGTTTATCATTTTGTGTAGTTAAACGGCCTCGTCGATTTTCATTACCGTTGCTAGAATTCGGTTGTCGGGGCAGGCCATATGTCAGGCCATTGGGCACTGCATGAACATGAACAACATCTCTTCCGTTTTTGTAAGAAAAATTCGGAATTGTGAGTTCCCTTGAAGAATCTGGTCTTCAAGATCTTGTGAGCAAAATTCAAGAAGATAGCCCGGGTGACTGAAGTTTATCAGACTTCATTCTTTAACAGTTTATTGTGGGCATGTGAGATGAAGGCTCCCCGACGAAACTGTATTTTCTCAACAACATGGCAGACTTCCCCGTGCATGACCTTGCGGATTGAAGAAGGGATCATGGGTAGAAGAGCTAGTAAGAAGTGATTAAAACAGATAAACATATGCGTTAAAATAGCGTACAAAAGAAAAAAAAAATAGTTCATTCAGGAAATAAAATACAGTTCATGATCATCCCGAAGGAAATTACCGCTCTTCCCCGACGAGGGGTGAGATAGGACAAGGTACAGGAAATGAGATATAACGGAGCTAAGAAGTGATTAAAAATCGATTCGTATATGCATTTAAATAGCATTTCAAAACAAAAAATATGTTCAAGGCCACCCACCCAGTAACATGATCCCTCGCCCCCCCCCCCCCGACGTCATCCCTTACCCCCTTCCCCATAACTCAACCTTGCAATGCAAAACACCTAAAGTCATGATAGCGGTTTTTTCTCTCTCCTTAGACTTTTCCCCTCATGTCGTTCCCCAACCCCCCCCTCCCCCCATGACACAATCCTGGCTATGCGCCTGCCGTGAACTTGTGTGATAAATCTATGAGACAAACTGAACTCCCTACGTCGAGCGCCCTTGGTTAACGCTTTTACAAGCTTACAGTGTCGACGAACCCCGAGAATCGTTATTTTGAACCTTTTAATATTTGCAAGAGAAAGATTGAGGACTTGTGTCAATCTTTAAACACTATCATTCATGTTATTATCGTAGACGTAACAGTTTAAGGACCAAAATGAAGTACTTTGCACTTGTAGGAATTGAAAGACATTTGCCAAGTCTGAGACCAAGTTAATAATTTATACATTTCTTTTTTTCTTTTTTTTTTTGCAGAAAGCCGCGGTCACACTGTGACGAATTCGGATCGGATTTCGGTCGCATTTATTGGGTTTTATGTTAAAATCTTCTCGATTTCTGGTTGGAAAGAATAAAAAATTCTGAAACATGTGTATACACATATATTGTAACTCAGGACTATTAAATTTATGCTAATTATTTCGCGACGTCACATCGACAGACAGATAGGATACAACTTTCCGACACGGTGGCGTAGCTAGGTTTTTTGTGGGGGTGGGGGCTATGGGGGCGGACACCTTTTTAGGGGGCTGATGTTTACTACCTAAGCGTAACGCCACTATAAGTTTGCGCGAAACGTACAAACAAAATTTTGGATTTTAACATCTCCCAGATGGTTGGAAATGGAAATTGCCAGGTTTAATTAACCTTAATTCTGGTGAGAAAAATTTGTGATTTTTCTAAGATTCAAACAAACTTTTGAGATTGATTAGCTCAGTTCATTACTCCACTGGACTGTGTATCCTTGGATTGCAAATCCGGAATTCTGCTGTATGTTGCAAGCAGCTGTTCCAGTGCACGTCTGAGTAAGGTATTTCCATAGGCGTAGGGGAGCATTTCAGTTTTGAGGCAGAAGATTTTTGCGCGAAAAATGTAACTCTGTGCGTAAGACAGTCAAAGAAGCGCCACCACTAATTGGCGCGGAGCGTCCAGAAAATTTGAAAATTCGTACCTCTCAGACAGTCGAAAATGACATTTCCCTAGCTTATAAAGGGGACCCAAGCAGTCGCTATTTTTAAGTTTCAATTGCAGATAAACGTTCACTCCAAACTAAAATTCAACCAGAAAGACTAAGCGGAGCGCCACCATTGGTTGGCGCAAAGCGTACAAAACATTTTGAAATATCCGACCCCTCGGACAGTTGAAAAAAGGGAATTTCCCGAGATTATATCGGAATCCAAGCAGTCTCTATTTTCAGTTTCCTTTTGCGAAAAATGTTCACTTCAAACTTAAATTCTGCTATGAAGCGGTCTAAGTGGCGCACCACCATAAGTTGGGGCGAAACGTACAGGAAATTTTGAAAAATCTTACCCTTCAGACAGTCAAAAATGTCATTTCCTATGCTTATAGAGGATCTAAGCAGTCGCTAGTTCGCTAGATTTTTGAATACTCGAACCAGTGAGACAGTCGAAACTTACATTTCCCGGGCTTATAGGGGGATCTAAGCAGTCGCTATTTGATTAGAAAATTACGAGATAAAATGTATCACTACGAAGGGATGACATTGTCCCTCATATTTTCGGGGGAAAACCATAAAACGGAATTAAAAACATGCTAATGAATATTACTCTTTTGTAAATCTTGGCTAAATTCAAAATAGTGATAAAATTGTGTGACTGCCCGAACTTCAGACAATATATGATTTTACTTTCAAAAATGTAACATTACAAGGTGTGTTTAAATGAATTTTCAAGCAGACTTATGGGAAGGCATTCTCACCATTGCACCATCAAAGTATCGAAAAACAAATAACCAGAATTTCATGACTATTGTCCGTATTTGGTTCTAGAGCAGGATAGATGGCAAACTTTTGGGCACCTGAACACCCTCCTGTCTGTCCGTAGAATTAATTTGGCAGTTGAAAACGTCCCAGAATTTTTTTAACATTTGCCCAAATATTTGATCATTTCAGGCAATTTTTGCAAGACTACAGTAAGACTGTGGGGATGATGTAAACCCTTTTTTAACATTCTACCCAAAGTGGTCGCAGATCATTGTTTTTTCCATGAAAATTTTGCTTTCAATATAGTGTTTTCTGTTTTTCGGCAAAGATTTGGAGTTTTAAAATAATCGGCCATTTCGGGTATTGTGTTACACAGGATATTAAAACAGGCTTAAGAATGATAAGCCACAGGCTTCCCAAATGTGTCGCGATTTTTAATCTGTTTGATTTTTCGTAACTTTGTTACCCTTACTTTGGTACTTTTCCATTTTCGGGCAAATGCTTGGAAAAAATTTGTATATTTGACAATTTCGGGCATTGTGTTGTGATTATCTGTGAAGTAAAAGTCACGAATAATACATTTTTAGAACCTTGACTTCGTTTTTCATGAAAATTTTTATTGCGGCTTTGTGACGTTTCTTTCCTTTTTTCGGGCATATTTTTTAAAGATTTCGGTCAGATATAGGAATTTTCTGAAAAACTAAATTTAAGGGCTGTCCGAATTTTTTCCAAAATCCTGCCCGAACCACACCAAGGTAGACAATTTTAGCCACTGTAAATCTGCTAGAAAATTATTCATCCAGACACCTGACGAGTAAAAAGTCAAGAGATTCTGAAGATAAGAAGCTTGTCACAGTCTACCTGAATTTGTTTTGAAATTCAGAATGCGGCACAATTGTAGAATACCATGCAACTGCGTGGATCTATCGCAAGTGTATCTATGTCATAGTAGCCGGGTACTCCAGATTGAATATAACCATCTGCCAGGATGAATTTTTATTTATTTTTTTTTTTTGTCCAGGTCACTAGTGGGGGCTGCTGGGGGGGGGACTCCATCCCCCAAGCCCCCCCCCCCCGTAGTTAAGCCACTGCTGTCTGATAAAAATGTGTATCGCCGTGTGACGTCACGAAAAAAATCAGGTGGCACTTTATTTTCATGTACGTCAGATGCAAATCATATATTTACACTGGTTAACAATTTTTTTACTCTTTCCGATTAAAGATAGAGAGGTTTTTTTTTTTAACAAAAACCAGGAAAGTCGGTTCCGATCCGATTCAAATTCGTTGTAGTGTGACCTCAACTGATGGCACCATCCATTTTTCAAACCATCTTATAGCAGTAAAAAGTTAGTATCGTCAGCAAACTTACTTATTACAATATATACAATATGCTGGAGATATATATATATATATGTCGCTGATGAAAATTAAGAAAAGAAGAAGACCAAAACCTGAACCCTTGTGGTACTCCACTAGTGACTTCTTTCCAAGAAGAAATATTACCGTTGAAAACATCTCTCTGGGATCTACCTTGGCGCCACCTTGAGATCTACCTTGCGTTGAATGCTTTGATGAAATGGTTTCGATAATATATGTGTGATTGGACTTGAGAAATAGGCCTATTGATTCTCAGACTTCAAAAAGATACTGGTATAAGATAAGTTTGTCTAACATTTTGAATTAAATACATCCTACCATGATCCCATTTCCCTCGTTTCATTCGATCATGTACACATCATCACTTACGGAAACTAGGGCAAACGTTAATACTTCTCGAGCAAATTGGGCCCCCACACACACCTAAGTAGAACGGAGCCCAAACGCATATCATTAGAACTATTCCTTTCAAGATCATTCAACTCATTGTGAAATATTTCGCTTTGGTAAACTCGTGGATATTATAATATGTCTGAGACGATGCTACAGGTCTAGAACCGAGCATAGTCTATTTACAAGATCTCGGCGCTTATGCAACTTAAAATTCATTAAAAGGAAGAATTTCATTATATTTCAGAATGGTATATTGCTGGATCTGGATAGAAACTATACAACACTCGAGGTGGAGTCACACGCACAGGGGTAGTGTGCTTGCGACGAAGTTAATCCTCCCGTCTGAGGAACCTCAAGGTAGAGACCTTGAAAGTATTACTTGAGGTCCTTGTCTGTAATATGCTTGCGAAGAAGGTCCCAATCATTTTGTTCGCATATTATGAAGGAACACACACACAAAAGAAATATCGTCACATGAATAAAGAAAAACGTTTGTGAATTAATACAGGTCTGTCAAGACGTAGGATACTACACTTGTCCAACGGTAACGTTTCCTTTGTTTGCTGCAGCAGCAGTGGAACGGAAAAATATTCGGGTGTTGAGTGCCAACATCATTCTGCGCGGAGTGGACAAGGAATTTCTCACTTAAAACCATTCCTGAACCCGATGACTAGAAAACGGCACTTCGCGAGCTCTTTCAGCTGCATGAACCTGGTACTAATCAGGATTATATTCAGCACCCACTTCAAAAATCTCTCCACGATCCCTACTTCTTGGATCACATGGCAACTATGGGGGGGGGGGGGGGTCGTTTAATTTTTCCTGGATCGCTAAGTCACAGTCCCACCAAACCCCGGACCCCCTGCTCCCGGCGGCTTCGCCACCACTGAACCTAAAAGCAATTTCTATCTTGTGAAACAGCAAAGCCGCCATGTGCCCATCAGCAACCAGTGTTCACACAAATTACGGTTTCGGTTTGGTTGGCCGACTTCGGCGCTCAACAACGGGAGAAGATGAGTGTCGACAAGCAACTCCCTGTTTTCGTGCTTGAAAGCTGACAAAAGTGTTAGCTAAGTAATTGGTACAGTGACAGTATGTCATACTTGAAACTCGCAAATGGTAATCTGTTCAGCGGACCACCTTATTTATATCACAGCTTTGATAAATAGAGAAATTTCTTGACTGTAGGAAAACAAGACTTTCAGAAATGACTTAATTTATAAGGTTCACTCCAGCTCTTCGTTGAAATAATTTAAGGTACAGGCAGTTAGTAGAGAAGTTTAGAAGATGTCACTTCTCGATAATATTAAATTTTCAGAATGGACTAGTTCATCATTTTCAATCATGGTGAAACCTAAATTACCATTCAGGATTTTGCTAACTTCTGCGGGGTAGCGCATTGGAAAGGAGTATAATACTGACAGACTTAGGATAACATGGCTGATAACATCTGTGTTTCTTGAAGAAACCAGAATGCAAAACTGCAT
The DNA here is from genome assembly GCA_037179385.1 of Holothuria scabra. Taxonomy (NCBI): domain Eukaryota; kingdom Metazoa; phylum Echinodermata; class Holothuroidea; order Aspidochirotida; family Holothuriidae; genus Holothuria; species Holothuria scabra. The sequence continues at coordinate 520,344 of CM074197.1, read as the reverse complement.
TGAGGTTTCGATGATACACAAATGTTCCATTTCAAATAATCCCATCATGCACCATTATCTTCTCATTCAAATGTTATACTAACATGTTCAAAAAATAATTTTGTTATCCCACGTGACCTTTGTCCCCGCCACCAAAAATAGGGATCATCTTCTTACCATAAGCATTCACAAACCACATGTGAAATCTATTTAAGTCTCCCACTTTAAGATGTGTTCACACCTATTAAACAAGGTTGTCATTCACATTTTGACCACCAGTGACCCTACAAAACCTTTAACCTCTACATATTGCAATTTCAAAAGGCTTCGAGCCGACTTCAAGAAATAAAAAATAGGAATCATGCAAACCTTCTTTAAAAGTGGACCCCGCTCATGCTAGGGCAACCCTAAAAAACCATGGTACAATTAAGAAATGACATAATGATAGTTTTGTATAATTACCATCTAGATGAGAGTTCACAACACTGTAAACTAAGGACCCTCTCCCCATCCTTTCCAGCTGAAAGGTTTAATAATACTTTTAAGACTTTGATGAGGGTTAGATTTCAGTGCAGAGGTTTGAACCAACCCCATAAATACTGCAGAGTCGAGACATTATTTTGCAATGACACTTCGTAACACTAATATGTATGGGAGAACTTTTGAACAGCTTCTCGTAACACTGTATGGGAGAGTTTGTAAGTTTTCACCCGCTGCAGATACCACCCTGCTACCAAATTATGCTGCTGCATGCTTTATATCATGTTCTAGAACAAATAAAATATTGGTAGGAAAGCTAAATTTCCCAGTAGGCTAGCCTAAGGATATTACACAGAAACATACATGTGTAGAATAGGTTCAAAATGTACATATATGCTATACATAAGGCAATGACAAAAGTGCCAAGACATTAGACATGATGAAGAAAATTACATCGCAGGGAAAAACCTAAAGCTCAAAAAAGTACTGCAGATTGTTGTATAAGGGTTTTTTACCAATGCCTTTTAAAAAATTTTGATGTTCTTGGCCAAGTGGATTTTTGTTGATCCTCTTCAGTACTCGATCCTGCTTTGTGAAAGATGTAGCGTCGGCTAGGCCAAAATTAGGCCTACGTTAAGCCTAGGCAGAAGTACTAGCCCACTTGCTCAATCGAACCATACAATTTTGGCCTAAACTTTTCAGTTAAGGGAGCTTGACACTTTGAGATTTCAACAAAGATCCTTAACGTGTGAAAAGAGCAATTTTGGAGGATATTCGCAATTGCGGAATCGAGGGTGGAAATGGTAATCACTCCACCTAAATCAAGAGACTTGGCATCTCTGTAGGGACCATCTCCTAACTTTAACCCATTCACATTCCAAATATGAAATCTATCCAAGTTCCCTACCTTGAGATATTGTTCACCCCCCAGTGACCCCAGATGACCTTTGACCTTTACCAAAACCAATAGGGACCATCCTCTGACAATAATGCATCCACAAACCAAATATGAAATCTGTTCAAGTTTCCTCCCTTGATATATTGTGTTGACAAGATTTTCAGACTTTGACCCCCAGTGATCCCAGATGACCTTTGACCTCCACCAAAAACAATATGAACCATCTTCTGACAATAACACATCCACATACAAATATGAAATCAATCCAAGTTCCCTTCCTTGAAATATTGTGCTAACAAGATTTTCAGACTTTGACCCCCGGTGACCCCAGATGACCTTTGATCTCCGTCAAAAACAAAAGGGACCATCTCCTGACCATAACGCATTCACATACTAAATATGAAATCTATCCAAGTTTCCTCGCTTGAGATATTGTGTTGACAAGATTTTCAGACATTGACCCCCGGTGACCCCAGATGACCTTTGACCTCCACCCAAAAAATATGAACAATCTTCTGACCATGACACATCTACATACCAAATATGAAATCTATCTAAGTTCCCTATCTTGAAATATCGTGCTAATAAGATTTTCAGACTTTGACCCCTGGTGACCCCAGATGACCTTTGATCTCCGTCAAAAACAAAAGGGACCATCTCCTGACCATAACGCATTCACATACTAAATATGAAATCTATCCAAGTTTCCTCGCTTGAGATATTGTGTTGACAAGATTTTCAGACATTGACCCCCGGTGACCCCAGATGACCTTTGACCTCCACCCAAAAAATATGAACAATCTTCTGACCATGACACATCTACATACCAAATATGAAATCTATCTAAGTTCCCTATCTTGAAATATCGTGCTAATAAGATTTTCAGACTTTGACCCCTGGTGACCCCAGATGACCTTTGAACTCCACCAAAAACAAAAATGACCATCTTCTGACCATAACACATCCACATACCAAATATGAAATCTATCCAAGTTCTCTATCTTGAAATATCGTGCTAACAAGATTTTCAGACTTTGACCCCTGGTGACCCCAGATGACCTTTGACCTCCACCAAAAACAATAGGGTTCTTCCTCTCAACATGGCACATCCATGTATCAAGTTTGAAAACTGTCAGACATTCCAATCTTGAGATATCATGCTAACAATCAAAGTGTCACAAACACACACACACACACGCAAACACACACACATACACACCCATACATACACATGCCATCATGATTGCATAGGTTTCTCTTATCATCGAAACCAAAAAACGAAAAAAACTTCCGTTGCAGGGTCATCTGAAAATTTTCCAGGTCAATGATACCTCACCCCAACCTCTAGCCCCAGTTTTAGGATCAATCTGTCTAGAGTAAACGGATGTATCTCTTTGACAGTTTGAACGTTCTTAGATCGATAATTTGTGTCCTTTTCGGGGTTTTTACCATGCTGATCAGTAACGAGTCAAGTTTTAAAGTCTGAGTGAGAAAGGGCACAATTTTCTTTTCTGATTTTAGTTTTCGTCTTGGACTCTTCGGAGTTCCAAATTAGGAATCTCAGAGTGTTCCGTATTTGGTAGAGGCATGACGTAGGGAGTGATGGTCTGCAAATATGTTTTTCTCGGCCTTTTGGCTAAGATCATGTTTAGTAGGCGATCTGTTTTTTTCTTCCGGTCTAGAATGGAGCCATACTTGACAGACGACAGACACATGATGTAAAATGGTCTGAGGGCCGTGAGGTTTGTCAGTTTAGTATTGTCCTTCATTGGACGTAGCTTCCTTATGGGAGCAGTTTCATAGTTTGGTTTTGCCAAACGGGGGGTATCCCCGAATAGCTGCTTGCCTGAGAGTCGGGAGGACTTTCGAAAAAGTAATTTGGATCATGTAAATAGTTAGGCCTCTTGGTTAACTAAGTTTTTTTTAATAGATATTTTTACTTAGATTTTCCGGACGCTATACACGTATTATCCTATGATGTTTTCACGTCCATACCTGTGAGATTTAGAAAGTCTCTTTAAGGTGAACTGAGTGACAAAAAAGCACATGCGGGCGCGTGGGTGAGGTGAGTGACTCACAAAGTACTGACTAAGAAAGGACCTTTAGCCGGAAAGTACATACTTCTTATAGCCTACATATTAATGATTGCCCATAAGTTGTGATGTCCAACAAGTTCTGGTAGAAATATCTTGAAGCCCATCGAGACCTCACATGCAGTGGTGTAGCCACGGGGTGGCACGGGGGGGACATCCCCCCCACAGCAAAGTTGTGCCCCCAGGTGCCCACCCCCATCCCATTACAATCTGCCCGCTCAACATGTTGTGAGCATGCGCACTCACATTTTATCTGCTGAAATGATGAAAGGTGAGTGGCCAATTTCTCCGAACTAAGGGCAGCCTTTCACTTGCCCTCCCTGGTCTCGCTTCCTGGCACTGTATGCATACACCGGTAACAAAGAACGCGTTAATCAGCCACGTGTGTAGCCTTTGTAGAAAACTATGCTGCGGTCTCACAAAATCACGGTGAGTCAAGTCAAACTGCTTATTGCAGCTTGGGTATACATGTGCACTCAATGGTGCTCGGGGGCCCTTCGTGTCCTAAGTCTCATCTAGCTCTCAAAACCCTCTCAATGTGAGACATGAATGCAACATGAACACTGTCAAAAGTTTACAGACTTGTCCATTTTCAAAGAGGAGTCTTGAAGAAAATTAGAAATCAAACGATAAGGACCACATAGGCCACAATTACTGTCTGTATCGTCTTCACGTGGGTTTTCACCCAGCTTGTACAGTAAGTACAAATGATGATAGGTTAAACGCTTTAGCTATACTATCAATTGAAAAGAAGTTCATAAAAGGAAATCCAAATTTTAATCAACGTGTAATAAAAATGTTTGCTCATCTCAAAGAAAGACGAATGCATTGTCATAGCCACGGGAACCTCGAGCAAGTTGTAAGACTAAATTCAATGAAATAATGGTGAAGTGTGCAGTCAGTTAAATGCTCATTAAATGCCATGTGAAGGCAGAGAAACGCTTCGTTCTATAACCCCAATTTTGTAAATATCGCCCCCTGCACCCCCACCAGGGGCCCTAAGGCGGGCCCCTGGACCCCACGCTTACGCCATGGGTGGGAGTGCTTCGCGCTCCCACGGCGCCTTAGGCACCGTTGGTTTATTCCCACCAATACAAATTTGCCCCTCCATGTATTTAGACCACGAGCCCCCACTGGCTGTCAGTCAGACCCCCCCTATAAAAAGTCTGTGTCCCCCCCCCCCCCGTACCCCCCTGGTGAAAAAATCCTGGCTACGCCACTGCTCACATGAGCATACCAAGCTGTTCTTCCTATTGAGACAGATGCGCCCAGTTTGAGTCATGTTCTTTTGCTTTATCGCGCTCCGCTTCCACCCATACCGGCAATTAGTATTAAGGAATATTAGGTTAGATGGAGTTTTACGGCTCAGTGTGAAACCAATTGTTTTAAGTCGGGAGACCACGCTCTTATTATAGAAGAATCATACACTGGGCACAGTTTAGCAAATTTCAAACATTCACGTAAACTTTGGTTGTTCTGACTTCACGCTTAAGGGCTTTACTGAAGGCCGTGGAAGAATATTATTTGCCAGTTATTATCTAGAGTAAAAGAAAGAGCCGCATTTGCTTTTCCAGGAAAAAATGTTTACTGTTCACCACACAATTAATAGAAGGGATCTTTTTAGTTCATCACTTTAATGGAAATCCTCAGTGGGATGTTACCTGTGACGGCACCAGGATTTACAAGGGGAGAGTGGAAAGAAAAATGTTGAAGGGAAACAAATTTTTGCGAGAAGCGAGTTTTACGGGAGGTTCAGGGGTCCTGAAGCTGAATGTGTGTGGTTAAAACCCAACCGGATGTACCTGTCCTGTCCTTCTCTCTGGGTTAGAGCTGTCGTTAGCCAGTAAGGAAATTCTTTTTTAACCGTGCGCATCGCCCCACTGCTTATGCTGTTCACCAAGTCCAATGTTGAGTAGGTTCCATTTTTAAAGCATTCAGTACCACTCTGTCAGTTGCCGAGCTCTAAACCTCCCAGCTGCATGTTGGATGGATGATCTAATCACTTTAAATAAAAAAATTTCCGAACACACTGACACAATTTTGCATTGTCTTTTGTGTGGTTGTTGTTAATTCAGTCATTTCTTTGGGAGAGAAGGGATGGGTAATTATAAGTTCCTTGTCCAATTGTTAAATGTATTTAATAAGTATTTCCATTTACAGTCAATTCAGTCTATAAATTTAATATTAGGGGAACATACAGACTTTCTAAACATGGACAGTTCTTAACGTACAATCTTGGACAAAACTCCTTAGAATAACTCCGCTTACCCCCCCCCCCCCACCCCCATAATGTTGAATGCACAACATACTTGCCAAACGAACAGGTGCCTACCTCAGGGGGTGGGGTCTAGGGGATAAAACTCTTTTCCTCTCTATATTTTATATGTGGAAATCACTTTGGTATATGCAAAAATTGACTTTACTTTAGGCACATTGTTTTTTTGCAATTTTTCTGGCAATTTTTAGCATTATTTCTATTTCAAAAGAAAGGTCACAAAACATCACACCCTGATTTTTATGGCTCTTAAAGCACAGAAAATGAAAGTTTTGGTTAGTATGGAACGGCTGGCAAGTATGATGCAAGAACAATTTGAGGTGTACAGTTTCCTTTAATACCAAACACTGTATTGGGGGTGGACTGGCTGATCTTGAGAATGGCACTTAAGAGATAAGACTAAGGGACTAGGGTTTTGCAAGTCACACAGGACATTAGAGATGATGTAATGACAGGTGTCCCCCAGATTTGTCCAAGATTGCATAGTTGGCAAACACAACATTTCAAAGAAGGCCATCGAGACGTATTGTCCAGAACATTTGTTTTATAATTAATACATACACTTGAATTGTAAAAAGATGTAATATGTGCACTTTTTAAGATGGAAGATGTATTGGGACTTTTTCCTCTTACAATCAAATGCAGATAATTACAGCTTTGATAAAGTGCTGCTAACTTTTAAACATAAAATGATTGAGAACTGATGCACGTAACTCACTTGCCCAAACTTCTCATAACGATCACAAAATACTATTTTTTCTGGAAGCAAGCCTTTAAGCTTCTAAATATATTACAACTTCACTTCAATTTTGTTTTTCTTCATAAATCAAAAGCTGGGCCAGAATTTGTTTTTTTTTCTTGTCACACTACTGTTTCTCTTTCCATTTCAGATTGTCATATCAACTGATGGTTGGATTCAAAGCAAACTTACAATAAAAAAAATGTAGACATTATTTTCAGTTGAAATGGCAAAAATGAAATTTAAAACACCCTGTCTCCATCTTGTATTTTATCCTGCCCCCCCCCCCTCCACAACCTCACCCCTTCCCATTTCTTACACCAGTAAGCATTTCTGTCAATATAGAAATGTTGGTAACAACCCACCCCATTGAGTTCATTTTTAAAATAGAAGTTCAATGTTTCGTACGACAACAATTTGGAGAACGTTTTCTACTGTTTTTTTATATTCATAGCTGTCCCACCTTAACATTCTTGTGAAGCTATGTTTATTTATACATCCTCTATGTCCTTCCTTAAGAGAAGAAATACAATGAAGATTCCTCCCAATCCCTGTCAATAAAAGCCATGGATCATAAAAACTGAAAATGTTTCCTCTCAAGAACTTACTGCCTCATGCCCTTTCAGGCTGAAAGTTCTTAATGTGAGGAATAGGAAAATAAAATGAACATAAAATCAAAATAAATATCGGTTAATATAATTGACATACATTTATAACTATCTGACACAACCAGACCTGTCTCAATTTCCATTTTGGTGTTGGCATCTGGCCTGGATATAATGCAAATGTTTACAACTTGAAATACTTAAGTAAATATGCCTAATTTGCACATATAAACTGTGTCACATCTGAAAATATTTTATATTTTAATTGATGACACTTAAATAAAATAGCTTCCACCAATTAAACTGTCCACTCAGAAGAAACATGTGACTTCTCAACTGACAGTAGCTGGGTAGGGGGTTTAAGGGAATGGTGACGGGAAATATGCAAATAGGGGGAATGGCTGTTTTGAAAGTCTTCAGAATTTTTATATTTCTTACCAAATATCTAAACAATATTATAACATATAGGAAGAGCTATAAATCAAGCATTCTATAATACATAAATGTGAATTAATACAGGGAAAAGATTAATATTCACATAGCCATGACTAGGATGGCAAAGACATGTAACCATCCATGGCAATGGAAGTTATGTTTCATATTCAAGTAACACAGCCTGGCACCTGTGGCAGTTGTGTTTCACTGGCAAAAAATATCTCACCATGTTATAGAGAGGACAGATGTCATGCTACACCTGAGAAACTTGGCATAGATAGCAAGAAAAAAAGGAGCTGAGCCACAGCTTTAGAACCTAAGTCAGGTTGCTACAGAAGGAAATGTAATTATATAGGGGATACTGTGAGGAAAAAAATATAGGGGAACTTGTGAGGAATTTTAGTCCCTTCCTGGGAAATAATTTATCCATCCTGGGAAGTAAGCATATTTCCAGCCCTGGTTGCTACGTACATTATCCGACATTGTAGTTCACAGAGAAGGCTGAGGCCAACCTCAACTGAGCACTGTAACACTCTAGGCCTCACAGTCCCTTAAGGCTATGAATGCCCTCCCCCCCCCCCCCCACCCTGGACCAGGGAGAGCCTCACCTACAACACTGACAATAATTTTGATGCAGTAAAAAAATCCTGCTGCAAAAGGAAGAAAATATCATGCTACAGAAGTCATACTGTCATGTCATACTGCATCTTAGGGTAGCACAAGAGAAAAGTTATGTCAACTTATGACTATAGTTGACTATAGTAAGACAACAGGCTTAACCCTTTACCGTTGTTTGGGTCCTTTTGGACCCATGCGGAGAGCTTGGCTGTCACCCATCTGTACTGTTTCACGCAGAGCTCGAAACTGCGAGTAGCTACCTGAAAATTCGGCCACAACAACAAGAGAGACAATAGTCTAAGGTCACAGGGTCAACGGCCTACGGAAGCCGATGCAGGGCGGGCTACGTCCGCTTTTCCGCCCACTCCCGAGGCGTGCAGATATGCCCCGATCGGAGCACAATGGTAAAGGGTTAAAGGAGCTGGTTTGAATGAAGAACTAACTAACCAATCTGTTGAAAGCATGTAAGATAAGCAATGATTCATCCGTAACAAACATAATAGTTACATGCACATGGTTTTCCTGCTTACATTTCTATGAGGTCAAAAATACATGCCACAAGTTTCAATGTGGTTTTGTAATGCAAAACATAACATGTAAGTTGAAACATGTATGTTGCACACCTGATTTTGCTACTTATAACACCATATAGCTGTAAATATCTTTAGGTAGAATCCACCCTATTTTATTCCAGACAAAATATTTTTGTCAAGGAATACAAACTGTATAGCAAATTTAGGGTAACAGCATAACACTATGGAAATTACTTAAAGTTGGAACTTTGGGGAGAGTGACTTGCAGATTAGATCTCATGACATTTTTCAAACTAGGCAAAAAAGTATTTGTCAAGGTACCATAACATTAATGTAAGACTAAACCTTTCCAATTTCATACCATTGCTGTTCTATAGGTTAGTTAAATGGAGTTTTTCAGGCTTATTTCTAGTAACCGATTGAATAAAGTCAGGTCGGCCACAACATTTTTTCCAATTGTGCCCCACACTATTGATATGCTGAACACCAGGCACAATGGCAGTAGGTTCCACCTAACTCTATGGAAAGTAGACTCCCTGCAATTTAAGTTTAAACCCACCCATTGCTTACTGCATGAGATAGGTCTTCATTTTATGAGGCTAGCTGGCTGTACAAGTATCTCCCCCAAACTAAGAGGTATTGATTGTTTTGCTATAGGAGGGGGTCCATCCATCCATACTGAGCTATATATTACATTATGTATACACAGTACATACATATGGGTTCTACAGGTTTTGTAAGCAGGTAACAATATTTTTGTTCACTACTGCCCAAGAGAATGCACAAATGTAAAAATATTTCCTCTTTGAGCCTCTTCCCTGTCCAAAACACAATGCATAGACAAGGGGTTAAAAAGTACAACTAACAGGTATATCAAATGACAGCCCAATCCCTTAGTCTCTTCCCTTTATATTCATCACCCTTTCCCTCCTAATAATTCTTTGCTCAGTTCAAGTTCCTCATTTTAAAACTTGCTTTTCAATCCTAATTTGCTTTAATAAAGGATTCTAAGATTCTGACACAAGTTCAATGAGAAATTTTGGCAAAACACTTGTCTACAACTGGGATGAAATTCTAACATGTATGTAACTCAAGGGACTCAAATACACACTGTTCGCAGGTAAATGTAACAACGTAAATATGTGGCAATCCTCATGACTGAATAATTTTAATCAGATGCAATGTTTAAACGGGCCATAACCCAATGAATGAATCACACAATACTGAAAGTAATTTTCCCCTGACATTACAAACTTACTTCAACAATACTAACTTCAGAAGATATGTTTGTGAGGAGCTGGAATAATATCATAACAAAATCTTAGCAACGTCTCTAATGCTTTGTCCTTATTAATTCTGATTTTCTGAATTGGCCAAATGAGACTGTTGTCTGATTGGTTATTAACAATACATTAATAGAACAAGTGGCTTTGTTTTACACACAGAAATAATTAAAACAAAGACAAAGAAAAGAAGCCAAGACATGCCTGAGAGTTGCATACTTTCCTCTGAATGTGGCAGCAAATTTGTCTGCAAGTCCATGATGACAAATGTTCATTTCATTTTGAAATGCCTTAAATAATTGGACCATTGGAGTCTAACCTTTAAGGGCTTGCATCATGAAGGCTAATTACCAATTTAAACTAAAGAAAGTTTGCAACAGAATTTCATGCATTTTTAAGTCAAACGTAGCCTTCCCTTGAAACAGAGCAAGATCTAAGCTCATGCAGGCCCCAAATTTGCATAAAATATACATTTATACAAAATCATGTGAAAGCTGTTGTTGTTCTACTTCACACAAAACAGAAAAATGAAGAAACCAACCGAAACTAAAGCTGTTGACTCGATCGGAAGATGATTATTTTGAAACATGAACATGGGTTAATTTATTCATGGATAGCGTCCTCATCATTTCATCCTTTCACACTTTGATGTTTATAGACTGTTTAGGTGAAAAATCAGCTTCAAATCCTCCACAACACCTTTGGTTGAAGGGAGGCCAGGCGCTCCACTGCAGCCACCCAATCACGATGCCATTTCACTATGTACACACGGCATAGGACCCAGATCAGGGCCATTTTAGAGGGGCATTGCCAGGCCATATCTATGGTCCTTTCACACAGGCCCATTCTGTGACGCCGATGGAGCAGTTATGGTGTTGTCTGCTATTTTTTTCTCGGGAGATCTAAAGTAGCGGGAGAACAGAAGAATAGGTAAAAAATAATAACTGCTGCAATGAAAGGTATACACTCTTTATAACAGAGCAAGGTGGACTTAGTGGCAAAGACATCTGACTAGCGATTGCTGGTTCAAATCCTGTTGGATTAATTACATTAAGTCCATGGGCAAAATGCTTCATCTCAATTGATTCTCTTTGCCCTGGTGTTAAATGGTGTAAAATGGGATCTGTGAAGTAGATTTGTCATAGTGAGTTGTGTATATCTTTGAGCTTCCCACATTTCAGAATTCAAATTCAGGATAATTAGTCTTGACGAATGTAATTGTGGACAAAGTGCACAGCCAGCTCAAAAGCAAATGACAGGTATTGTCCATGGGTTCACCTCAGGGTCCAAGGAAACAGTCCAAAGGGGAGTGAATTCCAGGTGGTGAATCCACAAGAAACTCCTGGCTGCTAGATCTTTTACAGGCTTCAGGAGTTACTCTAAAGGGATAAATTTCATACTCAATTCAACTTAATATTTGCATTCGGTGCAATCACAACACACCAATATGACACACCCTTTAGTAATGTTGACTGGGAATGAGTGCAGATCTTATGGAACATGAAGTACATAACGGGGTATGAGAGAAGAACAGCTGGACAAAGCAGAAGAGCCAGACCAAGGCATGATTTTAGGGAATATTCCACTGGAAGTGGGTGAGTTGGGAGCTCTGATACCAACAGAAAACTGCAGGGAATGTTTGTGTTTCTGGAACAGGGTACAGTTGGGCAGGGGTAAAATCTGTTATGTGCTTTTAGATTATTGTGGGCATTAAGTGCTATAAGCGCACAATTAGTATCACTACATTTTAAAGGGTAACTGTTAAAGCTCAAGCAAGTAATGTTCTAGCCCCTGAACCTCTGGATTTGAGTTCAATATTGTTTTCAAAGGATTCATATCATTACATTAACCCAAGTTTCTCAGTTTTTTTATTTTGAACATGTGCAAAGTCCAAGCTAACAAACTGCCAACTGCTTTCCATTTATCATGTCTTCATCCTGTTGTTGATCATTAGATACAATGTAACAAGCAGTTTTGGTAATTCATTTTGAAACATTGTGGGAAACATGGGATGCTAAATGGAGTCTTACAGCTATGTCTCTAACCAATAAGCCAGTTCAGTAATTTGTTTCGGTGCTATGCACGTGTCCATCTGCTAAATCATTAAGATTAACAAACGAATCCTGCACCTCGACACATATTCTCAAATTTGAGTTTACATCAAAATTTGGCAAAAGCATTCTTGCTTTATCCATACATAATGTAAGGAGGGATCCCAAGTGTGGTTTTGTGTCGTGAATTGTGTCTATATTGCCTTTTCAGTGTAAATATTTGCATTTTAATCTTCTGTAAAGTAGCGCTGAGACCCATGTTTTCATTCAACATACTTTGTGTTGTATGCACACTGACTAAAACAAGAGAACCCTGCATGCTATGTGCTGGGCTCTGTTCATATATCCCACATTGTATCCCACGATTCCATGCGGCAACTAATTAACAAACTTTCTTATTGCTTAAGCCAAGCCGGCAATGACACTTTTTTCCAGTTGTGGGTCACAGGCTTGTTTTCCCTTCTTCAAATGCTGAACATCATGCACCACAGCAGTAGATTCCATGTTTTAAGTCTTCAGAGTAGGGAACATGCGGCATGCAAACCAACTCACCACTGTGTATACAGCCCTCTCCACTTTTTGCCCCTTGTCTTCAATTTGCCATAATCTCAGTGTGATCAGCTTCACTGCTAGAAAATTGAGTCTCAACACCATTCTTTTTGCATTTTAATCAAAGGTGTGTCCCCAAGAATGAACCACTTCAAAGAAACTTCAATCTATGCAGTTCCTTTTTTTCCTCTTAGTAAGGAAGCAATGTAAGTACATCACTGAATAGATGGACATGAAAATACAGCAGCATGCTGGCATCTAACTATTATGTTTAAAAGAGAAATGTGGTCACCCCAACTTGAATACGTGTCATAGACTGTCCTATTTCATGATGAGCTCTTGAGGATCATGTAAAAATAATTTTGATTGTCAATTGTGAATTTACCAGGATTAACTGCTTGATTCACTGTGAGTATGAAATATTAAGTCCTAAAATATTATGAAAGATACTTTGAAAAGAAATAAGGAGAAAATTGTGAGATTAAGTTGTTGATTCAAAATAACTTTGTGATGATTCCCTTTGTATATAAAAGGCAAGAGCAGTGGCTACGAACTTATTTTAAAATGTCCATTCTCACCAATTTCTTTGTTCACATTCAAGTACCTTCCATTATATTTAAGAACTGAAATATTGCTTATCAAACACAAAGCAGTGAGTTACTCCTCATAAATTTCCCAGTTTAGTGAGAGAATCATTATCATACAATTCCAAGAGCCATTCATGACAAAGGAAAGAATATCACAGTAATTTAAATTGGGATAAATGAGTTTCAGTGACACCAAGAAGCATCCCTAGTGAATGATTCACATACATGTAAGTCATGAGAGGAACCCACCCTAGGCTCATTTGAAAACTTTGAAGTACTGAACCAGCAAAAGGATACATCCTGATGGCAATTACTGCTTTTGTGTTCAATATCATAGAAGAATATAATCACCATGTTTCTATTGTGCTGGTCACTGGACATTTCCTGAGTAGCTTCATGGATCAATGCACACACACAAAATACTCTTTGATTGAACTTAACTTAATCCAAGGTTCATGCTATGTGCCTGTTATGATGGGTACCAACTTTTTTGAAAAGTAGCTAAGGAGCTTTTCCCAGCATGGTGTTGACCAATGGGAGTATCTTTTGGGTTTTATCACTATATTATCTACTTACTGTGTATTATCTATTCCCATAGGGCCATTAGGTTTGACTGACAATACAGAGTCATTAGATTGCTGCTTTACAGTAATGTTGGTAACTCCATCTGGTGTCTTTATCATACTGAGGAAAAAGTGAGAGAGGAAAATAAAAAATTAACATACAGATGTGTAATTCCTATATATTCATGTCTATTGATTTCTATTACTTGACACAATAACAAAATGGTTGACAAATGAGAAAATTACCTGACATGCTTGGCATAAGGTGACGTCTTAAAAGAAATGCTAAATGTTAAAAAAAAACTTACTTCTTAAAAAAAACTTACTTCTCACTTACTGCAACTTGGATACTGTTGAATCAAGATGTACTACCAATCTTAATTCACTCTGCAATGTAACCATACTGTTGGAATCAAACTAAGGATTGGTCTTGAACCTTTATGAAACAGGGCAGGGCCCAGGCATGAAAAAGCATGGTGGGTGCCTACATTTGTGACTTCACCCCCCACTGCCATTGCCATACTTTCAAATACATGGGTCAATAGGCTTTCAAGTATTTACCATTGAGCTGGAAACTGCAAATAGTGAAAAGAAAACTTGACCACAACAAGGAGGGACATCATTTCTAACCATCATGTGGTCAAGAATCTACTGATACCAATTTAATGCATGCAGACCCTTTAAACATGAAAAGAGCCTTGAGTGATAGAGGGTTAAACTTTATATGAGCTTTACCATGAATGAAGAAGTGTTGTCCCTTTATGATAAATAGTATTCAAACCAAGTGCCCTTAAATACCTTTACCCCAACTGACAGGGTTGTTTGATTTAAATCATGAATTTATTTGAAAAAATCATAATTTAAATCAAAAAATCTGATTTAAATCATGATTTTTTTAAAAAATAAAAGAAATAAACAACCCTGCTGCAACAGTAGATTTCATCTGAAGAAGTCCCTACTAATTAGTTATGTAACTCCAGGTTTCTAAACTTTCTTAGAGTAAGGAGTTATCTATTACCTTTCACAAATTTTTGTTTGTTAGTACAACTTGATCTAACAACACACCAACACAGATATCTGTGTTATAACGTGTCAGCTGGATAAAATGGGAAAGTTTAAATATGGTTTTAAATACAGACCAAGTGCAATGTCAGTTTTAAATACACCTATTAGCCTTTTGTGACAGGCAGGGAATACCATGGGCTCTACAAACCCCCAGGCCCACACAAAGTAATCTTTTCATGAAATATTAAAGGCAGTCAACTCTAGGGCTGCCACGATATTCATTTTTCATTTATCGATATCCCCAGCATTTCCACAACGATATGGCGCAACTGTACACAAGTCTTGTATAGTTAGTGAGTTGGAATTTTATGGCCCAGTTTCCAACTATTGGTTCAAGTCAAGCCTTTTTTTCACTTGTGGCTCCTTGTATATGAGCTCTTACAGTTGTCACCGTATTTATTTTGAAACATCTTCTGATGTTTTGTGGTTAGTAAAGTGCTGTTTTTCATTTGATGTGTCAACATAAATTTTGATCATTTTAGGTTACTGACTAAAGACAATAAAATAAGAGACTTCAGAGTGGTTTAGTCATTTATTGATTCTGTACGATATCACATCGTCGGGCAAAATTATATCGATGATATTTCCATATCGCTATTATTGTGTAAGCCCAAGACAACTCTCATCCCAAACTACACTGTCTGTAGTAGACCAGAGAAATTTTTAATTGGCACAGCTCTTTGATGGACACCAAGTTCAAAATTTGCAGAGTATTGTAGCTCTTATTACACAGCATGTATTGTACCCAGAGTGTTTTGACTACACACTGAGGTCTTGTATACTCACCCTGAAGCACTAAACTAGATTGTGCCTGGATGAGGATAAGGTTTAGACAGTTATTGGAGGGGCTTAAGTAAGTAGGTTGGGAAAATTGTAACTGATTGGAGGTACAAGGATTAGGCCTTTAAAATTACAGCATATTTTCATTGCTATTTAGAAAGAATCATTCTAATAATTCAATACCTCTGACTATTTTCTGGTTCCTGTACAGATTCCGTTTTTCCTTCTCCTTTTTTTGGACCGCTACTAGCATCCTCACTTTTGACAGAGTCCGTTTTTTCCATGGCCTCTTGATCCGATTTAGAAACATTTGACTGTTGATCTAAGGATAAGTCCACATTCATATTTTCTACTACATGCATACTTTCAGCTCCACTGCTAGGGGAATCCCCAGACTGGCTGCTAGGGGTATCCCCAGACTGGCTATTTTTTCCTTGAGAGTGTCCTGAGCTGAGTTCTATTTCCTCAGAAGGTGGAGTTACATTATCATTTTCTATGTCACATGCAATACCAGTGTTAACAGAGTCTTTGGTTTCACTAGTTGACTGATTAATATTTTTGTCCGTTGAAGAAGTGATAATCCTCCCCGGTGATACTGTCAATACTGAAGGCGGTATTGATGAAACATTCGTGCTATCTACTGCTTGCATGGAGCTGTAGTTGAAGAGAATATGAATGAATGACACAGATCAATGTTACATATTTCATCACTGAAAAAAGGACAAGTGGCTGAGTTGCCTGCCATTAGTGATTATATTATCAAGCATTAATTAGATCAGGTGTACTCCAGTGTTTCTGTTAATGAGGAGGGGGAGGGGGAAGGAGGGTTAAAAGGCCCCCTCCTTCGCTTCCCTAAAAAATAAAAAAAAATGTCAGTATCTTGGTCAGCAATGTTTAAACTTGCATAAATTACAAAGCCTTTGAAACCCTCCAGATTGCACCATACAAGGGGGCCTTGAAACAATTTTCTGTGCCTCTGAATCTACTGGAAAAGGACAGCATCAATTTGGAGTTGGGAGTTTAACTATAATTCCCTCCCCCCCCCCTTTTTTTTGTTTCTGACAGAATCCCTGTAACCAAAATGACAGTAATGATTGTAACATTGTTATTGTCAATTAACCGCTACCCAACCTCTGTAACACCCTCTCTAATGATCAGTTTGTCAATCCTGAAAATTTTACAATGTCCACGACACATTTGACAATCCCATGTTGGACTCTGAATGAAACATTACCTGTCAATCTGTGGACTGGTGCCCAAACCTTGAGATTTAAGTCTATTTTGTAAACTACCTTCCAAATTTTTATAAGGACCTGTAAACAAACAAAAAAGAAAAATCCAACAAAATCTGGCAATAAAGGTTACAAAAAAGAACATAACAGACAGGATAGTAATATCTCTCCAGGAATGCCTAACACGAGATGCAAATAAATTTGGTAGCCATGACTACATGGGTTTTCCTTTCTAAACTGTAACCAATCAAAAGAAGCATCTTTAAAACCATGCACAAGAAGAGTTGAAAACTGCACGACTAGAAAATCCTGTTACATCATTGGTAGGCATAGATAGTTACATGGAGGATGTAATTTCATGTCTGTTTCTAATCAATTCCTTTAAAAGAAGAGCTGGCTACAGCCTTTTCTCCAATTTAAACTCTCTGGCTTTGGCTTATTTTCCCACTCCACTGCTTATGCTGAGCACCAAGCACAACAGAGGTAGGTTGTATTTTTAAAGTCTTCAGTATGACCCCAGCAAGGAGTTGTTGAGCAGCCGTTCATAAAGTCAAACTCTGACACATCATCCAGTACTGTTGACATAATTTCATGTAACGACCTCATAATGTGGCTAAGTTAGGCATGCTTCAAAAATAAACTTTAGTAACACTGTTCATACACTTTCTTGAATATATAATTCCATGACTTTCCATGACCTTTATGATGAGCATCTCATGACTATTCCATGATATTCAAAGTAGATTTCTACAAAATAGAACTTATTCAGCAACAATCAAGTCAGGATGTTTTGCAAAGTTTTTGAAATTCCATGACTTATCCAACTTTGACATTCTATCATGACGTTTCAAGGATTGAAATATGTAAAGATGTAATTTAACAACTTTCCAGGTATTCCATGACCTCTACGAATCCTGAATAAATGTGTTTTCGAACCTTGAGGGTAAGATGGGGGTTGCTCTCGGGTAGTCTGGTAGGAAGAAGGGGGAGGGGTGGAAGGTGAGACACCTGAGGTAGATTGGGACGAGACTTGATGAGATGGTGTACTGTCCATTTCTACTGGGGAGCTGCTGCGTGGTGCCACACTAATGTCACTGTGGTAAAAAAAGAAACAAATGTTACAGGGTAAGTAAGACAACTGCTGCTGAAAAATTTTGTAATCTTTTAACCATGAAACAGCTAATTTAAGAAATGACTTTGAACTTAGATGAAAATTGTGTCAACTTTCTTTTTGCAGGTGCTGTTTGGTCCAAAGGTAAACTTGATGTGAGGTAAGCCATTTCAATGTAGCAAAAAGGATATGACACAAACACAACAAATGCTATAAATGGGCAACCACTGGAGGAAATGGTGCTTCGATCTTTAAGCAAAAAGCACACAACAGAGTTGACGGTAGTAAGTGTAGTCATTCTAATGTGTTTCAAAATCTCAACACATTCAGTTGGATGATATTGTCATAAGTATAAAAGATTTACAAACCTTGAACCCCTTAAATCAGTGTTGAATGAATCAAAATTGGCCCAGCCACCATTTTCTGAAGCGGCTTGAGGGGGCATCTGCCAGGCACTGGGGGCAGCATCCATGGGCACTGATGAGTCCATGGGTATGTCATCAAAGCTGGCTACCCAATCTACAAAGACAGAAGAAAAAACTGAGCTCATTCTTTGATATATTGTAGCATGGGGAAATGGATTCAGTGTCAGCATGGCTGGCAGGTTTCTTACTCTCAGAAAGGGAGTCTGCCACAGCCTTTTTTCCATATTGAGTAAGAAGAAGACTAGACAGCAGAAAAAGACAGGCTTAAAAGTACACTTAGTTGCTCCAGAAGTTAGTTAGTTAGATGAAATTAACACACCAACACGAATGTGTTATATGAGTCAATCAACTAGATAAAAAAGTTCAAAGTTCAAATTTACTTTTCAAGTATTGTTCAAGTTGACGCTTGGTTTCCTTTTTTTATTTTCAACAGATAAACATACATTCATACGTACAGTGTCTACTTCACACAATGACCACACCAAGACTAACAACAACACAAACAAAAAGAACAAACACAACACTGTAACACACAAACTTATGTAACATTATGCAACTACGTGACTGTACATGTACCACAAATTCCAAACATATATTGACCTGTAACTCTTACAAAAACTGTATCATTCTATCATCAGAGTCCCCGACATTTCAGAAATCGAAACAGAGACAGAGGTTGGGAGTTAGGGAGAATGTATACAAAGTGTGCAGCAAGCCAAAAGTCAATAACCTTGGTACCTACCCCTGGTGGGCCCATAGTCAAAGTCCAATTTGCTAGGAATGTAGAAACATTTATTTATTTGCATAAATACAGAATTCTTCATCTCTCTCTCTCTTTTGTATTTTGAAGATTACTCACTGTCTCCTTGATCCACATCCATCCTGATGTCATCTTGGGGAGGGAGGTTTTTCGGATGATGAACTGGGGGAAAGTCATCATCCCCCAAAGCATCGTCGTCACTGTCACTACTGTCATTACCATTGTCATCTTTCTCCCTTCTTGACCTCTCCCTGCAATGAATAATCAACAGCTTGATAAATATTCAACAGCAATGAATAGTCATATTACAAGTCAACTCATACTTGATAGTATTGTATGGCTCAATACCCCATACTGCACACATTTGGGCTCAACATTAAATTTACAAATTTTGCAACTTATTAATGATACCTGCTTTTCTTCACAATGTTTTTTCTGTTCTTTAATTTTAACCCAACCATTTTTACATAAAATGTGATTTATTCCCTAGTACAGGATTCGTACACATTCAAAATGACAAACTTCCATGACTTTCAAAGACATATTCTGATACTTCCACATCCTTTAAAAGCAGTCAAATGCCTTATTTCACACTTTTTTCCACAAAAACAATGTACTTGAACATCTAGAAAATGAGAACAACATAAAGCCCAATTCCCTAAAGTCCCATGACTTTTAAGGACCTTCTGAAAAACAGCTTATTTTTTCTGACTCTTCAGTTCTGGAAATTTAAATTTCAGTGTTTCTTGACTTTCCAAGACCTGTGCCCACCCTACAGGAAATGAATTGCATCAAATTCTAGTAAGATATAGAAGTTATACAAAAGCTTTGCATCAAATTTTTAAAATTATTTTAGGTACTTACCGTGGATTTGAGTTTGCATCTCCTGAGAATGTAAATTCCTTCTCCTCCCACATAAACTCATCATCGCTATTGTTATACGAGCTGATTTTTTCATTACAACAGGCTTCAAATAATGCTGAATTAGGCTGTGAATGAGACAGAGGAACGGTTTTAAACAGCATTTATCACAAACTTGTTTGCTCTCTTGAAAGGAAAGAGGAATACAACAAAGTTGAGGGACAGTTGTCTTAACAATTGCAAATCACTTTCATGGCGGGAAAACTTTCTAAGCAGTGTCCAATAGGTTTATCCTAGACCAACTTACTTGCAACAGTAACAGCATTAAATCATCAGAAACAATATTTCACATGTAACTTTACCAGTTACTCAAAATTAAAAGCTCAATTGCTACTCAACCATTGGCAGAGGGACCTTGGCAAGATAAGGATTAGAAATTGGCCACAAACATTTTTGAAGACCATGATGTATCACTTAGATAGACCTTGAATACCATTAGACCAGTTCTAATGAGTTTGGGTTACAGTAACATGACTTCAGAAGATCTAGTAGGACATCTTTTTGACAAATGATCTTATTTAGCATCTCTAATTATTTACCATTGACCACTTGCTAATAGGCATTGTCATATCAAATGATTGAAAATTGTCCTTTTTTTGTCAATGACGCCATTTATAGAAATTTAAAATATATTTGAGAATAATGCGTAATGTTCAGCTAGGGCTGCATCAATTTGGCAATCTTTTTTACCAAGTCAAAATTACTAGGATGAAATAATTTCTTTTTGTAAAAAAATCTGCAACAAGAGCAGAAGTGGAATACTTAAACTTACATTATCCTCATTGGCAGAAATGGAAAAGTCTATGTCTGATATTCTGTTGAAAGGATTACTGAAAGAAACAAAAAATGTAAAAACACTGCTATCCACGACACAACATAGACTTTTATAAAGTTTACAGAATGAAAACATAGTAAAGTGGACCCACAAATTACTGTTAAAGCTATAAAATTTTAAGTAAATGAAAATTTTCAGTAAATGATGGTAGAAGAGATAAAAGGAAAAATGCAACCCAAACTTGAATTAAGTGTATCCTTGAATCCAAATTGGTTTTATTATGAAATTTTTTAAATCATGTAGACTTACTTTTTGGTTTATTTTAAAATAAAACAGTTTTAAAATTTCATACTCATGAAAGATATTTCAAAAAGGTAAAAAGAGTAAGTCTTAAACAAAAAAAAAGGCTGGCTTCCACAAAAATTTTCCATCATGGCTGTTCTTTCCCCTAAATATTAACTCACTTTTTGTGACCACTTACTTAGCAATCAAATGCCAAAATAAGGGCACCTTTGCAAATTCTTTCTCATCTCTTTCAAGTTCTTCTTTGCACCCCTCCCCCTCCTCCATATCATATATTTAGGACATCCTTCACTTGTCTACTTTTTAAGTTAGTTTGGAAATTTACAGTCCAGTTTCCAATGTACTGGTTCAAGTCACGCTGACCAAGGCCTTTTTTCCAGTCATAGCTTAGGGGCTTGTTTTCCCTACTCCACTGTTTATGCTGAATACCAAGCGCAATGTCAGTAGGTTCCATTTTTAAAGTCTTCCGTTATAACCTGGCCAGGAATCGAGCTCCTGACCACCCGACTCCTCTAACCACTTGACCATGCAGTCGGTCATCAATGTCTTAGGAGTCCACATTTGCTTTGACAAATATACCCTTACTACTGTTTTCTACAGTACAGCATTTATAAAAAGTCCCAATGGGAGCCAACCATTCATGTCATATTGAAATTTGCAAACCTGTAAGGGTTCTCTAACTAGAATGTTTAGCATTACAAAAGAAGTATTAAATGCTTTAATGCTATAAAACTGTTAAAACTCAACATAAAGGTTTTCACACCTAGCCAGCCGACTTATTACAAATAATTCACACAATGAAAGTGCACTCATGACAAAGCAGTAAGCAACATATGATCATGGTCTTTTAAAGATTTACTTCATATTATGGGATGAGATGAAGCAGGGACATAACACAGAATTTTTGTCATATTAAAAAGCAGGAAGTACTGTATCTGAGCCATTCTGTATAAGGAGAACAAATTTTCAGCAGGAATTTCGGCCAGGTTTCACGAGTAAATACTTACTATGGATAAAATGTAGCCACGCTGATGTAATAGGAATGGCATGTAATGATGAAAAGGTTTAAGGACTTCTAAAATATTGCCATAATCTGATGCATATCCATAATTCAAATTAAAATACTCTTGAAAAACATTCATGCTTGCTGTGTTTTGAAATGTGAGCACAATTTCATATTTGTTGAACATTTAAAAGGTACACAAATTTCCAAAATGCAACACTGATATGAAGAGAAAGATTGTGGTGTCAAAAATAATGACAAAACACACACATGGGTGGGAAAAGGTGAAGGAACTATGCAATATATGAGGTGAGATTACATGAAATATTTATATAAGGGGTGGGATAATGAGAATTAACTGTGCCAACTACAATACAATGGTGGGATAAAATGGAGTAACTTCAGTGAAAGGCTGCCAAGGATAAAAGAGATTCCACAATAGATGTTACAGTGGTATAATATGAATATAAAAAGACCATTTATCTTTATCATTTATTTTTTATAAGTTTCATGCAATGATGGAAAGGAAACATACAGCAGGATATTCCAAACTCACAAATAACCCCCTCCAACCATGAGCTAGCTGCTAAATCATTGTGCTCCCTGTGGACTGGGGGTTGTAAACTATGCCAACGGTATTCCCTGCCTATTGTAAGAGGAGACTTTTGTAAAACAGGAGAATAAAAGGGGGAAAATTTTGCCTAGTGGATGCCATCCGTAACATATCCCTGCAGTGCAGAGCACTGTTGGCATATGGCAGAGGGGAGTAAACCAGTTTCATTCTTTGAGTGTCCAAGTATCTCCCTAAGGATAAATTTATTAAATTTTGCATTTAGTATTAGAATCAGTATGTGTCAAGAGATTGCAAAAGAAAACTTTTTTGTTTGAGAGATACAAGTTAGCATAAATTCATCATCAAATGTACTATACCAGCATCCTTTTCCACAATGCTGCACATGCTTAGCAAGTTATATATCAAACACACATAAACTCACATGGCCTCGATATGGAAATCAAATATGTTACAAATAATTCAGTTAGTAAACCATCAACCCGTGGTCCACTGGTGTCAACATGCAGGCCTTTTGTGAATGCTAAGAAAAATATATTTTTTGTTGTGTGTGTATGTGTTTGTTTGTTTGTTTGTTTTTAACCACTACATCAAAGAATTTAGTTGGAAATATAAACAGGAATGGACTTATGCTGGCTTTCATACAGACTTAACCCTGTACAAGTTTGGTCCTAATTACTCCAGTGCCAACTACTGCAGGCCTTGTCACATTTATGCCAAGTACTTCAACTAGCAGGCATTGAGTTTTTGATTTTCCAAGTTTGCTACAAATCACACTCCTCAGGACATTAAGGAGTGTGGTAGGTGTGCTGTTTTACTAAACTTGAGTAGATTTATGTCAACTCCCACCTTTATCTAGGTGTGCAAAAAATAACACTCCTCACAGTGGTTTAAGGAGAGTGATGGTGTGCAATTGCACTCACATGCCTCAAAATTTCAAAGTGCCTCCAAGTTTATTTTGGGTTCAAGATCCGGGCATTTATGTGAATCTGATAAACTATGGGATTTGCAAATTCTGAGTTCCATGACTTTTAGATGAAGGCATTTATGACAAGCAACCTCTACAATGGGGCATTGGACTACATGGCATGAAAAGCCAAATACTCTTTAAGATCTGTCATGGACCTATGCCAACTTGGGCCACCAAAATTGAAAGTAATTGCCCAAATTGAGAGGCCAAGGGGGTTTAGCAAAGCAGGAAAGATTTAAACCATGGTCATTTGATAACATTATGAGATCCTACAGAACTTGATATTATAACTCACAAATGAGCACTCAACATATTTAAGTATTACAAAATTCCACTGTCTAGAAGGCTTAACAAATTGGTTCAAAAATATCTCTGAAAGCCTCACAAAGGCAATCACTGGCCTGAATGCATCCTGAAACCACATCCTCCCCTGTGGGCTTGTGATATTTCTCCCCTGTAGTAAGAGGCCACTAAAGGGAAGGACTTGCACAATATTCCAGCTGTACTACAAACTGAACTTGAACTGTTCTGTGTATTTGAAACATTTTTTTTTAAACTTTACTTTCAAATCTAGCTGGCACTATATTACACATGTTGGTGTTTTGGTTCATCTCAGATAACTAGTTAAAAGTGGTCACACTCCTGCCTCCTGCTTTGTCTCTGCACAAGTTTCAAATTTCTTTATCGAAAACTGATCATCAATAAACATTTCAATTTGAAAACTTAGCACTTCTGACATGAAAAACTGGCTCACAGCTTTCAAAGTGACAAATATTAAGATGACATTTAGAGTGCCATAAAAAGTCACAAATGAGATGTTGATACTGTAAATTTATGGATAAGCAAACAAATCTAGTAAGACAATTTGTTACAACAAGAAATAAAGTATGAATGGAGAATCATAAACATCAAACTGCTGTAAACTGATAAATTATGTGGTAACATGTCACCATTTTTTGACAACAGGTGGCAAACTAAACATGTATGAAAACTTTGTAATACCGTGACTATTATTGATGAAAATAACAGAGGAAATGGTCTAAAGTATTTTTGAGGCTCATAGGAGCTTGAAAATGTCACAGACTACATGGGTGATGATAGATGTGTGCAAGCAGAGTTGGCGCTAAATTCTCAAGTTCTGAAAAAACATACACCTCTGCCAAAAAATCCTGCAGTTTCCCATGTACTTCTCAAATCATCCCCACGAAAATCATGAAAGGGAAAACTTCCTGCACACATCTGAGTCCAATGGCATACATGGTATAGATCTCCTCCCCCTCCCCCCCCCCCCCATTCCTTTCCATACACATTTGGGGTTGTTTTTATCAGGATGCTTTGCCATGCTTTTTTTTATGTTGGTTGCATTTGTCAGGCAATGGTTTAAGATTTGAGATACAAATGACTACTTTTTTATGCTTTTCTTTTGCTCAATTTTAAATGAATTTTGCATCAATTGGGTAAGTGTATAATTTAGGACATGTTATTTTTTCTCAACAAGATATTTGATAAACTTTGGTCAATGTTATAGGGCTGTGAGTGGGGTGCAACTTGTGCCTTTGGCATGCCCCTCCCACTTCTTCTTACTTGTTTGTCCATTACCCCCTCTACCCTGTTTTCTTCTACAGTTTTGAAACCCAAATTAACTTTGTATTTTTATCATTTTTAGGAACCACAAAAACTGATAATATCTGGAGCTATTTTTATGGGCATGGTCAATGGTTTTACACCATAAATGATCATAAATTTTCTTGATTAAAACCTTCAATGTTTTCACTACACTATTACAGCCCCATTACAATGCAATACCATGGGTAACAGAAGTCCATAGATCCCATGTTCCCAGAAATTTGCTCAGGTCCATAGATCCTACAGGAAAAGGACCCCCCATTGGTTCCTTAATAGGCCATATTGAAGTCTAGGGTAATTGCACACTCTGTGCATGAACCTTAGTATGCACAGTATAGCCTGTGTATTTGGTGCACTGGGCATTGCATCCAATTTACAAGAAAATGTTGACAAAAACTTCAGTGTAATCTCTCTGTCATGAAAATATAAAATACAGGCCAATGTATAATGTGCTCTTGTTAAACACTGGTCTAAGAAGATGTGGACAAACTGGTTTTGACCTAGTTTATTGGTCCCTTTTTATGTACTTATGGGGTCCCTTCATTTCCCATTTGGCCATTTAATGTCATGAGCTAAGTGCCTGCTTGGTCCCTGAAGTTTAAAAGCTTACTTAAATACTGTGATAATTTATGAACAGTACAAACAGAAGCAGCATGCAAGTCTGAGACACAAAAGACAACATAGACAAATCCAAACATTCTAGTGATGGTGTGATTTAGTAGGCCATTGCTGTGGGATTCATCACCCTTAATCATTCAAATTCTATATTTACCAGGCATATCATGGATGGGTTGCACACTTTAAACATCTTGGTTCCCTATATTTTACTGAGTATGAGGGTTTAGAATCCCATGTAGACCATAAATTAAGACAATTTAAGACTGGTGGACCCCACTGATGGCCGACTTCACTGACTGCTCAGATGCGTCTATAATGTACCATAGAAATAACAAGGAGAATGCTGACACATATCACATACTGTATCACCCATGGAAAGAAATCAATGATTTATGCATTTGAGTCTCCTAGCAACTACACAGACAATAATGACAATGAAAAGGGGAATTGAAGACCACTTTTACCCAACTACTGTGGACACTACCCTTAGTATTGCAAGTGGAACTGCAAGAAGTGTTTCATGGCATTTGACTGAAACATTTGAGAGGTGCCATCGGTGGAACGAATTACGATAACATTTGGAGCTAGTTTTACAGATGATAATGCATAATGCAAAAAGTTTTGTTCAGAATTGGTGTCTGTTTAAGCAAACAAAGCAATTACAGGTACTTTCTTTCAATACAGCATATCTCTGAACAGCAGGATAACAAGGAAGAAACTTGGAGAAATGGAGGGTTGGAGAAGGAAAATGAGGTCAGCAAGGGAGGTGAAGGGGCAGCACAAAATGTCGGTTACATTTAAAAGACTTTTATTGACAGTTTCTTGATTTTTGAAGCAAATTGCTTGGCACAGTGACCTTTACTTTTTCTCTGTAAAGGTTAGGTACCTTTTTTACCAAGTTCTTGATTTACTCTCCTAAAAAAATGTCATGTACCTTAAAACCAGGGCTGGAAAATGTTTAATCTCTTGGAAGGGAGTAAAATTATTTCCCTGAAGGAGAGCAAAATATCCCACACTTTTCCCTAGAATTTCATGTACAGAAAACCGACATTTCCTTCCAGTTGCTTTAAAATCTTCTGCAGGTGTTCAAATTTCATGAGAAGGATCCTCCCAGCTTCCCAACTTTTACCACAAATGACCTCAAACTATTTTTAAAATTGAATAGGCAATAGTTGGTATCCCATTCTAGTGATATTATTGGTATTTCAATTGAGATCATAGCACCCTCTATTGGGTTTACCATTCCATAAAAGGGGCCTGTTTTCAAATGTACCTTTACTTTCATTTTCTGCTAATGAAACAGCTAGAAACCATGGCAACACTCAAAACTGTGTATATTCTTTAAACAGTTTTCAAACACTGCTGGGAATCACTGGACAAAGCACTGTTTAGCATGTGTTTTTCAATTCTGGTGGATACTTATCTAGTTCAATAAGCTGGCATGTATTCAGGACTATGTATGTTTTACATAACATGCATTACAGAGATGTGAACTTTCTAGATTTATTCAAAGCTGTCCAAAGAATTAGCTTACAGCTTCACATTTTTTACACTTTGCGGCCAAATTATGAGTGCCAGCATTTTCCAAATTTCTATGATAGTACCAATCTAATACAGAAGCACATGGACATAGATAGCAGCTATGCATGGGGGCCAAGAAGAGAGGAAGTAATAAAACATTGATAAGAACCAAAGAGAATGTGATGATGACTTACTTGACATTCTGGTCCTGTTCTGTGAACTCGTCCTCGGTGAAACCAAACTGGTCAATAAAATGGGACGTCATTTGTTGCATCTGATAATCAGAAAAGGCCTGTCGATTTGGTGCGACAAGCCGGTGGGTTTAAAACGAATAACAGGCCTGGCATACTTCTTCAACAATTACAGTTTGCCAAAGGTTAGTGCATGCCCCTTAAAGTGGCTCATTGAGTTGGTTTGTGAAACCCATCATTTCTTCCTTTTTTTGAAACCTGTACAATTTTCTTCGCAGACTAATGACAAACGGCCAAACTTTGACAATCACCATATCTTACACACAAATGAATGATTCATGAGTAATTAATTAATGATTCAATTTGGTTTTTTTTTAAGTTCTGTGACCACATACTTTTTCAAGTCTTGCACTGAACTGCTAAAGCCAGGACACAACAAAGTTAAATTTATTTCATTTTTCCTGTTGGTTGTGAAACTTGACTCATTATGCTAACCACATGCTTTATCGGCTACAACTACACACAAACATCATTGCTAAAGACCCAATTCTCTCACCCCAAGCAGTAACAGTTCTCCCAACTTTCTAACTTAGCCAAGCCCCTCCCACAATTGTCTCAAATACATCCTCATCCAGACACAATTTCAGTATACTGCTTCAGGGTGGGTATATAAATGCTCAATGTGTGTAATCAAAACACTCTCAGTACAGTTCATGATGTGTAATATAAGCTTTGGTACTCTACTTTGCTTGAATTAGCTGTCAATCAAAAAGCTGAACCAACTGAGAATTTCTGTAAACCCCTACAAGATATGTAGTTTGGGGTGACAGGTTTGTCTCCTTAAGTTATTCATATCAACTCAATACGCCCCTTTAATGACTGTGTAGCCAAGATAAATTATGCATAAACATAAAATGGACTTGAAATTTTTGACAATTCAAGGAATATTCACATACTATGTATGACTTAGTCTCATATTCCTTTGTGATAATACTACTTTTCCAACTGCAATACATACTAGCATTTTCTATCATTTCTTCCATCACATATTTTGGATTGTTAAACCTCCTTATTCCCTTTGCCCCACCAGTAGGAACATTTGGTTGAATACAAATAACTTGACCATGTTCTGACCTCAACTTAATACTTCCTGAACCAATAGCAATGATGATTATACAACAAAGGAGTTACAACATTTGTGCCCAATGAAGTTTCATAATGACGGGCTTTGACTACAACATAAAGTGCATTGACACATCCTAAATAGCTTTTCCTCCCCAGTGAGCGGGTGTTACTGCATTGTACAGAAGCATTTGAATGATGACAGACATGAACACGATGACGTAAAACAGTTCCAGGAAGTCTTTGTTAAAGATTCAAATTAATCATTCACTTGTGAGTTATGAGGGGAATCTCCTTTCATCAGAGGTACCCTATCTGACAATTAAGATTGAATTAGGAAACTGTTACAGTGCTTAGCAAATGTTAACTATCAGTTATAATCGGATGTGTGCATGGGATGTTTCCTTAGGCTAAAGTTAGTTTCAGAGATGCTATTTTGAGATATTTTTAAGGGTTTTCATTAATTGTGAGCACTTATTTTTTCTTTGGTCAGTTAATTTGCATAATACTTTACACTCACTGGTTGCTTCTCCATATTTTATATTCTCTGGCTATTTTTCAACTTCATTCAAGCCATACTCCTAGTTAATTCTGACAGAAATCATTGAGTCTACTCATTTTTCCTTTTTTGAAATTTAAGAGTATACTTTTCTAATAGAAAGCAACATTCCACTTCTCATGTGCTACTAACCATGAGTGGTCACTAATGTCAGAAAACATACATTTCAAAGCACTACACAACTTCTTTTTTTGAAATACATTCTTGAACCTTACATCCTAGAATTGCCCTTAATGTGGCCCTTACTAATAATACTGCACTCCAAACTGAAACGTACCTGCTGGAGGGCAGTGTCCTTCCCAAAATCAATGTCTCGGAAGTCTTGATCTTCGTCATCACTTGAAGAATGGAAAGCATTTGTACCCACCTGCGGGTAGTGTTTAAAAGAATATCCTTAATGAGGTTTTGACAGCATTGCTATGAATATGTTGCAAATGATAATATGTTGCAAGACATAACCATCTTTCTAACAACACCAAAACTTTAAAGTAGAGCAGTAAAGCTTACTTGTTAAGATATCACAGATTATTTCTATTTACAACATACATAGTTACTAATAAAAACATTGCACTCTTGACATCATAACATTAAACTCACATTGCAAATTACTGTGTAGTGCTTGTCAACAAGAGCAGCAGTCATTTTCTTCAGATGGAAATTGTTACTGAAAGTACAGGGCTTGCTTGAAGCCAATTGGAAAGTACCAAAACTTGGTTTAGCAGTATGAAGGAGAAAGGCAGAGAAATGAATTATCAGCTGTCTTTATTCAAACTCCATTTTATGTCATTTTTAATAAACTTCCATTGAAATAGTGCAGCAAAATGAGAGAATTCTGTTTTCTTATTTTACAAAATGAAAAACACTTGTCTCTAGGTTACAAGCGTTGCTATTTTAAATCACACTGCCTCTACACTGTCAACAACCTCTAATGAGAACAACAGTTGAACATTTTAGGTAAAAGCAATAACTGACAATGGTCAGGTGACATGAGGAATGAAACTTAACTGACCTTTACAGGACAAATCTGACCATTACAATGATTTACAAAGCCCTCAAACTTTCTTCTAACTCCCACAAGTTACATTCCAGTTTGTGTACCCTGTGCTTGGCCACTGTCCACATTTGGAATTCAAACGGCAAATTAAAGAATTCCTGCATAGACCCAAACATATTTCAAATATCCCCTTATCCCCATTAAGGAAATTACACTTTTAAAATAAATTCAAACAATGAATTCACCCTGTCAATGAATTCAATGATGAACTGTATGTAATACTCTGTAAAGCACAGTACCCAATGCGTAACAGACAGTTCACCAATTCAACAGTAAGGACATGTCCTCAAAGTGTATCTTACATCAGACATTTCAAAAGTACATTACAAAGCATGAAAAATAAATTCAAATGGTCCAACTCACATCTTTATAGGTCATTCCTGAGCTAAGATATAAAATCTACAGTTTATTCACTCAATTTAAATGATAGTTTGTGCAACAATTTGTGTTATCATTGTTGTACTACTCAAATTATAATCTTTGTATTTGCTTGTTTCTCTGAAAGAAACTCTGCATCTTTTGACAAAATTTGGTTGCATTCTTACAAATATGAGGAAACCTAACCATCAAACTCCCCTTTGTACAATATAGTATTGAAGAAAACAGATAGTGTTCAAATTTAAAAAAAGAACAAAGCATGTAACCATGGTTACCAGGATGTCACAAAATGTTGTGCAAAGGACTTTTTGTATTGAAGTAAAATAAATGTCAACATCTGCCATCTTTAAAATGGAAAAAGCTATGAAAATGGAATCTGGGTGAATAAGATTCAGTTTGAAACCTTTTAATTATTATTATTATTATCTTTTTTTTATTTCAAAATTCTAGACTTAATGCAGCCTGTAACACTTTTAAATTCAGTACAAGTCATACCAGCTTCTTTTACTTCTTTTTGACTGAAGGTTCTTAAAGTAACTGATAGAGGGGAGTATTTTAATTCTTTGAGAAGAGGTTTGTTGCCTTTCAAATAGCTGGGTCTCTTCCAGAGTTGTAACACATCACTCAAATTTGCAGTAGAGTTGCATCGTTTACCACTTTTAATTTGACTCAAGTCAACTCAGTGACTCAAGCCATTGTTATTACTTCAAAAAGAAAATTATGATGCAATTCCTTGAGTCACTTCCCCTTTAGAAAATTAGTGACCTGAGTCATGACTTGTTACAACTTTGATCTCTCTGTACTCAACATTACTCAAGGTGATAAAGACTAAACACAAAATCTGCACTCACCATATCAACTATGTTTTTCTTGTTCATTTCAGCTAGTGGACCACTGACAAAATTTGTCCACCTATCACGGTAATCTTCAGGCACATATTCTGAAAAATAAAATGTAAATATAAGATATATTTCTGATATCAAATGTCCCACACCAAAAAAAAAAAAAGAGAAAAAAAAAAAACAGCAGTCAATACTTTGATAACATTGCCAATACCAAAATGGTTTGGTAATGTTAAAAAATAAGTGTAAATGTGTTGTAAATAGGGTGACAGGAGGCTGGGGAGGTCCAAAATTGACTGGAGGTTTCGAAGCTTCAAAAAAAAATTGGATTACCAAAAAACTTAGCTCTTGTGTAGACAGTTTCCAATTTACTTACATGGCTAAATAACATTTTTCACTGAAGTTGGTAAGTTAGTAAAATGAGGTTTTAAGGATGTATTTCTAACTGACTGGTTTAAGTCGGCTCATTCACCATCTTTTTTCGTTTGTAGCTCATTGGCTTGTTTTCCCTATGCTTATGCAGAGCACCAAGCACAATGGCATTTATCCCTGGAGCATGCACAGAAGCCATCATGCAGTCTACCTATCAGGTTAATTCTCTTACACTAAGCAAACAACTTCACATTTTTTCACACTAACACAAATTTTATGCACATTAACACCTAATTTAGGATTTACTAGTGGGTGGGTAAAAGTTCTAGACCATATCAACAAGCATTTCTCCAAATCAAATTTCCTACAATTCTTCCAAACAAATTTCAGATCACATATAACTACCACTGTCTTTCAGGATTATACCATTTTCCAAACTGCATGGAAATTTAATTAAAGTGTAGGTAACCATATCTTTTCAGAGATTAAATTTCGACATTGAAAGAGAGAAAGAACCATCCAATAAGCATTATTTTACTACAAAACAATCCCAAATACAACAAGATTCAACAACAATACAACTAAATCAAATATAAGATAACAGTAGGAGACAGTGCAATCTGCAATTGAAGAAGTCTAAATTCAAATTTTTAAATGCCTTACTGCTAGGAGACTACTTTACCATTTGCATATTTTCAGGTTAAGGATGTACAATTTTTGACTTGATGTAAATTTTGCCTCCAAAAATATTCCATTGACTATACATTATCACTATAAAATTTATTCAGGCAACTAACCTTCCATTAAAGATTTAATTTGTTCACTATTGCAACCCTTCTCAAGTTCCTGTGAGAGACAGTTTGCAATTCTTGTTAAATGTCCCATATTTCCCCTACGTTTGCCACCCTGCTGTTGGCTGGAATCGTTTGCTTCCCATTGTTCTATTATCCTTTGTACAAGTTTGCAATCTGTAAAAAGCTGCAAGAAAAACACAAGCAGAAATGCAATGAATAAGATGGGACAAGATAATAAAATAAAAAGAAAAGCATTTCAAACAGGTGTACCTCATGATCAAACTGTACAATTTGACTTGTGAAATTGTTCATCTTTTTTACAAATTGCTGATTAAACTGTATCTTTAACCTATGTCTAACATGTACAGAGCTAAGCTGTGCAGTTTGGCACCAAACCATACACTACATTGCTAGATTGCATCTGATTGAACACAGTGGCTTCTGCAAATATGTTGTGCCCTGCAATCACAAAATTCAACAAAGTTACAAACTATTGCTCTCTTTGGGCAGTTTCCATCATCAGTGCCTCAAGTTATAAGAGATTCATACAAATGGTAAAGATATTCAGACATCCTTACCATGCATGTTTGCCACTGAGCCACACAAAAAGGGCAAACGACACATCACTTTTTTCCTGCTCCTATCCAGACTCCCTTTTAGGTACCAAATTCACACCACTTATGAACTGGTGATTATTATCAAGTGCTCTATAACTTAATTATAAATAAATATTTAGTTACGTGTTTTCCCAATGCATTCTAAACCTGTAACTAGAGCACCAATGGTGAAAAAGCTCATACCTTCAACTAAGGGTTTCCAGGTTGTCCTTACTAGTACAAGTGTCACATGGGTTAAAATGATTTCAACTGATGTATAACCATAAATACCCTTATACCCTAAAAACAGCTTGAAGAATGTCACAAATAAAGTTCTATGCTATCTTCAGTCTAGTTTATTCCATTGCCCTCAGAAAGTTACGGTGTGAATTAAAACTGCAATAAAGAGAACAAAATCAGATAACTACACCTTTTTTGTTGATAACGACTTGGCCAGACAGTCAGGTACATAGATAGACACCCTGTGATCACAATAGCTCACACCAGCTTTGCTGGTTTGAGCTAATAAATAACTCACATGAACAAGTAGAGGGTGATGTAACTTGCCCTCCTCTTCAGTCTCTGCAGCACTATTAGTGAGTATAGTTCCTATTGATTTTTCCACTTCTAGATGAAGAAAGTTGTTCCAAAGATACTCAAAAAATAAATCCTAGAGGGGAGAGAATATCAGAAACATCTCTTACAAACCAATTTAGTCAGCTCTTGTGCTTAGTAACTGTAGGCAGCCATAAGTGGGATCCATCAGCCTGAAATTCTCTTCATATATTGTCTACATGAATTTGAAACCCTCATATTCAATAAAAGTGAGAGAATCAAGATACAATATATTATACAACCATCCATGATACAGTTAAACAGGGAAATTGAAAGTTTAAAAGGTGAAAGACCCCAGTTATGATGGCAGACTTGATCCAGACCATCACTTCCTGTCCGGATTTGTCAATACGAAGAAACATTTTTGATTCAAGCAAACCACAATTTGTCTACAACAATTGTACAACAATTGTACTAATTCAAGCTTCTTTGTACGCAGCTTTAATATTGATGATATACTGGAAAATAAATCATCCTTCTGCTTGAATTTGATTTGACTGGCGTAACACCTCAGCTTATAACATTCTAGTTTAATCTAAGGGGTACAGACAGTTGGGGTCACTGAATCTTTTTCCCTAGTCCTATTGCTTAGGCGGTACCACGCACACTGGCAGAACGTTCCATTTTTTTTTTTTTTAAGTCTTTGGTATGACTCAGTCTGGGAATTGAAACCTGGACCTCATGGTGAGAGTCAAATGCTCTCCCACTGGACTGAGCCCCAGTCACTCCTGCATGACCAAATAAGAGGTACAGGCAGATTACTGTCACCAGGTTTGAAAACAAAGTTTTACGTTTCATAATAAAATCATTGTGGAGAACTACATTTTGTCAAATAGAGCACTATTTTTTCTTTCGAATGGAAGGAAGTATTTTTCTGCATCCATGTCACCGTTAGGTTCTGTTTACCAACCTGGGGCTATAGTAGCGGACCAATGTCACCACCAAACACCAAGGGGTACCTGGAAAGCTTTGTAGACAACAAAAGAAAGGAAGTGCTGTTTGATCATCAGATGTGGTTCAACGATCACATGGTGTAAAAAATATATAAATATACATAAATTTTTATACCCTTTCAAAAGTTAAATTCAAGGACAGGAATGAGATGCATCTCTTTGCAAGCAGATGGTAATATACTCACCCATAGGGCTGTTATCGTGCCAAGCCTAGCCAGTTCTGAATTGATGGCAGGAGTATTTGTAACAAGAAGAGATGATATAAGTTTGCAGATTTGGAGTCTTACATTACCAAATGGTGGCTCCAACTTGCCTACTGTTGTGTGCATACACTCATTCTGTAAATAAAATTATCACCAGAAATTATAATGTAGTCCAACTACTATAGGAATACTTCACCAAATCACAATGAAAAGTGCTGCTACAACATAAATGTTTGATGAATGTATTTTTTTTATTACTTTATTTTTTTCTTCTTATTTTTACATTGCTTAAGACTGAAAAAGTTACTTAAATAACATAAAAAGAAAGTTTTCACCACAGTTCTTGCCAGATGTTTTACTGAACCCTGCAGGGATAGATTCTCTGATGCTGGAGGCATATGTGCCACCTCAAAGCAATCAACCAAAAGGCATGGAGTCATGGTTCTCAAATTAAGACTCCTTTTGGGGTTCTGGTTTAACCCTGTAAGCTTTGTGATTGTAGCACTTCTAGGAGCAATCAAACCATCCAAAATTTGAACTTTTTTACCCAACACTCTTTTTATAATTGTTCAAACATTTGCAATAACAATGGATATGTGACCCAGTTCTAGAACAATCACATTTGTGCATATACTATAAATCTTTGTAGTGGTGTTAAAAAAGGTCTACATGAGCTACAGTTGTTTATTTATAACAAATTTCAAAAGGAGGTGCTCAACTTTCATTAGTGGTTCAAGTTTCAATCTGGGCACTAAGAGAAAAATCAAACACAAACCAGGCTGTTCATGCAGTTAAAGCAAGCTGGCAAGAACTTTATTCTACAGAAAAAATCCTGTGTTGTTGTTATCAACTCTATACATAGTAGTAATAATTAAGACTGCTTTCTATGAATCAGGGATGAGCCTGGTCTAAAAAAAAAAATCACTGAACTTTGCTGGGCATACATGACTGACGCCCAAGGCGTCAGTCAGAGCGTGAAGTGCGACACTTTGACGGGTGGGGTCCAGGGGCAAAGCCCCGGTGGGGGTCCAGGGGGCGAAGCCCCCGGAAGCTCTGAGAAAATAGAGTATTCAAGACATCATTTGGAGGCCTATTTTAATCAGTACATTGGTAAAATAAAACACTCCCAAGAAAAGTTTTCAGTCAAAATAGGCTAGGCCTAGCCTAAGCTATGCCTAACGTTCGGCTAGGCCCTAAGTAGGCCCAGCCTACACTGAAGCATGTCAAGTTGAACAGCTCTTCAATCACTGTAAAACTTGTCTCAGTGGTGAAGATGTCCATAAATCCCGATTAGAAAACCTTGGGATAGCTGTAACGTTAAGTTGTAACAACTAACGTTACGATGTTGCATTTCATTAGGTCTAACGTTAACTAAAGTTACATGTAGTATGTACCAAGTAGACCTAGGCTAGGCCTATGCTGTTTCAAAGTTGCTCATTTTGCGAATGAAATTGCCAAAATGGTTCACAATTGCACCACATTTCCAGTTCACTTCAGACTATCACTTTTCGATATCTGACGAAGTTCTTTCTCTATCCAAGACCAATTCCATTTATTTTAAAAACTGTTACGTCAACTTTATGAGTGGCCGACTCGTTTTCCGATCGATCACAGCACAGGTTACTGCATCATGCATGCATGGTACGGTATTGATACAGTCAACTACTGACGATTGTGACAACTTACACATGCACAGATTTACGTACTGAACTTACTTACGTGCGCATGGTGCATGATAAACGTGATTCACTTTGACTGGGAGTATTACAACTCCCTACAGGCAGCGGAATTCATTAATGGATAAGCAATGTTGGAGCTTGCAGCAGTAAAGCCAGTAATAGTCCGGCGAGTTACGGTGCAAGCGCGACAACCCACTAAAAAATAACGCTGTCAGAAAACCACGGAAATTGGGAAAGGTAAATCACGGAGGCAGGAAAAAAATCACGGAAATCCGCGAATTCACGGAAAAAGCTCATCCCTGATGAATAGGAATGTTAAAGAACAAGACATCTATGTTCTAACATGTTCACCACTAAAAAAAAAATGTCATCCTGTCTCAATTATTATTATTTTTTTTTTTTTGTCAACATTTTAATTTTCACTTTCAATCAACATTTGTGGCAACAAAAACACTTTTAATCAAATTTGCTGTCAGAGAATACCATATTCTTCACAGAACAGTGCTTTTCTACCGAAATAGTTAAAGATTTATCCAAAATTTCTACCCCTCTCCTGCACTCTATCTTCCCCTTCTCCTAAACTCTATCTGCCCTTTCTCCAAACTCTTTTCTTCCATCACATCCCTTCTATCTACATCTTAACAACTGTTCCTTTGTTTCTCAACAACATATCAACCAAAGCTGTTTCTCCCCATCTCCTAAAGATCCTTTTACACCCTTGTCAATGGCTGACTTTAACTAATTGGTCTGAAACTGGGCCATAAAACTCTAACTAACCTTCAACCTCTTGTCATGCTGTAGGTGACAAATCTTGATGAGAGGGCACTTAAAAGTCTTAATATCCAAACTGCTACATCAATACCAAAGAGTGCTGTTTAATAGCTGTCTTGGTTCATGTTGCAGATTACGGTGACTGTTTGCTACAATACTTTTAATTGTTTTAGGAGTGTTTTTTTTTCTAAAGAACAGATCCTTTTACACCCTTGTCAGTGGTTGACTTTAACTAATTGGTTGGAAACTGGGCCATAAAACTCTAACTAACCTTCAACCTCTTGTCATGCTGTAAATGACAAATCTTGATGAGAGGGCACTTAAAAATCTTAATATCCAAACTGCTACATCAATACCAAAGAGTGCTGTATAATAGCTTTCTTGGTTCATGTTGCAGTTTACGGTGACTGTCTGCTACAATGCTTTTAATTGTTTTAGGGGTGTTTTTTTTTTCTAAAGAACAGATCTTACTATACAGGCCTTAGTTGAAGCAACATTGAAGAAAGCCCTGAACTTTATTAATAATGATAATGGTTAACAACTATATTCCCAGTTTAGCACTACAACCCCTCCCCTTCTCCCTCCTCTGTAAAATTTATACTAACCCTAGGAGGATCCTTGAGTAACTGATGAAGTTCAGAAAGCTTTGGGACAATTGCTTTAAGGGTTCCACTGACACCCTTGGCGAGTCTCTCTGCATCTAATTGTGTCATCTGTTCCTGACCCTCAGGGCTGGGAAACAAAAAGGTATCACTGTGAAATAGAAGGTGTATGGTAAGAGTCAAACAGTGCAAAGAGAAACACAAAATGGTGCAACAGATCAAACAAGAATGAAAGCACAACAACATGTCAAGAATATGAGGAGTTTATCTCAAGATAAGAAACAGATGGTTCTGCATGAAAGAGGCAATTAAATTTAAAGTGGAGGTTTTCTTTGACACTGAATTTACAGAATGACTACTTCTCTTTGATGAAGGTAATTTTATGCCTCAACTTGAAATGTCTTCCTCAAAAATACCTGGACTGGGAATCTAAGTGCCCCCAGATACTTACCTCCTATTCACTTATGTAATTCCCAGTTACCATGCAACTAACCCTTGTAAACTAATAACACCCAGAGAAGGTACCCTTACTCCCCACAAGGAGCAAAAATACCCTTGATTGTCCCTTGATTGTATTCTCTCTCAATGCAATTTGTGTACCAGGATTAGTTGTGAAGGAGTCCAGTTGCTAAGCCTTATGGGTTACAAGGTTATCCCAAGTTCTGATACACTCATGAACAGTAAAGCTATGTTTTCACTAAGAAGACAGGACACAGCAACCACAAAGAGAGTTATTAAAGGATTAGCTGGTTCAATTTGCATTGTTTTTGTGCCAGAATATGCTGTAAAAAGCATCTAGGCAATGTATAATTTATGAAGCCATAGGTCAAAGCACAATCATGAGATTAAGTATGCATACATGGCCTTAGATCAAAAAATCATTACTGAATGTTTGGATAATTGACCTGTTCCTCAACAGCAATCATCACGGATTGTGGGACAAAATTTTGGTGTGCATGTCATTTTACCTATGTAGTGAAATGCTCATTGACAAAAACAGTGAATACCAAACATGCATCCCACAATCCTGTGTAATTGCAATTTGAAAACTGGTCTACATAAGATGATTACAACTGATGGTTACCATGGAAATACAAAAAGGAAAGAAAATAAAGATAATAAGGCAATAAGGCACATGATAATAGCATTTCATGTGGACACATGAGAAAAGGTCAAGTATGACATGTCTAAAAAATCTATTACCTCATATTTTGCTTACAACACAACTAAACATTTGTAACGAACACTTCTATGCACACTTCTACATACTCCCCTTTAGTTCATGTGTTATTAACAAAACTCGAGCTAGACATTTTAATTTCCTCAAAGTAAAACACAATGTCAATTAAACCTGGACATGGCTTGATAGCTATTATACCAACCAATCCTCTCAAATTTCAAAATGTCACCAAACACTTCACTACTCAAATCTTGATTCAAACAGTAACAGCTAAATAGTGTACAAAATTTTGTGTGGATTAGACTAATCTATCATGTATACATGTTATCTTAAAAAAAAAAAATCCATTTTAGCTTCAACAAAACACTTTTCATGTCCACCCACTGACTACTTCTTGCTATTGCACTAATATGGAGAAATGAAGTCACCCCAATTTGGATCTGTTTGCAGAGTTTCAAGATTGGCTTTTGAGAGTGACATGACAACGTTTTCCTCACTCAACTATGAAACGCAGGAGAGTAACTCATTGGTTAA
Source organism: Holothuria scabra (assembly GCA_037179385.1). Classification (NCBI taxonomy): domain Eukaryota; kingdom Metazoa; phylum Echinodermata; class Holothuroidea; order Aspidochirotida; family Holothuriidae; genus Holothuria; species Holothuria scabra. Next base: position 480,530 of record CM074197.1, on the reverse strand, counting down.
CCTTAAATAAGCAATATTTAAGAAATGTAAGACAATGAAAGACTCACTTGCAAGTGAAACCAGAATGCAAAAATGCATTGAGGTTTCGATGATACATAAATGTTCCGTTTCAAAGAATGCCATCATGCACCATTTTCTTCTCATTCAAATGTTATACTAGCATGTTCAAAAAATAATTGCTGATGACCTTTTGACCTCAATAAAAGCCATACATAGCTAGACAGGCAAACAACAGACAGACAGACAGACAGATGGACAAACAACTATCTCGAAAGATCGTATTTAAAAAGGTTCCTAGACTTTGACCCCTGGAGACCCCAGATGACCTTTCATTTCTGCCAAACACAACGGGGCTAAATCGAGGGTAGAAAATCGCATTTATTCCGCCTAAATAGGGATACTTGGCATATCTGCCTTTGACCTCCACCAAAAACAACATGGACCATTTCCGGACCATAACCTATCCACATACCAAATATGAATTCTATTCAAGTTTCCTACCTTGAGATATTGCATTAAAAAATTTCAAACTTTGACACCGACATGACCTTTGACCTCTGCCACAAAAAGCAGGAGCATCTCCTGACCATAACGTACCTACCATATTAAATATGAAATCTATCCAAGCTTCCCATCTTGAGACTTCATGCTAACAAGATTTTTAGACTTTGACCCCTGGTGACCCCAGGAGACCTTCGGCAAAATTAAATAGGACCACCTATTGTTTAAAATGCATCCACATACCAAATATGAATTCTATTCAAAGTTTTCTACCTTGAGATATCGCGTTTAAGGTTTTCAGACTTTGACCCCTGGTGACCCCAGGTAACCTTTCACCTCCCCTAAAAATATTACAGACCACCTCCTGACCATAACGCATCTACATACCAAATATGAAATCTATCCAAGCTTCCTACATTAAGATATCATGTTAAGAAGATTTTTAGACTTTGACCCCTGTTGACCCCAGGAGACCTTCGATCTCTGCCAAAATTAAATAGGACCATCTATTGACTAAAACGCATTAGGGCTGTGTTTTTTCGGTTAATTCACTATCCGTTTAACCAGTTTTATTGACCGGCAGTTAACCATTTTACTGAAAATGACGTAATGTTCACACAACAACAAAAAGTCAACATTTCCAAAGAGCGCCATCACTTTTGTACAGGAAAGTACACGTCTAAAAATTGCGCTGTAAGTCATGTTCGCCGATGAAAGCATGTGGCAAAAATATTGTTATTTTGTGCTGGGTTTATATCATCTTTTCTCAGTAAAAGCCCATCCTGCATTTACTGAAGCTTTCTTCAGACCATGTGCACTTTTTTACATTACACCAACTGTTGTATTTTCCCACCTAGTCCTATGTAATATCGCCAGTTACTTCATGAAACACTCCAACACCGCTGCTTTGATGCAGCTTGCTTGCCATGCAGTGTTCAATACATGTACAGTGCTCACATGTTTGTCGTAGTAGTGACCTGTAAACGGCCCACCAGCCGCAAACATCACAACCAAGCTCTATTACCCTGCATAAATTAAGGAATTCCCAGCATTCCTACCGTGAAGTTGTTTACAGTAGGACTTAAGGAATGTTATCATATGACGTCATTTACGAACGAAAACAATGATGCATGTGGTCCCGTGCACGCAGTAGACTTGCGTGCGTATCCGTTTTTACCACTAAACAAGGGATCATGTTTTGCTCGGTGACATCATATGCATACAATCTATTGCAAAATTTGGATTGCCTCTGCATCGTGATTGGATCAAATTCGTTGATTCTGAGCTGCCAATCACAACTCGCGCCATCGCGTATGGGATTTAGTGTGTGAAAATTCCAGACCTCCGAACGAATTTCCCCAATGAGTTTGCATTATGAAGATCGCACTTCCGAGGCTTACATAGCTGGCCTGTGCAGCTGGCCAAGCCCCATGCTAAATTCACGGAGAAATGGCATCACGAATCTCTGCATGCGTGAATTTTTCGGGGATCTGACTGCAATGCATTTCAGTTGCTGATTATTTTTAAACAAGACGTAAGGTTTAGACAAGAAGTGCCAAAAATACGGGGATATTTATATCAGAAAGGAACCATAACATACGTTAATCGAGTCCATTTTTTTTGCTGTCCAGAACCGCTAAAAATTAGTTGCGTATTTTACATGCATCGTAGGGTCATACAGTTCATTACCGCAACCATACAACCCAGGCAGTTCAACAAACTGCGCATGCTTATTCATAAATATCAACATGGAATGTTCCATTTTACATGATATTGGGCAAACCAAAAAATGGCAGGAATTATCTGGTGCTAACGATCGTATTTTACAGGTTAAATTTTTTTCCAAACACTGCTACTAACAATGAAAAATAATGAAATTTACAGAGGTGCAGCATGATAAAATATTTCGATTAGCTACAAGTGAGGAGATTTATTCAAATATACTTGTGCCCTAATCATGGTCTTAACTGGAAATGAAAACTCTACAAGCAAGCAAAGTTGGCTAGTTAACTGGTCCACCCGAAGGTGCTTCAGTCTGGCGCGCAACCGACTTCGTCAGGTGGGCAACCGATTTTAGTGAATTTTTGGACTTTGACCCCTAGTGACCCCAGGTGACCTTTGACCTCCCCTAAAAATATTGCAGACCATCTCCTGACCATAACACATCTACATACCAAATGTGATATCCATCCAAGCTTCCTATCTTGAGATATCACGTTAAGAATATTGAAGACTTTAACCCCTGGTGACCCCAGGAGACCCTCTATCTCTGCCAAAATTACATTTATCCATCTATTGACTAAAACGCATCCACATACCAAATACGAATTCTATTCAAAGTTTCCTACCTTGAGATATCACGTTAACAAGGTTTTCAGACTTTGACCCCTGGTGACCCCAGATGAAGTTTGACCTCCAACAAAAACAAAAGGTACCATCTTCTGACCATAATGCATCTACATACCAAATATGAAATCTATCCAAGTTTCCTACCTTGAGATATCACACTTACAAGGTTTTTAGACTTTGACCCCTGGTGACCCCAGATGACCTTTGACCTCCACCAAAAACAAAAGGGACTATCTCCTGACCATAACGCATCCACATACCAAATATGAAATATATCTAAGCTTCCTACCTCGAGATATCGTGTTAACAAGGTTTTTAGACTTTGACCCCTGGTGACCCCACATGACCTTTCACCTCCACCAAAAACAATAGGGTTCTTCCTCTAAATATGGCGCATCTATGTACCAAGTTTGAAAACTGTCGGACATTCCTAACTTGAGATATTGTGTTAACAAGGTTTTTAGACTTTGACCCCAGGTGACCCCACATGACCTTTGACCTCCACCAAAAACAATAGGGTTCTTCCTCTCAATATGGTGCATCTATGTACCAAGTTTGAAAACTGTCGGACATTCCTATCTTGAGATATCGTGTTAACAAGCAAAGTGTCACACACACACACACACATACACACCCACACACACATACACACCCACACACACATACATACAGTCGTGTTTTTACACACAACTGAGGACTTCATTGTTATCTCCATTGTGTCTGCTTACTTAACCCTAACCTTCACAATAGACTGTCTATTGTTTGACAACCGAGGACTTGAGAAATCTTTTGAATTTACTACCGAGGACCTGGAAGTCTATTGTTTAGGTCCTCTGTTTCACACACAACATACACACACACGCCATCATGAATGCATTGGTTTCTCTTATTATCGAAACCAATAAGAAGAAATCTGCGGGATTTGGCTTTTGTTTCAAAATCAGTTGAGGGCTACTGCTCTTGTCCTTTTATTAATACCTACCTTTGTTTTTTGAATTCTAAAAGAGATAATAATACAGCTACTCCGTTAACAAGGGCTGACTCTGCTCTCTTTCCTCGGAACATGTGCTCCAATAATTCTGTGACTGTCTCTTGCCTACATTCAAAAAACAAAAAGGTCAGGATAAAATAATGGGATTCATGCATTAAACATGGACTATCATACATATTCAAGCCAAATTTTGGCTGCCTGGTATGAAAATTGCTATTATACTCATGCTTCTAATTATGACTTAACGCTGCTTCATGCAAATGATTTTCTGCAAGTATTAATTCTTGCATAGAGATTTTGAGTCTGTCTGACAAGGAAAGGGGATCTGTCAGCGAAAATGAAAGGGTTAAATATGGGATACCAGAAATTGAATGCAATTTCTGAAGTCAAACAGGAACAACCATTCCCCTTTCCTCGCAAATCCCTGACAATGGCAATGAATACACTTATTGGGTAGAATAAATTGGGAGGATCATTTCCTGGAAAAATTGGGGTACCTGAGATGCTATTTGCCTCTAGTGTTCATTAACAAATGGTAGCAGTGGAAAAATTTTGGATCACTTTCTAGGATATTAACGTGTTTTCCAGCTCTGCTAAAACTGCTTCTTTAAATCTTCGAAAACTAATCTGTAATACCACAAATGAACAAGCTTGATTCATTGATGTTAAAAATAATGAGTGACTTAATATCTCTAACACAACAATATTGAAAGTGAAAATTATTACAATAAGAATGGCAAGTCAGATAATAACTTGAACTATCCATTAATACAATTTAAAAAGTACCACTTGTTGTATTGTGTTTGATGAACAAAGAGGTCGTTGTCCTACATGTACTTTCCAAGAAATTTCCACTTGTGAACAAAATGCTTTCAAATAGCATACACAAAATGCCAACTGACATGCGATTCTTTTGTGTAAACACATCATATGTTTAAGCACTGATAACATGAACAAGGTAATGAAATCATTCTGGCAGTACCCTTCATTGATTGACTTTTATCAAGTCCACACAACCTGCTTCATACATTAACACTAACACTACTACTGGCTTTCAAATGCTTCAATGTTTCTATTCTCACTAGACATTATATTTTGTGTATTGTGATACATCCAATATAGACAAATCTAAGCAGCCGATGAACTCAGACAAAGTCAAATCCAGATCGCACAAAAAGGTACAAAGGTCAAAGGGTAAAATGAGGTCAAAGTAGTTAGCACATGTACTTAACATGAACATCTGTCCATTTTGTAATCCCTCCACATCACTTGGTTATTGAATTATTGCACCATACACTTCACAGTCCAATACAAACAACACCCATACACACAATAAACCTTTCACATGAATGTCAATAACTCCAGTTAAAAATATTGAAGGACAGAAATATAATTGTTGTTTTTGTTCCCCTCAATAAGACAAGCCCAGGCTTCAAAAAAGTCACAAAGGTCAAATGAGGTCAAGTGAGGACAAAATAGGTCAACACATGCACCTGACTTAGAGGAACACAACTCTCCATTATTCTATTCCCATATATTACTTAAAGTTATGACACTGCATAGCTTTCATTCCAATGCATACGATCTGTACACTGTTAACCTGTAACCTAAATGTCAACAACTTGACTCATGTTAGGTTAGGTTGGTTGGAGTTTTACAGCCCAGTTTCCTACCAATTGGTTCAGCCTTTTTTCCAGTTGGAGCTCACTGGCTTGTTTTTCCTACTCTATTGCTTATGCTGAGCATCAAGCAAAATGACTTGAGTTAGGCACATTGTAGGAGGTTGGTGTAAACTCTGCCTTTTTGGTTCGTCTGAACAAGATAAATACAGGCATAACAAACAAGTCACAAAGGTCCAGTGAGGTCAAAGCATGTCATCACATGCACTTCACTTAGGTGAACACAACTTTCCATTACATTACCCCTAAACTGCTGAAACCTAAAATTCTAAAATTTCAAATTTTTGAAACCACTTGTAACTAGGACAATTGACTTTACACCCTAATTTCAAGCCCTGCAACCTTTCTTCTTACATTTCTATCGTTGCTAACAATGGATCGATTTCTGCACATTCTTGAAGCTGAGACATATGTTCCCTAGTTAACCTGATGATATCACAAAGAGTTTGGGCTGCGTTACTGTGTACTTCTTCACTTTGTTCTGGATCGATGAGATCTACTAGTCTTTGGATGAACTTTTGGTCATTCAACCACTGAAAAAAAAAAAAAACAACAGAGAAAAATGATGAGTAGAATAAAATACAAGATACATCTTCACACCAACATGGTATCACACATGATAAAAAGTGAAATGGGGGTTGCAGAATATGTTTGTGGTGTTTTTAACCTGTTGTAAAAAATGCCCAGAGTTTTTAAATTTTCATGTGTGCTACAAATCACACCCCTCAGGAAGCTAAAGAGTGTGGTCGGTGCGATAGATTTTTATAAGCTAACATTCTTCATTTAGGTGGGCAATAAATCACACCCCTAAGGGTTATTCATTGAGATCATTGTGCACTGATAAGGGATGAGGGGAGGTAGTTGATGACAGATAAGGGGAGGAGGATGATGAGAGACAAGGAGAGGATGATGATGACACATAGGAGGAGGAGAGGGTGATGGGGGATGAGGGGAGGAGGACAATCAAAGATACAGGAAGGAGAATGATGAGAGACAAGGGGAGGAGGATAATTTCAGACTATGGGAGCACCTTCAACATGTTTCCACTTACCTCTAAAAATGGAGTTCTAAGTTCTTGAGAATCAATACATGTTATCAACCTCAATATGAGATCCATAATAGCTGATGTTTCTAAATGTTTGAAGAAAATGCCCAAGCAGTCCTCCTGTTTCTTGATGTGTTCTATTACTAACTCTGGTCTCCTGGCTAGAAGAGAGCCCACTGTTTTACTGAAGAAACTGGCTAGGAGAGGGTTCAATGGTGGTTTGCAATCAAGAAAATTCCAAAGTTTGTTAAAGATATTCTGAAAGAAAAATATCAGATAGTGATCACTAAACCATGTATGTAATTCCGACATTGCCACGTTCCATTAAAGTGGGGATTGGACAAGCGTGCGATCACAATTTTTGCAGATTCATTTGGATTAAATTGCGTTTTTTTTTTAATTTACCAAAAGTATCAATTTGTTCAACCCACTCCGCCCCCCCCCCCAAACAAAAATAGTAAAGCCAAAGTTTTAGAAAATCCAACCAAACTACAACTTCCAGTGTCTTTAAGAAATGTATACGAACATAAAAACCTTGCCTGTAGGCTGTATGCATCACACATCACATGTACCTATGTATGGCATCTTATGCCGATTTCATTCATTCTTATCAGCGACCACCTTAGTCTCCGCTGTGTCTTATCATTATCAGTTTACATATACCAGAACAGTTGCGGCTAGCGCCAGTTGTAAAGAGCTGCCAAAGAACAGTGAAAGCAACAGTGAATATCCCAGTGTTTATTTCAACTGACAAAACAGATCAAGATTTTTACGATCTCATTTTTATGTAACTTACGTACTTGCTTAGTAAATTTGGAAATATAACTATTTCCCTTCATTATTGAAATTATTTTCATATGGTTAAGTAATGAAAATATCACCAATGGGTCGTTTAGGTGAATGTTGTTGCAGCCAACTTTTACACAATTAAGTCAATGGGACTTCTCCATTGAGTTAACTGTGTAGGGAATTCCCAAAATTACATCCTTCAAATGATTTACATGTACATACAAGACTTGTAACACAAGTTAACATGAATCCCGGTATGCAGTGCGCATGGCTAACTCTGATTTATATAAGACTGCAAATAAGTTACCTGCACTGCACTGATGGTGCCTCTGTACAAACATTCATACATATGTGAATACAAGGAGTGGCTGGTAAATATACAAACAGACAGTATGCTATGGAGTTGCTGCATAATTATAAGGGAGGGTGTGTGTGAAGCTATTGCTACTGGGGTCATGTACTCACCCTGAAACAATAAACTGAGATTGCATCTTGATGAGGATGAGTTTAAGACAGTTATGGGAGGGTCTTAAAGCAAGAAGGTAAAGAGAATTGAATTTTTGGGGGTGAGAGGATTTGAAGTCTTTGTTCTTTTATGTAATTAAGCTCCATTCTATTATGTATGACTTCTTTACAACAAAAATGAAATGTTTAAAGGCAGTCATTTGTCACCCTAAACTATAGTTTCAGTATACATATATATCAAGGATTGTGTCTGGATAAAGATGAGTTTTAGATAAATGTGGGAGGGGCTAGAAGTAAGTAGGTTGGGAGAACTGGAAGTGTTTGGGATGATGAAAACATGCCTTTAACCTGATATTAGTTAAATACAATATTTCTGCAATTCATGGGTAGAGTAATTGCATGCTTTTTAATGATGTACAAACAATCTAATCTCAATACAAAAAACCTGGTCTATTTTATCAGTCTCCCTTTGTAAGTACACAGTAACAATATTAACTATCAAAGGTCAAAACTGAACCACAGCAAAGTCTTTCTCATTTCAAGCACATAGAAATGCAAGAACCCCCTGAACTTCTGATATACATGTACACAGTATAGCAGCTCTACAGTGACATTCCAAAAATTAAAATCAGAAACTGAATAGTGGGAAGTTGTTTTAAGACGACCAAGTGACTACAAGCATGGAGACAGTCTGCAGCTTAGAAAAAATATCTATAACCAACTCAACACTTGTCTTCACTTGTCTTCTATGATAGTAATGTTTAGTCATTTACAAGTAACCTAAATGTTGAAATCCACCTATGCATAAAACTTCTCATACCAGCAACCTGGGTTGTCACCACACCAGGCAAAGCTGGGAGGTGCTACCCAGCTCTGAAAATCTCCACCTAGTACACACCATCAATTTCAGCATCACCATCCTGCATAAATTTCTTACCCTAAGTGAATAAAATTCTTAGATTTCTTTAGAATTGAGTGATAATTCCTTGCTTTTTTATAAGCACTTTCAAATCTGCAATAATATGTCAAAGGGGAGGGGGCACTCCCTACCCCTTAGATTGCTCCCTCAAAAAGTGTTCACAATTCACCCTTCTCTCAAAATTGTCTAGTGACAACCCTGACAGAAACACTACAGTCCCAACTAGTCCATCAAACCCTCATCCAAGACTGAAAAAAATGTTTATTTTCCACAGAGAGGTAAAAACATTTCCCCAGAAAAGAGGAAAATTTCCAAAAGTTCTCCTTGTATAATTTGTATGTACAAAACAGTAACTTTCCTCCAAATGCCCTAATTTCCCTACGGATAGCCAAATTAGAAGGAGCCTCCCAGCTGCCCACATTTTCCACTGACGCCTTTGTCTACATTGGCTGCCAAAATGATATGGTTTATTTTGAACTAATCATCTTTTAAAATTACACTGCAGACCTTGAACTTCAGATCTCAAGGGGCACGGCCATTTGGCCTTCGTTTATCTTCCATTTTTGAGGGCATTAAGGCAACAAGTCAGGACATCACAACCATTTTCAAATTTCAATAAGGACACCATGGCAATTTCTCAACATTACAAATTTAACAAACACCAACTCAAGAGGTTTGTTAACCTAAGCTCCTGGGTCTTAGATGCACAAACTGCCTCTCAGAAGGTTCGCAATTGTAAAACTTACACGTGCAATCTTAGACTCAAAGGGCTTGGCTATAAGCCCCGAAAATTCTCTTGTCCCAATGTACTTCGAAATCTATTTCAAATTAGAGGTGCACAGGACATAAGCGAATTTCGAAAGACTCAACTATGAGCATCACAGCAAAAAGGAAATGTATGACGGCAATGGCCACCGTTAATTTTGAGGCCTGACACTGAGATTTCTTTTTTATCCTTATTTCATGTCAACATGGTGTTTGGAATCTTATTAAACCGATATGCTGCACAGCTAGCTGTATGTTGTCTCTGAACCAATGAGACACTCTAGTCTAAACCCCAAGATTATTTATATGTCACAAGTAAAAGCTATGTTTGTTTTTCAGTTTAATAATAAGACACTAAGAGTACAACAAACTACATCACAACAGTTCAGGAAGGAAGGAACTAATTAAATGGTATGTAACTATGGAAATGTATGGAATGCATGTGTAACATCTTTGCAAGAAAGGTTTGACGTTTGAAAATGTAGGGGAAAAAACTTATAACAACAAAAGAATTATATTTTAATTTTGGGAAACACTGTATGGAAAATGTTTTCAAACATAGGCAAACTATAACTAGCTTGATCACTGTTGTGGTAACAAAAAAAGCTGGAAATGACACTGTCCATGTTGACAATCAAATGGGACTCTACTCAAAGAAAAATATGCTCATTGCAAACAGCACTGTGGTGTGTCAAGGCAGTTTGCTATAAGGAAAGTACCAAATGGTACCTCAGTGTGAGAGAGTCCCCTCTAGGACAAGCTGCCAGAAAGAGGGGATTACAAAGGCAAACAGACCTGTAGCGTAAGAACTTCCCCGAGCAGTGTACAAAGGGTGAGAGTAATGCAAATTAGATGAAGCAAGGGGTAAGTTTATGTCTGCAAACAGAATTGAGACAGTTACCTCTGTGTCTGCTAATTTATCAGTGATAGCACTGACATCTGCAGTAAGCAGTTCACATGCCATATTAGGATGTTTGTACTGTATACTGTCATCAAGGTCAGTAGGGGGCTCCTGAGTTATGAGATCCACCAACTCTTCTACAACTGTTTCTTTAGACAAGCTGAGGAAAAAACAAAGAAAGAAAACTATTTACAAATTTGGCAAATATCATATCGCACTTGAATGACATTCGTACCCCATGAGACGTGACCTTAAAACATCAATTGTTAAAATATTACAGGTAATATGTGAGTGTCAAGCATTAAATATCAGATGACTCCTGACTATTTAAACATCATGATACATCAATTTAATACATGTGTCTAAAACTATGGCTGGAGAAAGTTAGGAAGCTGGGAGGCTACTTCCTAGGAAATTTTGGCAACTGGTAGAAAATTCCTAAAACTTCCTGTGGGTAAGTGGGGATTACAAAATGTTACTAGGTGGTAAGGAGGAGGAAAGCACATTTTTCCTTTCCAGTACTTGAAAGTATAAGTGACTAAGGAAGGAAAATTGTGGGAAATTTTGCTACCTTCCTGGAAAATCATTTTACCCCCTTCGTGGGAAATAAAAGTTTTTCCATCCCTGAACTCTAAAACATTATTTTATTGCAGCCTTAAGTCTGTCACATGTGTGAACATGCATGCGAATAAGGTTTTACTATTTCATCAAATCTGTGTACATAGTGCTTGTACCTATTCCCTCTTACCCCCTCCCCCCACCTCTAAAAATTGGGAATAGAGAGTTGCCAAAAGGCTGGACTAATGCGACCATTTCTACTTCACCATACTGAGGCCGTTTGATTTCTCCTATATATGATCAACTACAGCACAGAATGATATAGGTCACTGGCAATATGCATTACTGTCTGCAATGTTTAAAGGGAACACCATTCAATGCTTTGTTTACTTCTGCACCATAGCAATAACACATAGAAACCATTTGCATGCAACTGTTCTGTTTTACTTTCAGCCCACATGGTTGGCCAAGGTACACATACAGCATCATACATATATACAGGGTACAGTGCACTGCTTTGTACGTTCACCGTTTCACAACTCAGCACCTACGGAAATGAATAAGCTTGAACATCCTGCCTAGGAATACAGTATGAATGAACTAAAGGACCTCTTTCCCTTTTACAACTAGCCTCATTAACTAATATCAGTGATTCTAAACTCAATGACGAAAGCAAAGGGAATCCTTTTACCAGTCTAAGTGACCTTTCTACAAATGACAGCAATGCACTTTGTCAAGTTAAGTATTACACTACTGTATCAATTCTGGATAACAAAAAAAGAGCATAAATTTACGACATCAAGTTAGAGTATAACATTTGTGTACATATCCTAGAGTATCACACAATGTGTAATGTAGCATGCAATGATAATCCCATCCTTTTACAAGGTATATTAAAGCCAGTTTCAAATGCAGCTGTTTGCTGTAATGACAGCATCTGAATTCAACATTTCCCATTACGTGCTATCACTTTCTTTCACTAACTTAATATCATATTAAAGTTCATTACAACACATTACACTACAAGGAAACAGATTACTTGGAGGTAACACTGCGGACTAGACCATAAACATTGACATTTTTTATTTGATGTCAATGGTGGGGTGGGGGAGGGATAAAGAATTAATTTCACAGTTACAAAATGCAACAAAAACAACACTATGGAAAGACTTTTTAGCAACGTGGGCTTATACATGCCAAAGGAAGATAATCATGTACCTTAAACTTGATTCTTCTCTACCACAATGAACATAAATCCAGAGGGCACAATTTTACTCAACCACAATGGTACATGATGTCCCGAAACCAAAGGCTTGGTATAGCAGAAGGAATAATGTCCAGATTAAGATGAGATCATTTTAATTATAGACCTGAACTGGCATGACATTCTAGAATTTCAATGTAAATCATCCTAACAGATTTATTGATTGAATCCAACTTTATCAAAGAATAAACTTATTCTCTAAATTTAGTCAAACATGGATGATACAAATATATACCAGAAACTGCTGCTATCTCCACCAGTTATCAGGGGCATAGCTGCAAGGTCTAAGGTAAGCTCCTCTTCACAAATATCTTACAGTACCTAGAGGCATGAACTCTCAATTTTCAAAGAGCCAAATTCTGTTTTGTTATGTTTAACTTAAACTTCCACTGAAGTAGTGTAGCATTGAAACATCAAATTCTGTTTTCTAATTTTACAAAACAGAAGATAATTATCATGTCTCTAATCTTACCCTGAGATTTATGACTGCATGGCAAGGTTTCAGATTGGAAAAAATCTATTTTTTTTTTTTTTTTTTGGGGGGGGGGGGGGGGGGGGGGAGTGGTGTAGTTGACTTTTTATCATTACTATGGTACTTCTAAATTTAAGCATCCATTCCTTAAAATGGAGAAGCATCCCAAGTTTACATTTCCATTTCTGGCTATGCTATTGCACTTGCAGTCTACACACAAACTGTAAAGAATTTAAACCTTTTATCACCAGAAAAAAAAAAAAAAAAACCATTGTGCATTAAACCCTGCACTAAGATAAAATCTAGTATTGGGACCCACCATGCCGCCCAAAACACATACATACATCCTCCTACTAACAAGGCTACAGAAGAACTTTTGAGTGCTCATGCTTGTACACAAATATAGACTTGTGCATATGATATCACAGAGCAAAAATACCCCTCCTTTGGGGGCAAAACAAACCAACACTGACAAATGGAGAGAGGTGATTTGTCAACCAGTCAAAAATGCGCAAATCTGCTACACTTGCAGGGTGAATTCCTATGCCTGTGGCCACATGTTCCATTGTTTTCCCCCATGGATGACATCAGTATGCCGTCAATGCACAAGGTCTATATGCAAAGTAGATTATCTGAACAGAAACCATTAACCTAGTAAACTTAAAGGACTGCTCACACAGTACATTTTCAAACCCTGTGGAGAAATTTGCCAGTCTCTGAATTTACAGAAGGAGATTGGATTCTCTAGCGTCAGGGTTGTTTCATTTTAATCGTCTTGATTAAAATCACTGCTGGCTAGAATCAACGAAATTGAACCAATCACGATGCAGGGACCAATTTAAATTTTGAAATGGATCGTATGCATATGATGTCATTAAGCAAAACATGACGTCTTGTTTGGCAGAATAAACGGACACGCACGTAAGTCTACTGCATGCGTGGGCCATGAGGTTTGCTGCATGGGACCACGTGCATCACTGTTTTTGTTTGCAATGACATCGCATGACAACATTGCAAAAGTCCTACTGTAAATAACATTACGGAAGGAATGCTAAAAATGACTTAATTTATGCAAGATAATAAGCACCGAACTTCACAAGGTTCTAGGAGCTACGTGTACAAAACGTGCACAGACATGTATGCTAAGCTTGGGGATTTGAAAAAATGGTGAAACACTGCAGCTCGATAGTCTGTACAATTTGTTTTGTGCAGAACAGTTTGTACAGCAACTTACACGGCGCTTTCTGTGAGAAAGCAAAGAAAACACATTGAATGCAAATCTAAATCCAATCTAAATCTAATTCCATGTAATACTACAGGGTTACAGTGGAAAATATCAAACCATCACTTCCATGGCAGGGGTAAAATTTTACGTTTGTGATTATCAATGCATCCCCTTTTGGGGGGAAGTTGAAGGACTGAGTTTACGGGTATTTTACGAAACTAAGGGCAAGTTTCAAGTATATTTTAGCCCCTTTTTTGGGTTTGCAAATAGCCTAATCCAGGGTTGTCCAACCTACGGCCCGCGGGCCACGGTCCGGCCCGCGAAAAGGTGGCGTCCGGCCCGTCAAAAATAGTCTATATTGCAAAATTATTCAATAAGCAGATTAATTGATGACAACTTTAGGCTTCGACGTCCGCTATGGCATGCTTACTTTTGAATGAAATAATTCATTTCAAATGTCTGCTTCATGTAGCTACATTGGAGTGTTGTCCACAGGGGCGGATTGAGAAATATTCAGGAGGAATATGAAAAAAAAAAACTTTGTCCGAATATTCTGCCCAGCACCATCAATTTTTGCTAAAATTTATTTATTTGTTCAATCAAAAACGAAACTGAATCAGTGTTCCCTACGCGCAATGATTGCATTTTGTTGCCTTGGGCGTCAGGAAAAATTGAAAAAAAAAAAAAAAAAAATAGAATAAATAAAAAAATATAGAATATAGAATGCGGCCCCTTGTCCATCATAACCATTACATGTGGCCCACCGCTGCTAAAGGTTGGACAACCCTGGCCTAATCGGTGGTAATGATCGAGTGAATGCCAGAATTTATAAAAGCAATGGAGCACAATGCTGCAAGCTTAATCACAGATTGTGTGAGTACCGATCTTTTATGAAAACATGTTGGGAAAACAAGGGTTCTATGACATCATACACATAAGTTCCATTGCACTTATTTTAAGTTACCTCTACGTAAGAAACATCGTAACATCGTGATTGGTTCATATTGCTTTTAATCAGCCAATCATACTCGAGACATCGTCAAAGCAGTTTTACTGTGTAGGAATTACGTGTAGAAACCAATCGTCTTCGTATAGAATTCTAATACTCCCATTGCATTTTTGCTACGATCAAATTTCCCCAAACTTTGGTTGTAGTCCGGCAAAACAGTTCAGAGATAGAGTATTTACTGAGGGGAGGGGGGGAGGGGGTTAGACTGCAGTGTACGTTCGCACAACTTTATTTTCCGATTTTCTGAATTTCGGCGTAAGTTTTAAGAACGAAGTAACAGGAAATATGTGGGATTTCATCGTTAAGATACAATGACATGGCTCGTTCGTTTGATTGATAATTTCCCAAATCTTAGACATTAGCCCCACCTCTAACCTGCAAAACGGGCGTTTGTATTTTGGTCGTGCAAGTCGTGTTGTGCCACGTAGCTACTGCGCTCCGGAGTGAGCACAACAGTTTCTGATAGGAGCCTACAAGGGCAAGTGCAGGCTAGTAATACTGTCGTGTTACTTGTTCAGTAGTAGGCCCTATGGGATACACATACAGAGCTCTGACTCGCATGAAGTAGTTTGTGAATGGAAGTTAAAAAAAAGTTAGTTCCAGTTTTACAAATAAGTCAATGATTTTGTCGTTTATTGTATTAACAACAAAAGCAATCGTTGACAGAAAGAAGAAATATTATGGAGGCTAGCTGGCAGCATTTTTGAACGTCGCGGCCTCTTTGATTTTGAAGCTCATTGATTTTGAACTTCGCGCCCCGCGACGTTCAAAAGGCCCAGAGAAAACCCTGAGTTGGCTATATATTTTCTCTTTTCCATTTTCTCTTTCTTTTTGTCTTGAAAACAAAAGCCCTGGAAGCTGGAAACTTCATTTTTATAGGTTATGGAGTACACACTAGCATCTAGGAAATTTTGTGACACATGCCTTTTAGAAATTTAAAAAATTAAAAAAAAAATCTGATTAAATCACTAAAGTCTAATTAAAATCATTAAAATCCAGATTTTTTTTTTTTTTTTAAAAATAAAAAAAATCAGCAACCATGCCTAGCGTCTTTCAATAGCAGTTAAGTCGAGCACAATCTGAATCGCGATTCACACTAGGAATAGTTTCAAGTTCAAGGACAGACACTAAAGTGAACAGTACTGCATTAACCTCATAATGTGAACTGCTGGATCCATTCTTATTCCCTAAGTGTTGGCTTTAGTTTTAATTGGGTTTCACACCAACTTACAGCCTTCTGGTTTAATCTAACCACACACCAACCTTTATCCCAGTTGTGGTCTAACAAATGTTACCTATACTCCAAATCTCTTACAAGGAGCATCATGCCCAGTGTAAGTAGGTTCCATTTTCAAGTCTTTCCCAGTCTGGTAATTTAAGCCCTGGAATTTCCAAGTGATAGTAAGGTGTTCTTTTAAGTCTTGAGAGAAACTCAACAAATGCAAACACAGGGAATAATTTATCCAGTATCACATCGCAACTTGCTACACAAACAGGCCAAGTTGCTACACAAATGAAAAATTGTGTAGCAATTTTTTGTGTGCATAACCCTTGCATTTTCACAAACAATGTGTGAAAAACCTCAAAAATCTTCAAAACTGCTACGCAAAATTTGAATGCTAAATTATTCCCTGTAAACAAAATCTAGGACTATTTTTGCTGATCTTGATTCTTGACAATAGAGGCCTGCAGACACTTGCTGCAAAGAATACCTAGACAACAGGAATAAATGCTGCAATATATATAGGACAATATTGCTGAAACTATCATATCACCAATTTCATCCTGTCACTAATTTTATTAACAGCAAATGCCTAATAACATGTACATATGGCTAATTTGCATAGATCTACACTTTACTTGCTGATGTAATCAGAAAAGAGGCCTAACAATGTTCAAAAAGGATTTGTATAGGTAACTCCAAAAAGATCACCCTTCCTACAAATGATATTGAAGGAACTGCACATCTTTTTAAAAGTTGTGGGGTTGTTAGAAAAAGTAGTGCACCATCTTGATGTGAGCTGCACATAGCAGCACACTGAGAGAACATGGATGATGCAAGCTTTACAAATTAACTTACTGCCACTCTGTCCAAATTGTTAAATAAGCTTGAATCGATAGAAGTCATTTATAGGATGCTGCATGCTGCTAAAAGGTTATTTACAGTACTTGACTTCTTTACAATGAATGAGACTTATGTGGTACTCTGGCCATGTGTGAAATTTGAAGACATTACGAATTTTGGCCAAACTGTTGGGACACTTTGTCATAATATTCATTAACCTTAATAAGTAGGCTAACATAAGACCCTGTTCCCCCTCTCAATGTTGCACTGAAGAAGTGGCTGTGTGCTATGAACAGCATAACAATAGTCAACAATGGAAGAGGGGATGAGGAGTCTCAACGAGTTTTGTCCAAGACTGAAGCTTGGCACACTAAAGGTAAGGGTTTCCTTCCTGGCCAGCTCAAATTAAAGTGAACATTTCATCCAAAACAAAAGGTACAGTGTAACTGTTGTTAAGTAATGTGAGAGTCATAAAGAAAATGATTCTCTATAATACTTACAACTCAATAAGTTTTTTATTCTGTGCCTTGCACTCCTGCAGTACATCATCTTCCTCAAGAATCTCGGCCAGAGTAACATCCTGACGAAAAAGCAACATAAATACATATTAAAACAGGACTGACAGGTTTCTCTACTCTCAGCATGCTTGGGACTTTTTTATCTTTTTCTGCAATGTTTTGACCTGCATCTTGTAAATAACAACATGTAGATAGGGATCTTCTTTGTGTCTTGCAAAGTTTCATATTTTGTCCATCCCGAGTATATTTTGGGGGCGTTTAAGGTGGTCAGTCCAGCTCTGACCCCAAACTACACTTTTTGTGTTGTAGTCTACAGAAATTCTTAATTGACTCAGTTATTAATTAGATTGATAGCAAGTTAAGGAAAAATGCAGAGTGCTGTCACTCATATGACACAGCTCATGTAGTATGTACTGTACTGTACTGTACTGTACTGTACTGTACTGTACTGTACTGTACTGTACTGTACTGTACTGTACTGAGGACCTTCAATTAAACACTGGGGTCTTGTATTACTCACCAAGAATAAACAGAGATTGGATCTGCATGATGATGTCCTCTTTCAGACAGTTGTTGAAGTAGTTTAGACAAAATGGAAAGTCTGCTTGGGGCAAGAGAAGACCTACAGTTCCTTTGTAATATAGGCCTGCTGTACATAGCCCCCATTCTTAATCACTAGAAACTGACATGCCTAAGGAACTTCTAAACATTCTTTTTTGGGAGGGAAGGGGCACAGGGAGGGAGGGAAGGGGCACAGGGAGGGGCAAAACAGGGTGGGACATTGCAAGGAAGATCTAAGCTTCCCTATTCAAATAACAGACAGACTGGAAGCATTTACTTCTGTGCAGTCTATCAATTGGACATGTACAAACCAAAAAATCTGGAACTTTTCTCGCCTGAAACTGATCATTTGAACTTTCTTTCCATCTTGACAGGGAATTGTAAATCAAAGTCAAATTAAATTACAAGCATCTCTTAAAATTTAATTTCTGCACCTACAAAGGTGAAACTACCCAGAATGGAATGCACCATTTTCCATGGATAATAAATCAAGCCCTTGTTATACATCAAGCATTTCATATGCCAAGTCTGTAATGTAAACAGTGAAAAATCCCTTACATAAACTCTCCCCCATAGCTTAGCAGGCTATAAAACTCAAAAGAGCTCAACGCCAGTAGGGATAAGAGCCACTTTGCTATGCTGTTCAGTGTAGGGATCCCTAGTATACCTTGTTCCATCATCTCATTAAGTTGTTTGACAGATGACTAATATGGATCAATGGCCACAGTTCCTATTGTATAAACTGGGGCTTCTCTGTTTGTTGATACTTTTTCCTGCATGGTTCACCAATTACTGTACCATAGCAGTACAAGGACGACCCTTCTAGTATCTGAAATACAATACTTCACATGATATGGATGGGCTGTTACAGTAAATGCACATCTGCTGTACAGTACAGTGAAATCCCTCAACCAGGGTCCATACAGAAGCTTGTGCATACCATATGCTAGTACATCAGTGTGAGCAGCCATGCAATGGTTTTAAATTATTTATCCCATGTGCATAATTTCTATTCTTCAAGTCTTTATTGATCTGGAGTACCTATCATGAAATTGTGAAACCTTTGAAGGTCTATTGTATTTTGCAGCATCCTTCAAATAACACAATCTATTTAATGCAGGCCTAAGTCTTGAATTCTTCATTAAAGGGCACGAGCAGTCACCCCAAACTTATTTTGAACCAATATCTCACTTAAATCTAACAATTTTCTTATTTCTGTTGTTATATTTTTTTATCATATTTTAGAACTTCAAAGTTGCATATTCAAAGTAAACCAAGCAATTATTTATAGTAAATTTCACAAATGCGGAGAAGAAATGTTGTCTCATGAAGTCCTCTCAAGAGCCAATCATGAAACAGAACAGTCTACTATGTTCATTACTTTAAGCTGGGGTGACTGCACTTACCCTTTAAAGTGAAATGTTGAGTTTGTTTCAAAACAGAGAAAAGTATTCCTCTTGTATCATGCTATTGAAAAATTCAAAGTGGTGCAGTATGGTATCTCTTTTTGAAGACATTTTAATTCTTCTATTCATTGCCCAAGAAAAATTTGTTCAAAACTAAAAATGATGCCATGCTTTACTGGAAGAGATAAAGGTATTGCTGAGATGTTTTGTGCAGATTGAATGGTCAGTGTTTCCACTGGAGGGGAAGGGGGTTAGAGGGAATTTTTCTCCCTCCCCTTTTCAAAAGAAGCCCCTATTTATTTCCATAACTATTAGAAAATTGTTAATACGTTGGTTTCTTTCTTATAAAAGAGACATTTTCGCCGCGATGCTTGAACTTACAAATTAATGGCCTTCAAAACCTTCAAATAGCACCCTACAGGAGCGTTGAAGCAAGCTTTTGTCCCCCTGAACTCACTCATAACTTTAGCCTAGACCAGTACCAGTTTGGATTTAGGGTTCAGTAGTAATAATCCCCCCTATTTAGTGTTTCTATTGGAATCACTGAGACTGTTTTTCTTTTTATGTCATGTTAGGACTGTAAACTGTGAGAGCATTCTCCCTTGAAAGCATCCGGCAAACAAGAGCCCAATGGGCACTGTGGTTCCTTGCTGGATATTATAAGAACTGTACAGCCAGTCTCTGAAACAGAGCTAAGCAAAAGCTCATACTCAATGTTTGTAACATCTTCACAAGGGGTATTTTAGTACTAATATTACATGAAACCAAAGATGTAAAAAGATTTAATTTTTTTGGCCTTACTTACATTCAACTTTTATAATGCTTGGTGATCCTTCACAAACATTTCTTCATTTCCATATGTTTTTATTCTTGTAATCAAACTTGATATTATCACCAATAAACAATACACAATGTGGTCAGAGGGAGAAAAACACCCCTTGTATTTCTCTCACAAGTTATTTTTACCTTCTCTCAAATAAAACTTGCTATCACTTTAAAACAATCTACCGTTTGTCCTGTTTGCTATCTCTACACAGAAAACGGTTTATTCAGCACTTTAGCGGAGAACAAGTGATTAATGAGGTGTGATAATAGAATGAGGATTAGGTTACCCCACAAAGCATAGCAGTATTAAAGAGACATCCTGTATCATACATGCATTGCTTCAACTGGCAGAGAGACCAGTTTAATGCAGAGTGACATGTGCTCAGTGAAATCTACAGATTTCAGTTATTGCCCTCTTAAAACTTTGAAAGATCCAAAATATGTGTACAACCCAAAGAAATCATTACTGAACAAACCTACAGGCCAAATTTCTAAGGTGTTTGGGTGTGTAAGCATGCAAAATCAGGTGAGATAAAAAATCTATTGAACCTATCTTTATCTAACTTACAAGAGTTTCTACATAATATTTCCAGGGGTTGACCTCCAGTGACCTTGATGACCTTCAACCTTAACCAAACACAGACTGATTTGAAATCTGTCCTTTCTACCTTAAAATACTGTGTTAAAACATTTTTCAGTGTTTGACCCCTGGTGACCCCAGATGACCCCTTGACCTTCACCAAACATATCCAATTTCATCCTTACACCATAACACATCCACACACAGAGTACTGACATCTATCCAAGTTTCCTACCTAGAAATATTGTGTTGAGAAGTTTTTTTAGTTTTTGACCTCTGATGACCCCAAATGACCTTTGACCTCCACCAGGAACAATAGGGCACGCCTTCTCCCTGTGGCGAATCTATGTACCAAATCCAAGTTCCATCAAACCTTCCCTTGTTGTGTTACAGTATACCAAAGCAAGTGTCACACACGCACACACAAACACACACACACGCCAACCTGACTACATAGGTTCCTTTGCTACTGCAAGGAACCAAAAAGAGAAGACCTTTTTTTTTCAAAGAATTTTGAATGAATTTGGTACTCATCTAATATAACATGAGTAAGTTGGAAACTCTTTAAAGTTCAATTTCTAAAGTGAAAATACAATTAGCTCATGCATGAACACCACCCTTCACCCACCACTCATTGACAGTCTCCCACAAAAGTTTCATTTATGCCTTGTTGACAAACTTAACCCCAAGCAATGACCCAACATGCTTGTGGGTGATGAAATGAAAGCCTCTGCTTACCATGGCACACAATTTAGTATTGTACATAGATGCCCAATTTACTCCACAGCATTGTGACTGCTTTGTACTGTTATGTATCTATATAGTGCAAGTACTGCACAAGGATGGAACTGTGCAATGTGATGCATTGTTATAAAGCCTAATTGTACTATGTACCCTGGTGAGTGCATTGTCAGTGAAGTCATGTAGTGTACGCATACTATAAAACACTTTGCTACAATGACCAAACTTGTACTTTGAATAGAGTACTAAATAAAGTGATTCTCTCTGTTTGTAGTGCAGTGATTGCCATAGGCTATACGTGGTACCTTCCTATTTGTTGCAGTCTTGATGTGTACACTAAACTGTACAGAATTGCTTTCTGCAGGGTTTCCTTTATTTTCCTAAGGGTGTAAAAAGTTGCAATGCTAGATGGTTCCTTCCTTGGAAATTAGGGCATCTGAAGGGAATTTTCCTTTTTCTATGTAAGGAAATACTGTACAGGAAGAATTGTGGGAAATGATACTTTCTTTCTGGGAAACAATTCTACTCAATTCCTGGGAAATAGGCATTTTCCAGCCCTGCTTGACACTGCAAAATGCACCAGTGTGTTCTTAAATCTTAGTTATAACTGATTCCTGTTGTCTAGAACAGACATGTATAATTACCACAAATGTATACAAAGTGCAAGTTACCCTTCAATGTCATCTGGTGTCCTTCCATACAATATTAAGGGTACACACAGTACTTTTGACATACCAGTATTTATATTAATGGCATAGGAGGCAAATGGCAACAACTGTCACCATTACAACATGGCATTTGACATACTGCCAACAGACTATGTTGTGCAAAGTAACATACTGACATAAGACTGTCAGTTATCCCTAAACACATGACGTTTTCTGAAATGTAAGGCAAGAAGTGGTCCATTCATGGAAACTTTGTTATTTTGGGTTGTGAGCAGCCCATGCTGTGACGTCACTTCTAGAAAAAGCAACATAGACACCCCAGTACATCAAAGGCGGTGTGGGGTGTAACTTATATCAGAGTTTGTTACATGATCTGTGACCTCCAATGAGCTATGCTTTCATTGTGTTCACACTGCATGAAAAGCATTTAGCACATGCCGACTGACCTGTTAGCTAACCCCAAATGTTACGTAACTTTTTGTGTATTGAAACACATCTTTACTGTCAATCAAATATGAAACTTGACTTCATCAAGTCTGCATGTAGTGGGTTTCTTTTCCTCCCTGAGATGATAAGATTTAATCAGGCTGAGAGGAATAATGTAACAAAAAGTAAGAGGGACCATTTCATCATGCTGAGGGGACGGTTCTCCTTTGAGAAAGCTTTTTACAGCCAAGGCATAGGTGAAAAAAAGTTTTGTTTTTCTACAATTTTTTCAAAAATATATTACTGCAATAGAAGTTACATCAAATTCTTGGTCAAACCTTTTTTGTCTAGCAACATAGATACCATGAGAATCTTGCTCCAGACTTCCACTTAATGAAAATCTGATCATTTTCTACCCTCTCACATCTCCTTTCTGAGAGTTGTAAATAATTTAAGACTTAAATCAAAATATACCAGTTTGATTTGATTCAACTCTGTGCATTCTCCCTATCTTTCCTACTAATTTGTACACCATTTTGGAGAGCTAACATGCAGCATATGAGAAGAATCACTAAATATAAAACCAGAAAGTCCAAAGGCTAACTGATTCCTTGCCAAAGGGAAAATTTGGGAAATGTTTACTTTTTTGACCTCTGATGACCCCAGGAGACGATCTTAGCAACTCTTAGGAAATTATAATTGTCCAAGGAATCAATAACCAAACATCTGATTCCCCAACACTTCCTGGTTTGGAAATTTACAAGCCCAGATACGTATTTCCTATTTTCACTTGTAATCCTACCTTCTAGTAACTAGACCCTGGTAAAATAATAACACAGTGGAGATGGAGGATGCCCTCACTCTGAGGGCAACCTCCTACTATCCTCCTCTGCTTAGCTACAGTACCTACTGTACATACCTCCTTCTCTAATAGAGCATCTATATGAGAGGTTGGCCGCATGTCAAACTTCCAAAACATCTTGGCTCTTATTCACACCTTCAAAGAAAGAAAAACAAGAGCAAAAACATTGAATATTTAACTTCTTAGACACAGCACTCTATTAAACATGGTTCAACAGTTGTACAAAGTTAACTCAGACTGTGTTCCCACTTGAGTACAAGCGGGTGATTGGATATGGATCGTGGAAACACAACGGGGGATCAAGGTGACCTGAGATCAGCTCCCACAGCAACATTAACTTGGGTTAACAGATGACCTGCATACATAATTCCAACGACACAACTTCCTGTCACTTGAACAAGCAGAGAGGATCAGACGTCCATCAGATAAAATGCCAAAAGATGACAAAGATGAAGTATTCCAAAATCCTGTCCCAAAATCCTTTGTAGTTCCACCTTTTGGGAAAAGGTATATAAGCCAACCATTTCACATCAACTGATAAGCTGGAACTGGCAGATTCTGTAGTTCCTAAAAAATTAAGGGAATTATGGAACCATTTTCTGCTGTCAATTATCCATTTTGCAATCCCTATTTGGCAGTTGTTACATTACATAAGTCACTGTAAAAGTGGCAAGGGATATAACTGATGGCATGTATACATGCATTCATACATACATTCAATTTTTGCACAATATAACAGTGGCAACATGTTCTTTTTCACACAAGTCAATGTTAAAAGCTAAACATGACAAACAGTATGATTTTCTTGCACTTTTTTTTTTAACATTTTCCACAAAAGTTAGGACTGGGATTCCAAACCACAACTCCACGAAATATCTAGCATGCAGTTCTACGTTTAGGCAATTTTTGAAACTGTTTGCATCAGTGAATTAGCTCCCAAAGTTAAATTGAAAGGACAAGTGGGTCACGAGTAAACTTCTTACGAATATAACTACCCAACCACACTGTTCTTTAGTGGTGCTCTCCCTTAAAGCCTTTCCCATTGACTTTTCTAATGTTTTGGTTGCCCTTGACCAAGCCTTCTTTCCACCAGCTTTCTTCCTCAATCCTATAACAGTATGTGGTATGGTTGTACCTTCTAGTGTGTAACACTACATAATTCTGTTTTGTACTCTCTAACTAAAGTAATCCAGGTTAGATAGGAAACTGAATAAAGAGAGTATTGAAACTGAGAGTGCTTTTGGTTTTTAAAGAGTGATGCTGTTGTATAAACATATGGGTGGAAAAAAAAGAGGCTCCTTCCCCAGAAATTTGGCTCCGTGGAGGGAAATTTTAACAATTGGAGGAAAGTTCACCTTTTCTGTAAATGAGAGTATGGGGATGTGGGAAATTATACTTCCTTCCAGGGAAATTATTTCACTCCATTACTGGGAAATAAATATTTTTTTTCCAGCGCTGTACATAGTCAGAATGACAACTACTACCTTTCCCCCTATGGTGCACAGTATTGTTAACAACAGATCTCAGCCATGGATTGTCACACAACTTGAAGATATTAAGTACAGTATTGTACTTTATTTTGTAAATTTCTCCTTTCCATAAGGGTGACAAAGAGAGAGAAAAAAAAAGGCCTTGGGTTTTTGCCCTAAAAAAAAAGTATTGAAAGAGAAGTACGCAACCAGAACTTAGCCAAAAGGCCTAGTGATTCCTAGCCGTTGAAATTTAAGCCTACCTTTTTTTTTTCAAATTGACGTGCTTCGTAATGTTTTTCAAATTGACAGTGCTCTGAAATGTACCCACAAAGTATACATGCAAGGCATCAAAGCTTTCTACAAGAACTCCTTATGATATCACATCCACATACTTTGTGTTAAATTTTGCAGTATCCAAGACTTCAACCATGGAAAATTTGTGTACTCATATCGAGTCTTTGACCCCTTGTGAACCAAAGTGAAATTTCATCTCCACCAAAGACTGTAGGAATCATTTATTCACCATGCATCATTTACATGTCAAGTATGAGGACCCTACAAGTAACTTTCATGTACAGTAATACTATGCGTGCAAGTCTGTAAGTCTTTGAAACTGCTAACACCAAATGACCTTTGACCTTCATGAGAATGGACTGGGATCACCATCTCAATATGGCTAACCCACACTAAACATAAGCGTAGTCACATGCATCTTTCTTGAGATACTGTGTTCACTAGGTTTTGACCTTTTGAGCTCTCATGACCCCAAATGACCTTTGACCTCCACCAAAAACAATAGGCGTCATCTACTCAATTTGACCAACCCACACACCGAATATGAGCACAGTCACATGTACCGTTCTTGAGATATCGTGTTTACAAGGTTATGACCTTTTGGCCTCTTGTGACCCCAAATGACCTTTGACCTACACCAAAAACAAAAAGGATCATCCACTCAATATGGCCAAGCCACACACCACATATGAGATTAGCCACACTTACCCCTTCTTGAGATACAGGGAATAATTTAGTGTTCAAATATTGCATAGCAGTTTTGAAAAATTTTCCCTCCTGTAGTGCAAAATTACTGAAAACCCTATGGTTATGCACACAAAAAGTTGCTACACATTTTTGAATTTGCATAGCAATGTGGCCAGTTTGTGTAGCAAAATGCGATGTGATACTGGATAAATTATTTCCTGAGATACCATGTTTACAAGCAATTTCTAAGGAATTCACCGTTAGACCTCTCATGACCCCACATGACCTTTGACCTCCACAAAAACAATAGCGATCATCTACTCTATATGACCCAACCATGCACCAAATATGAGCAGAGTCACATGTACTGTTCTTGAGATATCGTGTTTACAAGGTTTTGACCTTTTGACCTCTTGTGACCCCAAATGACCTTTGACCTCAACCAAAAGCAATAGGGATCATCTACCCAATATGGCCAACCCATACACCAAATATGAGATTAGTCACACTAACCCTTCTTGAGATACAAGCCAAAGCATCTCACACACACACACACACATACACACAACATCACCATCACAGATTCCTTGCCTGCCTTCGCCAAGGAATCGAAAAGACTGCTATAGTATGATGAGCAGGATTTACACAAAAAGGGAAAATGTCACAATTAGTGTGATATACTATCTTATTTCATGATTGGATCTAAAGGATCATGTGGAAATATTTTTCCTGATCAATTGTGAAATTAACTAGGAGTAACTAGATGGAACCTTCAAATGTTAAGGAACTTAAGGAAGACACTTTGAATGGTCCTTTAAAAGCTGGTGCATGTATCAGAAGTTTTAACTTTTCTGCCCGTCAGGCATATAGTACTCTATCTGATTTAAGTGTACTGTAACATGATTTCTTAGTTTTCTACAGGTTTTTCAACACAATTAATGCATCCCTCCATCTTCCTAGAGTACTCTAAGACTACAAAATAAGGGGCACAGTGTCAGAACTTCTGAGACTAAGCAGCACTCAGAATGCGAGAATAATGCAAACTAGAAGTAGCAAAGGGTAAATTTACATGTTGGCAAAGTGAACTGGTGTCAGTCTGATAGGTAGATAGCCAATGTCATTTAAGTACATGGTTTAAGTCCTCACTTAGGTCACTCCTTAAGCCAGGTGGGAAAACTGTTTGCATTCCATAACCCCCAGAAGATAAGGAAATGAAATCATTTCACACATTTTATACAGCTTAAGATCTGTCCTGTTACTGTACATGTCATTTGCCAACTGTTGCATACAGTCTGAACAGAAACTGTACCTACAATCCTGGACAAAAATGATGGGACATTTTTGCCCAAATGTAGCGACACGTATGCAAAGACTCCTTGGTTTTCCAAAATCCCCTCCCCCCTAGTTCAATGTTGTTCTCGACAAAATATTCTCAAAATTTCAAAAATTGCAACATTGAACGGGGGAGCGGGGGACAGTCCCATGTATTTTTGTCCAGGATTGTCTGAACGACTGTACACATGTATGGGAGCATACGGATTCACCGCAGAACAGCTGCCGTAGAGTGAAGGAGCATAAAACATTTTTTAATTATGGCAGTAATGTGTAAATCTTGGGTTTAAGTTAATAAATGTAGAGGGACAGTGACATGATTAATCACTGATTTCAACACTTTCTAGATGATCATGCATGATACAAAGCTGACAGGACATAAACTAATCTAACCAGTCGTTTCAATATTTTGGTAAACCAGGGCTTGGGATGAGCTAATTCTAAACCGGTGTAAGTGCCCATTTAAATTTTTAGACGGCATTCAAATATGAAGTAAAAGAAGAGGAATAAATTCTTGATACCACGTGAAGTTAAAAATAACATCTTTTATGAGAAACAGTGAGAAAAAATTACACTTTGAACACAAAATTCGTCACTGAGAACAGGCTTCTGGTGAAATTGCCTTTAATTTGATATAGCGACCCCACAATTAACGATCTACTATTGACCTGACAACGATCTACCGTTGACCTACACAGTATTTAAATGGAACTGACGGTCGACCGCACATTTTTATGAAGGGACCTGTTTCAACATGATAATTTCAGCAATTTTACGGTTGACCGTGGCAAACGAGGAATAAACTGCATTGGAGGAAACTATTTATTACTGCAGTAATGTGAAACGCACTCATCTTTACATGCCCCAATTTTGCATGTTTATGACGTCATCCGTGGTGAAAAAAATAATAAAAACAAACGGTAGATCGTCTGGTTTACCCTAGTTTAGAGATCGCAGTCAGAGCAAGGTGCCCTCTTCTTTAGTATGTGGCTTATTTCCAAAGTTCAAACTGGTTATTTTAATGTTCCTACTTTCGGCTGAATGAAAGAATCGTTCCGCTTTGGCATTGATTAAATAATTTTTTTAATTATTTCATGAGAAATAGCTGTAAGTTTATTAACTACTTAAATAAACTTTTTGTTACCTAGATTACAAAATGGAGAATTTTACTGTATCCTTCCCTAACGCGACTTTCCTATCACGGCTTTCAAACTTGTCCCAAAAATGCCACCGCTTCAACACGATCTACAGTATACGTGCGCGCTCCCATATATGTGTACAGCAGTTCAGACAATCCTGGACAAAAACGATGGGACATTTTTGCCCAAATGTAGCAACACGTATGCAAAGACTCGTTGGTTTTCCAAAATCCCCTCCCCCCTAGTTCAATGTTGTTCTCGACAAAATATTCTCAAAATTTCAAAAATTGCAACATTGAACGGGGGAGCGGGGGACTGTCCCATGTATTTTTGTCCAGGATTGTAGTCTACAATACGTGTAACCAGAGCTGGTGTAACTAAACAACTCATACAATATACTGTACAACTACTGTGCTGTTCTTTGTCACTGATCTGCTAAGAGTAAAGTACTAAGACCCACTGGTATCTCTTTTATAATAGCAGTGTCAACAGATCATTCAACAAACTATTCTTCAAAATGAAACAATATCCCACACACATGAAAGCATAAAGAAAGGAAAGAATTCACACAATGCAGGTATTGCTGGCTGTCCAGGAATAAATCAAATCTGAAATATGGATTGCAAATTGATATTTTGTGAATTACTCCAGAAAACATGTATCATAACAAAAGACAAATGTCTGCACACAGTAGACCTATACAATACCACGATTGCCAGACAATCCCCCACACAAATACTGTAATGTACCCACCAGTCAAATACCATCCAGATAACTACTGTACCTATTGGGCATTCATCCCATCCTCTATCCAAAGACAAATGCCACACATCCAGACATATACAGTAATATTCTGGGGTGAGGAGATATCATCCAGGTAGAATGTGTGTCTGGGGAGGGGCCCGAGGGGTATTGTCCAGTCATGAATGCAACAGGCAGGTAATGCAAATTTGTATTATGGCCGAGAACACAGACGCAGATCTCAACAAATGTGAAGCAGCTGTTTTGTCTCAGTGAAAAACTCTGGAAGCTGAGGGGGTCTTCCTGGGTTGTAGCACTTGATACATTCCAAAGGAAACTATTGCCACAAATCTCAAGATTTTTCTGTTTCCCACATACTGTAAATGTAAAAAATTATGAAAAATTTGACGCTTGTTGTGGGCATTTCAAAATAAAAAATTCCGGCCTTACTCGACAATTCTTCCACTATAGTCTCAGAAGTATGTACTTTTTGGTCTGGGGTCTTAGAATAAGCCCACAGTTTTTCCCACCTGTTGTACAAATCAACCAAAGGAGTGGACTTGAAGTATTTTATCTAGAGATGACACTACATAACATGTATCAGTGTTGATGTGTCATTAAATAACACCTGACTAACCAACTCAAGCTGTCAGATTTCACAGGAACGATTAATAATAATAATATATTGAACTTATATAGCGCCAAATCAGAACAAAAGTGTAGCTGCTCTAGGTGCGATTGTTCCCCATTGTGTGATGGTCCCGTGGTGATGAAATCATGGAACCCAAAAAATGGTTTCCACAAATCAGTTACCACCCATGAGCCATGCATTTTAAACAGAACCCAAAAGTGGATTCCCATGGGTCACCATGGTGGAAAATGATGGAACCTACAAATGGTTTCAGGTTTCAGGTGATTTTCAAAATACAACGGCTTGCAACTAACAATACATATGAATATGTACATGATAAGTGAGTCTCTCCTCTCCTATTAGTACACATTTTGTCTTAAAATCAATCCCAAATCTTGTGGTCCACCCCTGCAGTACTTTTAAAAATAATAGTCTTATATGTCATATACAACGTGGGATATGCCTACCTGTAGCAAAGTTTGCTTAGAGTTCATTATACTGCAAGTGATAGGGAGTACCATACTGTACTGCAAAGGTGCAATTTATTTTTCTTTCATTAGAAAGCTGTAAGCTTTTTTCTGACAAGAAATCAAAGGTAAATTACAAAGTCAAAGACAATCTCATAAGACATTAGTCTATACTATCTAAACCATCTTACCTGGAAAAAACATTTATAACCCACACCAAGATTTATTACCCTCCCCTAGGTTGGAATCACTTTCAAGACATGGTATAGTTGGAACCCTGCAGTGACTTCACTGCATACAATTTTGGAATGCTGAAAGTACTGAGCAGCAGGAAGAACAACTCATAACTGTTTCCTCCCTTATATTACTAACTGTACATACACTTAGTAGCATGTTAAGGGGATCACATGATACTTTAGAGGGCACTCAGTTCAATACCAAATGAATTATTTATGAGGGAACTTTGTAGTATTTATGTTAAGAACTCTCCATTGATAAACTTGTAACCAAGTTCTATATTTAGATACTCTACATCTAGAGTATCTTTATTAATTTCACTGAAAGTGCAACCAAGTTGATGAAAGGGACATTTAATGGCTAACCTTTGTTACTGTTTCTTAAAACATCAAACTTTTATTGCTAAACTCTCATTATTATAATTATGGAGATACAGGAACACTACAATTGATGAATTGGGAATGAAGAACAACTCATCAGGGTAACACAAAAATATCCATTGTCCCTCTTTCATTTTGCATTGTCACTGACCTTATAACCCTTTCTTTGCAAGGCAGTATTACGCAAACTGTAAATTCTTTTAATAGTGTTTCATAGGTAGACAGAAGAGTTACAGAATCCTGCTGTATTAAAAAATTAATCAACAGGAAATTTCTGTTACAAGAGCTGTGCTATATAGCAAAACAACAGGTACATGTACAAGTTACGCTACAAACTGTGTATATGTACAACACATACAAAGTACTGTACGGGGACGAACAGAGCATTTTACAGTACCTTATCAGAAGGGTATTTTTACTTTACAGTTCTGAGCATATGGTACTCCATTTCTTGAAAGGATGGAAAGGGAAAGGGGGAGAACAGTGGAATAGAGGATGTTAAGGCAAATGAGGCAATGACCATTAAGTACAATGAAATTTAATGACACACCAACATGAATGTGTTATAAAGTGTCAACAATATTAAAGGTACAGTGGTGTGACATGTCAGTAAAAAGCCCTGAATTTACTTGGTAGTTAATGAGCAAGGTCTCCTAAGGAAGAATCTGTTGGAATTGTACTGTCCATGACGCCATGGACAGTACCTTAGGCACGCTTCTCATTTTCGAGGGACAGTTCTTTCGTTCAATGTTTCTTCATTCTCAGTGAGTTTTTTGCTCTCAATTGAGTTCATTATGTAGAGTGAGTCATGAAGACGGGAACGAGATTTCATGGTCACTTTTGGTTATGATATGGCCAAAAATGAGCAAGTTTTATTTAGGCATTTATATATTTTGTTGTTTTGTAAAAGAATGCTTGAGTAAGTCA
Source organism: Holothuria scabra (assembly GCA_037179385.1). Taxonomy (NCBI): domain Eukaryota; kingdom Metazoa; phylum Echinodermata; class Holothuroidea; order Aspidochirotida; family Holothuriidae; genus Holothuria; species Holothuria scabra. The sequence goes on along the minus strand of CM074197.1, from coordinate 448,639 downwards.
AATTTGTATACAGTATGCTTGCTCATCACACAATGGCCGCATTCCCGCATTGTAGCCTACCTGTAGTGTATTACGCACAGTGTCGTTAAACGCGAACAAGCTAAAGAGAATTGTAGTATTGTGACATGTGGATATAGAACCTCAGACACAGTGCACACTGCACACACACTGTAGTGTCGTATCTCGCAAGTGCTTGTAGTTTGGAGAACAACCTTGATAATTTACGTTTGCATCTAGGCCTAGTTTTAATCATTTACCGTATATTCTTTAATAAACGCCCCCGGGGGCGTTACATTTTTGAAAAGGGGGGCGTTTATTTGAGGGTACATTGTAATAAAAAATTAACTAATCAGCATCGGTAAAATTCTGCCATTCAACCCATCATTACCACCGATTATTTGTAAACTGAAAAAAGGGCACAAATATACTTGAAACTTGCTCTTCATTTTGTTAAATTTCCTGTGAATACCGTACTCAATCCTTCCCGCCAAAACGGAAAGCATTGATAAGCACAAACGTATAAATTATACCCCTCCCATGAGCGCGATGGTTGGTTATTTTCCCCAAAACAAAATAGTATAAACACTAGCTTTATCTGTGGTTTGGGCCTGTAGTGCGGGAGGCCTTGGCTTACGCAGTTGTTAAAAATTTTGAAGGGGGCGTTTATTAGAGGGGGAGCGTTTATTACGGTATATTAGCATTTAAGTTTAACTTTCTTCAGTGCTATATTTCTCTCTCGGAAGCAGTTACGTAACGCTTGACTTAGGCTTGCCAAATGCTAGGTGTATCTTGAGAAGTACAGTAATAAGAAATTATCCTCTTATTTATCTAATTATACACAAAACCGTAGCAGGCAGTTATCTCGCTATAATAACACGTACGGTAGCAACAATCTACGCATAGGATGTAAGTGCAGTCTGCTCTGTCAATGTATATAGAAGTCTGGGTTATACTTAGCTTTGGTTGGGTCTAGCACTGGCAGTTGGTGACAATACATTATCACCCATGGTTTTGTATAAGAATTTGGACTTTGTCAGAGGCTAAAATCGACAGATTTTGCAAGAAAGTTGTTACATTTTGGAAATAATGTAGAACATTTAGATCAAAATTACCAAATGAATTAAAAGATATGATATTGATTCCTATTCAAAAGTTTGTTTGAAACATTGCAGGACTCCAAGTTCGTCATCAAATCACGCAAAAAGTTTAAGCTTTTCGGCTGCCGTGCTCTCTTTTGGTTCGAACGGTGGCGACCAATTTTTCTATGATCCTCTGTACATGTATATATAGGAAGTGTGTGGGCATAACATACGCCCAAAGACCCACAGCTGTTTGTGTATTTTATCATTCTCAGAATGATGGTCGTTCTCAGAATTAGCATTGGGGTCTATACTTTTCTTTTTGTCTGCACTTAGGGTTACCATAGGCCTATTTATTTGCTTGCAAGGAAGACATGCATGACCACCCTGGTGAAGAGGTCTAACTGAGGAGGAGTGGGGTGGGTAGTTTGGAAACTGTTGGTTTTCCGCAATGGTGTCTGGATTCAAAAGATGGTGCCATAAGTTGCTTTTACTAGAGTTTCCTCTAACTTGATCAAAGCAAAATTAGGAAAAACCTGTCAGATCATTAAATACATGAAATCCGGACACCCATGGTGGCGGTAATTTTGCAAAACTGCCCGAAAACCAGCACGAAACATAAAACAGAACAGAACGTCCCTGGTAAAACCAAACATCTGGTAACCCTACCTGCAGGGCCACTGTGGGCACTATAGGCATGCTTTGCAACTTCCGGTTGATCACTGCCGTTTCATCGGCATTGCATGAATAGAAAAGCCTAGGTGGTGATTTTTCAATTAGCCTGATTATGAGAAATAGTGGAGTCCTGAATCATTCATGTGCATCATCTGTATTATGTTAGGTATGGCAATGGTTTTTTTAACTTATACCAATTTTTTCCAATTTGGGTCAAAATTTATTAAAAGTCCAACCGTCATCTCAAAAGTGGTGTTTTTGGAAAGAACAAACACTAAATTTTAAGAAACAGAAAAGTTCATAGCTTAAATCATTTCTATTTTTCCTTCATAGATACAGGATTTCCATTAGATACCAATTCCTAGAGCAAAAACCTTATTGCTGGCCTACTTTGCTAAAAGCTTATCAGAAAAATCTTTGCATTCACTTATGTAATAGTAGACAGTTTGGCAAAAAATGCAGGTGACCTTTTTCACTCATGATAGTGACGAGAAAAAATTTACAGCAAAAATATGCTTAAATTGTCTTGATTTTAGATATTCTGCATCAAAAAGTTTTCATTAAAACCACAGGAATCAGTTTATATTGATTGTTTCCTTACTTTGTAATAATGAAGGAGTCCTCCATATAACAGAACACAATAAATTGGAATGGCTTGCAAAGTCTTGAATTTTTCACCTAATACTAATTTTATTTCTGACCTAACAAGATGTCAACAATTTGACTTAGTTCAAAATTTGTGCCATATTTCATGTCTGTGAGGTGAATTAACATTCCTGTTGCAATAAAATTTACATAGTTTTACAGTTTTACTAAGAAATTAAGCACAAAGTTACAAAATTTTAATGTAATGTAGTGTTAAGAATGTCCCATACTGCTGCAATGCTAGTGCAACTTCTCGATACTTTACATGGATCTGTTCATACTTGTGAAAACTATGTCTTCATAGAAAGATTTTATTGAAAAAAGTCTTGCCCAGTTCTTTTTAAACCCTGATTGTACTAAAGTCTGTTACTGCAGTATAAACAGCTTAAGAAGCCCACATATAGGTGTCAGATCATACTTGTTTCGGACGTAACACTTTGTCAACTGTTATCTTTTTTAAAACGCCTTCATTTGCATAAAGAGCAAAATAATTTCCTTACAAAGTTCACCTGGGATTGCAAATTTGTGCAGATCATTTTAGAGTCACAGGTCCATGTAAAGACTGTCAAAAATTACTTCCAATTACTCTAAATCTTTATGCTCAATTAGCTGTCCTCCCTCTTGAAAAAATCCATTTAGCCTTTTCATTTTTGAATAGCATACTTGAAGTGTTTATAGAAACTATATGAATCTCTCAATACTAAACTATATCACCATGCAAAATGCATTTTTGCACTTCCAGTATTGAAGTTTGGGCCACAGTTGTACTTGAGGGGCATAGATCATGCCAATTAAGTTATATATTTTGCAATGAAGGGGACCAGATCCGGATTTTTCAGGTTTGTGTAAAATGGCTTTGCCTTTAGGTACAGTGCATGTTTTAATCAGACCAGCTTCCATGAAATCATGAAGTGACATAGCAAAATAATATATTTACTAAATAACAATATAAAACTCTGACAACTGTTTTATGCACATTGTTCAAAATTCTTGAAACAATTCTTGAAACAGTTTAATTCCCTCTTGTGCCAGATCGGAGTGTGCACTATACAACACATTATTTTTGGAGTTAAATAATATCAACTCAACATAGTTTGGAGAATGTTATATTTCAACTTGCATTAATGAAATGTTTCAGAAAAATTCATGTACAATAGCTCATATAAACTCTACATTCTTTTTTGTTTTTGTTGGTACAGTAGATTGTTTTCTTTTTTTACTGCTTTGAATACAATTCAACAACCAATTTAAAGATCTTCATTTCAAGTTATGTCACTCTCTATCACAGACCTGCTTTAACCATTTACCGTTGTTTGGGTCCTTTTGGACCCATGCGGAGAGCTTGGCTGTCACCCATCTTTACTGTTTCACGCGGGGCTCGTAACTGTGAGTAGCTACCCGAAAATTCGGCCACAACAACAAGAGAGACAATAGTTTAAGGTCACAGGGTCAATGGCCTACGGAAGCTGATGCGGGGCGGGCTACGTCTGCTTTTCCGCCCACTCCTGAGGCGCGCAAATATGCCCCAATTGAAGCACAACGGTAAAGGGTTAAGAAAAAAAAATCTGCACCAGTCGGCTAAAGGGTTACGTGCACACAGGCAGAGACAGTGGCATCAGCTTTGCAGTAAACACACTCCACAGGCTTGTTTTAACCCTTTACCGTTGTTTGGGTCCTTTTGGACCCATGCGGAGAGCTTGGCTGTCACCCATCTTTACTGTTTCATGCGGGGCTCAAACTGCGAGTAGCTACCCAAAAATTCGGCCACAACAACGAGAGAGACAATAGTTTAAGGTCACAGGGTCAATGGCCTATGGAAGCCGATGCGGGGCGGGCTACGTGTACGTCCACTTTTCCGCCCATTCCCGAGGCGCGCAAATATGCCCCGATCGAGGCACAACGGTAAAGGGTTAAGTGGGTTGAATCAATTATCATTAGAACTGTACCCCTAGGCATGCAGCACATGGTGCTACAGTAGATGTAGCCTCCTGTGCAGAGTGAACAGCATTCTTGCACATAAGGTATTGAATGGTTTCTTGAGAAATTCGTCAAAAATTTTAAAGATGGCTCTAAAAGGCTTCTGCTTAAGAAGTATTAAGGTACAGACACAATAAGGGGCAAAATTTATTGTCATTTTGGACAAAGGTCACAAATTGGCTGTGTGGTTGCCTTACTAACCTGCATGGTCTCTAGCCTTTAAAAATTTACTTTTTTCTTGCAGAGTGTAGTAAATTTACCATAACTTAGAAAACAACAAGAAATCTTTGGAAGAAAAGTTTACAGTAAAATCTATATGTGGACTGCTAATTTTTGCAATGTGATGAAATGGCAATGAGCAAGTTATAAGCCAATTGAACTAAGTTAAACTGTTACTGTAATGTGGAATTCTTATTGTACTCAGGGGAAAATGGCAATTAAATATACCTATATTAATAATGAATGAAGGTGTAGGCTGCAGAAGGAATTCCTGTCGAAATTTCAGTAACTGTGACAGACTGGACCTTTATTCATGATAATGCTATCCATCCCATAATTTTAGTCTACTTTGAAATGAGCAATCTTCTTAAACTGCAAATGTTTCACTCATGTTGAGACGATGACAAAACTAATATTATCTTTGATTCTAAATAGTAACATTTCAACCAACTCATCATCTGCTGAACAGAAACTTTTTGATTTTAGGGTCAGGTGAACTGGGTTCATGTTGCAATTTAACTGGTCTTATCAGGTGCATCTAGTGCACACCCCTCTGCTGTACCTGTGTGAAGCAAAACTTTTACACATTTGTAAACAATTCATGTGAAAATTAACTTGTTTTGGTATGCAGTAACATGTGCATTCAACACACAGCCCACTACTCAATGTGAGGAACATCACCTCCTCATTACTGTATAACTGGCACAAAAAGGATTCTGAACAAAGAATTGTATAGTTGGATCACTACAGTAGCTCACTGTCAACTTCATTTGGTGACAGGTGAGGTGGCATGTACAGTTTAATACTCATTGGTCCTTAATACCTTATTAAATCCTCCTCTACCTCACCTACATGCTAAGCACTTTAGTCCAATATTGAAAGAAACCTTTCCAGATTTTGAATGCATACATTTGCCTATGATCTCATTTGTGCTTCATTAACCCTCCACACCCCATAAAAATTTATCTTATCACCCTCTCCATCCCTTCCCCAGCTCACAAATATGCATGTACACTCTGTAATGTCTATACATCAAAATCGTTTAAGGGTTAGATTATCAGTAAGAGCAGCATTCATGGACAGGAGGATTTCATCATGATTATCACCAACTTTACTGGTCATCATAAACCTTATTGTTTCAGAACTTTTATAATCTATGTTCTAATTGAACTATCATCATCCATATTATTCACATTTTGTGGACTATCACCCCTATCAATTGTCACCATGTTCATAGTTCTCATTTCAAGCCCACATTACTCCTGCATTCAGTAATATTCACTTGAATTCCAGCACTCTTGTGACAATTGTCAACATTTTGTGTTACGTCCGAAACAAACAAAGTAGTGTACACAATATGATACTCCGATTGTGGTAAAAGTAAGAAATGTAGATTTTAATAACTGCAAAGAATCTTATTCAAGTGTGTGGAAAGAATGAAAAGTGACTTTGTTTAGGTCTCAAAAGACACATTTATCCTATTTATAAAAAGTTACACCGGAACAACAGAATTACAGCAACCATTCCCATTTTTGACCAAACAAGTGCACTTCAGGTTTGGAAACCATTCCCTACCAAGGTGGTTACAATTTATTCACATAATATGCCTACTGACATAATTACATAACAAAGGAATGGTCAGTTCATTTTACAAATATTAAACAGCAAACATAAATTGTGGGAATTTCCATCAACACCTGGAGCTGTTAGGTCCGAAACAAGTTTCTGCCCATGTTGTGTAAAAGATCACAAAATTGAGTGAATGACAAACTGCAGAGCATTACTTTTCAAAGACAGAAATTGATAAGAACTCTTTTACCCTACTAGTAAACCCTTATTAAAAATTCAGGTAACTTTTATTCAAATACTTGTTTCCGACGTAACAGTGGTTTTGGACGTAACATGTGTTGACGGAATCTTCTTTCTGTTGATGGTGGTAAGAGGAAACAATTTGAGTAAGTTAATCTACTGGAGATACTAGCTTTGCAGTTATGTCAATTTAACAAATGCAACCAGACATCAAATTTATTTTGTTGCATTGGTCATATAAACCGCAAAAGAATGTTTCGGACGTAACAAAAGTGTTGACAGAAAATTTATTTTTTTTTTTCAATCTTTCATATTTTTTTAAGTACTAGATATAAGCCATGCAAATGCCCTTATGATGTATACTGACAGGCACTGCCATTCTTCTATAGTGATTGACTTCCAATTCTTTGTTTTGTGTAATTAAGCTCTGTAAGCTTCAGGTCTGTAGCTACAGATGTTGACAGAAAATGTTACGTCCGAAACCGTGACTTTACTTCAACACCCTGGCACAGCCATCAATGCTCACAAAGTTTGATACTCATTAGCATGTTGACACCTTACCAACTAATGTTGGTACCAAAAATCAGGAGGGAGTAGCTTTTGTACTGTTCAGTACACCTAATTAAAAATAGACCTTGGAATTTTGGCCATATTTTCCGTCAACAATTTGCTCATATATCACATCAGGTAGATACTTTGAAGCAAAATATTGGTCCAGTTAAGCTATGGGAGCTCAAGCTAGATTGATATTATAAGCTAAGACTGTCAAACATAAGAGAACACCTTGCTGTTGAATTGTGCATTGCCTAGAACCCTCATTAAGCCAAATGGTATAAGTTAAAAAACCAGAGCCATATATCACATCGGCCCCAAAAGTGCAAAAGGACGATATTCCAAGCTTTAGTACTTACCCAGTTACATTGGCACAGAAACAATCATGGACAGTAAGTGGTTACGATTTTCGTAACCACATTTCTAGTTATGTCAAGATCTTTTACCATTCTCAAGATATACCTCTTCAAAGTTTGAATGTTTCTGAAGCAACTTGTTGGCAGGGAATAATTTAGTACAGAAATTTTGCATACTGTAGCATTTTTGCGATACAAGTTCCATTTGTGTAGCAATTTTCAAAATTTGCATAGCAAATTTTACTGCTATACTTTTCTTCTGTTATGCAGTACTCTGATTCATGCCCAGATGCTATTCCCTGCTATGATATGGTGTTCAGTTATAGGCTGAAACTAAACCTAAACATTGACTTAAAGTGACAGCATTGTTCCACGAAAAGTCCTGTATGCAATAATTCTTTATGGATCTGCAGAAAAAAGGCACAAAATATGGACTTCAATCCCATATCGGACTGAATCAGCTCCTTGCTTTGCTGTACAGTGTAAGGTCCTCCAGAAAGCGAGTCAAAAACATTCACTCAACAAACTTGATGCACTGCATGGTAACAAACTGGAACAGGGCCAGAAGACAGTCAGTAACTTTACTGTTTTTCTTCCACCATGATAATAAGCAGTTTGCATGCTTTTTAAATCCTGTGGGACATTTCCTAAATTTCCAGCTTTCAATCTGTTTCTAAAAGGGTTCTCAAACTTCTCATATATGTATTAAATACAAGGCCTACTATGGGTATTGCTACAGCCTCATTCAGGGTTGTCAGAATGATGTTTTTTTTGAAAGATGTCCAATTTAATAAAAAAAATTCATAACATAGTTTTGAGACATGTGTAACATACTCTTACTAATCCCTTCACACTATTTTCGAAAGATTAACCACTTTAATTTTGCCCTACAATGCTTATTCTTCAGAGTTGTTTGTGCTAGACATTGCACTATCCTATATGGAGTCATGTGTTGAGCCTAGGCTAGTCTCATGTTTAATGGGAAAGAACGGGAAATCTCTAAGCTATCGTAACAGTAGCACTAACAGAGTGCCTCATACTTCATACACAGCTGCATACTTTGAAGTCACATCATCGACAATGTGACTAGCGTACAATAGGTGCACGTAAAAGTTTTGTGAATAGGCATAATAATAACCTTGCTGTTTTCAAAGTATTCCAGTGTCTGGGTACTTTTCTTGTTGCTTTTTTGCAGTGTTTTGTTGCTTGACAAGTGTGTGTACTAATACTTCATAGTACTGAACGGTTGCAGGCCTTTGTGCAGTATTCCTGTTGTCATTTCCATTCACCAAGTATCGGAGCTTGCTCGAAATTTGTATCACAAATTTTGCTAAACCTATTTTTATTTGTGTCGCAAATCTGTCATTTACTCCCTGGTTGGTTAAAAAAATAGTGATGTTGAGTGCTGCAGTGCTGACATTTCTTTTGTTAACCCTATATTATCTATCTCTTAATTACTCATCAGATAGTTTATGGTTTGGTGATTGATACTGATGATTTTCAACACAATTTAAACTTTCAAAATAAACCCTTCTTGAAAGAATGTTCATTAATGTTACAACTGCACTTGAAATAAAGATTGCAAAAGCAAAGGATAACATTAGCCATATATGGAAGGTCCCTCCCATGACATAACAAGATTTACATACTGAGCTCATATTTATGCATGATTAAGAGCTAATTGAAAATTAACCTGTAAAATGTCCAATTTTTAACCGATTTTTATGGGAATTGCGGCAATTTCTTTCGGATTTTAATGTTTTTTACATCAAATACATGACTTAGTCATTTTGGTGTCATGTTGCACTACCTTTAAGAAGGTATTAATAATGTTAAGGGCAAGAGCACTCATCCCAACTTGAAGTAGTGTAGTAGATTGTCCTGTTTCATGATTGGCTCTTTGGAGTCATGTGACAAGCTTTTCTCCTAAAATGTGAAATTTACTAGGAGTAACTGCCTGGTTTATTTATGCAATATTAAGGTCATAACATAATATCACAAAAGATACTTTGAAAAGAAATACAAGGAAAATTGTGAGATGAAGTTATTGATTCAATTTGGGTGACTGCTCTTGACCATAGTTTGAAATAAAGTACTGCTCAAGTTTGGTTTCAAATACTGGTCAAGAACCATGCAAGTCTTTTTCTTGAGGGAAAAGGACATGACAAACCAACCTCAGCAAAACAGCTGAATATATGATTTTGAAACAACATTGCATATATCCATATGTCTCCTTACATCAATCACCAATGGGTCTGTTAGATGAAGTTTCTCAACACATCAACACCATTGTGTTGTATTGTGACAATGGTTAAATTACACAGTTTTGAAATTTGAACACAGCACAGTAGGCATACATACAAGTTCAAGCTTGGTTTCAAATACAGAACATAAAGTAAGTCAGACAAAGTTGGTCTTCCCTTCAGTTGCCTCCAACCACAGGTTGGAATTTCTGGGAAATACTGTGAGCAAATTATACAGCCCCCAGCCAACAGGGTGATTTGGAAAACTAATGTGGTGCACTGATACACTGATACTATTCACAGCAAGTAATGTAACAGACAGAACACCATCTCCAATACAAGGATAAACTGGTGAAAAAACAGTAACAAACTACTGTAAATTTTTGTGTTTGTCACCCCCACATAAAATAATTGTGCAAATCATTTTGTGGCGATAGATGCCATCTAAAAAGAACACAAAAATATTTGTGGCTTTCAAAGATAACCACCCGGAGTATTCTATTGAGCCTAGAATGATAAATTGTAAATATTTAACGAGTAAACAACCTCCCCAAGTTTTTTAAAAAAAATGCACTTGAAAGTGATCATATTATTCTACACATTCCACAGCTCTTCCAATGTATTCATGCTAATAAAATATTTCCCATGAATGAGAGTAGTAAATTGACATAGCTCAGTAGCCCAACCATTTCTTTAGGCCTACTGATCAAAAATTTTGCGTCACTAAATATTGATAACAGCCTAAAAGGAAACAATTTTTTTAACTGCAAATTCCTTTAAATTAACTGGACTAGTAAAAGGTATCAAAGCCTGAGACCAGTTCTGAAAATTGCAGGAAATACAAAGTTGTTTACATGACTGAATACAGCTACAGTATGATGTGAAGGAGAAGGGTCATGCTAGGGTACTATAGTTCCATAGTGTTCGACCGATTATGCTATAATTGGTAATACCCAATTAGTCAATAACCTATTATTTAATTTAACAATAAGCCCGATGCCAATTCTCGATTGTAGAAAGAGGGAAGTCACACATTATGTTAATCTCTTAAGTACGCCCCTTTTGCTTCGTGCATATCGTATTACCATAACCAGTTCAGCGAAGTAGATTATTGGGAATAGTTCCATTCCTTTCACAAAGGGGATATCATTTTTGTAGGTGTAATATTTTCACTTCAAAAGTGGAGATACAAATCAACCATTAATAATGTAGAATTGTTTGCAGTCAATGTCACATGCCTTTTGTTAATTTAGTTCTAAGGCCAACATCATGCCCAAAACTTACGTCTTTTTTAAAAAGAATCTACACCTGAGTGAAAAGCATGTAAGTCAGATCCCCGAAAAATCCACGTATGCAGAGATTTGCAATGTTGTTTCTAGGTGAATTAAGCACGGGGATTAAGCTGCTTTGCTAGCCGGGTATATAAGCATGACAAGTATGATCATCGTAACACAAACTCAACAGGAAAGCTTGTCTTGAGACTGAGTATTTTCACACACTAAATCACACAGGCGAAGGCGCAAGTTGTGATTGGCTGGCTAGAATCAACCCAATTGAACCAATCACGATCCAGGAGCCAATTTAAATTTTGCAATGGATCGTATGCATGTGATGTCACCGAGCAAAGCATGATGCCTTGTTTGGCGGTAAAAACGGTAGCCTGCTGTTAGCAGGTCATTGTGTTTGCGTTTCAACTACTACAATCAAAAATTGTCTTTCGCTACTATAAATAATGCTAAAGGGGTCTTTCAACGACTTAACTGCTGAGCAGTCAACATTTCCAACTAATTTACATGGAATACATACAATACAATAGCCTGACACCTTTTGATTGAATCTCATTTACCACCACGAAAAATGAGGTCACGAAAAAAATTTAAATACTGAGTAATATTTCACGTAATAGGTAATGTGTTCATCAAAGTAAAACATACAGCCTGGTACACATTTTCCACATACATACAAAAGCTAATCAGGTTGTTCGCTGTTCGTTGTATCAGTTGTATGTACGAAAATTACACTATTCATACTTGTTCCCTGCACCATGTGACCACCTCATGTTCACTAATTCATCCCTCAAAATGCGGGATTCCTGTAAATGGAAATTGGGCGAGGGTTAGCAGACTGTAAACTAGAACAGCAATGCTGTTGCAGCTCACACATTCTCTCTTGTCTTGTGTAAAAAGAGCAACTCAAAGAACCAACTTTTATTACTTCTTCATCAGTTGTTTCCATAAAACCTCCTTACCTTAACAATGGTAAATAACAGGTACAAAATGACCAAAGAACTCAAAACCCTACTGCAAAATCCCAAGGTAGGCTAAAAAGTCCCCCTCCCTCTTTCAAAAAGTGCAAACTTCAGAAAGAAAACAACCTAATTGACAGATCTTCAAATACTACTGCGAAAGTTTGTAAAATTAAGAAAACTTGTTGGGCTATACAAACTTAATTAGGAGCATTTTGGAAAAAATTCTAAATAGTTATGTAGAATGTATCAAGCATATTTTAAAGTACAGCAAAGTGCATTTAGTTTCCCCTGTAACTCCATAAGAAACACTGCATGAATTTGCACTGGTAAAATAAAAACATGCATCGCTCCTCAAATGGCTCTCCTAGTGCACTTGAACTCAAAGAGTTATCACAATTACTGTACTTGCCTTGACCAACTTAATTGATCTAGAAACTGAACAGATGTCCCCACCACATTAAGCCTATTTCCTTTCTTGTAGGCTACACTTGACCACAGAATTGCTCCCAATTTTGTGTGTCAAGTCTCCCTAGCTGCTCAGTCCATGAAGCTCTTTTCACAATACAGTGCTATTATCCCAAGACACTGTTATTGCAGAAACCACTGATCCATGTCCACAGTAAGTCAGACATCAAACAACAGTCTGCTTGCAAGGCATTTGCAACACAGCAATTGAAAACACCACCAAGTACACTGCAGTCAGCACAATGAATAAACAGCAAACTTTTAGGCAGGCACAATGAACTCTGCTCTACATAAATAGCTAAAAAATTAGCTTAACACTCCTACATTGGAATGAAAGTAGGTGGGTTATAATGCTGCACTGACAAACAATCATGTACCAAAATTTTAGAACCAAATCTCTACAAATGGAAAGGGAGTAGGCTTATGTTAAAAAGTTGATGCCATCTGGCCCATTTTATAACCTCACACATGTACTGTGTACATGTGTGAGCTAATTACACTGTTTAGAGACCTGGGTGTATCATGATTTTGAAAGAGCACCATCTTTCGGCTACCAAAGAGTCTGCTCCCCAGGCTATAAAAACGGTCACGCACCTAAGTCTTACTGCATACGTGGGTCAAGAAGTTTGCTGCACGAAACCACGAGCACCACTGTTTTCATTTGCAATGATGTCATATGACAACACTTAATGTCCTACTGAAAATAGCATTAGGGAAGGAATGCTCTGAATGGTGGAATTTATGCAAGATAAAAACCACCCAACTTCACAAGATTTTAAGTGCTAAATCCACAAAATGTGCACAGATATGTATGCTATGCTTGGGGATTTGAAAAAACAGTGAAACACTGCAGCTAGAGAGTCTGTACTCTATGTTTTGTGCAGAACAGTTTGTACAGCAACTAACGCCGCCCTTGCTATGAGACAGCAAGGAATACACCTTGAATGCAATTCTAAATATAATTCCAGGTAATAGTGGAAAATATGAAACGATCCTTCCCATGGTAGGAGCACAATTCATATATTTGTGATTGGGCAGGAAGTTAAAGGATTGAGTATTTACAGAAATTTTAACGAAATTAAGAACACGTTGCAGATATATAAAGCCCCCTTTTCAGTTTGAAAATAATAGGTGGTAATGATCGGTTGAATGGCAATATTTTATCGATGCCGATTATTTACCAATAACGAAATAATCGGCCTGATGCCTTTTACTTAACAGATGATCAGTCGAACACAAGTTAATTTTACTTTTCTTTTGAGTCACCTGCAATGAATTCAGTTATATGAATCAGGTACATGATGTAGCTGGAAAACAGCAAAGTAACTGGAATCACTTGGAACAAATACTGACAACAACAAAGTTGCAGGCATAGCTGCTACATTAGCACTGAAAACACAAACAACCTATTCTTTCAAGAAGTTGTACCAACTACTGTACAATATACCATTATGCTTTAAAGAACTGGCTCCTATCATAAGAAAGATTATTAATGGTTCACTACAGTCTTCAGTCTGGTACTTTTCCAGAGTCGCTTAAAGTTGCGCACATTACTCCTCTTATTAAAAATGCAAAGCTCGACTGTGAGAATCTCAACCAGAAAGCCAAAAGGCTTAGTGATTCCTTGCTGCTGAAATATAAGGCCTTTTTTCACATTGACATTGCTTTGCAATGTTTTTCAATTAGCAGGGCTCCATAATGTGCCCACAAAGTACACATGCAAGGCATCAAATCTTGAGATCCCCCTTGCCCATCGTGAACCCAAATGACATTTGACCTCCACCAAAAACTTCTGGGACCATATATTCACTATGTGCCATCTACATGACAAGTTACAGGACCCTACAAGTGACCTTTCTTGAAAGACTGTGCAGGAAAGCTTGTCAGGCTTTGAACATGCTGACTCCAAATGAACTTTGACCTTTGGGAAAATCAATAGGGATCATCTACTAAATATGACCAATCCACACAGTAAATATGAGCACAGTCACATGTACCGTTCTTGAGATACCGTGTTTACTAAGTTTTGACCTTTTGACCTCTCATGACCCCAAAAGACCTTTGACCTCCACCAAAAACAATAGGGAACATCTACTCAATATGGCCAACACACTCACCAAATATGAGCACAGTCACATGTACCGTTCTTGAGATATCGTGTTTACGAAGTTTTGACCTTTTGACCTCTCATGACCCCAAATGACCTTTGACCTCCACCAAAAACTATAGGGATCATCTACTCAATATGACCAATGCACACACCAAATATGAGATTAGTCACACTTCCTCTTCTTGAGATACCGTGTTTACAAGCAATTTCTAGGGAATTTACCTATTGACTTCTCGTGACCCCAAATGACCTTTGACCTCCACGAAAATCGATAGGGATCATCTACTCAATATGACCAACCCACACACTAAATATGAGCATAGTCACATGTACCGTTCTCGAGTTATCATGTTTACTAAGTTTTGACCTTTTGACCTCTCGTGACCCCAATGACCTTTGACCTCCACCAAAAACAATAGGGATCATCTACTCAATATGGCCAATGCACACACCAAATATGAGATTAGTCACACTTACCATTCTTGAGATACCGTGTTTACAAGCAATTTCTAGGGAATTTACCTATTGACCTCTCGTGACCCCAATTGACCTTTGCCCTCCACGAAAATCGATAGGGATCATCTACTCAATATGACCAACCTACACACTAAATATGAGCATAGTCACATGTACCGTTCTCGAGTTATCGTGTTTACGAAGTTTTGACCTCTTGTGACCCCAAATGACCTTTGATCTCCACCAAAAACAATAGGGATCATCTACTCAATATGACCAACCCACACACCAAAAATGAGCATAGTCACATGTACCATTCTTGAGATATTGTGTTTACGAAGTTTTGACCTTTTTGACCTCTCGTGACCCCAAATGACCTTTGATCTCCACCAAGAACAATAGGGATCATCTACTCAATATGGCCAATGCACACACCAAATATGAGATTAGTCACACTTACTCTTCTTGAGATACCGTGTTTACAAGCAATTTCTAAGGGAATTTACCTATTGACCTCTCGTGACCCCAAATGACCTTTGACCTCCACGAAAATCGATAGGGATCATCTACTCAATATGACCAACCTACACACTAAATATGAGCATAGTCACATGTACCGTTCTCGAGTTATCGTGTTTACGAAGTTTTGACCTCTTGTGACCCCAAATGACCTTTGATCTCCACCAAAAACAATAGGGATCATCTACTCAATATGACCAACCCACACACCAAAAATGAGCATAGTCACATGTACCGTTCTTGAGATATTGTGTTTACGAAGTTTTGACCTTTTGACCTCTCGTGACCCCAAATGACCTTTGATCTCCACCAAAAACAATAGGGATCATCTACTCAATATGGCCAATGCACACACCAAATATGAGATTAGTCACACTTACTCTTCTTGAGATATCGTGTTTACAAGCAATTTCTAAGGAATTTACCTACTGACCTCTCGTGACCCCAAATGACCTTTCACCTCCACGAAAATTGATAGGGATCATCTACTCAATATGACCAACCTACACACTAAATATGAGCATAGTCACATGTACGGTTCTTGAGATATCGTCTTTACAAGGTTTTGACCTTTTGACCTCTCGTGACCCCAAATGACCTTTGATCTCCACCAAAAAAAATAGGGATCATGTACTCAGTATGACCAACCTACACACCAAATACGAGGTTAGTCACACTTACCCTTCTTGAGATATCGTGTTTACAAGCCAAAGCGTCACATACACACACACACACACACACACACACACATACACACACACGACATCACCATTGCATAGATTCCTTGCCTGCCTTCGGCAAGGAATCAAAAACTATCGTCCTGTAGCTAATCTCAAATTTCTTGCTAAGTCAATGGAACGTGCTCAGTGCTGCTGTATTACAGATCCAAGATTACCTACAGTACCACATAATAACCTTCACAGCAAGTATCAGTCTGCTTTCAGAAGCCACCATTCTACAGAATCTGCCCTTCTAAGGGTTTACAATGACTTGCTGCTTTCAGGTAATAAAGGAAAGAAATCTGTTCTTGTATTATTGGACTATTCTGCTGCTTTTGATACCATTGATCATACTATCCTCTTACAACACCTTTCTAATAGATTTGGATTTTGTGAAACTGCACTCCGTTGGTTTACATCATACTTTACCAACTGGTTGCAACATATTAATATCAATGGTCACTTATCTGAGGCTCATGTACCTGAAGAGGGAGTCCCTCAAGGATCTCTTATTGGTCCTCTTGCATTCACTTTGTACACATCTTCTATTGAAATCATAATAGAATCATATGGTCTGTCCAAAATGATTTATGCAGATGACACTCAAGTTTATGCTATTGTTGATAATAGAAACTGTCATTCAGTATTACCGCAACTTGAAACTTGTATTAAGGACATCCTTTCGTGGACATCCTCAGTTCAGTGTGGTGTAAGGTGCTCATTTAGGGGCAATTCAAAGACAGGATTATGAAATTCTCACTGTACTTTATAAACCAGACATGGGGTTCAATCATTTTGGGGTTTTACCATACCTCACAGCAGGACCCATACCATGTGCAATGAGATGTTACCAAGCCCAAGAAATAGAAATATTGAGAATTGATAGATGGATTGATTAACAAATGTACAGTGTACATTAACTGTTACATTTCATACACCATAAAAGTTCTACACAGTGTAATCAATTGCAAGAAATCAACAACCCTGGAAAACATTCACACTAAATGCCAAGGTGTATCCAAAGAACATTTACCAAGAAACTTACTTTGGCCGTGTCATGCCCACTTAAAACCATTATTTTTTCCCATTAAAACCATGATTTAAATCATCATTTTAATCAACGTGATTTAAATCGAACAACCCTGGTAGCCACAACCCTTCCCACAATCCTACAGTTGTAACTCCTATTTGGAAACACATCTTTATTTGATAACATATCAAAAAGACTCTAACAAAAAAGGGTATTTCCTTCAAATTGCCAGTTTCAACCAGATGCCATATTTCCTGGCCCCTCCCAACATTTATATCATGAGATCAACTTAGTAATTTAAGTCTCTATGAAATGCTGAGCTAATCACAGCAACCTGGAATTACTACATAATGGGTAGTAGTACTATTCCTAGGAGAATGCTCTAACAGTAAATTCCCTTTTGGTGATTAGTCACAATATGTCATCAGGTCAAAATTTGATCTCTTTATTTTCAACATGTGGGTCTTCTGTGTGAAATGTAGTTCTACATATCAGTGGGTACTGGGTTTGTTCAGTGATCAACATACACATGTACAGAACTATATTGTACCAGAAAAGGGTACACAATCTAGCAACACTTATAAATGGTTTATAGCACACAGTGGCATCAAGGATATTTGGGTCAACGGAAAAATGGCGATCACGAACTATAACTGTTAGGCACAAAGTTCTGCACAAGTTTTGGCCTAATGGATTGGCCAAAATACAATTAAATCTTCATTACAAACTTTTCCACAAGGAGTACCTGAGGGAGGGAAGGGGGTTACATTGTAGGGGAGGGGACTAGCCACCACTGCAATTACTGAGACTGAACAGCAAAAGGCAATGTGTTTCAAACCAATAAAGCTTAGCCAACTGGATTTTTGAGGTTATGCAGTGTAAAGTACAGTACACTGATACTGCAAGGTTGGAATTTCATCGGAGGCTCTTTATGTTTAAGTTTTTTTATTCATAATAAACTTTTGAACTGAAAAGAATCCCAAATCTGTATGTTAACTTTTCAACTGGAAGCAAATAAAATTGAATTGATCATGCCAACTCGTCTTGGATTCTTTAACTACAGATGATTAGCATTTTTAAAGGTGGGGCTGTCACATTATTCTAGGCAAGCACTGCCTGTACTGTAATTTGCAGGTGACAATTTTTGCTGCCCACAGCTCCACGCAGAAAGCATGGATGTACTGTACCTGTATCTCACCTGGATCTTGCCTGGTGAACTGCCAGAGTTTACCAGCAGAACACTAGAAGGAGGCCTGTAGCAGCCACAAGTCATCAGCAATTAACTTGTATGAAGGGCTTTAGTCATTACTGGTAATGCCTACATTGCTGACTACATTGTCAATTAATATGAAGATCAATTTGAAGACAAACCCTTGAAATGTTCACAATACACCACTGAAGTTGGCAGTTCACTCCCACATAGGCCTATGTGTATGTAGGCTACATATATAAAAGCCTAGGCCTATCTTTTTAGTAAGTAGTACTGTTAGACAGTACTTATATTATTTGAAAACCCTCCATCGCCAATGGCACTCATAGGGCAGTCGGCAAGCGTGCTGGTCTTTATACTATACTATGTGTACCAGTATCTCAGGGGTACGAATCCACATTTTACCATTGCTTTTCCTTCTTCCACAGCTCATTAAACATTCAGTACTTTCCAAAGCAAATACATCATATTGCTCTTCTCGAGTGGAAAAAAAAAAGAAAAACATTTTACTACAGGGAAAAAAAATAGAAAAAAAACTTCGTTTTTCTCTCTAAAAAAAAATAAAGTTTTGGCACCTCCTTTAAGTTGGTGTTATAGTGTTATCTCTGGCCACTGATTCTAAATTAGTACCAAAAGTTTACCTCTAGCAAAGTCACCCAGGGTTCTAGCTAGGCCCATTTTAGAACTGGGTGGCAAGTAACTGGCGAAGCGGAGCGAGTGAAGCGAGCATAGCGCTCGCCCCACCGGCCGGGGGTCCAGGGGCAAGGCCCCGGTCAGGGGTCGAGGGGGCGAAGCCCCCCGAAGCCCTAGGGGTTTTACCCTTACAAAGAGTCCAGGAAGCTGTAACTAGCCCAATTTGATGGCATTACTTATTTAAAAATTAGTACTATTAGTGAAAAATATGGCATCAAATGTCACAAGCCACATTGTTATCAGGTCAATCATGCAGTCCTGTAATCATGCATGATGTATCATGCACCGTATTTCAAGTTTCATTTTTAATTTGTATTAATTTCTAAGTTAAACAAACCAAAAATGAATGAAAGTTGAATGAAAGCTGTCATTGCTGTTTGAATTTGATTTTTGGCTGATACATTGAGAAATAAAATACTTCGTAAATATTACACAGGTTTGTCTGTTGTTATCATTACAACTGCCTCAGTGTTGTCACTGTTGTGTATGTATAAGCATACGTAGGGGACACAGCCGGCCGTACAAACTGACAATATCACGTTGACCTAGCCTAATGTTATGTGCACTCCTACAATACAAATACATCATAACAACATACAGTTACTACGTTAGGCAATGAAAGTATTGCTAACTCCGCAGCGCAGAGATAAGTAAACAAACGTTCATGGCCAGCTACGGACGATCCGATTGTGAAGGGTAAAATCTTGAAAATTTCGAAAAAAATCTCCTTTGCTTTATAATTTTACAAGTTTTAAAGAAGTAGTACATGCTTGTCACTCATAATTAGTTTCGTACGAAGTACAGTAATAGTATCAAAAAGCTATAGCCTCCCGATATGATAAATTTTCAAGCAACCCTTGTTGGTTGTAAAGGTAAATCTCCCTATAGCATAAATGGACCAGTCAAAGTAGGCCAGTAGCCAATGAAACAATGTTAGGGAATAATTAACAAAGTGTGATGACTTTATGTTCATGTGTGAATGCGCTTAAAGTTCAAGGCACCCAAATGTTTTCATAAGATAATTATATACCATATCCTTGCTGTTAATGATGGCGGTGTCGAAGTTAAGCCTGTCTGACAGGTTCCGTGTTTGGGGTTGACGGATTAAAACGTCCTCCATGATACCAAACCCATTAACATGAAAAGACGGAATACTACGACGACTTTAGGCTTCCCTAGAATCGTGGATGTGTACATTTTCAACAACGTTTCAGATCTTTTGTTGGAAATTACGTGCCGGGCGACACAGCTCATTTTTGATCTGAGTGCTGGGCAGATATGAACCCTGAAGTCACCCCTGACAAAGTTCACCTCAACCAAAAGTCATCCCTTGTATGCCACGGTGTATTCGGATGTGAAGTCCATGCAGGAGGTATGCAGTGGTCTGTGTGATTGGGGTCCATTTGTTTCCGCCTTTTACTTTCTGCCCCTAAAAATCTTGGGGCGGAAAGTAATGGCCGATATGACATTGGTTAAAAATAACCTAACTTTAAATATCAAATCCAAGTACAAAATAATGAAATTCGTGGATAGACCTAAAAATTTTTCAGCATCCTCATTGTAAAGATTGAATTACATGACCTTTTTTTAAACATAAAGCATTGTCACAGACTGATATTTTTTCTAAGTAGGGTTGTCGCACTAAAAATTCGACTACACGAAAAATATCAAACTTCAAGAATTTGACCGATTCACATTGTTAGGTACCCTTAGCTAAGCAACCATGCCAAATTTTATCAAAATCCAACCAGTACTTTTCAAAATATAGCCAATTTCATGCCTCCATAATCCTTACAATTTCTCCAAATCGCTGTATGCCTCAGTGTTACGAACTGCCTGAAAAGTTGGTCAAAAACAACATTGTAACTGCTCACTCAGACGCTTTAATTATTCATCACTGTGTTACGTACACCAGATTGTGCCGGCGTGAATATGCAACGTTACTGGGCAAGACACTCAGTGATCACGCGTCCGTGTCATGATAGCTTGCGTTCTGTGTAGGTAACATGCATAATTAACAAGTCCCACATAGCCTGCTTACACACAGTCTATGCTATAGCAGTCCGTACACGTGCTTACGCACACGTTCACAAGTACGTAATTTACTAACAGTACTTCGGTATTGCACGTACAGGCATATACAATGCAGTACTGTATGTAAGCATATTGGCGGGAAATCCCTTGTTGCTAAGTTGAACAATGGATTCATACATAAACATATCAATGTCGGCTCAGTACAAAAGATGTAGGCTGGGATCAATGGGCAGTTTCATTTAAATCGAGCGTGCATCGGGGCAGAGCAAAAAATCCTTTTTTATTCTTCGGAAATGGAAAGATCATAAAAAACGCTACAAAATGATACCTGGAAGCAATTGTGGATTTTTCTCGAACCCTTTGTAATCATGTCATCAATGTTTTAAGCCCAAAAATGGTAAAGAAATATTATTTTTGGCCATCGCTTCCCTCCATTATAATGTAGAGTTCCTTTTCTTCCCTCTAACGATATATGGGTTGTAGGGGTCAAAGGTTCAGCCCCAATGCATGATCAAGTCAAAGATGGCTGTGTGTGGCATTTTACGTGTGACCAAAACACACTTTTGACTGTCACCGTTGCAACAATGCTTCAAAGGGATCGTTAGAAACTGTAACATATTTTTTCTTCTTTTTGTTTTTAAGCTTATTTGGTGAAATATTATAGTAGAAATATGTCTTTTGTGTACTTATTTTACAGTGCAGGCAAAATTTTGACAATTTTAAGTGTTGTAAATTCAGTTTTTAAACACACTGTTTTAGCGACTTTGTGTTTGGGTGTGAGTAGTTCCTCGAGAATATTGGAGAAAAATTCTGTGTGCGTGCGACAACCCTATTCTAAGTATATGTGGTCCATGTCTCTACAGGCAGGCTTATGCGGAATGTATGAACAACTGTTCAGCTCACTGAATACCATATATGCCTGTGCGCGAGTATATATTACAGTATACTTAAGTCTAAGGAGAGAATGTTGCTTGGAAAAGTGTCAACATGGCAGTAACACTGTGTCCCATCGAATAATAAATACTTCGATGAAGTTTGAAACTTTAAGGAAAAGTTGATGGAATCTTCATTTGACAAAAGTACCACTGATTATCACATTCCACCCAATTACTTTCTGCTCCCAAACTCCAAAGAGATGTTTTCTGCTAAAAATAAGAGGGGGGAAAGCACCGTTTTAAAGAGGCAAAAAGTAGCAAGGGTGGAAACTAACAGTGTCCTGTCTGATCATGGGCCATCATTAAAGCATAAATTTACCAATGCCTGTCTAAGTTAGGCTAATGTTACATCTGTAACTCACATCTAGGCTAGGCCTGGGTCTAGCTACAGGTCCTAGGCTAGGCCTAGGCAGTGTTTCC
This sequence comes from Holothuria scabra, assembly GCA_037179385.1. Lineage (NCBI taxonomy): Eukaryota > Metazoa > Echinodermata > Holothuroidea > Aspidochirotida > Holothuriidae > Holothuria > Holothuria scabra. Next base: position 426,245 of record CM074197.1, on the reverse strand, counting down.
TTTATGAAAATGAAATTAGGCCTAGGCTAGCCTGTCCACACATACGCTGACACTGCGACGACATAATCTGACGAACAATCCTATACACAGAACTGTTTCAAAATCTCACCTTAAACCTTCCATTCATGCTTCCAAATTCACCTCATGCACTAAAAAATAAACATACAAATCAAACGTCATGCACAATTTGTCCAGTTGGGTGGTAATCTTCCGAAATATGGAGTATTTTTGCGACCACTGTTGGTTTCGTGTTGCTGCTTTAGAAACACTGTGTGAAATACCATAGAGTATGCGTACCTCCAAACTCCCTCACGCAGGTAAAATTTGCCCTAACGCTATTTTACGGCACCCTTTCAAAAATGGTTAATTAAGTGGTTCCTAACGGCAGATGTAGTAGGAAGGTAATATATCCTAATAATTTGAATATTCATAGTCTCTTAGCTACTCTTTTAATCACAAAACTCTCATTTTTGCGGGATATAGAGACGTTTTAAACGTAAGTACACAGTAAATTTCATTTTTTATCATCACTTTGTAAATTAAACAATATCATTCATACGGATTAAGAATCTTCGTTTTATTTTCTTTCGAATGATATAAGATTGACTGAATTTAACCACCCAGCTCATCCCGAAAATAGCGATTAATTATCACCTAGTTTTCATAAGCTTATCAGTAGGCACCTACAACACTAGTTAGGCTTTCTTCTTCGCATCGCCATGAAGGCTCACACATAGATTTTTTTAAATTTCGTAACGCTGAAAGCGTCATAGCATTTCATTCAAACGATGTTATGTTGTTTGATCTTTCCGAAATGCTGAAGTACTAAAGTATCCGTTGAAAACGACCCAGCTCATTCCGAAAATGTGTTATTTCTTTCAAAGTTCTGAGTACGATTTCTTAGCCAGAGCGTACAAGTTTAATACGTAGGGAGAGGGTGTGTGCGTGACGTTTTGGAATTATCGGCTGTGATTGGCTAAGAGTTATGAATGAAGCCTGTGAAAGGATCGTAAACATTGCACATTCTGCGACACTCTGTTTTACAGTAATAAATGGTGGCTAATGTCGCCGGAACGGCTTACAGAATATATTACAAAAAAATTCATATCTTAGCCGTCCGTTAACCGATTTACTTGATTTTTGTTTTGTTCCTTTTACTTTATTACGCCGCATTTTCTGGTGCAATTTTTGAATTGTAATTATCTTTCTAATTTTTTCGTGTGGACACGCTACCTAGGCTATACTATAGCCTATGTTGGGTCAAAACAATTATAGTACACTCAGTATGAGAAAAGTTGACTCTTCTGATATTTTAGCTTTGTGAAACTGTACACATATGAAATGGGGAGAAAAAAAGCATTTTTCATTTTTTTCCCACAATCATCAGTGCATCAAATTGACAAGCCATTGCGCCAAAACTGCGTCATATCAGCTTAACATAAACACTGGTCCTAGTAGGATACTTACTACTTCTTTGTAGAAATGTTCTCATTGATGGTTGGCTGTCACACACAATCAAGTAACAGAACACAGCACTGTACACTACACAGAGACAGAGACCTGTGAAGTTCTTTTTTCTGGGCAGGTTAGGCCTATTTGTTCACTGTTCAGTGTCAGTGATACAAATTTGAAATCACTTGTTTAACAATTTGATAAATGATAGGTGATGGAAAAATTGCAATGTTCCTAAACGTTGCTAGCATGGCAATATTGTTCTTGCCATGCTTGGTAAGGAAATGGCCTCGTTTTGTAACGTGAAGTCGGTGTTTCTTAAGTTGGCAGTTGTACACACATTGGCTCTGTCACTGTGTTACACTGCTTGTTGTTTATGTTGTATGAGCCGCACAAAAGGGTTTAGTCGCTGCATTCACTGTATTGAAGCTTCGTTAGGATACACCAAAATCTGGGCGAAGAATAACACTAGGCTGCAGATTGACAGATATTTTCCCTGCAGTATTCACAGTTGATATGATCCAATAAAATACGGAATTCAAAAATTTATCACTTAAAATGAATAGAGATCAATTTCTTGTTACTGCATAACGGTTAAATCTATTTGAGGTGTCGAAGTAATTAGTAATTATCCTTCGTAACTAATTTCACCGGCGCCAAAGTTGTAACGCATTGCTCAATTTCAAAATGGCGTCATTCAGAGCAACTTTCTCCCAGAATGCATTGGTAGTCACGTGACTTATATTTCTCCAGCAGATCGGGATGTGTTTGCGTTTTCCTTCTCAGGACTGCTATTTGAGTCCGTTCGCTCCGTCTTTTCTTGTTCCAGTTACAGGGAAATTATTTCAATCAAATGTTTGTCCCGGGACTGAAAGAATTCTAGCAGAATTTCACGTATATTTTAGTGTAATATACAGTAAAGAAAATTCTCGAAGAAAATTTTGGTTTTCAACACCTTCCAGATGGCTGGAAATGGCATTTGCCTGGTTTAGGCTAAATGTCTCTAATTATCTGGTGGGCAAAATTTGTGATTTTTCTCAGATTCAAACACACTTTTGAGGTACCGATTAGCGCAGTTTATTACTCCACTGGACTAGGTATCCTGGGACTGCAATTCTGAAATCCTGCTGTATGTTGCAAGTAACCGGCTGTTCCACGGTGCACGCCTTACACTCTAAAATCAAAAGAGTGAACTTAGTCACTCTTTGATCGAGTGAAAAGTGTACATTCACTCCATTTGAGTGATAATTCACTCCAAGAGGAGTAAAGTACCCTCCAAAAAGAGTGAAATTTTCTTAAAGCGAGCGAAGTTTCACTCTTGATTGAGTGCCCACAGTGATCGCTCCCCCCAAAAAGAGAGATCATTGCAGGCACTCGTGGAAGGGTGAATTTTTTCTCTTCCTCTAGTGAATTTCACTCTTTTTGGAGTGAACTTCACTGTTTTTGGAGTGAACTTCACTCCTCTTGGAGTGAATTATCACCTTAATGGAATGAATTTACACTTTTCACTCGATCAAAGAGTGACTAAGTTCACTCTTTTGATTTTAGAGTGTAGTAAGGTGGCGGTTTCCATAGGTGCGCATTTCTGTTTGGGGACAGGAGATTTTTGCTCGAAAAATGGAATTCTGCCCGTAAGGCAGTCTAGACAAAGCTCCACCACTGGTTCGCGCGAAGCGTCCACAACATTTGAAAATTCGTACCTCTCAAACAGCCGAAATGACGTTTCCAAGGCTTATATAGGGGGTCCAAGCAGTCGCTATTTTAAAGACCCAATTCTCTCACCCCAAACAGTAATTCTCATAACCTTCTTACTTAAGCCCTTCCCACATTTTTGTTTGAAATTCATCTTATTTCAGACACAATCTCAGTTTATTGCTTCAAATAGCTGAGCCGATTGAGAATTTTGGTAACCATATCGAAACGTTTTGTACAAAAACGATCATTTGTTCATTCTATATCAAAATTTTTTTAATGTTCTAATTAAGGTAAGCTTAATCGATTTTGCCTTGGAATGATATGTCAAGGTGAGAGGAACTCATGAAATGCCGATTTTTATTCGAAATACATGACTTTTGACGTTTTCAAAATTTTGTGACGTCATAATTTGGGGGATTCCCCCAAAATAGTGGGCCATTTTATGCCTTTACTTCATGCGTTTTGCGACAAATGAGATCCAAATAAATCAATTCTTCCCCTCCTGTTACCTGTAACATGCAGCTGCCAGAAACGCGTTTAGCCGTGTCAATATAGGCCTATTTAGGGCTAGAAGTGTTAATCCTTTAAATTATGTAAAATTGGGATGAAAAACGCTTTTCGCCCATAGACATCAAATCCCATAAATTAATGATTTACGACAAAAAGAGGGGTGTGCGGAGTCATAAAATCATTCACAAAATTTGCAATAGTATGAATATCACAAATCCAATTTAGCCAGACCTTAAAACACAACTCCGAATACAAAAAGCGAAAAACCTAAAAATGCAAAATGCGCCCGCACACTGTAACGCATTTGGGAGGTTTATGATCGAAACTTTTCGATATGCCTCTTTCAAGAACTGTAGTTTGCCAGGTTGAGAGGATTGGTCCTTTAAGTTTCAATTGCAGATAAACGTTCATTTCAAACTAAAATTCAGCCAAAAAGACCAAAGATATTATAAACGTAGATACCAAACTCCCATCCCTACACTGTTAGACGCTCTGACTCCCCATGGAGGCTCAATCGGAGGGGCGGAAGTGTTCAGTTGACATGCGCACAATTCTGTTCAATGATCTGCGTACATAACTATGGAATGCGTGACAGAAATTCATATTGACGAGAGGTCAGCGTTCAAACGTTTTTAACATGAGTGCTATACGCCCACAATACATTTCTGTGTGTATAGTCTGAGGCGCGCTTCTGCGTGCATAGAAAACGAACGAATTAGTTGATCTGTTGTTGTTAGCGCGTTAGAACGTAAACGTTGTATAGATATGCGCTTGTAAAGATACCATAGGAACTGACCAATCAGCAAGTCCATGAACTTCAAACCAGTCGTTGTGCGTTCATGTTCAAGTGTTTTTAAGTGGAAAGTCTCGAAAAGCGAGAAACTGTTCCCTATAAATAAAAGGTATTGAAGAATCGCTTCCGTAAGATTTGAGATGTTTTTAAATCACAAGTATTTATTCCACTCGAAGATATCAGTTAACCTGTTGGCTCCCAGAACGACTGATCAGTGATCAGCACTTCCTCCCCCTCCGAATCGACCTCCGTGAGGAGTCACAGCGCCATTTTAAGTTTGGTATCTATATTTATAATATCTTTGAGAAATACTAAGCGGAGCGCCATAATTGGTTGGCGCCAAGCGTACAGAATTTTTTGAAATATCCGACCCCTCAGACAGTTGAAAATGGCATTTCCTAGGCATATCGGAGGATCTAAGCAGTCGCTATTTTAAGTTTCCTTTTTTTAAAAATGGCACTCTAAACTTAATAAATTCTGCTATGAAGCCGTCTAAGTGGAGCGTCACGATAAGGTGGGACGAAACATAGGCCTACAAGAAATTTTGAAAAGTTCTGACCCGTCAGACAGTCAAAAATGGCATGGCATAGGCTTAAAGGGGGATCAAAGCCGTCTTTATTTTAAGTTTCCTTTTTAAAAATGTCCGCTTGGAAATGAAATTCAACTTGGAAGATAATCTTCGCGGTGCGCCACCACTGGTTGGCCCACAGCGAACAGAAAACTTTGATTTGAAAATCAGACCCGGCTGAAACAGTCGAAAATGGCATTTAAGGGGGATCTAAGCAGTCACTTTTTGATCAAAAATTTACCAGATAAAATGTAGCCTATCACTACCTATCGATGAAATGGTCCCGAAAATATTTTCTAGGGAAACTATAAAACGGAACTTGAAAACATGCTAATGAATTTTACTCTTTTGCGACTCCTGGCCAAATTTAATATATACCGTATTGATAAAAATGTGTGACTTCCCGAACTTCCTACCTTATATGATTTTACTTTTGAAAAAATGTAACATTACAGGGTGTGTTTAAATGAGTTTTCAAGAAGACTTATTGGAAGAGATTATCACACTGCGTCATTAAAGTATTGAAAAACAAATTACCCGATTTTCAAAACCATTGCCCGTATTTGGCTCTAGAACAGGATATATGGCAAACTTTTGGGCACTGCACCTAAGCATTCTCCTGCCTGTCCGTTGCTTTAATTTGACAATTGAAAACGCCCAGCATTTTTTAATCTTCGCCCGAATATTTGACCATTTCGGGCAATTTTTGCAAGACTTCAGTATGAAGTGAGGATGATGAAAACCCCTTTTCACATTCGACCCACATGGGTCGCAGATCTTTATTATTTTCAATGCAAATGTTACTTTAAACAGAGCTTTCTCTGTTTTTCGGCAAAAAATTAAAGCTATTAAAATAATCTGCCATTTCGGGTGCTGTTTAACACAAGATTTAAAAAATAGGCTCGAGAATGATTGTTCCTTTTAAGCCACACGCTTCCCAGATGTGTCGCGACTCTCTTTGATATTTCGTAACTATGCTACCCTTGCTATAATGATACTTTTCCATTTTCGGGCAAATGCTTGAAAGAATTTGGATATTCAACAATTTCGGACATTGCGTTGTGATACAGTCTGTGAAGTAAAAGTCACGAATAATAGCTTTTTGCGCTGCCCGAATGTGAAGCGCATTTTGGAATCTCGACTGGGTTTTTCATGAAAATTTTATGGCGAATATATATGACGTTTTTTGTTTTCCTTTTTTGGGCAATTTATGATTTTGGCCACATTTAGGAATTTCCTAAAGAGCTGTCCCATCTTTTTCAAAATTAAAGGGCTGTTCGATTTTTTTTTTCAAATTCCTGCCCGAATTTGGATTTTGCGGAAATCTGGGATAGTCTCCCACCTGTCCCCGTCTCGTGTCCCACTGGGTATGTCCACTCCACCCAAGAGCTAAGAGATGTCATGTGAGGTAATAGTGGTAAGGTTGCACTGGCCTGTTGCGTTTACAGAACTATAGGTTGTAATAATTTTTTATGCAAGATAAAAAAGAAAAATTCCCCCTCTGTACCTTTTGTAAAGATGCTCCCGAAACTTTAAGCACTTGTTTTGGTCCTGTAACATTACTAAACGTTGTTGGAATGACATTCTATTAAATTGTTTAAAACGGGATTTTAGCTTAAATCAAGATCAAGTAAATTTTGGTTTAGTCCATGAAGACACCCATCCTCTAAATTTCTTTATTTTGAATGCCAAGTATTACATATTCAATTTCAAGCTTTCGGAAAAAAGTCCTGATGCTGATATATTTCATTTTAGATTTCGCTTTTTACTTGAAGTAGAATCTTGCAAAAAGAAAATAAGGAAGCAAGAGAACTGTATTTTCAGAGAATTTTTCTTGATTTTGTTTGAATTGTGTTTCCCATTTATGTATAACTCCTGTTTCTTAAGGGGTAAAAACTCTCTCTTTGTTGGTATTAAGGTGTAATCACTTGATTTGTTTCAAAGTTACTTCACATGTATGTATACATTTACGGATCTACAATTATCTTTCCAATAAACGAGATGAAAAAAAAAAAGGTTTCTCTGGCCTATGACTGGCACCAATGGCCGTGCAAAGTGAAAATTCCTTCCAACCATTTTTTACTCAAATATTCTACCCACCACACCAAATGTGATTTTGGAACAAATTTGTGCATTCCCAGGAACTGAAAAAAATCACTACAGGAGATAGAAACAGGCCAAATGCTAGGAGCACACTTTAATCCACACCAATAGCCAATTTCAGCCATCCCAAATCTGTTTGAAAATTATCCATCCAGAAACCCGAAGAGTAAAGAGTCAAGAGATTCCGGAGATATGAAGCTTGTCACAATCTACTTTATTCACAATCTAATTTATTCCGACATTCAGATTGGATCCATCGCAAGTTTACCTATGTCTAAGTAGCCGGGTAGCCCGGACTGAATATTTTCATCGGCAAGCATGAATATATTTTTTTTGCCCAGAAAGCCAATAAGGAGGGACAATTTAGTTTGGGGGATCGAGCCCCCAAGCCCCCCCCCCCCTCCCTATCTTCGCCACTGGTGATAACGAAACAGTAACCCGAAGGCCGCCCAGACTATGTTTCAGGCACATTTCCACTATCTGACTATGCAAAGTTAAAACAATTTCATTGACGGAGTGACAATTTGAAATCAGTGGCGTTACTATACCGGTAGTCTTGGGTTCTCATGACTCCCCCCCCCCCCCCCCCATCGATGAATTCTGGCTGGCGTCGTTTGTAATGGTCTTGGAATATTGGCTACATGGGATGTAACCAGGGGCCCTTCGGCGAAGAGCTCGAGGCATGGAAATCAGGCTCCCAGAGAAGCCACACCAAACGGACGGAAAATCTTGTTGATTCAGTCGACGTTGGACAATAATGTCTCGAGGAGGTATGCAATATTTTTCAGTGACACGGAGGTTTGGTTTTGCCCAATAACTTACTTTGACGGGTTCAATAACTTCAATATAGGTCAAAACGAATCGAATGCTAACGGTAATGGTTTGTACTGAACAGAAGACGTCCGAGCATGCTCATTGGTCCTGTCTCCTTTACACAAGTACACACACCCTAAGTGAAAAAGATGCCAACGATATCTTGCAAACTCAAATTTAGTATGAAAATTCATGTCAAAACCTTTCAGCTGTCGAAGCTTGAAATAATAATATATTTGTAAAAAAAACAAAACAAAACAAACAAACAAACACATTCACATTACCATAATAGTGTAAAGTATAATTGTCTGTAATCAGTACATTGCTGATCTTGTCGTTTCATCAGCCTGCAAACTAAACTATGCAGGTAGTTCAGTGAGTGGACGGTGCTGGAAATTCTTCCAAACAAAATTGTGTACCTAATTTGGAGTAAGTTTTTTTTTTCAAAATCGTTGATCCTATCAGGTGCGGCGGAACAGAATTGAACGGGAGGTGGAGGATCATGGGAGAAAGATTAGAAGCAGGGTACCACAATCAATTGGCGAGTAGCGTACCAGAAAATTTTGACTTAACAAACTCTCCAGACAAACTCTCCAGATGGCCTGAAAAGAGTTGTATGGATCCAGCCATGATAGATCTCATGTCTGCCAAGTTTCTCAATTAATGAAAAAAAATCAGTCATAGAAAATTGTACGGTAATACATTTCCCAGAAGAGTTGAGATGGAACACATCCTTTTTTCATTTACTGCCTGAAATACTCTCGTACCCACTTCTATATCTCTGTTATTAAACCGACATTCATTACCATAACCAATTATATATCTCCTTTAGATTATAGTATTTGTCCCCAACCCCGGTCCCTCCCCTGTGGTAGTCCTACACTCCCCTCCCCCAACCATTAAGTTATTATCCCATCTATGATCTACCTCTCTTAATCTCTTACAAATTTGCCAATACATATCCACTTCCCAAATTATACATCTCCAAGTTCAGAATGCGCCAACATCTCGCTCGAGCTGCAGTGCCCTAAATTTCTAAAAAGTGTGGATTTTTTCCGAGATGCCGTACTTTTCCCGACAAACGTCCCTTCGAAAATTTCTGTGGGCGTAGCGCATACCTCCACACCCCTCCCTCAGTATCGACGTCCTGGGGGTTGATGTTCCAAAATACGGATATGACCGTATATATGAGCGTGATGGAGAAATTCGACATTGATCGATTCGTAGGACTGTCCTCTGCTTGTTACTTTTTGAAAGATTCTTCATTCAGAAGTGGTATCATATTTCGTAATAAATAAGCAGTCCAGGTATTGAAATAGGATCCTCCTCACCCTCCAACTTTCGGCGTGTTTTGCGTAGATAAAAAAGTAGCGTTTTAATTACAGCCTTGCTTCTTTCACTTTTGAAGACCTTACAAGTATCGCGAAAAGGAGATGTAAAACCAAAACTCGTTTTTTTTTTTTTTCCGCTTCGCACGTATGTCCCTTGGATAATCAACACCGATGTATGTTTTCTACGGTAGGCGTGAAAAGTGTTTTCCGCAAAGTGGTTACCACAAAATGTGCATGGTGTCACTCGGTCATACAGACTAACAGCAAATAAAACACAGTATGCGCTATTACATGCTGAATTATGTGGAAATTATATGAAAATGATTTGCTCACAATTGTAGCCAATTAAAATTTAAAAAACGAAATACTGGTAATGTCACGCTCTTGCACGATAACAGATCCGATCAGATTCCATATGTCGACTTATTATGTATGCGCTGAATATGTAGGAAACGTCAGTCGAATCCTTACTTTCTTGACTACCTCGGGCGTACGAGGCGGGGTGCCAGGAGCATGCACTCGCCCTCCCAATTCGGACAAAGGCAGTTGGTCTATTCGGACAAAATGGGAAAAACATGATAAATGGTGACATTATTCCGGCAAAAAATACTCTTCCCACCTCATAGAAAATCACTCCCTGCCCGCACTACTATCTGACTATAGACTACAGTTTGAAGGCAAATGCGAGACGTGGTCCATGAGTGAACACTTTGTCAAGTGGCAAAAATACGACATGATCTCTGATGTACTGATTCCAATGTAGGCTGGGGGTTGTAGAATGTACCCACGGTATTTTCACTCGTCGTAAGAGGCTACTAAAGAGAAGAACATCGTCGTGCTTGAGCTGTATTTGAAACCAAACTTGAAGTTTCGTATTATAGAAAACTTACGTTGAGCTTTACCGTACCTTTTTAGGTAGGCTATATAACACATGGCACGTCGTTAAACCGCATCTAATTAACTAAGGGACCCACCTGATTTGTGACGTAGTAGAAATAACAGAAAAATAAGCAATGATTACTACCATCAGTTGGAGATATTCTACTTTGAGAGTGTGTGAGTATCAGTTCACTGTGATGGTAAAAATTTGTGGAGATAAATGTAGTGATTTGTGTTGACTGATTTGCTGAAAACTGCTATTATTTTTAAACTGACTAATTCCAAACGAAAAGTCAAAAAGGGTTAAGGGACAGCCCGACGTACCACCTAAACCGAAGCCCACCAACTGAGAACTCGGAGGTGGACCCACATCTGCTTCTTCAAAATTTGGGTCAAAAGTAAGCGTTCGAAAGTAGGTAAAAATTAGCCAGTAGGGGGGAAATTCTCGGAACATTGACCATGGAGGTGTTATTAACAACAAGTCCTCGCATTGACCCCTGTCTGGAGTTTGACCGAGCAGCATGAGTGCACCAATAGCAGCCAAACATGTTTAAACATATGCTTCAAAATGCTCAGAATAGCACCATTTTGCGTCTCAGTCTTCCTAAAAGTTTCACGGAGGTGTATACCCCTTTCCTAAAGCTAAAATCCTCTAGAACAGCGAATGCTTAAACTTTGCAAATTATATATTGAAAATGGTTAAATACTTTCCTTATCATGGGTATGATGGCCATCGAAAATACTGCAGACCCTGACATTCCAAATACATCATCTACCTTCATTACATGGGTCATTAGGAGACACGATTTTACATTAATAAAGGGCAGGACCAGTCACCCAAACTTATTTTGACGCAACAGCTACATCTCACAATTGTCTTCTTCAGTTCTTATTTCTCCATGCAAAGAAGTAGCTTTTCAATACTCAGGACGTCAATATTGCATATTCCAGGTAAACCAAGCAGTAACTCCTAATATATTTCACATTTGAGGATAAAAGTACTGTTACATGACTATCAAGAGCGAATCATGAAGCAGAAGAGTGAACTACGTACGCTTCTTCCAATAAAAGTAACTTACGGAACATTTCCCCTTTAGTTTCGATGGCGAAAATATTCCGATGACCCACAGTAGACCCCTACCACGGACTTCCTGTATAAATGAACGGAGCATGTAACTCGTACGTCTCATGCGTATGTTGTCGCCACTGACTAGTGCAAAAACGGAGCATCCAGATGGCCGACGTGAAGCTATAATTTGCATGATTTAACTACTACTCTGTAATATTCTAAACAAAAGTTAAACTTGAATGGCAACCAGTATTATATTCACGCAAGACGTGTACTAATTTTGACCTTATCTTGCATCATTTCGAAAATATTTCAAGTTTCTTACAAAATCTGTTGAATAAAATCCCTCGGTCCAAACTCTCTCACACACACATAACCAAAGCAGACAGCCACCTTGCTACGCCTATCCTCATACGTATCGTGGAGGCAGTCTACCGTGCAGTATGCTCTGTCCATGTTGAGGAAGTCCGTGACACACTCCTACCATTCGCTGGGATTCATCGTTTCACCCAGTACCTCACAATTTTCTGCTATGAGAGCCAGTGGCGTAGCTAGGATATTTTCCAGGGGGGGGGGCAAAGCTCGAAAATTTCCCCCAAACTTTTCAGTTTCAGTTTCAGTATATTTTCAGTTTCAGTATATTTTCAAGGTCAAGGTGCATCTATTACATACAAAATACGTAAATATATGACGTCATGTAATGTAACCTAAATTAATAAATGACCTACAAGATCCTGAAGCTGCCTACAATGTACATGATAGGATTAACACAATATCATCATGGGCCCGTAGTCACCCCTATCCCCAGTGGTAAATTAGATTAATTTTCCGAACAGTTTAAATAGATAAATTTTCCGAACCAGTCCTTTAAAAATAGGGTAAACATCGTAAGTTTTTCAAGGTTTGCAGGGTTATTATGTCTAGACTACGGTAACTGCTATTGTTTTAGCTCCATTCATGGCTAAACACAGAGTAGATCAGTCTATAACCTGCCTGATACTAGCTTGTAGGATGAGAGGCCATTAATGCTTAAAATCAGCCCAGGGCGCTGTAAACCAATAGATTTGAAATTGGGCTGTTAAACCTCGCCTGACCTAACCCAGGGCGTTGCCAACTTTAGTGGCGGGCGAGAGTGATACGCGGAGCGCAACCATCGGTTCGCGCGGGGCGTCCCGTCAGGGGAAATTTCGCTAGAAAACCCCTAGATTGAAGGAAATGACACTACCTGAGCCTCATTACTGCATGCTTAGAATGTTATGTTTTTCTTGTCCTGAAAACTTTTAAGGAGAAAATTCGTTCACAATATAAATAAAAAGGAAAAATTGGAAACTCTACCGGTATGTATTTCTGACAGCCTTAAATCGAATATAAATATAATGGTTGTGGAACGAAAACAAACTAAAATTGTGATAATTAAATGAGGGAATATTTCGTTCACGAGGCTATGATTATGTTACTATAATTTATTAGCAACGTATTATCCAGTAGTGCATCAAGTTGATGAACATAACATAAGCTCAACACTACGTAGGGAACTAGCTCGATGATGGTAACCTATGCTCCGGTCTTATAGCCTGTCAGTGTTGCGCAGTATACGCTGAACTGATGAAAATACCCTGCAAGTGTACAAGAGAACACTCACGCTGCTGCAGAGAGGACATTTCTGCGGAACGCGAGTCAAGCGCCCTGCATGCTGCAGTGACACAGATGAGATCTGGGGAAATGCTTTGCATGGAAATTCGAGTTATGCATGAGAAATGTTTCACGATCACTTATAGTTAGAAAACTTTAAAGAAATAGGAAAAGGAAGTATTATTTCGTCAACTTGAAATTTCCCCAAATTCCACAAATTTTCCCAAAATACTTTCCAGAGGGGCAATTTGCCCCCCCCCCCCCCAATTGACTACGCCACTGATGAGAGCACAATAAATACGCGAGTTCGGTAATTCCTTGCCGCATGGGACAATGAGGTCCGGCGTGATTTACAAACCGAGCTCAGCACGGAGCGTACAACATTCCCTTCCTTTCGTCAATACGTGCATACCACGCTATTGTAGTGTCTAGCGCTAATCCCAACAAAAAAGAGGTCGTAGTGATACTTTACGACAGATAAAAAATGAATGGTAGTTTTTACACCAAAGGCAATTTAGACACAATCCACTCAACAAAACCGCACTTTAGATCCCTCCTTACGTTATGGATAGATTCAGGTAGAATGATCTGATGATTTCACCAAATTTTCATGTCTCAAATTTTGGAATACGTGTCGTAAGTGTGGATCCGGTTTGTTTATCCCGACAATGTGGAGGATGTGCGCACGGCGTGCATAGCCACCAAAACGAATTACCGAACTGACTTACACTCAGTGATCTCAGTTTAATTTGAAGAGACATTCTGTCTAATTGGGAAGACGTGTCATATAGTGATCACGATGACATACTTCACCAGATTCTACCAGTTTGTCAAAGTATTATGCTCTTAAAAAGTTCCTTTTCAAATACAAGTTTTCAATATCAAAACCCCTTCAAAGAAGGTTTTAAGGGTTACATCAAGTTTTGATATGTTAGAGGGGTACTTATCGGTGAAATTTGCATTGACACACGATGTGTGGTTCTCAAGACATGCGCAAGTAAACATGTCACATTTTCAACAAAAAGTGAACTTCAAGCAAACACATTGATTTTCTTTAAATTTTACAACCAGTTGTCTCCTCATCAATCCCATTTTATCAGAATGTGATTTCATAAGTAGAATGAGAACGTCACAAACTTTTATATCCCACACAGGCAGGCCCTGTATTTATTATTAATAACCCCCAGGTCAGCACAACAATCTGAAAATAAAAACAAAAGGAAACGAAGCATTCCTTATCACTGTGAAGAAGTTATGAAACCTGATACCCTCAAGTCACTTTGGAACACAAATCTAGTTGAACTTCATTTACCAATAGGCCTATCTCTAAATATAAATGTCAAGTTTGAATGAAAGTTTCCCCACCCACTGTGCAGGTTAGTTCAAGAAAGAGTATCTTCAAGAAACAGTATCTGGTGGAATCCTCGTGCACACCGAGTGTTCTGAAAAAATCTAAAAAATTGGACTTTCTTAACAAAATGAGTTGTTTTTGTGACCTGTCTTTCTTATGAGCAAAAACAGCCAAATTGTGGGGACTACCGAGATAAACGCGATTACATATTTTATCCTCTAGATTAACACCCTAGGCAAAATTGGAAAATTTCCTTCACTGCCGTGGGCCTCCTCCTCTCCAGGTAACTTACCCCTTACCGTCACCCAGCAGCTGGCACCACTAGAATGGAAAACCGGGTTTATAGGCGTAACTCAGGATTAAACAAGTATTCTGTGGCTGACTAGATCACTTTCAGAGTGTTTGGAAATTAACATATTAAAGATGATATAATATGTATGATGAAATAAGACGGTGATTTTGTAGGTTAGGTACGATGGGGTGTTAGGGCCCATTTTTTCTACAATATGTTTGAGTCTTGCGGGACACGGCCTTTTTCCAGTTGTGGATCAATGGCCGTTTCCCTACTCCATTACTTATGTTGTGCACGTACGGTGATTATGTAGATTCCATGGCTTAACGAAGGAAGTTCTATAAGTTGATAAGGAAGAACCTCCTTTGTTCAACTCACTGTCTTATGCAAAAGCCTACAATGCGCGGGAAAGCCGTTCGTTTCTCATCATATTGTTCCATTTACCATTGAGTGAAGATTTGTAGCCTTCCTCTACGGTGTAATCAAACGAAGGGGCGAACATTCTTAAATTGAGGAGCGACAAGTGGAGGGCGCTTTTGTCTCGCGACTAAGTGATTGCATGTACTTGGCTGAACGTGCTCTCTTTTTTACGTTCTTCCAATTTTGCGTGGCCTAAATTTCGGGCAAGGGTCTGGGAAATCCGGGCAGCCATTTGAGTCCTAAAAATTCGTTCTGGTTTTAATTACACAGAACTTCTCCAGCGTGTCCTAATTCGTTCAAATCTTTGCCCCCAAATAGTATCATGGTAACCGTAAATTTTTTTATGAACAATAAAAAGAAAACAAATTTAGCATTTAGGCAGCTTATGGAAGAATCTTTTCCCTTTGTCTTATTTTATAGTCGTGCTCATTGCTTCTTCCGTAATTGGTAGTATATTTTCTGGCGGATTTGTAAGTATTAGTGGATATTTTAAAACCAATCACCACATTATATAGTCAGGCGGAGCTAGGGTGAACACTGATGAAGGTTATACAGAGCGGGCGCGAATGCAAGGGGGGGGGGGGGCTTTTACGGACACAGTCGTCCCTTTTACGCCAGATCAACAATAAAACATACGAGAAATAAGCGGTGCAACTCCCGCACTTCCCTGCTCTCTCTTTGATCATTCCCTCCCCTTTTTGAAATGCCTGGATCAGCGCCTACAGAGCCTTAAAAATTTTGTCCGGAAATGTCAACAAAACCCGTCTTTTGACGTATAATATTTCTTAATGACAATATCAGTACTCAGTACCGTAGTCACCGTTTCGGCTGGAAGCCGAGGGGTTATTCGAACTGCCTACGTGATTACGATTTTGTAGTTTTCAAACCGTAAATTGTGTGGAACTTGCAAACACGTACTTAGCATTCGACGCTGTGGACCTGAAAACAGTAAAATAAATTGGGACGTTTTCGTTTAGTCAACATGTAAATTAACTTGTGTGAAGATAATCTTCTCGGTAGCTCATGATGGATAGGTGCTTCTTTTCGATCGCTTCTCGACCTTTCGTTTAAGGTCGTGGGTAGCAGTTATTCGGTTCATCCAGTCAAGAATGGAGCCATACATGACAGACCAATGATATTAATGGTCTGAGGGCCGCGAGGTTGGTCGAGTGTTGTCCTTCAGTAGACGTATAATAGCTTCTCCGGGAAGCAGTTTAAAGCTTAGTTTCGCCAAACGACCCTTTGCCAGAGGGTTGAGAGGACCTTAGGAAAAGCTTTTCGGGCCCACAATTGAGTCTTTTAATGTTGAACATGTTGAGTCATGTTGAGGTTAGAGAGAAAGTTGGGTATGTTCTCATTTTAAGTCTCGTAACATGGTAGCGAGGGTTGAAACCAGTAAGTCAAGTTTCCTTTGACTTAAAGGCAGTCAACTCTCACCCACTAATAAATATTTATACACAACCAACACTGCTCCCTCAAACATGTGCACTTTCTGCTCAGTCTTTGTTGAGACTATTCCACACCTGTTTTTCAATTGTTACTTTTCTAGAAGAATTTGGGATCACTTACAGAATGCCTCCTGTAATGTTATGTTCAGATAAACTATAATGACGAGTCTTCGGTTTTGTTTGGTGGTAATACTGATCGCATATCTAATTTAATACTTATATTGGTAAAAATGTATATTTTTGATTGCAAAAAGAAAAAAGGACACCAGACTGTCCATGGAGCTTTTGTTTACGTAAAAAATTATTTTTTGCTGCCAAGGTCTGTTTTTAGGAAAAATATGTTAGAAAATGTTTGGGAGAAATACTGGCTCCCTAGGATGGATTTGTTTAGGGATTAATTTAGAAATATGAAATTAGCGTATCAATCTTTTAAGTTATCTTTTGTATCATGCATTCTTAGTTTTGTTTCGTTTTATTATATATTCTTTTGTTGTGAGTTTAAGTAATGAAAATGTTAAGAGCAATGAAGAGCAAATAAAAAAAAAAAAAAAAAAAAAAAAAAAACTCTTACCGCGAATTACGATTTTTGTAGTCTACGGAAATTATCAAATGGCACAGCTCTTTGATTGACAACAAGTTGAGAATGCAAAGTATATATATATATCAATACCAATTTGATTTATATATTCCACGCAGTTGTCGTCAGCGTTTATTTTCACTTCATCTCTGCTTTCACAGGTTTCTGTATCTCTTCGGAGATCCGCTGGCGAATAAACAACTGTGTTCAGTTGGATGGCATCAACTTTGATCTTTGGTTAGGGCTTGCGTCAAACGAGAACTAGTGCTGTTCCAAAAAATTAGGCGCCTGCTCAGGAGGTGAATTCCGAGTTGCTTCATGTGTTATTTGAACAAAGGCCAAACCGACTTGGCTTCATGGCTCAGTGGTTAGAGCGTCCGCACTAGAAAGCGGGAGGTCCCGAGTTCGAATCCCGGTGGAGTCAACATCGTTTTTTCACCTCAGCCAGATTTTCCAGCTTTACCAATTTGATTTATATATATATATATATATATATATATATATATATATATATATATATATATATATATATATATATATATATATATATATATATATATATATATATATATATATATATATATATATAAATCAAATTGGTAAAGCTGGAAAATCTGGCTGAGGTGAAAAAACGACGTTGACTCCACCGGGATTCGAACATATATATATATATATATATATATATATATATTTATATATATCTGAGAATGTTTTGAATACACATGGGAGTTTTGAATACTGAGCCTGAAGCAATAAACTGAGATTGTGTCTGTGTGAGGATGAGTTTTTAGACAGGTGTAGGAGGGTTTAAAGTAAGTAGGTTAGGAGAATTGGAACTATTTGGGACGAGGTCTTTGATTGCAGCAAAGAGGTAAAGGAAGAAAGATGGCAATGTTCTCATTTTGCGTCTCACTCGCTAGGGATTATAACTATGTCAACTTTTCGTTGACTCAATACTCTTCCAATTTAACACGTTTCTCCCCTGATATCTTTTCACCAGTCCCCACTCCGAAAAAAAATTGTTCCCCTTCAGTGTCTTGTCGAGTTATGGACCTGCGTCGTATAGTGTATCCTCCTAATGCATTGGTGTCAAACATGTGGGGACAAGAAACATGTCCCCCACTTTTCGAAAATACACCCATTGGCTTGAGATTTTTAAAATGTAAATTTTTGACGGAAGTGGTCCATGTCCCCCCGTTAACATTCGAATAAAGATTTACTATAAAATAATAATGAGTGACGGAGCTGATATTCATTCCATTGACAGAAAAACACTTTTTCCCCAGCCAGTCTGAAAATGGAACCTACTGCGTGCAGTTATGCGTGATGTTTCGCATACGCAATGGAGTATAGGGAAACATATGGCCCATGCACAACTCACGGATAAAATGTCATCGGCTCCGCTATAGAAGGTTAGACTTTGAGGGTTAGGTTAGTTTAGGTCAGGTTAGGTTAGGTTATATTTACGGCCCAGATTCCAGGATTGGTTCAAGTCGAGCCGAGGCCATTTTTCCAGTCGTGGCTCACCGGCTTGTTTTGCCACTGCTTATGCTTCAGCTCCAAGAGAAATGGCAGTAGGCTCCGTTTTTAAAGTCTTCGGCCAGGACTCGAACTCCCGACGTCCCGACTGCAAGTCTGATGCTCTAACCATTTGACCATGCAGCGGCGGTCAATAGAACTATAACAAACTAAACTAACCCCCTAGCTAGGTTACTAACCCTGTTTCCAGTTGACCTTGTCATCTTGACAGTGAAAGCACAGCTTATATATAATGTAAATGCTACGTGGTGTAATTAATGTTACTGCCTAGCAACCTTTCTCTTTTCGGTTTCGTTTCATATGAAATAGGGATTTCCCTACCTTGACCTTACCTGCGTAGCAGGCTGTAAGGCATATTCCCTGATCAGTCATTTTTCTGAGGGTCTGAGAAAACAGAGTCAGCTCCGCGGGGTACTCTTGAACATATTACGGTATGGCATTCCATTTTCGATGTTCAGGAAATAACATGCCTTGTAGAATAAAACAAAACTTGAGACAATATTTCATGCTCCTCAAACGTAATAGGCCTATAGAGATAAAAATTTGCTCCTCATATGTAATAAAGAGACAAAAATTTCTCCTTGTCTAGAGTCTCCAACGTTTGTCATTGAAAATTGAAATATGAATATTATGTGTGACATGACCTGACATCCAATATTTGTATGCATAACGTGGTGCATTCTTCCTTTTTGTGTTTCCTCGAAAATAAAAATAAAATATGCACGGTTGTAACTGAGGAGAGGCTACTCTTTGCAAAAAGTTCTACATCTCGTTGTTATTGTTGACAGGGAAATCCTTCGTGAATAATAACATTCAATAAATGAACCCAATACCTATTTAATTTACGGGCCATGCAGGAAGTGTTATACGGAATATTTATGGAAGTGCTATGTATACTTCTTTTAACTTACTAGAGTTATCTAGTCATATAACATTGCTGTTTCGGTTTCTTTATTTTACAGGTTATTTCAACGAGATTCAGGGGTCACGTATAACGCACTAACTCAAGGGAAATCCCCACAAGGGAAATGATACCCTGCAAAATATCTTTGTGCAGGGGATTGGAGACCACTTTCTGTTGTGCTCTAAAAACCAAAGAGTGATTTTAGTCACTCTTTAATAGAGTGACAAGTATGAATCCACTCTGTTAGCTTGTTCATTCACTCAACGCACACGCAAATCGATTTCTCTGTACCATTAAGTCCAACAAAATAGATGAGGGCGTTCTTCAAGATAGTTTTGTTATAGAATGTAAAGTTATTGAGTATCCTCAAAATAAATGGAGTCTCAATGCTACTAGAAAACAGAGCCTTTCAGACAAGAACAGTGCATCCGTACCCGTTTTTGTCTGCAACAACATGATAATAAATGGGTAAGTGTTTTGATATTGGTAACAAAATGCAAGAACACCAAGTCTCAAAGGCTCAAAAAATTATAGCAGGTAATGAAAACATGCAAAGTGTCACCTAAACCACCTTTTTGCTCATTTACTCTTTTTGAGGGTCATCTACTAACAATAACTATCTGGTGTACTGACAAATTTCTGTGTATGGTGTCATTCTAAGACCTTTGTATTTGAACTGTGTATTTTTGCAATTTGTGTTAGGAAAGTTTCTGACGTAAGACCTACAGTAGAGTACAGTTATGTTTCAGCTAGCGTGTGCATTCATTGTAGACAGCAGCATCATCAGATTCTAAGTATGCAGTCCCTCATTTCAAGTTTTGAATTCTATTTCGTTCTTAACCAGTATTCTGTCTTGTAATTAGAAAGGTAGCAACTCTGTGCTGTGGAATGGGATTACCGAAGATACTTTAAAGTATTGTCCAGTTAGGTTTCTAAAATCTAAAAACTAAAAGGCGGGTATCCAGGAGGGAACTTTCGGGAGGGGTGGTAAATAAGAGTGAGAGAAAAGACTGAAAGAAATATGAAGAGAAAGGGAAGGAAGAGGAAAGAAGAAAAATGGAAAGAAGAAAAGTAAGAAGAGGTGATGAGGAATGCAGAACAAGGAAAACGGGAAGGAAAAGGAAAAATAAAAGGATAAAGGCGCGGCCACACTTAAAACGAATTCGCATCCGATTACGATCCCCCTTTTTATCTTTTAGTAAATTTACAGGTTTAATTGTCCTTAATTCTGGTAATAAAAAATTGTGATGTTTCTATGATTCAAACACACTTTTGAGAAACTAATTAACTCAGCATTACTCCACTGGACTGTGTATCCGATTGCAAATCCGGAATTCTACTGTATGTTGCCAGAAGCTGTTCGAGTGAAGGCCTGAGTAAGGTATTTCCATAGGCGTTGGGGAGCATTTCAATTTGGGGGCAGAAGATTTTTGAACGAAAGACCATCAAACAGTCAAACAGACTCCAAACTAAAATTCAGTCATAAACGACTAAGCGGAGCGCCACCACTGGTTGGCGCGAAGCGTACAGAAAATTTTGAAATATCCGACCCCTCAGACAGTTGAAAATGGCATTTCCCGGGACTATAGGGGGATCTAAGCAGTCGCCATTTTCAGTTTCCTTTTGCAAAAATGTTCACTTAAAACTTAAATTCTGCTATGAAGCGGTCTAAGTGGTGCACCACCAATGAGTTGGGGCGAAACGTACAGAAAATTTTGAAACATCGGACTTGAGATAGTCGAAACTGAAATTTCCCATGACTTATAGGTGGATCTAAGCAGCCGCTATTTGATCAGAAAATTACGAGGTAAAATGTATCACTAACAATCGATGAAATGGTCCCTCATATTTTCGGGGGAAAACCATAAAACGGAATTGAAAACATGCTAATGAATTTCACTCTGTTGCTACTCAAGGTGTGTTTAACCCTTTACCGTTGTTTGGGTCCTTTTGGACCCATACGGAGACCGCGGCTGTCACCCATCTTTGCTGTTTCACGCGGACCTCGAAACTGCGAGTAGCTACCCGAAAATTCGGCCACAACAACGAGAGGGACAATAGTTTAAGGTCACGGGGTCAATAACCTACGGAAGCTGATGCGGGGCGTGCTACGCCCGCTTTAACGCCCACTCCCGAGGCGCGCAAATATGCCCCGATTGGAGCACAACGGTAAAGGGTTAATCTAAGGTATCTGCAGCACGGGTCGGTGCACACACGCAGAGAGAGCGGCATCAGCTTTGCAGTAAACACACTCCACAGGCTTATTTTAAATGAATTTTCAAGCAGACTTGTGGGAAGACATTCTCACTCTGCGTCATTAAAGTATCGAAAAACAAATTAATCGATTTTCATAACCATTGTCCGTTTTGGTTCTAGAGCAGGATAGATGGCAAACTTTTGGGCACCTGAACACCCTCCTGTCTGTCCGTGGAATTAATTTGGCAATGGAAAACGTCCCAGCATTTTTTTAACCTTTGCTCGAATATTTGACCATTTCAGGCAATTTTTGCAAGACCACAGTAAGGCTGTGGGGAGGATGAAAACCTTTATTTTTTCACATTCTAACCAAATGAGACTCAGATCTTTGTTATTTTCCATGAAAATTGTACTTTAAATATAGCGTTTTCAGTTTTTCGGCAAAGATTTCAAGCTATTAAAATAATTGGCCATTTGGTATTGTGTTACTCAAGATTTTAAAACAGGCTCAAGAATGATTGTTTCTTTTAAGCCACGGGCTCCCCAAAGTTGTCGCGAGTTTTAGTGTGTTTGGTTTTTCGTAACTATTTAACCCTTACTATGATGCTTTTCCATTTTCGGGAAAATGCTTGGAAGAATTTGTATATTCGACAATTTCGGACATTGTGTTGTGATTATCTGTGAAGTAAAAGTCACGAATAATACCTTTTTGGGCTGCCCGAAGTAGGTGTAGCGAGTGTTTAGAACCTTGCCATTGTTTTCATGAAAAGTTGATTGCGACTATATGACGTTTCTTTCTTTTTTTCGGGCATAACTTTTTAGAGATTTCGACCACATATAGGAGTTTTCTGAAAAACCACTCAATTTTTTCAAAATTTAATGGCTGTCTGAATTTTTTCCAAAATTTCTGCCCGAATTTAGATTTTGCGGGAATCTGGGGCAGTATCCCCCTGCCCCGTCTCGTACGCCACTGAGAATGTCAACTCCACCCAAGAGCTAAGTGAGGTCATGTGAGGTAATAGTGGTAAGGTTGCACTGGCCAGTGACTGGCAGCAATGGCCGTGCAAAGTGCAAATTCCTTCCAACCATATTTGACTCAAATATTCTACCCACCACACCAAGTATGATTTTGGAACAAATTTGTGCATCCCCAGGAACTGAAAGATATCCCTACAGGAAAAAGAAACAGGCCAGATGCTAGGAGCGGACTCTAAACCCCACCAAGGTAGGAAATTTCAGCCACTCTAAATCTGCTAGAAAATTATCCATCCAGAAACCCGACGAGTAAAAAAGTCAACAGATTCCGAAGATATGAAGATTGTCACAGTTTATCTGAATTTATTCTGAAATTCGGAGTGCGGCATAATTGCAGAATACCCTGCAACTGCGTGGATCTATCACAAGTGTATCTATGTCATAGTAGCCGGGTAGCCCGGATTGAATATTATCATCGGCCAGCATGAATATAAATTTTTGCCCAGGTCGCCAGTGGGATGGGGGAACGGGGGGGGGGCTGGGTGATTCAGTGGGGGGGGGGGCATAACGGAACATCGTGATCATTCCAGCAGAGCCGTCTCCTTAACTGTGTGTCGCAGGTGTAGTCATTGTTTCATTTTGGTCACTAAAATGATCAAATCGGGAGGTACCAACCTAGTTCAAACGGGTTTTGAAAGTTTAGAATGTTTTCTTTCTATCCTTGTATAACTGTTATCTCGATACAATGGGTGGAAGGGTACGCCAATTTTCAATGAAAAATATAATTCTCAATGTTTTTCAATGGAGATTCTGTCAAAGAGCACGTTTTTGAACGGTTTTCCTCCACTTAAATTCGCCCCAGCCCCCCGGCACCCCGTAGCTACGCCACTGACAACAAATTAAAAAAAAATGTAGAGTTGTTGTAGCACATATTACACAGAAAACGTTACGGAAAAGTTAAAATTTTCAATTTTTGGTGGTTTCCTGGCTTGTAACGGTTGTGTGCATAATTTGAGAGTGTTTCTGGTCACGGATTTTTGAAAACCGAATTGAGACGTTGAGTATTCTTTCATAGTTGTTTGTATGTCGGATATGGGGATGGTTCAAGTTCGACCACTTTTCATTGGCATGTGAAGAAAACTTAACAGGTTTGGAAAAGTTGTTGAAGTGCGTGAACCAGCTCAATTAGCTACCTGAATTACGCATTTTACAAGAGTTGGAACAGTCTAGGGTAAGATTTAGCATTAAACTTATTGCTTATGGGTGTAGTTTGGTAAGCTTACAAGACCGTAACGTGACTGCGAACAGCCTTACTGTCCATATACCTGTGTCGTCTATCAATGGAAGAGCAATTCACAGACTGCAAAATAACTGATATCTTCACCAAAGTACACCAAGGTAACAAGTTTTAACCAAAAGACCAAATTCCAACACTCCTCACAAGGTAATATATACTCAATTAAAACCACAAATTAAGCAAATCAGCGTGGCTCACAAAGCCCTAAGAATACCGTCTGCTCAACAGAGGGCATGTGGCGTTCCTGAGACATCTGACTTGAATGCACTAATATTGCTGAAAATTCCACAAATTTCACAATTATTGGAAAAAAGGGTGTGTACTAGGGGTGTTCTGTTTTGTACTTCGGCTTTCGACTTTTGCCCATTATTTCTTTTAAAGTGGGAGAGGTTTCAGAAAAAAGAAAGAAATTGTTGCATGCTGAAGTTCATCTATGTACCTACATCTATTTTCACACATATTACATAAAAACTGCAGCCTTAAAATTTTAAAACATGAAACATCTAAACATCTTATTAACTAGTTTCACAAGTACAAAGTTAGAGTTATGCTCTAAGAAGACCGTTCATACTTTAACATCAAACATAAAATCTAGATCAGGTGGATCAGATTCCCTGCCCACAAAACCAGGGACGTCACAACCGGGGGGTTTTGGGGTGTTGCACCCCCAGAAATTTTCAAAGCGACCTTTGTTGGGAAAATATACAGCCTGTAGGGGGAAAATTCACTCTCTTTCAGAAATTAACTTCGTCAGAAAAAATAGGAACATGTAGAAAATATCGGGAAATCTCCATATCACCATTACTCTCTGAATATGAAACTGAATCCTGTCGGATGATGCTTTTGATGTTTGAAATTGTGTCTGGAAACTATTTTGTTGTAACGAAAGTATTTCTTCTCCTTTAAAACGTTATCCAAAATTAAGGCAAGTAATATAGGCAAGAATGAGGCAAAAGGCCTAAATCATTTTTCGAGAAAACATTTTCTTTGGGCTATGGAAATCCAGACTGTCGGGAAAATAAAGAAGGGTATAACGTTTGCCATGAATAGACAGCACGTTGATACCTCAAAATAACGACATTTGAAAATGAGTTGCAATTATTTCTTCTGCTCGTTTGGGCAGACAAACAGCGTATTGCAGATAAATAACATTTCGGGCAAAGTTTTTGCACGACTATATTTTAGGAGAGGGGGAGCGATGAAGGAGCTAGAGATTTTGGTCAGAGGGATATGAATGACCTGCAGTCGTTTATTACAGCATTAATAGTCAGGTTCACTGTGTATTTTCGTTGGCAATCATGGTAGATTAGGTAACCTAAACATTTTTGGAATCTTTATTACATGGAGAATCTGAAAATCAATGTTTACATTTGCGCTGATACCGGTATGGCCGCCATTTTGGATTTTCAAAATGGCCGCCGTAAAAAGACATATTTTGCTGTATTTCTACCTCTACATACCCTCAAAACCTTGTAAAATATATCAAGTCTATGTTTTCAGGTACAAGGAATCCATACTCTGCATAATCAAATTTCTGACTGTTACAATTCTTTCTTTTTGAGGAGGGTGATGGGCACGTATAGTCCCCCCCCCCCGGCGGGAGGGGAATTCGGGCAAACCAACCAAAAAAATTTCTGCTCCACCAAATGAAAATTGAAACTACTACACCGGGCATTAGGAGAAAGTTCTATGGCCTATGCCCCCAAGCCCAACACTTGCCCCCATCACAACGGACTACGGGCATAGGCGTACGAGGCGGGGGCAGGAGGGCAGACTGCTCCCAAAATTTTCTCAAGACCTAAAACCCGGGCAGGGATCTGGAAAAATTCGGGCAGCCGTTTGAGTCTTAAAACCTGGTTTGTTTCTACTTACACAGAAAACTCCTAGGCTCACCCGAATTCCTTCAAACACTTGGCCGAAAAAAAAATAATAAAAAAGCATCATAGTCACGGTACAATTTTCATGAAAACTCTAAAAGATACCAAAATTTGCGACACATTCGGGCAGCTTATGAAAAAAAAACAATTTTCGTCAGCCTCACTTCATATTCTTGCGCAAACCTTTGCCTGAAATGACACAATTTTCAGGCAAAAGTTGCAAAAAGTTCTGGGATATTTTTAATTGCCAGATAACAAGGGGAGAGAGGATGTATACAGTTCCCAAATTTTGCCCGAACAAATCAATCAAAAGCTATGTCATGCAACTAAACTATCCCATTATGAATAAAACGTAAAGGTATCGTGAAGATTTCATTTCGTTTTTAATTTTGTATTCCCTTGCCTCGGGCAAAAGGAGTCTATGCGACTATGCCGATGATTTGGCAACGTTTGTTTTTATTTAATGGGTACGGTTTGTGGGGATCAAGTGTGCCAAAACCGTTGATATGGACTTAGGTGGTTTGCTCACTAGGAAAGGATTTGCGCCCTTGTTTGTTGAAATGCGTATAAACAGGCTGCTACCTTGCTTGGTAATCGCGCGAAAATTGAGTTAATCAGTTTTTAAGGGCCAATTCGTTGCATGGCATCCCCATTCCGGTAATTCGGGCCTCTGAATCTGAGCTAAACAGGCTGCTAAAACACACGGGATCCTTGTGAAGTTCGACGAAACTTATATTTTTTTATAGGCAGCCGGAATGCGATGCAATGCCATCCTCCCTCGAAGTTGAGAAGCCTTGGGCTTTTCGAGGGTTTCTGAAGTTTTTCAATTTTCAAAAATATATTGGTGATAATCTCATGCTACATGATGTAAAATAGTTTGTATAACGCGCAAACAAACTCATCTTCCAGTGATTATAGCTTAATGTAGTCATCCAATGGTATAGTACATTTAATCTGGGAGTTTTCTGATCCTTTTGTTGATTTGCTCATTTTTGGTAAATTTTATTGCAAACGAAAGTTCAAAATATTGATGGCTTTGATTCTGCTTATAAGCATGGGAAAGGCCATTTCCGGCTGTCTGGGGGGTTTTGATTTTCCAAAATTTTATGTACGCTCCGCGCCAAAAGATGGTGGCCCTCCGCTTAGATAGTCTTTCGAGCAGAATTATATTTTTCGGGCTGGGAATCCTCCCCCCACCAAACTGAAATTCTCCCGTACGCCTATGGCTACGGGCCCGGGGTGGGGTAAAATGCAACAATAAATTTTAAAAAAGTAGCAAAATGACGGCCAAAAAATTAAAATTTCCAATCCAAAACTGAAAGCATATCCCCGTCCCCTTGCTTCTTTCTTATACAATTTTAAGTTGTTTTCGAAAAAAGGTGTTTTGTTAGAATAGCATCACCACATGCCTGTTTAGCAACGTTCTACTGGTACCGGACATAGGAACTGATTTCACTCAGATGTTTCAAATGTTTTCGCCATATTACCGGTAGTACAGTGTCTTGAATTCAAACTTTTAAAGGACTAGAAAGGATCGCAGGCTCACGTTTTGGACACCATTCTAAGGGTTTAAGAAGCGTCAAAACTTTCTTAATATCATAAGGTTTAAGCAATTAAGTTCAAGTTGCTGATCACCTCTGTTTGGTAGCTGTATATTGTTAAAGGGGGCAAATGACTTGGAACATTTTGGGTGGATCTCAGTCATACTGTGAACTAAATGCACGAGATTAGCTTTAGAATTCTTCACTTTTACAGCTGCTTCAGTTGGTTGTACAGTGTAGGAGTCGGAACTTTGTTACGAAAATTTATGGGTTATTCAAAGTCAAGATATCATTTCAAGGGGTTGGTCTTATTTGGGATGAGGAAAATGGGCTACATGTCTACAATTAGTTAGGCCTACACAAATTGTGAGGTCGGGTATTCATTAATTCCAGTTAGAAAAGAAGTTGTATGCTCGTCCCTCCCCAGACAATTGAACTGTTTCTGTTCTGTTTGATATCCCAAATTGGTGACTTTATGTAAATGTGAGTCTATTCAGATCATAGTATTATAGCTGTATGCTGTTACATTTTTATACCTTTTTATAA
This sequence comes from Holothuria scabra, assembly GCA_037179385.1. Taxonomy (NCBI): domain Eukaryota; kingdom Metazoa; phylum Echinodermata; class Holothuroidea; order Aspidochirotida; family Holothuriidae; genus Holothuria; species Holothuria scabra. The sequence goes on along the minus strand of CM074197.1, from coordinate 398,437 downwards.
CCTCTTATGATGTGCTAATTAAATAAAATAATTGAGCTAATTAACTAATGTTCAAACAAACTTAACCCATAATGATTAAATACATTTGAAAGAGTAAGTTTCATTCTCCGTTGGAAATAAAACTGTTCGTTACAAATATCAATCTAAACCAGAAATAGAACCGGATTATATCAATTCCGGCCTATTGTTTACGTAGTTGCGAGAGCATAAAGGTTAATATATTGTTTTTACATATTAACTATTGTGGTGGAGGTGTTTATGGGCGTTGTTCTTGTGCCTTTTCAGTGCATAACCCATCATGAGTGAAGATCGCGAAGAAAGCAATTGGTCTTTGGGCATGTCAAAGGATTCTGTAGAGCAGAAACTATGCATCATTTGCCCTGAGAAAAACATTACCAAAAGGCCACTTGTTCTAAACCCTTGGATAGAATCCTAAAAGAGGTTATAAATGGTTATAAATTCTATAATATTCTCTATGACGTAAGTATATTACCTTATCCAATTTGAAAATCCCAAAATGGCTGCCATAAAGGGATCTCTCCAGATTTAAACATTGATTTTTAGTTTTCCAATACCATTACCTTTCCAAAAATGTATAAGTGCGTAAAGCTATCATGGTTTTGAAAGTAATGTAAGTTAAATAAAGTGGTTAGGGTAATAAGCGGCGGCAAAAGTAGTACAAAATATGTCTTTTACAGTGGCCATTTTGAAAATCCAAAATGGCCACCATAAAAGCTTTTCTCCAAATTTAAACATTGACTTTCAGTTTTCTTATGCTATAACCTTTCTAAAATGTATAAATTTACAAAGCTACTATGATTTAGAACCAAATACAATAGGTTTAGTAAAGTGTTTAAGGTAATTAAGGTCAGAAACAGAAGAAGATATGTATTTTACAGTCGCCATTTTGAAAAACCCAAAATGGCCGCCATACAAACATCTGTTCAAATGTAAACATTAATTTTTAGTTTCCTGATGCTATAAGCTTTCCAAAAATATATAGGTTTCATAATCTACCATGATTGCCAACGAAACATAATTTATTGACATAGTGAACCTGACTACTATTTAGGTGCAGTAAATATAGACCTGTCAAGTGTTCTTTCCTGTGACCGCATTTTCAGCCAAATTTTCGTGCACTTCGCCCAACGAATGATGAACGTCAGCTTAGGATAGTCCCCAATAATTCCCTACTTATATCAATATGAAGTAAATAGGCAAATCAAGTGCCATTTCAAGCGATCTGGGAGACATTTTGGGCAAAGCGTTTCTTGCGCCCGCGCCAGCCGATTAGTGGTGGCACTCCGGTTGGATCCCTGACAATTTTTAGCCGGTCTTGGCCAAAAAATCTTGGGTGTGTCGATACACCACTGGCGGAAACACTCCATTACTTTTGCATGCGAGGAAAGTACTACAAAAACTAACTCACTTGATTTTAATTATAAACGTGAAAATACTTATTTCTGGCAATTTGGACAGGTTTTGTCTGAAAAACTAAAATATACGAGCCAACTTATGGTAAAGCTATCATGGTTTTGAAAGTAATGTAAGTTAAATAAAGTGGTTAGGGTAATAAGCGGCGGCAAAAGTAGTACAAAATATGTCTTTTACAGTGGCCATTTTGAAAATCCAAAATGGCCGCCATAAAAGCTTTTCTCCAAATTTAAACATTGACTTTCAGTTTTCTTATGCTATAACCGTTCTAAAATGTATAAATTTACAAAGCTACTATGATTTAGAACCAAATACAATAGGTTTAGTAAAGTGTTTAAGGTAATTAAGGTCAGAAACAGAAGAAGATATGTATTTTACAGTCGCCATTTTGAAAAACCCAAAATGGCCGCCATACAAACATCTGTTCAAATGTAAACATTAATTTTTAGTTTCCTGATGCTATAAGCTTTCCAAAAATATATAGGTTTCATAATCTACCATGATTGCCAACGAAACATAATTTATTGACATAGTGAACCTGACTATAAGTGGAAGACCTAAAAGGGGCCCGACAGCAAATTTGATCCAGCCCCTAACCATGATCTGTCACAGGAGTAGAAGGGGTGACACAGGGGTTTTTGGCCAAAATTTTTATCCACCGAAAATTCAGAAACTGGAAATAGGTGACACCAGACCATGAAGTGACACAGGTACCGATTAATGGCAGGGGGTTTTCCAAAATTTTTTCTTTCATCATGACTTCTCTAAAAGGGGCAACGGGATTGTTTTCTTTTAATTTCGTCGGAGAGTCTCAATACGTAGGCCTATGATACACGATGTTATGCAACCCAAATAAGCTTCAGTCACCCCGACGGCGACAATCTCGTATTTTGCAGATGGGAAAGGCATACATATTTTCTTCGAAAGAATCGAAACTGTTCAATCACCTATTCAAGTTGAGAAAAAGATGGGCCCGCTTTTTCGGAAGCGTGCATCTTTCATTCTCCCTCGAAACCATCTTTGAAAAGGGGCGAGGGGTTTTGTCCCAGACAGTTTTGCCCAGGGTTGTTGATACCCTGGATTGGCCACCACGTGTACATGCAACATAGCCAGGCCCGTAGCAAGGATTGCTGTATCTTTTGGGGAGGGGGGGTGTTTGGGGGGTGCTATCTACATGCCCCTGTAGCCACGGTCTTGATAATAGATACTAGATATTTCAGTGACTTGCCTTTGTGATGAAGAGATAGGTCAAGTGGGAGAAGGGAGTTGCCTAACAATTCCCTGGTTGGAGCGAATTAAGCTTGTAATGAAACTTCAAACAGATACAAATATTACTGTAATGCAGATGTTAATACATCCACGATAACATTGAAAAGGAACATTTAATTTACCAACAAATAAATGGGGCCTACTGTCATTATGAATGGTGCTCAGAATAAGCAGTAGAGTAAGAAAAACAAGCCAATGAGCCGCAACCGGAAAAAGAAAGGGGCCCGTCCAAGTCATTTCAATTGGTTAACGTGAGGTGGCAGACTATTCCCATAAAGCAAGCCCCATACTCTTTGCACTTCTAGTTCAAATCCTTAGAACTACTCAGAAGCAGATACAAGAGGTGGGTCCTTCCTAGTCTTGTGTGAAGACGATGGTGTTGTATCTTCCAGTAAAGTAACTTATTGTAAAATCTCATACCTAAAGCCCGCCCTCATTCCAATTTCTGATTCTAACTGTTCACCACTGTCAGTAACCCATAATGACTCATTCTGTAAAATCTGAGAAGTGGAAAATTTACCAACGTCTTGACCAAGACAAGGTCCTTCCAAGTACAAACTCGAAAAAATAAATTTATTTACTTCACTTGGAAACGATAAGCGACTTACATTTATATGTTTCGGTATGGGGGTGAGATGAGGTGTTATCAAACAGAACGAATCCAATTCAAAAGATCTAGCAGGGGTTTTCGGCCAAAAATCTCAAACAGATGCAAAACGGCCGGCTTGCAAACGAATGGGTGGTGCCGTGTTGACCCACTTAGATCTTACATTTTCTTCCTCCAATTATCAGCCCAGGCCACGTCCTAGACAAAATTCTGGGTTTTCCGTCCATCACTGTCTATGGAGTTGGTTTCGAACGTTTGTTCCTTTCACAAGTTTCCTACTCTAGGCCTACTGTAGCCTCGAAGGCACCATATTATTTTGTACCCGAGGACATCATAGTAAAACCAACCTGGTTTGTTCAACAGGAAAAGAGAAGGGCTTCCAAGTCACCTACGTTCCAACTCATGACTAAACCACTCGAAGTCCGGAGCCCGCCGTGCAGAACACATATTACATTTAAAGTATAGTGCAACTCTTATTTATTACTTTGTAGCATTTGACTTGGATAAAATTATAAATGCTGCACTTTTTGTACATCTGGTCTCCCTTGAAAACCGGAATACTTGAAATTTTGAAGTTAAAGCTATCCTTTCCCCTTATATCCCTTTCCAGCCTAGGATGGCGTCGATCGGTGTGTAGGCCTGCCTTCCTTTCAAGGAAATTAATATGGTTAACCTACCATGTCCCGTTAAACGGACCCTCAACCCCAGGCGACAGGGCTCGCGCCATATATGCCCGCCAATAACACCAGTGACGCAGGAAGCAATTTGAAAGTGGGACGGAACCAGTTTTGGACTATGTATCTCACCCTACCCCATTAAATAAAAGTTACTTTTTTTTGCTAAATTTTTTGCTTTTGATACGAGGAAGAAAATTAAAAAAGTATGCTATAAATAATTTTTCAAATGAAACTGGGCACCAGAGAAGCTAAAATTCTTCGTTTTTTTCAGCCATGCTACAGCAGACAATAATTCTATGCTCTATGCCCTCTGCAAACTGAGGAACGTTGATAACACTTTAATTCTTCAAGTTACTAAAAAACCCATCTACTCACAGACTGTTTAACTGACAGGGCTGAAATGTAACTGATGAAAGATATATGTGAGAGCACTAATGGTAGCCAAATGATTCCCTGCCTGAAGTCTTGCCCGAAAGACTATTTAAGCGGAGCGCCACCGTCTGTTGGAGCGGAGCGTAGAGAAAATTTTGAAAAAATCGGACCCCTCAGACAATCGAAAATGGCATTTTCAGGCTTGTAAGTAGTGGCTAAGCAACAGAGAGCTAGAGAAATGGACTTCTTCATGAGAAACGGGCAAGACCCAAATTTTCCAGGTTCCCTTTGAAGTGTAAACACCACTGCATTTGGGACGTAATTTGGGGCGCCAAGCTAGCCGAAATTTGTGCCTTTTTTAAACAAATATTTGTGGTTACGGAGCTTGTATTGCAGACATTTTTGAATTCGGTGCGATTGGATTCTCGGTTTCTTGAATAGTAAAATTTGAAAAGTTGGGGAATAACTGATCGAAGAATATGCACTTTCTATATTGGCAAATCTGAGAATTATTGCACGGTGATCGTTGTTGCTACATGATGTTATCTTGAAGGTCTACGAACTGAAGCTCTCCAATAAAATTTTTAAAGTTTCCGAAACTTTGTTGCTTATTTAGACAAACTATTTCCAAGTCAATAGCTTATACTGGAGAAAATGTGGGATTTTATGAAAGAAAATTTATAAAAAAATATCACTGGAGTTGCCGGTGTCACTTGAAGATCTGGTGTCACAAATGGCAAATTTCGATTTTTTAATTTCCAGAGCGAGAAAGGGTTTATTAAGCTGATTAATAAGAAAACACTTAAGCATTAGGAATTGCACGTTGAAGCGCGCGGAAAGTTTTGCTTTTGGAAACAATGAATTGCAAATTGGCGCTTGTGTTGAAGAGAACCCGGAACTTTATGAGAAAGCAGAGTTGAGGATATCACATAAACGAAAAAAGGGTTTTCTGACCCGGTAAGTGGCGGAAGCATGGTTCCACACCCCTCATTTTTCACGGTGGGGGATGGGGGTGGGGCTGTTGTCTCCGTCCCCACCCCCAGCTTCCTAAGCCTATGAATAACACGGTAGGTTTTAATAACGTTTTTCTGCACGAAATATAATCCCGCTTGAAAAGCCGTTTGACGCCAGTTTACTTGAGATCCATTCAATGGTCAAGTGATGGATGTATTGGGTATTGAGTGACTCACCTAAAGAAAATGTTAAAAGCCAGGGGAATGCAGTCACCACAACTTGAATGAGTATAGTAGACGCCCTGTTTCATGATTGGTTGTTGAGAGTCATTCGACATTTCTTCTCCTCAAATGTGATATTTATCAGGAATAACTCTTTACTAGGTTGAAGTACCTCAGTAATGAAGTCCAAAACAGTAGCCTAGATACTTATGAGAAATAAGAAGAAAATAATGCGAATTAGCTGTTGCTTCAATTTAAGTTTTCAGAGACTGTCCTTGCTCCTTAAGCATTTTGCTAATTATTAATGTCATGAAGAATGAATGAACCAACTACTTTTGGAAACAAGAGGGCAATCTACGGAGTTGCATATATCTCATCGCTAACATGTGCTCAAGTTGGTTATAGAGCTGGAACTATTTATGTGCTAGAAGTTTTATCTATGCTGTTTTTATGCTACAGTAGAATGTCATTGACAAAAATTGCCGTACTAAAAGTCTATGCCACAATCCTTTGAAATTCCTATTTGAAGTCCAAGGGATGCGTTTTCTTTTCGTTCCAAGGGACGGAAATTTTTTTGGTAAGATAGTGACTGACGGGAAAGAATATGGCACAGACCAATCAAGTTCTTGGAACTACAGGCGCATTCCTTATTCCAGCGTAACATCTTTTGCATATATTTAAATTCTGACAAGGGATTATGAAAGAACTGAAGAAATAGTCTACCCAATCTTTGCAACGCTTGCCCTTTTAATACAGTAGGCCTATCTAAGATTTTGGAACAAATTTATTTTTTAGGATGCTGTTTTCATCCCCTTGCAACACTATGAAAAATACAGCGAGCTTGACTGTTACTTTAAGTTTTTTTTGTGATGGTCAACTTTATCGGGCGATGTACTATGTGATGTGTTCAGTTCACACGGTCTCACGTTGATTCTATATAAACTAATCCAAGCGCTCAGCCTATAGGGATGGCCGTCAGTGGCGGCTACAAGGGTTCATATTCCTATTTTTTGTACAACTGTACCATAGGCCCTTCCCTGATACTCGTTTTCAAGTAGCGTTCAAAAGGAATTGTGGGATAAAGTTTTGGTACCTGTAGTTTTGGTATCCTAAAGGCATACAAAAATAGAAGATAAATGCTGGATGGCCCCCAGTAATGGCGGACTTAAATCTCACCATCACCATCATTTGACTGCACTCTTGGATTTGTCTACAGGTCTATGAAAGTCTGACATCAGTTGCTGACTGTCGGTAAAGGTTACACAGACTAAACACATTTTTTCGGACGCCTTTCGCCCGACAATCTTAATCTATCAATGGCTTCATGTTGTGCAGTTCCACTAGATATCTAACGTTAGCTACACGTACGTACGTGCGTATATAGCATGCACTGTATAGGCCAGGCTACATATATTAAGAGACATTGCAATATTAGATGTGTCCACTCGTCATGCTGTCTCCCAGAAAGTCAGATCCGTTCGATTTTCCGAAGAAAAGGTAACGGATACAGGAAAGCACAGATCTTAGTTTGAAAGTTAGAAGTTTACATGATCGGAAGGGATGGCTCACTAAACTGATATGGATATGGCACTTCACTTAGATGGTAAACTCCAGCCCCTACAAAAGTATCCAGGCCCCCCATAGCCTCCCAGAGCCCCCACGAAAAATATCCTAGCTACGCCAGGGCCCCTTCCTCTGTTTAGACCCTCGCCCATGTCATAATCCCTATACTATACACAATCATAGTAGCTTGGCCTGTCGGCTCATGTATGTGAAATGCTCCTGTGTGTGATTGTTGTCCTGCTCCAAACATTGAAGTGTATCGAAACGAAAAAATCGAAACAGGAACTTTAAAAAAAGAAGGGGAAAAAAAAATAAAATATAAAATCTAAGCACCGAAATCAAGAAATGTGTATTACAGGCACGGACTTCAATACATGGACAGAGCATGTAACGTGTACGTCTTATCCGTAGATTGTCGTCACCGACTGGGACAAAAAAGGCGCACCAAGATGGCCGCCGTGAAGCTATAAATCTTCTGATTTGACGACAACCCTGTTATATTTTTAACAAAAGTTAAACTTGAATGGGAAAAAATATCATATTCCTTCAATACGTGAAGTGATTTTGACCTTACCTTGCCATATTTCAAAAATATTTTAACTTCCCTGCAACATCTGCTCACTGACTTGAGCAAGTCCAACTTTCACACAAAACCGTAGCAGACAGCCATTTTGGTGCGCTTTTTCTCACACGTACGGTAGCGATAGTGTACCATTCAGTATGCTCTGTCCATGTATAGGAAGTCCGTGATTACAGGCCACTGTACCAAAAACTGCACAGCTGGCTAGCTTACAACCAGGTTAGCAATGCATTCAGCATACAGCTAATGATATCATTTCTAGCATCACGCGTGACGAAGGAGAACTGAGCTCAGTCGACCCAGGCCAACAGAACGTGTATATCGCAGTTACATTCGGCCTTGCCGCCCTAGTGTGAAAATTCAGAAGCTAGACCCCCGCAGCCGTAACTAAGCTAATTTTTTACTAGGATCGGTCATCTTTAGACTGTTCGATTGGCACGCAGGTTTTAACTTGAGTGGGACTGAGTGAGATCGTTGCAGAAAGTAATACTACAGTAACATGGGCCGAATAATAACATTAATTTCAATGTATGTATCAGTTTTGCTACTCTTGTCATTGGTCTGTGCCGAAGCAGGATCGTCAGGGTCAGACTCAGACGCTACATTAGAACTTGTTCAAGTGGTATGTAAATAATAATTGAGTATTTAGGCGTATATATCCGTATTATGTGAACTCCCAAGGATGACGAGGGCCTATAATGTGAAAAAATTTATAGGGTCTATTACTATTAATGAGTAGTATTTGCCTCTTGTACTGTACTACTAGTGGTTGTACTAATGTACTAGCCTAGGCCTAATGTCAGTTAGGGAAATTTTTGAATTCGGAAACGTTGCCGAATTCGGAGATTTCCTGAACTGATGTAGTCATGGCCAAGACTTGTGTCCCCATACATGTTTGTTTGGTACTAATTTAGTTTCCGTACCCGGAAGTAGGCATACTTCAAAAGAGGGCGCTGAAACTTTAAAGTTTTTTTTTTTCCTTTTTTAAGTGAAAAACCCTTTTCTTTTTTTCCTCACTCTGCAAACAGGGCTATGAGTGAGTGCTGTGGAAAGAAATGAACGGTTAGTGCTGTGGAAGAAAGAAAAGCATTGTTAGTACCAGGACCCGAACCCTTGACCCTAGCAGTATAGCGATTCTAGCATGAAGACCAGCGCGCTTGCCTACTGCACTACGGGCACCGTTGCCGGTGGATGGGTTAAAAATAATATAAGTACTGACCTATAATACTATCTGTTACATATAGCTATAGGTGTACGTATATACGTATACCTAAAGCTAAGTATGTATGTACTTCAGAGTGTGTGCATACAGTACAGTATGGGATACGTAACATCCCTACATATACAGTTCCTATGCATGCGTACACCTGCATATGGCCCACCCTAACCCTATACCTATGCGTACGTAACCCTATTACTATGCGTACGTAACCCTAACCTTATTACTATGCGTACATAACCCTAACCTTATTACTATGCGTACGTAACCCTAACCCTATTACTATGCATACATAACCCCTAACCCTACAGCTATGACGCAAGTTCCGGGTACGGAAACTAAATTAGAGCTGTTTCTTCTTCTTTCTGTGTGAGAAGAAACACTTGGAAGGTATCCCATCTTGCTCAGGGGTAGCGCCGTTGGGGGGGGGGGGAGTGTCAGAGGGGCCTTAAGCCCCCTACCCCCCCCCTGCGGTTTTGTCAGGGAGGCCTAAAGTAATTTGAAAAAAATTTAAAAAAAAGAAAAAAACTCTACAAGAACAGAAGTTACTGAATGGATGAACATATTTTTTGTTTTGAAGTGCTATTTTAATACATATCACTCAGATTCGATTTTTCAATCACTTCTTCTCTGCTGTGTTTTACCTCATTCCATGTAACTTGTCCTATCTCCTCCCATGTTGGGGAAGTACAGCAATTTCATTCCCGGAGACCTTAAAATGAATGTAAAGGACTGAAGTTACTGGATGGATGATAGTGAACTGATTTTTTTCTTCTTTTTGAACTATTTTATTCTTTTATAACTGTATTTTTATGCCTATCTGAATCTTTTTTAATCACTTCTTACTAGCTCTGCTATCCCTCATCCCATCTTCAATCCGTCAGGCATGCCCCCATTGGGGAAGGCTACCCTTCCTCCTGTTGTTGAGAAAACCCAATTTCATCGGGGAGCCTTCGTCTGCATACCCACCGTAAACTGATAAAAGATGCGGGTCTGATAAACTTCAGTCATTGGGTCGTTTTTTTTTTTATTTTGCTCACTAGAAGACCATATTCTTTAAGGAAACTTACAATTCAGAATTTTCCTGACAAAAAGAGACGAAAGGTTGTTCATGTGCATGCAGGACCCAATGGTCTGCCACCTGGCCTGCCCTGACAGCCGAATTCTAGCAACAGTAATGAAATTAGACAGGCCGCTTCAGCTATTACACATAGGCTAATGATAAGCACTAGTGTGATAATGTCTCCCAATAAGTCTGACTGAAAATTCATTTCAAGCCACCTTGTAATGTGACATATTTTCAAAAATTCAAATACATACTGTAGGAAGAAAAACCATTTATAGTGTGGAGTTCTAGCAGTCACTTAGAAAATCTCATCTATTTAGCAGGCATTGCAATGGACTACAACAAAGATTCCTAATAGAGGGAAAAACACCTCGTATGTTTGGAATTCCATTGCAGAGTTTTCCCCCGAAAAAAAAAAAGAGTCAAGAACATTACATCTAATTGCAGCAGTACCTTTTATCTGGTAATTTTCTGATCACTTACAAGTTGGGTTAGATTTTTTTTAACAATTTTTTATATGCTTTGTGCCAACTGCATGGTGGTGGTGCTCCACAGAGTGTTTTGGTGGAACAGATTACTTAACAGAACAATGCAAGCTTGCAAATTATTCTTCATTTTGGGACAATATTATGAAGTGAAAATTTTATTGGGAAAGAAAGCTCAAAATAATGACTGATTTGTTTTTAGTTATGAGCCTGGGAAATGCCATATACTGCTATCTGGGGGTTCTCAATTTTTCAGAAATTTCTGTAATCTGCCCTTTGATAGCCTTTCAGGCAGGATTACATTCTTCGCATAAAAGAGACAATTCTGCCTCCTCCCAAACTGAAACTATCCTGTACATCTATTGTATGTCAATAAATAAAATATAAAACTCCAAATATATGGGAAGCCAAACTGTTTCAGAGGGAGAATTTTCCAAATGGTCTGAGGGCCTTAATCTGATGATGATATACAGCAGCCCCAACAAAACTACAGATCACCCCTACTTGATTTTCTTATAAGAAGATTAGATTCTTTCATAAAACCTGTAAATCTGTCACAAAATTACAAGTTTTCTCCAGTATAAGCTGCAGGTTGTCTTGTGGCAAAATTTTCCAATTTTGATGGATACTTCATGTAATAAATAATCAAAACCAACTCTGTTAATCACCCCAACATTCTATCAAATTTTGCTCTTGAAAGGCGTATAAAAAACGAAATATTTCATAATCACTGTACCCAAAAACCAAGTTTTCTTTCATTAAATTACAAAACTTCTCCAATAAAACCCTATATTTTCAAATCTTCTTCCATTAAAAAGGAAAAACCTTTTCGGACAACTTAGACTCGTGTTGAAGCCTTAGTACGTAGGCCTAGTACGATTAAATGCGTAACCCCAAAATGTTTACAACTGTGGCCTTTATAACATTTTTGATTTTGCCTGTGGAGGACAGATTCTTCAATAAACACCCGGCAAACTTTTTAATGGTCTTCACAAAAGGGAAATTTCTTTAAAAAATTGTAAATTTTGCTTTCAAAATAAACTCTTGATTTTTAAGTATTTGTTTGAAAGAAAGCCAAAAAATTGGGCATGCTACACCCGCCTCAAAATCTGTTAAGTCACCTCCCACCGGGACTAACTCAAAGCTTTTGTCAGGGCCTTGAAATGCTGGCCCCCCTGTTGGGGAAATCCTGCCACCACCCATGATCCTGCTATATAATGTGGGGCTATGTGATGCAGATAATGCTAACAGTACCAGCAAATCTGAATACTTATGTTCAAGTAAGAGCTGACTCAAGTTAAAAGAATCAACAGAGGGGGCACAGTGTACAGTACCTGCTCAGGAAGAGGATTCCAACTGGGTAGCCCATATTGTAGGTTATCATGAGTTGACTACTATCATGAGTCGATTTTAAGTGATTCTTTGTTTTACCAAAAGAAAATATGTGGGATGTTTTTATGTTAATCGTGGTTGAAATCTTTCATAATTTGATTGACCATGACAATAAAAGTGCTCAAATTTAAAGAATAGGCCACAAAATTCTGAAAAGTTTGCAAGCTCTTTTGAAAAATGCTTTCTAATTATAAGCTGCTTAAACCGCACCTATCTGAGGGGCAGGGAGATGGGTGGCAAGAGCCCTGGAGCATTTATTTCCTTTGTTTACCCCTCCCAAGTTAGGTCAATTAGCAATTAGCAGTTACAGTAGGTTAACAAAAATAAAAGAAACTCCCCCATGACCCAACCTTGAAAAAAATTATTGCAAAATGCCTAAAATGGCCATTTTCCCCCTCCTTTTAGACCTTTCTCTCTTACATGTTGCGCTCCAATCCCCCCCTCCCCCCATGTCACAATCCTGGCTATGGTAAGTAAGAAGCATATGGAGATTGTGAAGAAAACTTATACAGGTTTGGAAAAATTTGCTGACTTTTGTGAACCAACTCAATGAGCTACTGTATTGGACCAACTTACCTTTGGCCAACACCTCCAATGCCTGTACTTATCTTCTGTCTGTGACATATCCTTTGTTGTAAATATTAGTTTTCTCCTATTGGAATATGTACTTATCACAAAAGAGGTCAAAAGATGGCTATTTTCAATCTACTGCACCCTAGGATATTTTCAGCCTCCCAATTGAAAACCATGCAAATTTATGATAAAATAAAATTTGTTTTGGTCACAACAGGTTATCACCCAAATGTTGTGATAAAAGTCACTGATGATGGTAACTTTTTTACATTTGGTAACCTGAATGACCATACTGACTTAAAGTTAAATTGGTCAAATTTCAGTAATTAAAATGACTTTATGCATGTCAACTGTTGCAGAGTAGGTGGTTGAAAATAGCCTTACACATTGAATAGCGTTAGGTGGTTTTTAAGGTCTCCACTAAATGAAAGCAGAGACCATTGGTGGGCAAATTCTTGTGACAACATGCAGCCAACTTATTTTTATTTAGTTTATCAAATTTGACCCCTTAGTAGCCTAATTAAATTGATGGGCATGAAGATATATGTGTAAGTAAGCCATGTGACCATTATAGGAAAACATGATTTTAAAACAAGTGCATCTCTGTTTGGGTTTTTTTTTATCATGATTTTTTGTTTTAAATGATTAGTCCAGGTCAAAAGGTAGACTGGTTTTCAAGTTCAAATTACTTGTTGCAAAGTTTAAGGAGTACTGTTATTCCTTCAAGATACTTACAATTAGCAGAAATGATCTAAGTGGTCAGAAATACTGTGTCGATTGAGTACCTGTAATCTGCCATAGCTACAGTACCTCTCATAAGACTTACTTTTTCATCCAGAGATGCCTGTGCTAAAAACCTCAGAGTTTCTGTGGGCTTTGCCATGTGGCCTACCTGTACCTTCAGGAGCAAGCACCTTGGGTTCAGTTTTGCTCTGTGCCAAAAATTTTTGCCCCCAACAATTACCTTTGCCCTTAGTCCCCCCATCCATTGTGACTTCATGGTGCCGCCACTGCATATTATGGTAATGAAGTTCGGCCTTCAATTGTAGATTTTCCAAGGGTGTACTGCAACTCACACTCCTCAGGAAGGTTGGGAGCTGAGGAAACAGAATCCTTTCTGCAGCATAAGATTAGGCCTAAAAATATTTCACTTACCTCATTAAAAAAATAAATTATGGGATTTTATAAATTAAAACGCCTAGGAAAAGTCACAGACTTCTGGGTGTATTGTATGTACATGACTCTTTTGGTCATTATAGGCAGGCTAATAATGTGTAAACGATTGTTTTCAACACTCTTTTCAGTGCATGTACCTATCTACATACAGTACAGTATGTAGGCCTATAGCAAGGTCTACAATGAAAAAGTTGCTTTGGAAAATGTCAGCAGAGCAAAAACAAGTGCTGCCTTGACGAGTGCTGAGCCTTATGCTAAACACCTTTCAAGCTTAAAAGTTGATGAAATCCTCATTTGGCTTATGTTCAGTACTCTATCTTGGTCCATACCATTATTTCCACCACCTAAAATCATGATTTCACATAGAAAATAGAAGGCATGGAAAACACTGTCTTGAGGGATGGAAAGTTTATGTTCCTCTGTATTAGGGACAGAATAAAAGGGTGGCTTCTACTGAAAAGGAGCCCGATTGGCTACTTTATAATTGAAGTCAAATTGTGCAGTCTCTGCATAAACATTTCCATGGGCTGCATAGCCTATGTATTTAATTGGTATAAAGATTATCACATCAAGGTAAGAAGAAAATTTTGAGAAAAAACTTCAGTGTAAACTTTCTCTGTCATGAAATTGTACAGTGTACCTGTGTGGTTGTTACAGCGAGTGATGATCTTAGAATATATACAGAAAAACTACAGTAGTTTGGTCAAGTTTATCAGCCAATTTTTATTTCTGGACCTTTTGATTTCTCATTTATTTGGCCCCTAGATTTTATGTGCTGGGAGCTTGCCTCACTCCCACATTTTGAATGCTTATTTTGACCTCTGTGTGCTATTATCGCTGATAGCTACCGTTATCACTGCTTCGTTGCTCTAAAAATTGCTATCAGTACTGTGAATGGTGCTGGTAGAACTACCAACTCTCCCATATGGATGGTACAGGAGTACACTATACTGGTGGAATGGAAAGAACTTAAAAATAAAAACTCTCTCCCAAGGTATTGCTGTAGATTGAAATTTTATAGCTATCTCTTAGTTGACGTGTTTGAATCAAGTAAAATCCTTTCGTCAAACTGTCAATTATTGCCAAGTCACTCAAGGTTTTCCTGTGCTCAACTGCCCCATTAAATGACTGTCCCCTTACAGTAGTTGTGTGGATTTAGCATGCAACTGGTGTCAGCCTTTGAAATCATGACTTTATCCTTCAGTATCTAGCAAATTTGATTGCTTAACTGTAAGCTAGAATTGAAAAGGTCTTTGACACTATGCTCTTGAGAACTGTACGCTCAAAAGTAAGGTTTCAATCTGTGCTGTCTCTAGAAAAAAATTTTGTCATTATGTTGAAATACAGTATACCCTGCATCACAAACAGGTATTCTACAAAGTAAATGGAACTCATTTCAAGTCTTCATTAGTTAGGCCAACCTCAAACTGAATTGAATATCAACTTATCCTGCTATTCACTTCAGGCTATTCATCTCCTGCTAGTTTCAGTTTTAGGAAGTGCACTTAATACTAACAGTCAGTAGTGTAGAATAATGAGGGGAGAGTCATTTTTCTAACCAACCAGTGTGGGCAGGTGGGCAAAGGAAATACATAAGTGACTTGCCCATAAATGCCTACTAGATAAATGTCTCTACCCTCAAGGCATCCTGTTCTAACCCAATCTTTTCTCTTAAATCCTAAATTAACCTTTCAAGATGATATCAGGCATGATATACATGTCTCAAGACATGAAAGTGACACCTTCTAAACAAAATGTTAGTGTTTAGCCTACTTTAACATGATGTAGCTCCCTTCTTTGGGTGAAGGCATGGTTCGAAGGTTTTGGACACTGGTGGTTTAAACCATGGTTTAACTGCGGTTTAAACCAGCTATCCAACCGGCGTCCAAAACCTTTTAGTGGCAAAAAATCTTTAAGAAGATTTTTAAAGAAAGATTTCTCTGGGTAAATGTTGTTTCTTTATTGTTATTTACTTATAAATACCAGGACAGGTAAACTAATGAACTATACATTTTCCACCACCTTTACCCCTCCCAGCATTCTCACATGTAGTCATACATAACATTTTTAAAATCAACCAAAGCAATTACAGTATGTTGGTCTATAAGAAAGATAAATGGTTGGCTAGGTCCAGATGTTGAAAGGTTGTGATGGAGAGGTGGCGTGCTTTAATGACACCTTGGCTATGTAGTGCAGCTAACATCAAGTGAATAATGAATAATGCATCAGTTATGACTACTGTGGACCATCTACCAAAATTTAAGTCCAACTTCAACAAAATTGTGCTCATTCATGTAAATTAGTTGTTTAGTATCACATGCATACATCAAGGTTCTACCACTGCATACTGTAGTTGCCCCAATTGCTAACTCCATTTGCCATATTTTGTGTTGATTACTATTTATTGAATGAGTTTCATTTCCATGATTGCTTATGAGGATTAAGAGAAAAGGGTGGGGATGTGTTTATGAACAAAGATATCCAGTTGAAATTACTAGTTTTGCCATATTTTGTGTTGATTGCCACTCATGAAAGTGACTGTGATATCCCTAAAATTGAAATTGAAAACAAAAGTGTTTTGTGTTGGTTTTGGTCAGCCCTAAAAATGTTTACTTAAAGTTAAACATGAAGGTATACTAATTTTGTTGCGTTTTCTTTAGAAGACCATACATATCAAATTATTTTACACTTACCTTTTCAAATACTGAAGGCTAAGTAGTTGCTGTTCAGTAGTACCCTTGAAAGAAATACAGCAGGCCTACAGGCCTGTGAACCACCAATTTTAGCACTTTCCAATTTCACCAACTTGGGGTTTTTGCCACTTTTTGCCAGTTTTGTACAGTTTTAGACAATTTTGGACACTTTAAGATGGGTTTAAACTAGGTTTTTGCCACTGTCCTGGCAAAAACAGGTTTTGGACAGTCCAAAACCAAACCCTAGGTAAAGGTGTGTCTAGAGCTCCTTTGGGTCTTTCTTATGATGTTTTATCAGTGTTTGACTGAAGATTGTTATTGTAGGCTTGATGCTGTGAAGGATGCATTGTAAAATTGATGTCCTTTCTTCACTTCCTATTTTTTTTTTACTTGGAACCAGGAATGGATCTTGTAAGGTTTTTTTAGATGACTTCCTTTCTCTTTTGCTCATTATGTAGGTTATTGTAAAATAATTATTTTTCCTATCTTGTGTTTCATACAGAAACAGAAAAAAAAAAAAAAAAAATCAAAACAAAATGAAACATACTGTATAATGGGGGGAATCCCTGGCTAGTTCAACTTGGGTGCAGTATACAGTGCTGTACTTGACTGTTAGAATGCTTGGGTAGCATTGTTTTCACTGTGAATTTGTTATGTAAGAATACTACATGTAAGCATATAATTAATGTTCCAATGTTCACGGTGAATACCAAGCATATAATTAATGTTCCAATGTTCACGGTGAATTTATTATGTAAAAATATCAAGCATATAACTCATGTTCAAATTTATTATCACTGTGAAGCAATAATGTAAAAATATTAAGCATATAATTAATGTTCCAATTTATTATCACTGTGAATTTATTATGTGAAAATGTGTAGTATTAATGTTCTTATTTTTAATGGCATAGCATCACGGTTATAGCTAGCAAATTGTGAGTTGTGGTTACATTTTTTGAAGTGGTGGCTGTTCATGGAAATTTCATTGCAATATCTGCTGTAAAATCAACAATCTTCAGTGTCATTTTCCTTTAGCTGAGAAGTTTTTGTCTTATAGGTGCACAAGTGGTGGTCTATAACGTACAATTTTCTCTATTCATGGTTGACAAGTTGTGATTACTGGCTGGAACCAACCATTGCCTTTGACCACTGTGGCTACATGCTTGCAAAGATTTTATAATTTTGTCTTCTTCCAACCCTGATGTCTTTTCTTTCAACTTTATACAGCTGTTCAGACATGGTGACAGGTCACCTATAGATGCTTACCCAAATGACAAGTATCAAGAAGACTATTGGCCGCAAGGGTTTGGTCAACTCACTCAGGTAATCATGAGACTTTCAACTGAACCTTTGAGGGGCAAAGCTTTGTCCCTCGACTGTCACTTGACCAATTGCTCCTTTACCGTACCTTTGCTAGATCAGATTTTTTTCATAGTATGTGCCAGGGAACATTCTCAAAGCAGTATTTTCCTGTTTCATGAATAAAGGTGCTTTGTTCTGCATATCTGCAGCTTTCCATGTTTGTAAATAAGGATTAAATTGGCAATCAGAATATGTTTTTATGTTTTTCTCACAACTTTAATTCTGCACCCCATTTGACGTTAAAACCAACAAAAATTTTTATGTTATCATGGTCTAAAATTATGATTAGTTATAGTGTAGTGGCAACTGTCTAGTTTTGCATCTGTGTGGATATTTTGTCACCTCACAAATATTTAGAAATTTGCATTCAACAGTAATAAAACAAAATAAATCTTCTTTTAATTTTACTTAAAAGACCTCTTCAATGTTTGTATATCAGTTGTGGTAAACAATTGGTACAGAAACATAAAATAAGGCACTGGATTGGCTGGAATGAAGGTAAATATTTACTGTCCAACCCTGATTGCCCATTTTTGCAGTTGAGTAACTGAGGTTTATTTACCTCAGTTACTCAGTTGCAAAAGGGGAATTAGGTACTGGTCCATTTCATCTTTTCGATCTGTTAAATTTTGATGCCCTTTGTGAAGTTAAGCATTGAATGAACACCACACGGCCATTTCTGTATTCAGGCTCATCACAGTATTGGTAGGGGTTTTCATATTGTCCATTGGACAACCTGTAGGCAAATTGAGGTTGTCCACAATAATTTTTGTTATTAAAATGATAATGAAACTATGACACTGTAAGAATGCCATGCTGTAGATAAACCAAAGCTGAATGCCACATGTGCATATTAATATTAGTGTACTCCTATTGAGTACTCTGCCCTTGTTTTGAAAGTAATACATTTTTTGAATATGTACTGAGTTTCCTTCAAAGCAGCAAATTTATCAGTTGTTGATTTAATTTAATGTTCAGGGTTCTGCTTCTTATACAGGAGGCCTTGGTTTGATTCCCAGATGGAGTTATTTGTATTTTTCCAAAGACTTGAACAAATAATTCCTACCCCTGATATGCATGATGCCCTGAATAAGCAATATTAATGGTGAAATGCCTGTCCACACTATGCGACTCAATGCGACACAACTCACAGCAACAAGATTGTTCAGATGCATTGCAAAGTGTGAGCAATAGAGTAGGCAAAACAAGCCAGTGAGCCACAACTGGGATAGCCATGACCCGCTAGACTTAAACCAATGGTTAAAAACTGGGCTGTATTACTCCATCTAAATAACTTTCAATTCATATCATTTGTACAGGAAGGGATGAGGCAACATTATGAGTTGGGACATTTTCTCAGGAATCGTTACATTGGTTCACATTTTTTGAGCCCTAATTACACCAGGAACCAAATAACAATTTGGAGTACAGATGTTGATCGAACTTTGATGTCTGCAGCTGTTGATTTAGCTGGCATGTTTCCTCCGACTGGGAGACAAGTGTGGAATTCATCCCTTCTATGGCAACCAATTCCTGTCCATACTATGCCAGAATCTGAAGATTATGTAAGTACTGTATTTCTTGAACAAAAATATGGCCCACGGAATATTCAAGGAGGCCAAAATTCCATAAATTCATTTCATTCATTTATTTGTGTCATCACAGCAATATAAACATAATTAATGATAACAGGTTACAAAAAAAATAACGAGTTGAAAGTAACAAGTAATTAGTTTTGTGAATGAAAGAAAGTACTCTGCAAGCTGTTGGGACTTGGAAAAGGAGAAACACTCAAAGAGAGAGAAAACAAAGTTATAAAAAAAAAAAAAAAAACTAAAAGAATAAATCTCTGCCCTCCACTCCCACCATCCAACCACTCCCTGCCTATATTGTTAATAAGTGGTTATTAAATACCTACAGTATTGAAAGATTCACATAAATATTCCTTTTCTTTCACTTTCTTCAAGCTCAAAATACTCAGTATGGAAACTTAGTCCCTTTGCTATGCAAAAAATTTGCTCCAAAACTATTTGAATTTTAAAATTTTTGCAGAACCTGAACATATGTACTGTTTATACTGTATATGTAATATCATATATAGCTGTGTATGGTTGAACAGACCTTCAGTAGCAAAAGGGTTAATGTACAGGCTTCAACAATTCTGGTCTGGTAGCCCTGGTAAAGCAAAAATTCCCCAGGAAAAGTAAGGTTCTGAGTACCGTAGCTGGCAGAGCAAGTAGTGCTTGTTGCGTAATTCCACATTTGCTGACAGATCTTTCTCCGTTTATGGTCCTAAGTTGTGGAATGCCCTTCCAGACAGCATTAAACGTAGTTCAAGTATTTCAATATTTAAAGCTAGGTTGAAAACGCACCTGTTTAAGGAAGCATTTGGTACTTAGTAAATTCTCTTTTTTTTTTATTGTAAAGCGCCTCAGAAAACCTTTGGTTCTGGAGTGCGCTATATTAAGTATTATTTACATTTTACATTTTTTTACATTTTTTTGTTCCAAGTATGGATATGCAGGTTTGTAAAATCTACAGTTGCATTCAAAACTTAACCCATACAAACCTTTTCTTGGACTGTGCAGCAACATGATTCTGTTTTAATTTAGTTAGATGGAGTTTTACTTCCCAGTTTCCAACCTTCTGGTTCAAGTTGAGCCAGCCAAGGACTTTTTCCAGTTGCGGCTCACTGGCTTGTTTGCCTTACTCCATTGCTCATGCAGAGTATCATGCACAACGACATTAGGTTCCATTTTAAGAGTCTTTGGTATGACTCGACCTGGGAATGGAACCCAGGCCTTCCGCATGAAAGGGGGATGCTCTGCTGCTAGACCAAACACAGGGTCACCAGTTTTAATAAGATTTTGTCATTATTGTCACATACCTTTGTGGCAGGCAAGTGAATACTGTGGATGGATAAGATGTAGTGAGATTTTAGAGCAGCTTGCCTATGTGGCACCTACTACTGAAAATATAATTTATTGATGTCTGGAAATTCAATTTATGCTGATTCTTTTTGCTGTACAGTGCTGGAAGATATGCAAATCCAATTTTCCTTAATAACTGCACTGAGAAAACTAGTCAAATTTCATCCTAATTGCCCAAATTTCCCTTCAGGTATCAGCATTTCCTTGATCTACAGAGCATCCCAACATGAACATGGACAAAGTTGGAATGGTAGGAGGCTCCTTGCTAGGAAATTGGGGCAACTGGAGGGAAATTTTGGCAATTACATAGAAAAGTCCCTGTTCTGTGTACATGAAAATTTAAGGAGAATTGTGGGAGATTTTATTCAGTTCCTGGAAAATAATTTTACTCTCCACTCTTGAAATAAACATGTCTTGTAGCCCTGCTTTCCAAGTTCCTAGTTATTTCCATCCATGGTTCTGTAGCCATAACTAAGCTTGACAGTAATTAAGCATAATTAAGCTGCTATGTACAGTACTACAGTATTCATGGGTCAATTTCACATCATACGTTTCTTTCAGTTCTCATTTTTGTCAGTATCAGCTGACAGTATACTGTGATGGGTTGCTCATATCATAATCATTTTTTTTGTATTATATGGACCGGCTTAGCAAAATGAAAGGCTGGTCCCCCCCATAGTGCTACTACTACTAGGCCCTCTTTCCACTGCTACTGTGAAAGTATTACATTTAACACCGGACTTTATTTTTGTTTCCTTTTACAGTATCTATCATACTCTGCTGATTGTCCCAAGTATATACAGCTCCAGAATGAATCACTACATGGTGAAAAGTATGAACAGATGTCCAAAAAGTACAGTGTAAGTATAGTTCTTCATGAATTGTCTAACCTGTTGGGGGGAAGGTTGGGTTGACAGGGCAATTCAGTGTGAACAGTGCTCACCATCTTGAAGTTATTACTTTTTCAAGTTCAAGTTCATGAAATTATATGGCACATTATTTCAAATAATTATTCTAATGTCCCTTTAAAGAGAAGACCATTGATTTACCAAATTTACCATCAAAGGCACAGCTACATAGATGGGTTTTTAATAAGAACTGAAAATGTCTTTTTCATTCTTTTCATTTCTTTATTTTATCATCATCATTATTTCATCAATTATATAAGATGGTAAAACAAGTGTCATGAATGGAAGTGTAATCTTAAAACCCTTCTGGTCTTTAAAAAGCAAATCTCTCCCAGAGAGAGCAGACAAGAAAGTAAATGCAACATGAAAGAAATATTTCCCATACCACCTCACCCCAACAATTTGCACCCACTAACCTTCACTACACTGCCTACATTATTATTAAGTACCAACAAAATATTTGGGTAGATGCACACTGTTTAACAAGGTGTTTCTTGATTGGTTTTTGCCATTGTATTGTATTGATTGTATTCTTTGTTAGGGTTAGGGATTAGGTTAGGGGTTAGGCAATCGTTAGCCAGTAAGGAAATTTCTTGTTAAACAGTGCGCATTGTCCCAAATATTTACCTTTCCTCAAAGATGCAAATGACAGACTTAACTGATAATACTTGGGTAGTGCGTTCCATGATGGGTCTATACTTGAGACTTTTCTTGCAAGCTTCTCTATCAATTAAAAGTGTAAGTTTGTCAGCTTGTCTAGTATGGTATTTATGAACAGATTTGTGTCAGGTTTAACAAGAGGAAAGGGAACTAAGAAGTAGTTAGTTACCTTTTTAGATAAGATGTAATGATGCACCAACTTGAATGTGTTATATAGTGTCAGTTAAACTCGATAAAAAGTTCAAAGTTCAAATTTATTTTTAAGTATGGTTCAAGTTCAAGTTTGGTTTCCCTTAAGTCGCCTCTTACAACAGGCAGGAAATACCATGGGCATACTCTACAACCGCGGGGGACGCGGGGGGGGGGGGGGGTCGGAACTAAGAAGTAGATTGTTCAAATAGCAGTGTAGGTAAATGTAACTAGACACCTGTTGACAATATCATCAAAAATTGCAACAAAGCAAATGCTTGTAACCCTTCCCATATTGTTGGGTCTTGTGGAGTCTCTGATATGTCCAAGACCCCTTTTTGAAGAATGAGTAATTGATATAGAATAGACTTAGTGGTAATGGACCATATACCACTACCCACAATGGTAATGGTAAGAGCATCCGTCTCTCACGCGGGAGGCTCGGATTCTATTCCCAGGTCAAGTCACACCAAAGACTCTAGAAATGGAACCTACTGCTGTTGTGCATGATGCTTGGCCTAAACAATGGAGTTGGGAAAACAAGCCAGGGAGCCACAACTGGTAAAAAGGCTGTTGCCAGCTTGACTTGAACCAGTAGGTTGGAAACTGGGCGGTAAAACTCTATCAAACTAGCAGACTAACCTCTACCCATGGCAATTTGTACATGGCTATTAATGGTCTTGTTAAGTCCTTACTGGTACTTGTACAGATATTGTACCCTGGTATTTTCCAACTTAAAAAAGAATGTTTTTAGAAAAAGTGAAGAATTGAAAGCAGACATGTAATTGAAAGACCAAAGAATTGAAGACAGATATAAGTGAGATTGAAGATTTGATGATTTATATTTTTGACATATATTTTACATTTGGATTAAATTAGTAGAAGTTGTTCTGAATGATTATTGGATTTCATGAAATTCTGTTCAGGTACCCACATCCTAACTGGACAAGGGCACTTTGCACCCTTACTTTAGCTAGGGGCAAAACTGTGTCAACAAATTTAAATCAGTGGGAATTAAATTCTTTATAGTTCCAGATGGAGCATGTAAGATGCTGTGGCAAATGAAAACTCTCACAAATGATTTCATTGTCTGGCTTTCAAATGTATTTTTTTTCTGTATATTTTGAGAGAGCATCACAACTCAACTATAGAATTAAGTCTCATTGCTTTCATTTGGTGCAGAATCTCAAATACAAAACTCTCTTTTAGGTTTTAGATCTTTTCTTCACATTTGTCTTTTATATATCATCTCTTACTTTCTGTTTTGGATATTTAAATGACAAAAGGATGCTCAAGAGTTTTGTACTTTTATATTCCATTCTTATTGAAGTATATTATGAAGAATCTATTTCATTGTTTCATGCAGAATGTAGCTACAGAGTTTAGTTTCATTTGGCATTTGTGCACTTGATTTGAATCCAAGCTGAGGACCAAAACAATGTATTCCAGGTCCTCTGAAGGGAATTTAATTGATTTCTTGAATCCTCTTAACTTTGAGCAATAGAGAGCCTGTTTTTAATGTTAGGATTAAGGAAGAAAGTACAAAAAAAGCACAATCAGGTCCTCATATGGTATACCCACATGTGTGTATGTGGTGTGTGTGTGTGTGTTCTTGCATTAAGTAGGTACAGTAGACAAACTCATGCAAGAAACTTGCAGTATTGACATTATGCTAAAAGTGTGTGATCATTCCATTTGTACTTATCGCTTGTAGCCAATGGAATCATTCATGCAGAATGTAGATGGATAAGAATCTGTATTTCATTGCCACAAGATGTAAGCTGGCCTCAATAATTCTGTTGTCAAGCAGCTGTGATGTCATCACTGCCAGTGGGATTTCATGGATCAAGGTTGACTTGAATTTCCATGATAAAATGTAGTTTTCAACATATTACATGAAGCTGGTATAGGGATATCATATATTTTGGTTGTGCTTGTAAATTTGCAACGATCCATCAATTCTTCTGTTCTTCATCATTGATATATTAGTTGCCAGGAAAATTGCTCTGTGGTGTGTGATATCTTCAAAATGTGCATGGTGTTATGTACAGCTTGGTGATACTTGTATAACCTTTGATTTTGTTTTTGTAAAGTTTCATATTGGTATCTCGAGATGTTAATCATACGTAGTACTTTGTAAGGTAAGGTTAGGGTCAGAGACAGTGACAAAAGGTTAAGTTTAGAAGTCTTGAGACTTGTCATAATGTATGATAACATGTTAACTTATTGGGTGATATGAGAAAAGGTTGCAACATATTTGTGCTTCATATCCGACAACTTGTGGTGGTGGGCCTATAGTACAGGACAAATTTCAAATCTCCATGTCTGAGGCACCAAACTCTGGGTCTTTTTATGAAAATGTCAAGGCATGTATTTTGGAGGTTGGCAGATCTGGTGCTTATATTTATTCTGCATTCACAGTGACATGGTACCCCTCCCCTTTGAGAATTTTTGAAGATGTTGGTGTGCCTATTGTACTTGTATGCAATCTGGTGCCATATGTGCTATCTTTTGAAGTAAAACTTGCATTAAAATATTTAACATATTTTTAGGACTAAAAAAATTTTTGGCATTAGTGAAGGGAAGGAGAATGGCTCAGTAGTCTCCCTTAGGCTAGGTTTGGTACTGATGGTGCATACTGAAGGTTCAAATTGGTCAAAGTCCTTCAACAACACTGCATGTAAGCTATCTGAAATATTGAACAATTGCATAGAGCCCTAATGTCCAACCACAGGGATATTTATATGAAGTAGGGACTAGCTATTAATTTGGTCACACCATTCTCTTTGTTGTGAAATTATTACATTTCAGCTGTACATGTGTAATTCAAACAGACCCAAACCTGTCACCTTTTTCTGTTAAATGTGGGTTATTTCTGCATATTTTGCGAAAAGGGTGTTCAAAATTTTTGGTCCTAAATGAAATGGGAAGAAATAGTGGTTTAATGAAAATTGCATTTCTGTAATAATAAGTCATTTTTTGAAGGGGATTCATTCTACTGTGCCAATTAAGTGAGTATATAAATACTGGAGAAACCTGTGTGGCTCATGAATTAGAACTTCATGTCAGGTGGCTATCCAACTCAACAACTTACATCAAATATGATCTTTTTTGAAGACCAGTTCAGATAGGAAAAGTGTAGATTGCCCTTGGATAAGAAACTCACACTACTTTCAGGCCTTTAGTTAGGAACTTGAGTTAAGGAGTCTAACTTGAGTTGTTACCAACTGCATGGTCAAGCTGTTAGAGCATCCAACTTTCAATCAGGAGATCTGGAGTTGGACTCCTGGCCAAGTCAAACCAAAGACTTTAAAAATGGAACCTACTGTCATTGGTGCTCAGCATGAACAATTGAGTAGGGACAACAATCCATTGCCTACAACTGGAAATAAGACTGTGGCAGCCCATCTAAAACTGATTGGTTAGAAACTAATTTGTAAAACTCCCATTTAACTGACTAACTCGAGTTATTTGTTACAATTTTACGATCTACATTACGGTACAGTTTTGAAGTCCTGATGGTGTGGCTATGTATCTGCCTAGGGGAGAGTCATTTTTCTAACTGGCCAATGTGGGCAGGTGGGCAAAGGAAATACATATGTGACTTGGCCATGAATGCCAGTTGGATAAATGGCTCTGCCTTTATGGTCTCTGCTGAAACCTTCTGCAAGTCAAGCCCTATCTAACATATCAAACTCAGCTGAAAATTTCCTATGTAACCCTTTGGGTCAAGACCCTTTGAACCCAAAAGGTTCTAAATGGTACCCTTTGGAAGATCCCTTTGCATTCAAAGGGTTCTCTTTAGTTGTTGTTGGAAGTTGGACAAATTACAAAGGGAATGACAAAATTACCCTTTGCATAATCGAAACCCTTTTTGGAAACCTTTTAGAACCATTCAGTACCCCATTGAAACCCTTTGGTAAATAGAATTTTATCAAAAGGTCTCAAAGGGAATTTTCTGCTGGAAGTGGAAGCATGATTTTCTGTTGGGAATGCAAAAAATCATGCTTCCACTTAATGTATTTTGTAGTCCTTCTGTAGGCTACATGAATGTGACCTACAAGTTAAAATTATTACTGGTCTTCTTTCTTCGTATTTTCCTAAGTTTGCCCATCTCTCAAACTCTCATTTGTAATTTTGGCCATCTTCATTACTCTATGTTTGGACCTTTTCAAAGACAGCTAGCCATATTGCTAGGTAAAGGTCATCCCAGGTGGGAATTAAACGTGAACATCCAAACTTCATCACCTCAAATTTCAGTGCATTTTCACTTGGTACTTGCATGTTAATTTCTTTTATTTTCTTTACAGGAGTTTTTAGAGAACCTGAATACAAACTCTGGATTTAATGGTTCGATAGAAATAACAAATATTTTCTCAGTTGCCGACCCTTTATTGGTTGAGGTATGGCTTTCAACATTTTCAATATTTTTGTTTACAGTGTGCAGGATGATTTGTCATTCAAACAGTTAAATGCATACTATATATCTGTCTTCTAATCCATGCACTAAACTACATCATACAATACCCAACCTAGAGTCCAAACTTCCTCATAACTTCCAGCAAATGTTCTGGCCCTTTTGTCTGTTTGCTTGTGCTTACCGTAGAAAGAATATATATATATAACATGACGGAGAAACTGTAAAACAACAGTGCTACAGAATTGAAAGGCTAGATCTCCGAGGAGATACAAATAGCGGAAGGCTAGATTTTAGATAAATTAAACAGCCAAATGGTTTGAAGTAGAGCTTTCTAGGAATACTATCCCTTTGTCAATACTAGGTCAAAAAGGTGTAGACAATGGTGTAGGTGTAGACAACGGTCTCACCTCTATTGACCAGGAGGGTCTGATCAGATTACTCGGGTGTAACCCATCAACAGTAGGAAAATCCTCGTCAAGGCAATTAGAGAAATTGTTAGACCAGAGAGGCCTAATCGGATTATTTGGGTTTATATCATCAGCAAGCTGGTAAGTTCAAGCCGAAAGGTGATGTGGTTTTGAGATTGAGTTCCCAAAAATTTTCTTTAGCTTTTCTAGCTTTGTTGGTCCATGTATTGTTTTGGTCGATAGCAATGACCCGTAAATTTTTGACAGAATGATGAGGCAAATTGAAATGGTTAGCAACAGGTTGTTCAACCTTTTTGGTTTTAATTGCTGACCTGTGCTGTGTCATTCTCATTTGAAGAGTATTTTTAGATTCTCCAACATACTGCACACCACATATGCAGCATATATATATATATATATATGCTTTATGCATAGCCTGCTCTTTGAGCTTGTGCACTTTGGTATTCACAGGCAATGTACCATGAATGGCTAGACTGACACAGGTTATGGCTGTGTCAGTCTTGTCATTCCATCTTGATATCTACTCTGAGCTCCACTGAGGAGACCTAACAAGGTGGAAACAGTACTGTTTGCAGATTGAGTATATATATATATATATATATAACGCTAATTCCCACCTTAGGGGGAAATTGTTATATCTGCGAAAAAATAACAATGAAATACATAAGACAAAGTATTCGCCCTAACGTCTAAAAATATAAACAACGTTATTTCAATGGCTGACCATCCGTTCGTGTTAACAGCTAGGTGTCCGTAAATTTGGCAACTTTGAAGTAATTGCATCTACTTTAAAAATCTAGGAGGGCGCTGTTGTCCGTTTACGTATTCCTATAGAAAAAGTGTGTAGAAACGTTACGGCGAAACTTACATTTCGCCTCAAAAAATTTTTCCCCTTAAGGTCGACTTTTCAACAACAACTTTCCCCTTAAGTGCGGAATTAGTGAAATATATATATATATATATATATATTGAAAACCTTTATTACAGCTCCCTTCACAAGGTTGAGCACTTTACCATTGCCTGGTTAATTAATTTTTACTATTACGGTTATATATATATATATATATATACATACACATACACATATAGGTCGAATGTGGTAAGATCGACTGTCAATGTAGGTCGAATAATTGGTAATTGATTTGATCATGAATTTTAATTCAACCCAAGTACTGACATTGCCTTTTGAACAAGGGAAGAAATATAGAAAAAGACCAGAAGGAAAATTCAGCAAAGCAGGAATTTGAACCTGAGACGGAGCAGTCGTCCCAACTTATTTTGAAGCAACAGCTAAATCTCACCATTTTCATCTTATTTCTCTTCAAAGTATCTTCCATATTATTTTAGGACTTAAATATTATTGTATATACAAGATGAACCAAGCAGTTACTAGTAGTAAATTTCACATTTTGAAAAAGAAAAATATTGTCACATGACCTTCAAGAGCCAATCATGAAATAGGACAATCTACTACACTACTTCAAGTTGGGGTGACTGCTCTTGCCTTTTAATGGGGATGTTAACTTAGAAGGAATTGAAATATTTATGTGAAAATTAGTTGAGAAGTGGGATGTAAGCCGGAATAATTTAGTTCTGCATTAAACTTTAATAACAGTTAACCCTTTGTAGGTGATCATTGTGCCGTCAAATATAGGCGTCACATGACTTGAGAACATGCTCTTTATCTGATTTATAGATGAAATCCAAAATGTTGCTGGCAGGTAACTGACATGCTGCTAGAATTGAATAGGACGTTTTAGCCAATGTTACCCGAGAAAAAGGCGTTTTCTCGGGTGAAGCTTGTCTCTGTAATTGGGGCAGTAAACCCTGTTCAAACCAACCTTGTTGCTCTATTGAGCAAATAGTCTTTGAGGAGGCTATTTATTGAACTTTTTGATCTCAAGATACCTGAACAGAAAGTTCTCTGATAAATTCTGGATTATAAGTTGCCAGCTTGAGATGGCTAAAACTTGCTATTCGCTTCTAGCGTCATGATACAGTGACTATCGGGGTGAAGAACCAACCTTTCATAATCAGGAATATTTAATTGGCTTTTTTTGCAGGTGGCTTAATTAAAGGCCAAACAACGATAGATTGTGGGTTCATTTGGGTGCGATGCTGTCTCAGGGGTTATAAATGCTATTGCTAGATGCACCAGGCTGCACCCTTGCTCGTGTCTTGCATTAACCAGGCAGAGTGCATTATCTTATGACTAATGCATAGTTCCAGCCTCATTTAACTTTGTTTAGTCATACACAACAATATTTTTATTTAAATGTTGAAAGAAAAGCAAATTTTAACCTTATATCCTTATTAAAACAGCACAACTCTGATTTTAATGGAGTAGCCAAAACGAGTGACTTATCCATTACTGCAAGTTAATAAGTTCAGTTCTGTAATTTGTTGGGACATGGTATTGTGGGCACAGCATTTGATACACAAACTGTTTCAGCTACCCCTCATGTGAAAGCTGATGAGTTTCCAATCATGGCATCTCAAATTTACCCTAGCATAACCATTTAGATTTTGAACTACAGTGGGAAGAAGCTCATGGGCTCTGCACCCACCTTTATTAATCCACACTGTAACCAAAATCACCTCTTTTCCCCACCCATTACTGAAATGGTCTAAATCACCTTTAATACTTTCCAATTTAACAGCACTGACACACTACATCTTTTTTCATATCTGTGGTAAATAAGCAGCAACCTATTAATAATTCTAACATGAGCAGTTTGCACTCAAAGACTACCTAAAACTGAAAGTGTACCTTGGAACTATTGTTCTCCGGAAAAGCAGTTCCGCTAATGGTGGTGTGTTCCCATAAGAGGTCCCTGAATGTAAAACAGGAAAGATGTTGGGAATTGTTTGTATACAACAGTCAGGATGTGAGAAATGGACACCTTTCATACATATATAGGCTTATTGTTTGAGAGTAACAACTTAACTGGTTTGTATGGATTTCAAAGTTAATTGCAGAGAAAAAGCAATACTTTAAAAAAGTTAGTTTCAGAGACAAGGAGTCAGTAAACCTTTCAACTTTTTGGTTTCTGATCTAATCTGATGGGACTTACAATGGGACTTACAGTGTAGTGTTCCTATACCATTTAGTCTGGTTTCTCTTTCCTCCATTCAATGAAAACCAATGCACATTTGTGTATTAAAATTCTGTTGAAGGTCATTACAATGCTTGACCTTAAAAAAATGCCTGAGAGTGTTCCCTTTCTGCCTAAACAGCATATTTCTTTTTGAACACGGAGAAGTATGCTCATCTCCTTTTCTTAAAACCTTTTCAAATATAAGCCTATAGTTAGCTCAGATAAATAACTAGTACCTTTATGACATTCCTATTTTTCAGCAGTTTCACTTCTTTAAAACTTAGTTTACTGTAGAAAGTGAGTAAAGTAAGTTGGAGAGGAACATAGTTATGAGTTAGCAGTAATTATATGCAATTGAATTATAAAACAACATAAAGTTTCAACCAGATTAAAAAGCAGAGTTCAAGTCAAGTTTGAAAATAAGGTTATTGAAGTTGAAATTAGGTTTCAAATTCAGTTCAAGAAGGTTCAGGTCATGCTCTTTAATCACCTATTATGACAGGTGAAGAATACTGTGGGTATATTTTACAACCCTCATGCAACAGAGGATATAGAATTAAGGGAGCATGGCATCCTTGTTGCTGTATCAGCTTGATATAATTGCACTTACTGTACAGGTCAACTTGTCTCTTTTAAGCTGGTTTCCATTCTACAAATGAAGGTAGGTTAGATAGTTAGATAGAGTTTTACGGCCCTGTTTCCAACTTGTTGGTTCAAGTTGAGTCGGCCACAGCCTTTTTTCCATTTCGGCTTACTGGCTTGTTTTCCCCTCTCCATTGCATATGTGGAGCATCAAGCACAAAGGCAGTAGGTTCCATTTTTAAAGTCTTTGGTATGACTGGACCTGGGAAGGTGGATAAGACGTGTATGCTCTTACCGTTAGACCAAACATGCGGAACAAAGGAAGGGATATCACCGTAGACCTCTTTCCAAATAACTCATGCTGCAATGAACCCATACCGAAACTTGAAAGCTACATTCTTGGACAGTGTTACACTCTGGGACAAAAGTAAACAAAACTGACTGCAGGATGGCTTTGAGTTACAAAAGCCTCCTTGCACCATCACACAGGAAATAAGCTGTTTGTGTTGAAACCAACTCCCTGCAGAATTATTCACTAACATCTTTTCTTTATCTGACGCAGGCATACTAAATGAAAGATGTGGATCTGAAACTGATACAACAGAGGCTTAGGCTAATTCTTTTTTTATGAAATATATAATGCTTATCTAATCAAATGGTAACATATTTTCTCCGGATATGGTCCTATCTACTTGAAATGTTGCATATGTGTAAACTTCTTCTACTTTTATTTTCTACGATGTTTAGCTACATAGCTACACTCAATAACTTAATATGTGTGCACTTAATGCAGTTTGTTCCATCTGCACTTTGTGCTTGGTGTACATGTAGTCCTATACACTCACATGTGAACAAAGAATTACATCATAGGTCTGTCTCTCTTCAGTCTAGGGGAGAAAACGATGTCAAATAGAACAGCTTGTTTTGCACTTTGTGCTTTGGTGTACAAGCAGTCCCATACAGTAGACTCACACGTGAACAAAGAATTACGTTGTATGTCCGTCTCTCTTTTAGTCTAGGGGAGTATACGATGTCAAATATAACAGCCTGTGTAGCCTCTTCTGAAACTGCAGATGAGATGAGCCATTAGTTATATAAGTGCAATCATGCATGAAATGGTGATTCCACTTGTGCTGGTGTTTCAACATTTCATGTATTACAAAGGACAGTTTGGGATAGTATGCTGGTGGGTGTCATGATTTGCCGTAGTAAGACCACATAGGTCAAAAGAGGATGTACAGTACCAGAACCATATCTCACAATCCTTTGTAATTGCTCTTTGGGGAAGGATCTGTGGGGAATTTAAAGTTTCTTTTATTCACATGCATCTCATAGTACTATTATTTAGGTTCTACTAACATGGGATCATGCAGGAGAGAACTGGTTGTAAAGTTTGAAGACCTAATCCTCTCACTTCAAAAAGTTTCAATTCTCCTAAACCTACTTACTTTATCAAGCCTCTCCCATAACTGTCTAAAATTCATCCTCATTCAGACACAATCTCAATTTATTGCTTCAGGGTAAGAATACTCTAGGACCTCAATGTGTATTAAATCAAAACACCTTCAGTGCCCCATTTTTTGAACTTGCTGTCAATCAAAGAGCTGTCTCATCGAGGATTTCTGTGGACTCCTACAAAGGTTGTAATTTTGG
Organism: Holothuria scabra; assembly: GCA_037179385.1. Classification (NCBI taxonomy): domain Eukaryota; kingdom Metazoa; phylum Echinodermata; class Holothuroidea; order Aspidochirotida; family Holothuriidae; genus Holothuria; species Holothuria scabra. The sequence continues at coordinate 365,924 of CM074197.1, read as the reverse complement.
GCTGAGAGGATTAGCTCATTAAGACCTTTAAAAAAACAATGTAAGAAGCAATGACATTAATGCAAGGTTGTGATATCATACGTACTTGCATCCAGTCAGCTTTGGGAAGAAAATGTGATAAAATATTTTTATAACTACACCTCAGATTCCAATGCAAATTTCATGGGGCTGCCTTCAATAGGCCTGTTTTAATTATATGAGCTAATCATTAAACAAGGGACTAGAAATTGCTCATAAATGAGGCATTTTGTATTGCATGATACAGCTGCTTGTATTATTATAGGAGATAATTGAAAGCAATCACCATGCTCACCATAATGAATTTTTTGAACATAGCAAGGTTGTTAGTGACTGCTTAACAAAGGACACACAGTTTTTATGACTTCCCTGTTTTTACTTCATCGTAACCAATCTTCAAGCTAACCCTGTGTCTTACGGGTTGTTGAATGTGCCTTCAGTGTTTCCTGTCTGCGGTAACAGGCAAGTACTGTAAAGGGGAGGACCTACAGTATTTGCAGGGTTTTTTGAAACCAAACTTGATCTTAAATTGTATTTAAAACTTTAAATCCATTTCACATTTTAATCTACCTGACACTGTATAATACAGGCAAGTTGGTGTGTCATTGAATCCATAAACTAAATTTTCTATCAATAAAAATGTTGTAACATGTTCAGTCCATGGTTATTTTATAGAGTATAAAATAATCTTCTCATACCAAAGTTGTAGCTAACTATGTTAAAACAGAATCCTCATTTAAGCAATTATATCTTTAATAGGGAGTGAAAAAGGAAACACCTGTACCTCTTCCATACAGGCTTGGGGCGATTACATCTCAATGTAATTGATTACGATTGTGATTACTTCATATTTTGCGATTGCGGTTATGATTACGATTACAGCTAAAATTGAAAGTAATTGATTACGATTGCGTTTACATTGCAATGTAATCATGATTGCAATCGATTATTGAACCCATGCACTTCTCACTCATTTTAAGCTGGAACATCCAAGAAAGAGGGACAATTAAATTTTGTCATTCCAACAAGAGAACGGAGCACTGAAAAAATTGTTTAGTAGATTTACTTCTTTGTTCAATTCAAATTCAATGTAATCAGAAATGAAACCACAATTGCGATTACTTTGCCATTGTAATCGATTATGATTGCAATTACTTTGCGATTTTCACAAAAGTAATCGAATGCAATTACAACTACTTCAAAATGTGTAATCGATTGCAATCGATTACGATTACTGATTTTGATTTACCCAAGCCTGCTTCCATATATATCATATCATACAGTTGAAGCATAACTGTATTCACATCAGAGGCTCTCCAGATCTTTTATTTGACATCTTTGATAAAAACGTAACAGTACTATTCTTGACATATAGTTTGTATTGATAATATCCAGCAAAATCTTACAATGATTTCCTTTGAAAAACATAAACTGATGAAAATTTTTCATTTTCAGTTTCATACATTAAAACATTTGCTTTTAGTATATGTGGTGACCTCTCACCACAAAGTATCATTTTTCGTAGTAGTCAATGGAAATTCTCAGTTGGTGTCCATCTTTGATTGACAGCAAATTCCGAAAAGTGCAGAGTCACTGCAGATCATATTACATGGTGTAGCATGTACTGTAGTGAGAGTGCAATCTGATGACACACTGGGTCTTGTATAGGGCCTACGCACCCTGAAGCAATAAACTGCAGTTGTGTCTGGATAAGGATAAGTTTTTGGCAGTTGCGGGAGGGGCTCAAGCAGGTAAGTGAGGCAAATGGGAACTGTCTTGGGTCAAAGGATTTAAAAAATTCATACAAGTGATATACTAGTAGGTATGAAGGTTGTTTGCAAAACAGTATGATTGTGGATAACTTTGCATGAGTTTTCAAGGGAAATGCAACACAATAAACAACAAAACGTTAAAGAGGAAAGGAGATGAAAGGCCAGGCATCGTGTAAAATATCCCTTACTAAAACTGCCTACGCTAAACAGTTTAAAACCTGACTTTTGGATGGTAAGTCCGGTTACTACTTGATTTTAACATCCGCAGTTTATAGCAACTCCTGTGTTTAATAGGTTTTATTACATTTTTATGGAGTGGCTATAAACTGTAAGTGCCAACATCTAGTAAAAACTCAACTTAACTGCCCAAAGTGTGATTCTAAAGTGTCTAGTGGTAGTTAGTTTTAGTAATTAGGGCTATTTCATGTAATGAGTAACTGCCAAATGTTGTGATTCTAGAGTGTCTAGTGGTAGTTAGTTAATAGTACTGTAAGGGTTATTTCATGTAATGAGTACAGAAATGGAAAACCCCAGTGGATGAAAGTGTAGAAAGTCATATTTTTTGTAAAGGGAAGAGAGAACATGTAGTAAAAGAGGAAGTACAGTATTGGTATTCCATTAGACAGGAAGTAATAGGACAAGCATTACTTTAAAGGGAAGACAATATTCCATTTATCATAAGTTACCTAGTCAGGTGGTCAACTGAACAATTACACTTTTCTACCTCTGTACAGTTTACCAAATACATAGGCTGTGCAGTACATGGATAGGCTCATATATGTACAGGTTGTACAATTACTGTACACTAGAATAATTTAGGAACCGATTGAGCCCATCTTGTAGAAGGCATGGACCTTGGGCAATTTTCTAGGGGTGTCGACACTTGGACCCCTATTATTTAGACCCTTGTTAAAATACAGCTAGTTACAGTATCCTTTTTTGAGGATAAACAGTGTGTTTATGTAAAACAGTGAGTGGAATTCCAAACAATATATTGAATGGAAACACATTAGAAATAAAGTCTGATTTCACTGCAGAATTGAATTTTTTTCCTGCAGGGCCAGTGTTGGGATTTTACTTAAATTTTTAATATATCATGTATTTTCTTTTATATTTTATTCTTTAATGTTCAAGGTGTATAAGGGAGTGTTCTCATGACAAGCCTTTGTTTTTTAGTTGCACTAACTTTCAATTTTCATTTGCTTTTGTGAATAGATAATGAAATTGAGTGTGTCATTGGAAACAAAGTGTACTGTGTTGAAGAACATACATATTAAGTACATGAAAGTTAATTAAGGAAATGCGGTGTGTGCATAATAGCTGACTAAGTGGAACATAAGTGAAAGGGTAAACAATAAATCACAATTAGAATTGAAGATTTAATAGAAACAGTGATTTATGAATGGTTTCATAGCAGCTGTGACAATTAATTGTCACTCAGTCATAAATGTAGATCTATGTATTTGTTTCGATTCCTAAAGTGCAGAGTTGTCACCACACCAGGCAGTGCTATGCAGCTCTCAAACTCTCCTCCCAGTACTCACCACCAATTTCAGCAGCACAGCCTTGCACAAATTTCTTACCCAAACTGAATAAAATTCTGAAATTTCTTTAGAATTAGGTGATATTCATTTTTGTTAGGGAACACTCTCGGTCTCTAAGCTGCAAAAACTTTTTATAGGGGAGCAGGACACCCCCACCCCTTAGACTGCATCCCCAGGATGCTGATCACAAATTACCCAGCTCTCAAAATGGCTGGGTGACAACCCTGGTCATGAGTCATAATAATCTGACTAGGTCATTCATAGTTTTCAGTGTATGGTATTTGCTTGATAGAGGACTAAGTTTGAAAACTAGTGCAATTTTTTAGTGGGGAAAGTTTTTGAAGTTATTGTATGAAATTAAAATAAAGTGTGACAATTGAAGATTGATCCTAAGTGGTTTAATAAGTTGAAAAGAGTCTTTTGCTGTTCGTTTTCTTTTTTGCATAAAAAGCAATTTTATTGTTTGTAATAATTTCTTTGAAATATCCCAAAGTGGTAGGGATGCTAATTTATTCCCAGGTGTTTGGTCTAGTTAAAGATTAGATTAGATAAGACGGAGTTTTACAACCCAGTTTCCAACCAATTGGTTCAAAGCCAGCTGACAATGAGCATCGGTCCCCCAGCTTCCGTGAAAGAGGGGAAGGTGTAAAAAGCTGCACACGATCTGCAACAGCTTATTTTGAAGGAGTTTTACAGCCCATTCCAACCAATTGGTTCAAGTCTGGCTGGCCACAACCTTTTTTCTGTTTGTGGCTCACTGGCTTGTTTTCCCTTACACTCCATTGCTTATGTTGAGCACCAAGCACAATGGCAGGTGATTCTGTTTTTAAAGTCTTTGGTATGACCCTGCCAAAACTTGAACTTCCTACCTCCCAACCGCAAGTTCGAGGCTCAAACACTTGACCATGCAGTCAGTTTAGTGAAAGAGCATCTGCCTCTCACCATGGAGGTCCAGGTTGAGTTATACCAAAGGCTTTAAATATGGAACCTCCTGTCATTGCTAGTGATGCTCCAACGAGGCAATAGAGTAGGGAAAACAATGCAGTTACCCTAAACTGGGAACAATGTTTTTGATTGATGCAAGTAGATTAAACTAGATGGTATCAAACCAAGTTTGAATGTAAACACATACAAATCAAGTATTTTGTTCCATTTTGTCTTTGGAAAGGCTAGAATTGAAAATTGATACCCTGTCTTGACCCATGCAGGTCCTCTCTAAGCTCTTCGCTTTTTGACTTAAAATAATGAGACTTTTTCCTTTTTTTGACATAGATCGAATTCTGCAGCTTTTTTTTTGTTCATGTCCATAGAGACTTAAAAAGCTCAGCCTTCCAGATTGGACTCAGACCAAAGGATTCTGGGATACGTTGGCTGTTCTCTATGTCTATGCATTGGAACAACCATTTGATACTACTGCCAAAGCACGACTTAGAGGCGGTAAGGTGGTTTTATATTTTAAAGACAATCAACTCTTACCCCAAACTATGTCTTTTGTAGTAGTCCACAGAAATTCTCAATTAACACACTTTGTGATTCATGCCAGGTTCAAAAAATGCACAATACTGTAGCTCATATATTACACAGTGTAGTGTACTGAATGTGATTTAATTACCAATAAGGTCTTGTTTACTCACCCTAAAGCAATAAACTGAATAATGAAGATGAGTTTTACCATGGGTGTCTGCAGACATGGGCAAGGGGGGCACTTCCCTCCCCCCACCCCCTTGAAATTCAAAAATTTGAAAAAACAGATAAAAATCAAAGAAAAATCTGAACAAAACGTGTTTTCCAAGTTTGTATGTGAAAAATAGGCTTTAGAAATGCCATTTCCAGCAATCTGGGAGGCATTTTGGGCCAAAATTGTTGCCCCCTTTGTGTCAATTTATGGTGACTCAGAGGTTTTGTCCCCCCCCCCCCCCCCCGATTTTTTTCTGTGGACCCCATGAGTTTTAGATAATTGTGGTAGGGACTTAAGTAAGTAGGCTGCAAGAATTGGAACTGTTTGGGGTTAAAGGTTTATGCCTTTAAAGGCCTTGTTGTTACTGGCTCATGCCAGCCATATGTTGCAGACCCCAGAACCACAAGAACCTTTGTTCTCCATCTTGTGGTGGTTTTGTGGTGTTGGAACCCCTGAACCCCCAAACTGGGATAACCTCCACCAATCAGTTAACATTCATGGATTTCTATAAAACCCCAAAGTGGGTTTCCTGAGGTTTCTGTAGTGAAAGATGGCAAAAGTATGCTTGCAAACCATTCTGTTTTTGAGCTTTAAAAGGCATAAAAATCAGAATGTTCCATTTTTCTGACTTGAATTTTTTAAAAATTTACTAATACTAAAAAGGATCAGAAATAGTGTAAAGCAAAAGCTTGGCAAAATAAAGTTAATCATAGCGTACACCTACATTCTTACCATATATAATGTGAACATTTAGAGAGGAAGAGAGGAGGTATGCACCCTGAATATAATGCTCACTGATGTTACTGCTTTTTCTCAGACCACACACATAAATATGGAATGCAAAAAATGTCTTAAAAGTGCAGCATCTATTCAGACAAAATCCTGTCTGTCCAAGTATTTTGACACCTTTTAGGATACCTTTGTAGGTAATACTACATCCTAGGAACATATTTCTTTGTCCAAAATCATGTTGTTGTTTTTTGTGATGTATCAGAAGGCATCAAAACACTTTCAGAGTCAAAATACTTCACACAACAAAATATGGGTGACCCTTTTTGCCCACAGTACACCCCTAAAGGTTCAAGTGAAATACTACCTCCAAGTAATGTACTACCTCTAAGCAATATAAAATCTTCAAGTAAGATAGCACCTTCAATTGTCATCGATGCAAAAAATATGTTTCTATGATGTAGTATTACTGACAAAAGTATTCTAAAAGGCATCAAAATACCTGGACAGATAGGATTTTATCTGAGTAGACATCATACTATCATGACTGTCATTTTGCATTCCATACATGTGATCATCTGCTACAAATGTTCCGTTCTGTGAGCTAGTGACAATGTTGGCAAGTATGATTTTGACACCACAGAATAAAATACTAACTTGATAAAATCAAAACCAGAGTCTGCTTGTAAAATAGATTATAGTGCAGACAAGAATGGTTTTATCTTTATCTCATTCATTGAAATAATATCATGACATTAAGCAACATACTTGTGAGTTCCCATGATTTTTGAAATCCTATGGTATGATGTTGATAATAATTATTTTGTTGAGGTGAAAATTAATTTTTTGAAAGTCAGTCCATCACTGTCTTTTGCATTGGCATACTGTAAATATTTTATTAATAATTGGCTAGATATGATTTATTGGTTTTAATAAACTTGGAAAAAATACATTGCTTCAAGTATAATGTTTACTGTCATGATTGGATTTCAATGAATGAAATGTAAATAAAACCATGGTCTTGTTTATACTAAAAGCCATTTTATAAATAGACTATGGAGAGCGAGTTGTGTTGTTTTTAATTTATTTATTATCGGTTTTAATTTCATTCTATAGTATTTATTCTGGGCTGTGAAAGTTTTAATTTTAAGCCAACAAAATAGGAAGCGTTTGTAAAAACTGTTTGCTTTTTCACAAAGAAGGTCAATACTGTACCAAAACCTGTATTGCTTGGAGCCTCTCAGGATTTCATGAGGTTAGAATTCAATAGGAGGTTTTAGCCATCAGGCAACATAAGCCATCTATATATTTCACCCGAGAAAATGGCCTTTTCCCGGGGAAGTTTGGCTAAACGACCCTATTGAATTCTAGCGGCATGTTGAATTTGAAGTCTTGATAATCACAAAATTGCAATATATTTTAACACAATCATTAAATCATCAAAGGATGGTGTACAGATCTGTACTTTCTAACATTGCTGTAATCTACCTGCATGTGACTGGTATCTATTTAATTGAAACTACTGGTATGTATTTCTTATTCCCTATTCTCCCTTGTAATCTTTGGCATCTGCATTACAATTTGGTCACCTCAAAGATAGATTGCGTTCTATAAAAGGCCTGAGGTTGCTTTTGTTGTTGGTGTTTTACAAACTGCATGTGGTACAGCTTTAGGAGGGATGTAGTGGGTTCATATTTTTTTAGCTTAATAGTCCATGATTTTTGGTTTTGATGATATTAGGGAGCTATTGCAGTCATGATGGCATTTGTATGTATGTATGTATGTATGTATGTATGTATGTATGTATGTATGTATGTATGTATGTATGTATGTATGTATGTATGTATGTGTGTGTGTTTGTTTGTGATGCTTTGCATTTTAACACTATATCAATGTAGGAATTTCTGAAAGTTGCACACTTGGCACACATACATAGATGCTCCATGTTAAGAGGAAGAAATTTAGTATTTTGAAAAGAGGTCGTCTTGGGTCTCCTGACATCAAATCTTGAAAACTAATAACACGATATCTTAAGAGATGAAATTTTGATGGATTTCATACTTCATATGTGGAGCTTATTATGATGCGAAGGTGGTCCAATTGTTGTTTTTAGAGGGGGTCAAAGGTCACCGAGGGCCAACATAAAATAATATTTTCATCATACTTGTATAACATTTGACTGAAAAGGTGTTTGACATGATGGCATTACTTAGAATCAGACTTGTAGTCGAGTACAAAATTGTGAGTATTAGTACGAGTACATAGCCCAAAGTACGAGTATGAGTACGGAGGCTAGGTACTCGAGTACGAGTATGAGTACAAGTACACAATTTTGTCAGGGCTTGAGTACGAGTAAGAGTACAAACCACCCGAGTACAAGTATGCAGCTGATGAGTACGAGTACGAGTACAATTTCACAGATTATTATTATGAACTGATCACAGCTTCATTATCACCTAATATGATTAACGTTACTGAAATGTACACTACTACATGCTTGTGATGTATGATGCATGAGTGTCACGGTCCAGCTCTCAGGCTCGGTCTTGGGAACCTTGTGTTAGATCTGAACACCTGCAGTCCCCTGATTAGTCAAAAGTTATGATGCACCAAAGTAAATGAGTGTGCTGATATAAATGACCAATGAGGAGACTGCAAAGGGTCAAATTGGCCACGCCTTGAACAGGCGATAAAATATGTCACGTTCACCGGTAACACGTGACAGGAAACAGGAAGGGCCCTGGGAATCTAGAACAGAAGGAAGGGAGAGTTGCTCGTAAACAACAAGATGGCGTCTGCTAAAGGTTATGGAAAGTGCACCATACTACATGACAATAGAGCTTCTCTACTGGCCAATTGTCTGAACTAGCTGAGAATAATAAATTGAACTAAAAGGGAATTTTTAGGAATAACTTGAATGAGGTGCTGCACTTGATAATTGATATGGAGGGAATCATAGCACTTGAGTATGAGTACAGCTTTGTCTAGTACGAGTACGAGTACCCCGATCCAGAGTATGAGTATGAGTACGCAGACCCAGAGTATGAATATGAGTACGAGTACGTAGGTTAGGTACTTGATTACGAGTATGAGTGCAGAAATCGGCACTTGAGTATGGACTCGAGTACTATGTAGTATGGACTCAAGTACAACAAGTCTGCCTAGAAAAGTTCACACATATCATCAAAATCTCAGTTCATTTTTGCATTCTGGTTAGTCATTAGGTTTCACATTTTAAATATGATTGCTTTTGGTTTTTGACTCCAAATCCTATATTATTGGTTGCAAATAAAAGCATTTTGTGGAAGTAATTTGGATGAAGACTTTTGCTGGTAAAGCGTAAATGTGTAAACTTTTAGCATAAATCACAAATGCTGGTTACTTGTTCAATAAGCACTAGCAGTAAATATATTATCCGTACATTACTTTGTGTATTAAAATGGTGTACACTGCTTTGCATGCAGTCAACATCACTATGTGGGCATTATTTTCAACTTTTAGCCTGTGCAGGAGCAACCATGTTTTTCTTCTGCAGTTAGTAACAGAATTAAATAATGAATCCATTCCTGATTGTAATATAATTCATATTTTGATTAAATAATCCCCATATTGCTAGGTTATTTGGTGGGAAGATGGTCCCTGTTTTTGTTTAATGATAAATCCATACACCAAATATGGAATCCTAATACTAGAGAAAACATGTCTATTGAATTGAACCTGTTTTATGCTAGATTTTATGGAATTGAATACTCAGCTGAATTGCAGAGTGTTGCTAAAAGACTCAGTAGCACTGATAAGTCAGAAATAATTTACTCAGACTGAGGTTCCTTAGCATTAGAGTGTATTGAATCAAGCAAAGCTTACGGGCCCAATGGTGTAAGTGGAAAAATTCTGAAATTGTGTTTTGAACAATTGTTAAATATTTATTATTTTCAAGATGTCCCTTCTTTCTAGTCATATTCCTGTTTCAAGTAAAACTTCCCACTTGATTCCTGTTCCTAAAAACCTGCCTGTATCTTATATCTCATCATGCTGCAAAGTTTACGGCCAGTAGAAACCATGTACGGTTGCAGCTACTGCAGCAAACAGCTTTACCTGTGGCTTTAACATTGTGATATCATAGACATGTTTCACAATATTAAAATACAATTTTTTTCAGTTCAAACAAATCATTGCAACATTTTTATTTTTGAAATTCCAGTTCACTGCTCTTTGCACCTAATAGAAAAGTAAACCTTCCTTAATATTTTGTTAATAGCGTATAAACATTATTTTACGGAATGCATCCTGAAGTATCTGTCATCTTGTTTTTATCTGATTGGGAATGTAAATATTACTACCATGAAACTCCCTGTAGCTAGGCAAATTACCAAGTCTAGCTGCAGCTTATCTTTGCAGCAATTACACCTACTCGATAACTAGGCACTACTTCTCTTCAGAAAGACATGTACTGTCTGATAGAGACACCAAATCATTTTTGAAAATCACTCAATGCATAGGCCCTTTTCCAAGCAACAACAGCAACAGATTGTGGGACAGTGTGTTGGTGGGCATCTGTGTTGGTCACTGTAAAATGACTTAGACAAAAATGATGTGTACCAAATATGCGTCACACAATCCTTTGTAATTGCTCTTCAGAAAATGGTCTCTGACAGGCTATTTGAATGCTGAAAAGCATTTCTGTCAACGTGTTCCATTTTATTAAGCAGAACTGTCATTAACAGTTTTTGAGCTTGCAAAGCTGTAAAAATCAGAATGTTCTGAATTTTTGACTCAAAGTATTTAAATTATAGCCATGGTGAAAATGATCAGAAAGCTGCAAAGCAACAGCTTGGCAAAAGTAATTGTTAATCTTTGCATACACACAAGTGATACCCAGATATGTTGTAAATATTTAGAGAGGAAAACAGGAATTTCCCCTCCCAGCCATTGAGTCCACTGATGTTAGTCAGTGTTCCCAGCAGAGGGGGAAAGGGGGATTTATCCCCCCCTTTTCAAAAGTTTCCAAAAAAAGGTGGGTAAGAACCCCCCCCTTTATATTTCCATCAAAAATTTAAAAATCATCAATATCTTGGTTTCTTATTTAGAGAAACAGTGTTTTATCAGCTTTTTTTAACTTGCAAATTAATGTCCTTTAGAACCCTTCAAAGTGCACCTAAAAGGGGCCTTGAAGTCTCAAGCTTTTGTCCCTCTGAACCCACTTGTACCTTTAACCTAGGACAGAATCAATTTGGACTTGAGGTTTAGCAGTAATCAATCCCCCACCTCCCCTTTTGTGTTTCTGGCAGAATCCCTGGTAACTTGTGCACCTGCCTGCGCAGTAGATAGTCTGCTACATGTTCTGTCTTCTGAGATGACAAATGTTGGCTCCTATACTAGGCTTGGTGTACTTCTCAGTAAGGAAACCACAACATTAACAGAGAAGTCAAACAAACTAATTCTCTTTTCCCGCGTTGTGCCTATCAAAGTAGGATTTTGATTGTAATGAAAAAGGAGTTTCAGGGCATGATATTGCAATGGCATGCTGATTGAAGTCAATATTTTAACAAGGGTGTTGAAGGGTGGTAAAACCACACAATTTCTTAGTTATTGGAAAAGTTGCAGTTTCATTTGTTTGGTACCCCAGCCCATAATGGTGTGCACTGTGTGTATAATTTTAGAAGTGCCTGGTCGTTTAATTTTTCACTCATGAAACAGTTTTATGTAGGATATTGCAATTTTCTAAGTTTGAAATTATTTGTCATTAGCATGTGAAGGAAACTTTGTTGGCTGAGGAAAATCTGGTGAGTTTTTTTTAAACCAAATCAAGGTACTGCTTAAACCTTCCTATTAAAGGGAAAGCAAGGGGTTACCTACCAATGAATGAATGTAAAACTTGCTGTTTTATTGTTGTTGTTGTAGGATTTGAAAAAGGCATTCATGACAGATACTATTTGAAATTGTGGTGACTGTGTTTCCCTTTTAATATTTTTTTCTTCTCCAATTCTGTAGGACCTTTGCTGGGCCTCATGATAAAAAACATGAAGGACTGGATGAATGCTACAGACAAAGATGATGTTGAAAGGTTTCACATGTTTTCAGCGGTAGGTGGATATCAATTAAACCATTATTTCAAAACATCCCAGCTTCCAGATCCTTGTTTCAACCGATAATGTAAAAATTAACCGCTAATGTAAAAATGACAGATAGTGTAAAAAGAATTACCAGTAATGTAAAAATTCTTTGAACTGATAATGTATAAAAAAATTACCAATAATGTAGAAAATTCAGGGAGGCAATTGAGGGGGAAGAACAAAATCTGGGAGGAGAAAATTCTACCCCTTCCCCCTCCCCATAGCACCTCTACTGCTAGAACAACAAGCAATATTTATAAACCCAGTCATAAACCACGTAAAGGCCATTGGCGTAGCTAGAGGGAGGCCAGGGGACCCTTCCCCAATTGAATATTGAAAAAAAATATTTTGACATAGCACAGAAAGAATGACTTCAAATGATGGTAATGATTGCAAATGGTGTTAGCACCAGATTACGTCTTAGTGTACTTCAATAAAAATTTCTCCTGGACGGATCAGGCCCTGTAGATGGCCACCCCCAATAAAAAAGTCCTGACTACTCCTATGATGAAGGCTACACTCAGACACAACATAGTCAATTATATACACCAATAAATTCACATGCACACATACGAATGTAGAGATGCACCTACAGATAAACCTACCTATTTGTTTACTGTCAGCCATCCCTATCTGCTGCCAGTCAGCTTTCCTGCCTACCTACATAAACCGGAATACATACACACCTGTTGGTAGGACCATATGAAACCCTCATTAGAACAGTTTTTACATTATCTGTAATTTTTTTCATAAATCTGTTCAAAGAATTTTCAACATTATTGGCAAATTTTTTTTACACTTTCGATTCAAAGAATTTTTACATTATCAGTAATTTTATCTTTATATTATCACTAATTTTTAATCTCAATACATAACATGTGTTGAAATATTGTCACATTAGCCAGTGGAAGAAATTTTTATAGAGCAAGGAAATGTGACTTGATCAGTGTTCAATGTCTTTGAGAACTTGAGAGAATGCTTTTCCCCAAAAACGGTGATGGTTGCTAAGTGTTGCTAAGTTATTTTGGCAAATTTTATGGTAAAACTCTTCAGTTGTCATGGAAATTTAAAGGAAGCTGTCATTTCTTTGCACTCACCACTTTGGTTTCCAGGCACAGATACCTACTGAGTGAAAATAATTACATTTTGTAGTTAAACTTTCAGATGTTATAGGCTTAGTGACAAGCCTCTGCTAAATCAAGCATGAAGTAACTGTAAGATAATCTTGCTTAATGTGACCATAAATAAAGGCTCTGTAAGCATTTGTTATCTTGAGAGGCATAAGCTTATAAAGAATTTATCAAGTTACAGTGTAGTGCACAAAATGTGTCCAGGAGGCATGATCAAAGTGTCACTATATTAAAGTGTATATGAGAATCTGTAACATGAGTATTGCATGGTTGTTGTTTCTACACACTTGTCATACAGTGTAACAATGCAAACAATCAAGATATCAGCAGAGAAATAGCCCTCACTCCTTCAGAAGTTGTGAAGTACTAAAATATTAGAATTAGACTGTAAAAATACCATAAGGGAGAGTGATATATAGAGAAAGCAGTGTGGAAAGGAAAACATCTATGATTGGACTGTTGGATTTATTAGAAGATATCACTGACCAGTCCATCAAGCTGGTTTCAATATGGTGCACAATGATTATGTACATCGCCTAGTGTTACACTATTATTGTAAAACTGTTTGCTATGCATTTGCTGATTTTTGAGCTGAACTGAATCAGGATATATAAACAATAGATGCATAATCCTTTTATGCAAAGCACTAAAGGAGGACTTTATTTAAATCAAATATAATCAGCAACAATGTGGAAACTTACTCTCGTTAACATTCACCAAGTATTGAGATTCTGCAGCGTCGCTGCTCTAGTTTTTACATTATCAGTTAATTTTTACATTATCAGTTTTAACACCCCTTAGCTTAGCTGCATCTATGCATACTATGTTACTTCATACATAGCAATATTGCAGACCAGATTAACCCTTAACTTAGCTTAGCTGAGCCAGCTACAGCCTTGCTGAGCCAGCTGCAACCTAGGTGAGGCAGCTACAGCCTAGCTGAGGCAGTTACAACCAAGCAAAGGCAGCTACAGCCTTGCTGAGCCAGCTGCAACCTAGGCGAGGCAGCTGCAACCTAGGTGAGGCAGCTGCAACCAAGCAGAGGCAGCTGCAACCTAGTTGAGGCAGCTACAGCCTTGCTAAGCCAACTGCAACCAAGATGAGGCAGCTGCAGCCTAGCTGAGTTAGCTGCAACCTAGGTGAGGCAGCTACATCCTATGGTTCTGACACAATGCCTTGAAGGGCGGTTGTTTTACGATGGTAAGTGAAGAGGAATGTCTTATGAATGGCTTATAAATTACAACTTCAAATTAGGTGGCAACCAATTCAACATGTTGGATCAAATTTGGTATCTTTTGAAAGGTCAGTTCATATGGGAAAGACTGTAGATTGCTACCCACCTTACAGTACGTTGACCCGGCCAGGAGTCAAACTCTAGAATTCCCGGTTGCTAAGCTTCAAATGCCATCTCCTTTATCCACTCTGCCATAGCACTGGACATGATGTCTTAACAACACAGTTTATTTGTAGCAATCACAAACATATTGGTTTGGGTGTTTTTACTCCTTTCGTAATACAACTATGTTTTGAATGTATCTGTTAATAGCATTAGTCTGGCTTCATGAATAAGGTGACTTCATGACTCTTTAGGTGAATGTCTGGTAAGTTGGTTCATCATAAGGTTCTGAAGAAGATTTTCGAGAACTCTGAATACATGAAATGATTATAATGCTACTTTGATGTGAAAATTATATGTATAGTGTGTATACATGTAAAATTGTCATTAATACATGTGTACTTATATTATTTCATTAAATTGTTACATTTGCTACTTAAGTGAACTTGAAGCAAGCAGGAATGATGGGATCTCCTTCAATTGATATTTAGAGGCTATTTTTGGTTCCTTGTGTAACAAAGGAACCTATGCAGTCACCGTGGCGTATGTATGTGTAGGTGTGTGTGTGTATGTGTGTGTGTATGTGATGTGTATGTGATTGGAATGCGAGGTATGTGGTGCGATAACTCAATAACCGAGTGATCAATTTTTTTCAAACTTGGTATGTATGTAGATGTTGTGGAGTAGATGTGCCCTATCGTTTTTGGTGGAGGTCAAAGGTCACTGGTGATCACCAGAGGCCAAAAACTGAATTTCTGTTAGTAGCTGTAACTCAGTATCCGTTGTTCAAGCAGTGGCATCATTTTAGGATAAGTTAGATTGGTAGGAGGTGAAAATGTTGGTACATTAACCAAAATAATTGGAAAGGGTCAAAAGGTCAAAAAGTAATGTTTTATTGATATCTTGCCACTGAAACATTTTAGAGGGGTGGTGTAATGAAGATTTGTGTTCGTCTAAGTGAAATGCACGTGATGACCCCCCTTGACCTCACTTGACCTCATTTGACCTTTTGACCTTTGTGACTTTTTTGTGACTTTTTTGTGACGTCAAGATTTGTCTTGATCAGACGAACCAAAAAGGCTATTACACTACCCTCCTACAATGTTCGTTACTTGAGTTACTGACATTTAAATGACAGGCTAGTGTGTACATGTAGGTCATATGTAGGCCTATTGCAATGCCAGGTATGCGGTGCAATTACTCAATAACCAAGTAACAAAGTGGAAATAATGGAAAGTTGTGTTTGTCTAAGTAAAGTGCACGTGAAGACTCTTTGGGTCTTTGTTCAATTGGTTTAAAAGTCCAGCTGAAGTTTAATGCCTTTAGACAAATGCAATGTATAAAAGAAAAGAAGAATTATAACCCCCTCTCAGTCTAAAAGCAGTTTAGTTAACAATCAGGACAGTAATGCAATTATTATTAAAAACAACCTTTTCCTCACATACAGTATTGAATAAAGTTATTCACAGTGCAAGCTAAGATTCCAATTTCAATAGTAAAATATGAAAGCAGTTTCTCTTCTTTACCCCTGATTTTATCCTAGGGACTACAGTGCTGTTTCTAACACCCTCTTTAGGTTAAAAGGTCAAGTTGAAAGTCATTTATTAGATTCTACAGAGCTATGTTTGTTTCTTGGTCTTCTAGCCAAATTGTGAAGAAGTAATTGGTGGTAATAAATCACTATCGGGCTGCCTTTAGTAGCAGAATTGTGGGCTTTTCCTTATTTTTGCTTTTCAGGCAAACACATTGGGTAGTCTAAAGGACAACCATGACATAATTTCTAGTCATCCATCATAAATTTTGGTGGTCAGGAATGACCAGATGACTGTTAAATTTCTTTGGTACAGAAGAGACTGTGTTTATTTAAAATCAGTTTTGATCTACTTTGACTGTATTTGACCTTTGTGACTTCTTTTTAAGGTCTGGATTTGAATTGTTGAGATTGACCAAAAAGGCAATTAACTAACCTCCTATACTACCCCAAACTCAAGTAAATGACATTTTAGTGAAAGGTGATGAATGTATTTGTCGCATGGAAGTGGGCAGTGTGCAGTGTGATAATTTGAAAAGTTTAGTGTTCCATTTCTCTCAAACGGCAAGTGCTTGTATGATTTTGAAATTTAATGTGCCCCTATGTTTTTGGGTGATGGCCAAAAGTCATTGGGGTTAAAGGTGCAAATTATGCCTTACCTTGGGACTACCTTAATACAATATCATCTTTAATGCAAGGAACCATAGTGCCCTTGGGCTCTTGTTCATTTTGTCATAATGTGCTCATGGTAAAGCAGGTAGGATGATTATTATGTTTAGCACATGGATTTGATAAATTCCCTTCATGTCTGCAGTCATGCAAGATACTGAAACTGATGAAGAAGTGAGGGCTTTTTATTTTTGTTTCTTGGAGGTTTATGCCTAAACTGCTAATTTTCTGGTTTAGCAGCTTGTAATGTAGCTGTCGGGGTTCTGTATATCTTTGCCTGTTCCATTGTGTGGTTTGATGGAGGGCCAAAAACTTAAAAGGTATCACCCCAGACAACTTCAAAGGCTTGTTCTCACTTACCCTGCAGTGGTTGGTGTTACCTTGTTTACAAAAGACAAAACAGCAGGTTAACACAGTGTTTTCTAGCGTGTGTTCTCACGTACACCAGTTTGATTGATTGGGTAGTGCCACCATGGTAATAAGGTCAAGGATTTCACATGTAAATTACTATAAAATGTTAGAAAAATGGGTCATTAGCTTCATGAACACCTGTGACAGTGTATGATTTAAACAAACAAGGTGTTTTTAAACTGCAGAACCCTTCGTTCAAAGGTAGATCAAGACTTACGTACCCACCCTGCCTTAACCTGCTTTTTTACGTGACTCAAGTCGGAGAATAGACCACACTACAATTGTCTCACACTATTTATTTCTAGCCCTTACCACAACTGTCATAAACTCATCACTTTCCAGACATAATGTTAGTTTTGCTTCAGGGCATGCCCTGGTGATTGTACAAGGCCCTTATGTGTTATCAAAAGACCCTTAATACATGGTGGGTAATATGAGATACTCTGCATTTTATTGGTTTCCATGCATTCATGCTAAGGTGCGTGTGCACTGTGCATGGGTGTGTTTGTGACACTTAGCAAACACAATATCTAAAGATAGGAATGTCTGACAATTTTCAAACTTGGTACATACTGTAGATGTGCCATATTGAGAAGAAGGACCCTAATGTTTTGGTGGAGGTCAAAGGTCATCCAGGGTCAGCAGGGGTCTGAAAAGTCTGAAAACCTTGTTAATGTGATATCTCAAGTTAGGAAACTTGGATAGATTTGGTATGTCAATGGGTTATGGCCAGAAGATGGTCCCTATCGTTGATAGTGGAGGTCAAAGGTCATCTGGTTGAATTTGATGCCAATTAAAGAGCTGTACCCATTGAACATTTTTGTAGACTTCCAGTAAAGTTTTAGTTTGGGGTAATGAGTGACTGCAACAAAGAGATCCTAAAAGAAATAAATGTGAAAATAAATAAATGGAGTGGGGTCTCTAATCTTCAAGGGGAAGGAGGCTGTTTCTTACCCCACCCCATGTCCTCCTGGAATCATTCAAAAACTAAAGAAAAGAAAGGAATAATAAATGGTTAGATTTGGTATTGGTGAGGTCATTTTTTGTCACATTGTAATACTATTGGCAAAAATGACAATGTACACCACAACACTTCAAAGATGTTAAAGTTCAAGAAATTTCCTGATTTTCAGGAAGTTGAAAGTGTTGAGCAGAATCCTCATTGGTTTTGGCCAAGCTTAGTATTTAATTTTACTGCATGAATAAACTTGAAAAACAGCAAAAGATATTCATTTTGCTCCAATGCCTCCTCTGTAAAAAGCTTTCTCAAAGGAGAACCCTCCCCCTTAGATGTCTAACTGTCCTGACTAACAAACAAAGTTTCAGGAAGTGGACCTCTTCTTGGTTGACATCTCTGACTATTACTCTCAGTCCTTTGTAATTGCCTTTTGGAAAATGATCTACGAAAATGACCAATACTTTTTGGATTTTTCATCATGGTTGTAGTATTTTTACTATTGTAATTTCAGATTCCTTCATTGAATGATACCCTGAATATTTAACTTATTACAGCTCTTTTGTTTTCTTATCAGCATGATATAACAATTGTCAGTTTATTGAGTGCTATGGGTTTAGAAAATCATATCGCTCCACCATATGCATCTGCAGTTGGAGTTGAACTCTGGAGCTCAAACAAGTGAGTAGTAATGCATTTTATAAATTGTTATGTTTCTAAACCTTATTGTATGGATAATCTGAATTGAAAAAATAGACAGGTAATACTGAAGCGTGATTTCTAAACATTTGCATAAGCCCTTGCAGAAATAGAAATACTCATGCACTGCATAAAAATTTTTTCAACTGTTGTATAGGAAAACATAAATATAGTTTGCAAAGATATTACACCATTCTTGATAACATCACTGGTGGACTTTGGTTGGCAAATAACATGCCCAGAAACATATGCATGCATGTTAAGTTTTGCTGGTATTTAACTCTGGTGCAATTGTGCATGTATGTAGACAAACTAGTGCTTACTTGACATTTTTACATAAATATGAATGCTATCAACTCTGTGCCAACCATCTGTGATGTCATTTGTTTGTATTAAACATGAGTGACCTAACTACATTAATTGTATACAAG
Organism: Holothuria scabra; assembly: GCA_037179385.1. Lineage (NCBI taxonomy): Eukaryota > Metazoa > Echinodermata > Holothuroidea > Aspidochirotida > Holothuriidae > Holothuria > Holothuria scabra. Next base: position 346,908 of record CM074197.1, on the reverse strand, counting down.
TTAACTGTGTGTTGCATTGTGTTTTGCTATATTTTAGCCAATCACAGTAATGTCTATAATGTATGCCCACACATTCAAAACCAAACTGTGCTTAACTCATTGGTAACCAGTAACAGCATAAACTCACGGAAGGACAAGACTAAAAGTCAAAAACTTAAAGGGATATATTGTGTTTGTTTTACAAGGAAATTTCATCCCTTTAAAACCAACATTTACTAGCTAAGAGTGATAAAGACATTACAGTAGACTTTCAACATTTCAAAAGATGCAACTTCTACTCCTCTTGTGCATAATATTTTGAGGAGATGAAGCTATTGTTGGGGTTTATTGTTGAGACCAAATGATTTGACAATGACTAGAGCTATTGAAGCATTTGAAATGCAATATTTCCCTTTAACGTTACTTTCTTGATTCATACAATCACTTCATCTTAATTCAGGCCTCTTTACAATTGCTGTATTTGCCAAATGTACTTATCTCTAGTTTTGCTTGTGTCAGTGCATGCCAACTGTAGAATTAAGTTGCTGTAGTAGCATCAGGTCCGGTTCCATGAAAGCAGCTAATAGCTTTATTCATCTAAGTCCAAAGTTGATAAATAATGATCTTGACGGCAACTTTGCTCAGTGTCACAACAGAGTTAATGGTGTAAGGCAATGTAGAATAAATAGCAGCTGGCTTCTGTGTGTTTAGAGGAATGATATAATGACTGGAAATAGTACATGTCTGGATCAGTGAATGGACAACAATAATATGATAACAGTATTTACACAGCAGGTCTAAAAATTCACCAAGGCTATGTAGGCCATGGCTGCCTTAAATTTTGTTTTGCCCTTCGACAGGCATTTTGCACACACTTATTAAAGGCTGACGATGTGTCAGTCCAGCTGCTTTGCTATGTGTTGAACTAAATAATGAGTTCAATTCTTCATCATTTCTTTTTTGCAGGAGCAACCATAATGCAGCACATGTGAACTGATATTTTTTTTACTTTTGTATTGTTCCATTGACACACTATTCAAATCAACCATTCATAGCCTACTGTACAAGTTTTACATTTTGGCCTTTGATGAGAGAATTTTGGCCTTAGATGAGAGAATTTTGGCCTTTTTTTAACCAAGAAATTGTTGGTTATGAAGGCCATTTTGGGCTTAGAGTGGGAAAGACGAATTTTGAGGCCTGCACAGCATACTGTAACATACAATACGTGCAAAAGGAGTTGTCAGATCCTGCTGAAGTTATTATGATCTCTCCTGGACTGCCGTGAGAATATTCTTTTGCATACATCATTCTTTGCTCCACAAAGCTCTCGTATTATCACATTCTAGAACATCCTATTAAACAACACATATTTCCTGAGAGTTAAGTTCCAGCCACGATAGTTGCTATAATTAGTGCCTTAGGTTGGACAGTTTTTCCCGAAGAAAGTCAATTGCTCTCATGCAGTCATAGCAATTTCTTGAATGTGTAACCATAGAGGAACTACAGTTAGAGAGTCCTCTTTTCTCGCATTTCAATGGATTCGGTCTGGTATTCCAGATAAACTGTTCATTCCTTGTAACAGTGCCAAATGACTTGGTATTTGCTACTTGGAATTTTTGTTCATAATGATAATCTGTACTTTTCATGAAGTTATGCAAAATTTTTGCAACCTTTTCTCATCATGAATATGATCTAAGAAAAATATATTTGCCGAAATTTTGACTGCATAAGTCCAACTTAGGCAACTTTCTTACTTTTAGTAAATCTGACTTCTGATCTCTGTAGTACAAGTATAGATACGTAGGAATATGAACCCATGAGACAAGTAGAGTGCTACCAGAGTGTGTTTGGTAAAACAGTGTTGTGTATAAAAGACCCAGCAGTACAAACCGAGGGTCCTGAGTTTCCTGACATTTAATCACAAGATATTTGAGCAACTCAACAGTATGTTAAAAGCTGGAACTTGTTTGTCTGGTTGATATACAGAATTTCCTCTCAAGCATTGACAGGGAATTAACCCATCAGTGTTAGCAAAAATTCTGCCCATGATTCAATGCACTTCACAGCTCAGTGTGACTTTGTTCTAAAAGTCTATACTTTCAGCCTATTTTTAAGGTGAAACAGTATCAGTAACTGACAGTAACAGTTCCTAGTGTACCCTTCTTACAGAGCAGAGATTTTTAGGATAGCATTTGATCTACATAGATTATGGACAGCCATGCAGGAAAGAAGCACCTTTTGGGACCTTGGCTGAGTTTTGCAAAATTTAGAAAGCAGTTCTTTTTATGACATAATTATGAATTCAAGTGATCCGTTAAGTAATACAAATTACAGTGAAAATTTCTGGAAAAAGCTTTCATGTTTAACAGCTTTGCATTGTTTTTCCCAGGAAATATTTTGTTAAGGTGTGGTACCGAAATGATACATCTGTACCACCTTACACTCTCACATTGCATGGATGCGATGCAGAATGTCCTTGGAAACAGTTTGTAGATCTGACGAAGGACACTACTCTGGCTGAGGAAGACATCAAGAGGGCATGTGGTCTGGTTGAGGAAACAAACTTCTGTGAGTAACTTGTTAAAAGTGAAACAAACTCTGTTACCAAAGTTCTCTTGATCTTCATACAATACCTAGCTGGAACTTATTACGTAACTGTGCCTGTCGTACTGTTTTGATTAATGGCCCAATAATATACTATGATCAATTTGTGCATTAAGTCTTATGTTAACTATTTCCATACAATGATAACTGGAAGTATAACCTTAGTCACTTAAAAAAAAACATTTTAAATGACAAAACAGCATAAAATAGCAAATGTTTATACTCAAGGTATCCAAAATATTGAATTATTTCTGAAATTTTCTGAATACATTGTGGCTTCTGGTAGTAGTTACAGACAGGTGGCATGGTATTGATAATGCCTTTAAAGTTTACCAGGTATTGCAACCAGCCCCTCCCCTATAAACTATTTGGACACAGGTTTAGATTAGTATCAATCAAACCATATGTTTCTCATTTAAAGGGGCTCATTGAGTTGATATCAATAACTTAATGAGAGTGTTAAAAGGTTACTACCGTATGACAATGTTTAAGTTAGCATATTAAGTCAAACCTCTTTGAAAACATGTGTTAGACATATGAAGACCTTACTTGATAAATAAACTATGGCCCGTTATACTCTCTCTTTGATAATCATGTTTATCCTGAGAATGTGCTTTCAATTCTTTCCTCCTACTTTCTCTGACTCTTTTCTTCTTCTATCTCCTATCTGTCCTTTTTGTATATACATAATCTATTTTTTTTTATCTGGTAGATCTGCCTTGTGTAAGATTTGCTTTTTCATATCTTCCACACTTTTCTGTTGTAATTATTGTTTCTATATGCATTTTGCTTAACCCATTACAGCACACTCACTTCACACTCCACACTAAGTCTATGGGAACCTATTTTCTGTACTGTATGTGCCTAACGTCACTAAACGTTACCACCAAACGTTACCAAATTGTCGAAATTATCAAAAATTTCGACAAAACAATCTGTAAAAACTCACCCAGAACATCCCAGAAGTACTACCTAGCCATGTTTTGTTCCAAACAGGTTCACAAACCCTGTTTGGAATGGCTTTTTTCCACATTTGTAGCTCATCTTATGAAGATGATCTTGTCACCACACTGTTGCATATGATTGTCATACATATGTGTGGAACCAGTTCCACAAATTTGTTCCAGAATTTGCGGGGTTCCTTTTCTTTTAGCTCTCGTTACAGATAGATGGCGCTAATCGCATTTTGCTTAGGCTGGCAGAGATGCCAAGCCTGTGCTGAGTTGATTGGTGCGAAGTTTTTAAAAATCGACTGTACAATGACGGAGATACGATTTTTTTTCTGAGGGCTGTTTTTGGGGCAATTTTTGATGATTTTCGAAGGATTTTTCTAAAGTTAAAAAAAAGAAACCCAGACATGCAAAAATCTTTTCACTTTTTAGTATCTTGGATCTGTAAACTATTAACATAAAGTATAGTCGAAGGATTTTCATTTTTTTTTGTGCCCTCACGTTTTTGATTCCTTGCCGTAGGCCAAGGAATCTATGCGGTGGTGATGTCGTGTGTGTGTATGTGTGTGTGTGTGTGTATGTGTGTGTGTATGTATGTGACGCTTTGGCTTGTAAACACGATATCTCAAGAAGGGTAAGTATGACTAACCTCATATTTGGTGTGTGAGATGGTCATATTAAGTAGATGATCCCTATTGTTTTTGGTGGAGATCAAAGGTCATTTGGGGTCACGAGAGGTCAAAAGGTCAAAACCTTGTAAACACGATATCTTGAGAACGGTACATGTGACTATGCTCATATTTTGTGTGTGGGTTGGTAATATTGAGTAGATGATCCCTATCAATTTCCTTATAGGTCAAAGGTCATTTGGGGTCACGAGAGGTCAATAGGTAAATTCCTTAGAAATTGCTTGTAAACATGGTATCTCAAGAAGAGTAAGTGTGACTATCCTCATATTTGGTGTGTGCATTGGCCATATTGAGTAGGTGATCCCTATTGTTTTTGGTGGAGATCAAAGGTCATTTGGGGTCACGAGAGGTCAAAAGGTCAAAACCTTGTAAACACGATATCTCGAGAATTGTACATGTGATTATGCTCATATGTGGTGTGTGCGTTGGTCATATTAAGTAGATGATCCCTATTGTTCTTTGGTGGTGGTCAAAGGTCATTTGGGGTCATGAGAGGTCAATAGGTAAATTCCTTAGATATTGCTTGTAAACAGGGTATCTCAAGAAGAGTAAGTGTGACTAATCTCATATTTGGTGTGTGCATTGGCCATATTAAGTAGATGATCCCTATTGTTTTTGGTGGAGATCAAAGGTCATTTGGGGTCGCGAGAGGTCAAAACCTTGTAAACACGATATCTCCAGAATGGTACATGTGATTATGCTCATATGTGGTGTGTGGGTAGGCAATATTGAGTGGATGATCCCTATTGTTTTTGGTGGAGATCAAAGGTCATTTGGGGCCACGAGAGGTCAAAAGGTTAAAACCTTGTAAACACGATATCTCGAGAATGGTACATGTGATTATGCTCATATGTGGTGTGTGGGTTGGTCATATTGAGTAGATGATCCCTATTGTTTTTTGTGGAGGTCAAAGGTCATTTGGGGTCACAAGAGGTCAAAAGGTCAAAACCTTGTAAACACGATATCTCGAGAATGGTACATGTTATTATGCTCATATGTGGTGTGTGGGTAGGCAATATTGAGTAGATGATCCCTATTGTTTTTTGGTGCAGGTCAAAGGTCATTTGGGGTCACGAGAGTTCAAAAGGTCAAAACCTTGTAAACACGATGTCTCGAGAATGGTACATGTGATTATGCTCATATGTGGTGTGTGGGTTGGTCATATTGAGTAGATGATCCCTATTGTTTTTTTGTGGAGGTCAAAGGTCATTTGGGGTCACGAGAGGTCAATAGGTAAATTCCTTACAAATTGCTTGTAAACATGTAGTGTTGAGCCGATAACCGATAGGTATTACCGGTATCGGCCCATAATGGCGTTATGGGTAAGATATCGGTATCGGCACAAATGAAGGCGGTCTCCGATAATGGCAACCGATAACAAGTATTTCATCATTTCAACAGTAAAGAGGTAAAAGTTCTCGATATGTACCGTAAATAAAATACAGATCATTTTGTTGAACATAAAATATTCAACAAATTCATTGCAGTGAACGTACACAAACTAGATCAACTACGCCGCAAGCCCGCAGTTCGTAGTCTATAGAATATTTAGCGCAATCCCCATGGGCGTCTGCAGAAAAAAAGTCAGGGGGGCAAAATTTTTAGACGGGGGCAAAACCTCCCAGTCACCATGAATTGGCATGAAATGTGCGAAAATTTCAGCCCAAAATGCCTCCCAGATCGCCGGAAATGGCATTTCCAAAGCCTATTTTTGGCATGGAAACTTGGAAAAAACGTTTTGTTCGGGTTTTTGCTTTGCTTTTTATATGTTTTTTTTTCAAATTTTTGATTTTTCAGGGGCAAAAGCCCCCTTGCCCTTACCTGCGGACGCCCAAGGCAATCCCGATGTTTTTCATTTTGGAAGCAGTTCGTAACAAACAACGCTTGCTTGTTGTGTTCTTTCAACAATTAACGTACACACCCATAGCAGAGTGGACGCACCGTAATGTGCAATCTATAGCCAATTCGCTATACAAATCTGTTGTCCGTTTACGCAAGTCAAATTCTTCCGAATCCCGCGACAAATCTCAATGGAGTTTCACTGTGTGAATTTCGCCACGTGCAGTAACAGTAACTCAATGGGGATTTCCACCACTGTGTACAGCAGAGCGGCATGCTCAATGTTCACGATCGCGAACGTTCGATTGAAAGAGCTAACTCAAGAGACCAATGCCTGAGACAAAATGTACGATCTCATGAAGTATCGTAACCGCTTTTTACGCGCGTAGAAACGGGCACAGACAAACAAATGAAAAAACCCATACCGGACTGGATGAAGACATAAACTATGAACTGTCGTAACCAGCGAACGATCAGTGCTGTGTAAGGGAGTCTTATCATTATCAGCAGTATCCATGTACAAACACATTCTCTATACTGTAGTGTGTATGTATATGCTGAGAACACCTGTGGTATAATGTAGATACATTTGACGCTCGCAAGTTTTTTTTTCGTAGTAAAGCTTGGGGAATTACACTGTACAGTCCATACACATACCTGTAAATGTGGCATACTGTACTTGCGTCACGGCATATATGTTAAGGCGCACAAAAAAAAACTTTACAGTCTGGCTGTAGGTGACAAAATGTGTTTGTTACGAACGGGGTTTCTTGGCTGGCGCGTGTTTTACACCAAATACATCGTGATTGATTGCTTAAAACACTTCGTCAGAAAAACGGAAAATTTTTCAGGGAGACAAAGTAACAGAAACATGAAGACTTAGTTCAAAATAAGTTTAAGGTGCAGTAGTGATAAAATTGTAATTTTTCAATGATAACAAAACGTGTGATTACGGAAGATTTTTTTTTTTTTGGGGGGGGGGGGTATCGGTATCGGGCCGATATTAACTTTGAGTTATCTATTATCGGCAAGTTCCGATATCTCTGTTATTGGCTCAACACTATAAACACGGTATCTCAAGAAGAGTAAGTGTGACTATGCTCATATTTGGTGTGTGCATTGGCCATATTGAGTAGATGATCCCTACTGTTTTTGGTGGTGGTTAAAGGTCATTTAGGGTCACGAGAGGTCAATAGGTCAAAACTTAGTAGACACGATATCTCGAGAACGGTACATGTGACTATGCTCATATTTGGGGTGTGTGGGTTGGTTGTATTGAGTAGATGATCCCTATCGATTTTCGTGGAGGTCAAAGGTCATTTGGGGTCACGAGAGGTCAAAAGGTCAAAACTTCGTAAACCCAATATCTCAAGAACGGTACAGGTGACTGTGCTCATATTTAGAGTGTGGATTGGTCATATTGAGTAGATGATCCCTATTGATTTTCCCAAAGGTCAAAGTTCATTTGTCAACAAGTTCAAAGCCTGACAAGCTTTCCTGCACAGTCTTTCAAGAAAGGTCACTTGTAGGGTCCTGTAACTTTTCATGTAGATAGCACATAGTGAATACATGGTCCCAGAAGTTTTTGGTGGAGGTCAAATGTTATTTGGGTTCACAACGGGCAAGAGGGATCTCTATGTAGGAAGATTGGATGCCTTGCATGTGTACTTTGTGGGCACATTATGGAGCCCTGTTAATTGAAAAACATTTCAAAGCAATGTCAATGTGAAAAAAGGCCTTACATTTCAGTGGCAAGGAATCACGAAGCCTTTTGGCTTTCTGGTTTTTCTAAATTTTACGTATTTTTCCATTTTTTCGCTTTTTTTTTTAGGAGACTCATACAATCGGCAGGATTTTCCCAAAAATTCTTCGGGGACACCACCCATAAAAATTATTATTATTAGACAGATCTTTTTGTTCCCAATCATTTGATACAAAGGGGAAGGCTGTAGGATGTAAGGGGGTTGTTTTATGAATTCTACAAAATGGTAATATTTTTGGGGGTATGGATCGACCCCCTGTGCTGTATATAGTTAAGTGTTATGAAAGTGAAAATAAATGAAATGAAAGTTTCATATCCAATAGATGTGTAAAAATTTAAAACTTTGAATTTGTGGTGTCATGGCTTGTAACATTTTTTGTGCATATTTTGAAAAAGTGTCTGGTCACGGATTTTTGAAAAACCAAATTGAACTGTTAAGTACTCACTCATAAAACAGTTATTTGTATGTAGGATTTTGAGATTGTCTAAGTTTGTTCATTTGTCATTGGTATGTGAAGTAAATCAACAGGTTTGGAAAAAAACTGTTCTCAGTGAGCAGCTTTAACCAGGTATTTCATTGGCATTTGCCATGTTACTTACTTGAAAGACAAATTTAAATACCAATGGTATTTGTGAGCATTTAATGTCAGCCTTGATCATAGCATGTCATTTCACAGTCCTGCAGAGAGCATATTTTCACAAATTCTTACATTTATCTTTTCTTTTTTTCATACCTTTCTCCAGGGATTCCAACAATTATTGGTATTTCATTGGGTGTTTTGCTTATAGTCTTTATCGTGGCTTATTTCATTGCTGCTAGTCGGAAAGGAAGGACAGGCCATTCTCGTCTTGACACTCCAATAGATGAACAATGGTAGTGCATTTCAATATTGTGAGAGTACTTTCCATGATTTATTATGTTCACCCAATGTGGTCTTTCATGAATCAAGCCTAGCTTATAAATGGTGTATGGAAGGTTCATGGTAGACTACATGTTTCTTACCTCCACCTGGGATAGAGTGAGAACTATGTTTGTGGTAGGCTATGATAGCCTATTCTTAAAAAATAAGAAGTTGATTGTCATGGATTGTAAGGCTTACAAGAGTATTTAACTGTATAACAATGTGTGGCTTTGTTGATTTACTGTCATTGCTTTAGATAAAGGAGCAGTTGAACATTACAAATTATAGCATACTAGCCATGTTCTGTGAAATAATGCAATGCGTGGCTATCATTACTCATGAGTCTCACTGTAGTGATATCAGATTGCATTACCACCCAATATTTGTAAAAAATTCCTCTATCTTTGATCTGAAAGAACCCCAAGTTTGCCAGCATGTGTGAATATGTGATTTGTATTGCAGGGCTAAGAAAATGGAATGTACAGTATCCAATATTTGGTGACGTCTCATTGGCAGAGGTTTTATTCTACACATGTAATCAAATAAAAAACTGTCCATCTATCTGATATCACTTAATAACTACTATGAATTAGATTTTCATGGTACTGTGATCATTTGTGATGAGCTATAATGTACACCTGTTGGCAGATTTGAGGTTCTTTCTGGCCAAAGATGGGTGGCATGTTCATTTGCAAAAATTGGATTGTGTGGATTGTAATCCTATTGAATACTATTGAAGTGTGACCTGCAGTTATGATCCTAGTAAATGAAATAAAAAATTAATGGTGAAAACCAATATGAGGAGTGTTTGTTTGTGAGCCTCTCTCTTAAAAATTGTACTTCATCATGGGTCCTCACCTTACAGATAAAGAATACATTCAGGAAATATTATAAAAATGTAGCTCGTGTATAACTTATAATTTATTGGAACATTTTAAAAATCCTTTTTGGGTATGGTATGTTTGATTGACAGATACCTTTCTTGAGGAAGTAATCATCACAGATAGTTAGGGAAGGAGATCCTCCCCACCTTGTTGTCTGAAGGTATGAACATTACAGCCAACCTTAGGAACACCTGAAGAAGAAAGTCACCTATTGTATGTATTTCTACTTAGTGTGTGTTACCTGCCCCACCCCTTGTCCTTCTTGTCACCCCCTTGGACTTCCTTTGAAAATTTTTCACTCTCTACCTTAAACTAAGAAAAAACGTCAAAAGCAGAGGTATTTTTACTGCCGTACATGAATGAGATTGTTTGGAGATCTTCTAAAGTAGAGTAGATAAGTAGTATTATGTGATGGTAACTTGTCTTGAATTAATCCCATGTTAATCCCATGTTAATCCCATGTTAAGCCAAATCAGTACAGTATCTGCCAAAAATGCTGCTGTGCATTGCAAATTCAAAGGATGCAACATATATAAGTGGTGAACGTTTTTGTTTATATCTTCTGTTGTGAATTGTTTGATATTAAGCCTGCCACCATACAGCTACTTATATACTTTTATTTGCATATTAAATAACCATCAGTTTCCTGTTTGGAATGATTGGATTAGATGAAATCTGCCAGTGGCATAGCTAGACTTTTTGCTGGTGGGGTTGGGAGGGGGTGTAAGCACCTAAATTTTTCTAAAGTGTGAACAGAACTGTATTGGGAATGTAACTTGCAGTGAGTGCTGAGGATTTAAGTTGCTCTTGACAAATGTTTGTAAATATGGAGCTTGTATTGCAAAAAGAAAATTTAGATTCTGCACTTCCTGTGAGGAAATTTGGGGGACTATTGAAAATCTGTGTTTCCAATCTGAGACAGCATGTTGACTAAAGATCTTTGTTGTTACATAACATTACATCAGAAGTATGTTGAGGCTTCCCAGAAATATTCAAAATGCTTCTGAAACTTTTTTGCCTTTTGCAGATAAAGTATTTCAAAATTAAGAGGCTTTATTGAAGAAAGTTTAGGGAAACAGCACTAGTGGGGCTGGGAAAAGTTTACAACTAGACTGAGTTATGAGCAAAAACTTATTGCACCTACTGCATAAGAGATTGCGTTGAAAATTTTGCCTTTTTAAAACCAATAATTACAAATCTGGAGCTTTTATTTGAAAGCCTGGAGTTGAGAATTCCAGGAAGGAAAAGTCAGGAAAACCACACTGTAGGTGACAAGTGTCTGAAATGTGAAATTTCCAAATTTTACCTTTTTTAAGTCAGGGAGGGCAATTGCCCCCCCCCCCTTGACCCTGAAGCTATGCCACTCTTATTTGTGATAGTTATCTTAAATGGGAGAGAGGGCTGGTGAGAGGTAGTAGAAAGGGGCTTCTGGCATCTGGATATTCCCTTGCTCAAGCTTACCACCAGTCATCAAAAATTGTAGTGCAAATTTGATGTATGTTTCATAAACTTTTTGATGTGTGAAATAAAAGTTATACTTTTCTCAAAGTTTTAAATGTTGTAAGAACTATTTAGCGTTGATCAACTTATTGTGTAAACTTTGTAAGGTTCACATCTCTCTAACCAGAGTACTAAAAGACATTTAATGACTGGTTAGTCAAACATCTACCATTTTGTTTGGTTAAATGTCTTAAAAAATGTTTCATATGTAAATGTTTAAAAATCTTTTAACAAATGTTCTGTAAACCATTTTTCAGATCTTTCTGTCATGTATCTAGATTTTTAGGAAATGTTACAAATATTTTGGGAAATGTTACAATTTTATGCAAGGTTTTTTGGATCAAAAATATTTAAAGTGTTAAATATATATTTGATGTATAAGTCTGCAGGGTGGGGCAGTCTTTCAAATTAAGTGCTCTATCACCTTGGAGATGTTGCTATAGAAATTGTTTGAAGGGTTGATCCCTTTTACCTTTGCATGGGTGGTTTGCAAGTGAGAGAACTTTGGTCATATTGTAAAAAGATGTAGGGTTATGTAACATTTTTTATAAGCAATGCATGCCATTAAATATTTGGTCAAGGTAAATTGATATTATTCTATTTTAAGTCTAGTTGGTCTGACCTTTGTTCCTGGCTTTAACTAAAACAGCCTGAAATTTGTTTTAAAGGTGCGAACACATTAATTAAGTTTAAGGGTGTGCATTTACACATTGGGGGTCTTGTATACTCACCCTGAAGCAATAAACTGAGATTGTTTCTGCATAAGGATGTTTAGACAGTTGTGGGAGGGGCTTAATTATAAGTATTTTAGGAGAATAGGAACTGTTCGGGGTGAGAGGATTAGGCCATAAACCCAGCTTGATGCCACAGCTTTTTTCCAGTTGTGGGGCCCCTTGAAATTATGGCAAGTAGTGTCATTGTTACTTTGGTCTGGTAGCCTCTCTGGAGACTAGCCAGTAGGTCTTTCCATTTAAAGTATTACATTATTATATTTGCTTTACATTGTTTGCCCACCGACTAATGCTCATTTACTTCATTTTAGCAATTGAGAATTATCTTGCATCACAGTTGTAGCATGTATAAATGTTAAAAGTCTTTGCCAAAAATGCCAAATTTTTTTCTTTTTTGGCAGTATAAATGAAGTGTCATTATTGATTGCTACAACTCACTGTGTATTTCCCATTCATAATGACATAAGCTAAGTTGACTAAGGGCAGCTCCAGGGCACCCCCATCCTTTGTTACAATTAATGTATTTGCAGAGAGTATTTGCAAAGTGGGTGTAAAATGTTTGTTTACATTTTCTACGGCAAAATATTTTTCAACCTCCCAAAGAAAATGGTACTGCATATTGCCAGTTTTATTGGCTGCCATTTCTTTGTCTAAGATTTTAAATGAATCAAAGATCATTGCAACACTTCTTTCTTTTCTGCCTTTAAAGTTAAAAACTTATTTCTAAGAAGTCCTATAATGTGGAATTTAAAGGTTAAACAATCATGGACTGTGTATAAGATTGACCTCAGGACCATGGCTGTATGGGATAGGGGCCGAGGGCTGAAGCCTCCCAAATGGCCAAAAGGTTCTGAATTAGGCACACTTTGGTGCCTCAGTTGGGCAGCGTTTATGCCCTGGTTGTGGATATGGACTTGACGAAAATTCACCTTGAGAGAAGGCATCCCATATGGCCATGCCCATGCCCATGGACCATTGGTTAGACCATTGCCTATTCTAATTCTGTAATTTAAAAATATTTTTTGATTCAAATTAAACCAAAAGGAGGAATCAAAAGGGCCCTTAATAGAAAAAAAGGGGTGAATATTTGACCAGTTTAGGTCCAATATGATCCAACTTTCCATTCAAAATGATCAAATTTTTTGTTCAAAATGAACCAAATCTAGTTGATTGTGTGATCTTGTTTTGAATAAGTGCCCATTAGAATCTTTTTCTCTGTACAATTTTAGCAACACGTTTTTACAGTGGTATTTTTTACCAGAAATAGCTGAATGTTAAATGCCTGCAAAACGACTCCTTGATTTCATTCAACATTCCATACTATTGTTTGTATTGTTTGTTTCCAGTATAAAGTTAGGGTGTCTGCTTACTGCCTTTGACATAAGCTGTTTACTGTAAAGCACCAAAAATTTGATAGCTACTGTAAAGTGAGGCAGTCGAGTTGGGACTCAAACATGTTCTTTCAAAATTAGAAAGACTCGTCCCACCAACTTCCTGTAAATGGACAGACCATACTGCAGGGTAGATCTTGGTCACTACTTGATCACTACACTAGTCTAAGTATATGATTTGTATCAGAGGAATTAATCATTTCCTTCTGTCACAATGACACACAACATTTATCGGTCATGTGTACAAAAAGCGGGTTGGTTGTTGAACAAATATGGCCTGCTGAGTGCATTAAATTAAAACTCCTAACAGGAGCATAGCCAGGAACTTTTCAACAAGGGGGTGAAACCTGTTGGCATACAATATCTTAATGTAGCACTACCATTAGTTGGTGTACAGAAAATTTTGTTCGGTCAAAAATGCCTCCTAGATCGCTGGCAGTTACCGGTTGTACCTTCACCTTTGCCTACTTGGTTGTGCGCCCTCTATAAGGATGGGAGAGGAGCTTACAGGGAGGCAAATCTCGATCAGTTCTCGATTAAGAATGACCATCCTAAAAGGAATGTCTGATTAAGAGTCTATTGGTCCAATATAAAAATTATTCAGATCAAATTTGGGATTGAAATCAAAGCATTGTGACTGCACCTTGAAGATGACTGAAAATGCCAAATTTTGCTTTGAGAAGGATGCTATATTAATGAGAGCGTGCTCAAATCGAGTTTTTCCATATGTGCATGTGCAGGACGTAAAGTGAGTCAGCCAGAGCATATCAGATTACTGTGTCCTCATAGTAAGACTAGTTCAGGGTTTTTACTTTGAAATATTTGAAATGTTGTTTACAGAGTTTCTTTCTTGTTAGTAAAATTTGAAAGATCACATGTAATCAAGTTGGTTTTGTGCAAAATTTGTGAAAGAGTATATACTGCCATTTATTAAACAAAATAAATAATTTTCTACACAATTTGTGAATTTGAGCCCTCAGTGTCCTCTCATTTGAAAACATGGTGTAGCCCTTGGTTTATTCTAACTAGTTTTCTCTTAACATATATCCTACCAGTGACGAAAGGGGATAAACTAATGCAGGGGTCTCAGATGAAATTTTGAAGTGGGAGCTAATCACCCGAAAGCAGCCCAATATTTTTTTTTATAATAGCAATGAAAGGCGGCCCAAAATGCCTACAGCAGAGGAAAAAGGACTAAAGCCCCTGCCCCCCTAGCAGTCCAAGTGATTCCAATGCAAGTTACATGATGTAGGCATAGGAAGCGGGGGATGTGTGGCCCCCAGTGAAAAATGAGGAAACGGAAACATGCTTTCGCCCACCACTTCCTGGGTCAGAAAACCCCCTTTTTCATTTCTCTAAATTTCAAAGAGGGCAAAATTTTCACTTTGCGCCCCTCAAATTTTTATTTTGAAATGCAATAATGCTCGCTCATAGATCAGTTTGGTAAACTTTTCCGAGCTCTAGGAATTGCACAATCGGACATGATATTTACCATGTTTGACCCTCAAGAGACACCAACTGCTAAATTGCTATTTTTATAAATTGTTCCTCATAACATTCCAAATTTTCTCAAATGTAAGCTCTTAATTTTGAAATTCTTTGTCTAAAAAAGACAATAAAGTTTGGGTAACTTTGTTTGAAAAGTCATCCGAGATTTCAATTCGCATGCCTTAGATAGCATTATGTAGCAACAACGATTTTCAGTCGTCGCTGAGCACAGCTTTGCCGAAGACGTGAAGACTTCTCGGGAAGCAGTGAAAGTTTAATCATGTGTAGTGACGGTTCTTTCATCCAGTCTAGAATGAAGCCATACATGACAGACCAATAAAGTAAATGGTCACGTATTGTCCTTTAGTGGAGTACGTAATAGCTTCGTCGGGAAGCAGTGAAAGCTTTGGTTTCGTGGCAGGGTCGGGAGGACTTTAGAAAAAAAGTCGTCTTGCAATCCGGTTGAGTTCCCGAAGGAGATTGACGTTCCCGGTTCTCCGCCGGGCTCGTTCGATCTCTCAGGGAAGTCTGGTTTTCGTTGCTTGTAAATAACATAACATAACAGGTTGAAGGGCAAAGGAGGGCCAAGGCCCCATAAGATGCCCTGAAGTCCAAGCCCTAATCAAAAGTCAAACCACCAAAGCTTGACAACAGCCCCAAACAATCAGATTCTACCACAGCCATGGAAAAACTTGTCAATGTTAACCTTAAAGCAGTGAACTGACGGGGAGTTAACTACCCAATGTGGTAGACAATTCCACTCGTCGACAACTCTATGGGAGAAACTAAACTTCCTAATGTCAAGCCTTGCAAAAGGCTTTTCAAGGTTTTTACAATGCCCACGCACCCGAGAATTACTTTGAACACGTGTTTTGATAACATAAATTGAGTCTTTCTGTACTCACCTTGGAGCAATAAACTAAGGATTGTATCTGGATGAGGATGAATTTCAGACAATTGTGGGAGGGGCTTAAGTGAGAAGGTTAGGTAAAATTGGTACTGTTTGGGGTGAGAGAACTGGGCGTTTAAAGAATCACACGTGAAAAAATCGGAAAATTTATGTGCTTAAGTCCCCTTTCCCTTTAAAAGGTCTGTTTACCCCCCCCCCCCCCACCCGCCCTCGCTGTTTAGCTAGTACTTGCAAGCCTGAGAAATGCCATTTCCAACTGTCTGAGGGGTCCCAATTTTTCGAAATATTCTTAACGCTCCGCGCATCTGAAGGTGGCGCTACCCTGAGATAGCGTTTCGAGCAAGACTTCATTTTTCATGCAGGGAATCATTGGCCTACCGTACTCAAATGCTCTCATATACATATCTATCACCAGATACCTTTCAACCCTTTAAGTTGACTAGTCTGTGTTTAAAGATTCTTTGTTATTGAAGTGTGAAAATCTTATTAATGTTCAATATTTGCAAAGGGCATGGATAGGCCTATACTGGAAAATTGTTGTCTAGTGTAGCAAGGCTACAAAAACCGAATATTTCCACCTTTTTCAGTGGACTGTTTGTTAAATTTGAAAAAAAAAATGAGTTATGACCTTTTTTATTTGAAAAAAAAAAAAAATCGTTCTTCGTCGTAGGAAAAAATTTGAAAACATAAGCGTCAAAAATGTACTTTTCGGTCAATGGGGTAGTGTGAGGTGCATAGTCCAAAAACTTATTAGTCTCCCTTTATCTGTTTATGGAGAGAAATGACAACATAACTCTTTCAATAAAACATGGTTTAAAAGGTGATCTCCATGAGTAACTAGTTGAACTATGACATTTTCCTTCTTCGCATTGCATTCACCCCGGTTCTGTGATGTATTAACCCTTTACCGTTGTGCTCCGATCTGGGCATATTTGCGCGCCTCTGGAGTGGGCGGAAAAGCGGACGTAGCCCGCCCCGCATCGGCTTCCGTAGGCCATTGAAACAGGCCACGTGAACTTACAGTAAAGATGCGTGACAGCCGAGCTCTCCGCATGGGTCCAAAAGGACCCAAACAACGGTAAAGGGTCAAGGTTGGGTTCACTGCATGTATTAAGAGAACAGAAGTGTATAACTGTCAGACTGTAGCGGAATCAAGCCTACCACCCCTTCGTCCCTCTTTCTTCGTTATCTGGTT
Organism: Holothuria scabra; assembly: GCA_037179385.1. Classification (NCBI taxonomy): domain Eukaryota; kingdom Metazoa; phylum Echinodermata; class Holothuroidea; order Aspidochirotida; family Holothuriidae; genus Holothuria; species Holothuria scabra. The sequence goes on along the minus strand of CM074197.1, from coordinate 330,084 downwards.
CCTTATCAACATTTGTCTTCGAACCCGGAGAAATGCAAGCTTCACGGTTAATGGGCACAAAAGTCTTATTCAGAGCCGTATTTATACAATTCCACTCTGATTACCGGAAAGAGGGCGGAGTGGCAGAGTGATCATCTCCAGCTGTTGTGTACCAATGTGTTTTACATGTGCACGGGTTGCACGATTTCGAATCCCGTTCGATTTACGTGAGGGTGCCTCCGGCTGTCCTCTCACTTGCCATAGGCTTAGCGAAGGACGTATATCCTAAAAATTTTGGTCGAACATGCTTCACACATCGAATGACATGTCAGGCCCGTTTGAGCTGCCTATATGTTTCCCCCATAGGTGGGAGGGGGAGGGGGAGGGCACGGGGGCACTTTGCCCCCCCCTCCAGAACTTAGTTTTTTACGACTTAGTCCGGTTGCTTTTGCCACAAAAATGCAAGCTGGAACTGACAGAGCTACGCGAGTGATACTTAATCAAGTTGTTTAACGTTTGAACAGGTCATACACTGCATTGAAAACTAAATAAAAACAATTCTTCCAATAAATGTCTCAACGCTGTTTGTTTTTTTTTTTCGACACGCTTCGCGTGTACCCGTTTTAAATATGTCAGGATTCGGGGTTGCTTCTTGTAGAACACCCCTTCCATTGTCACTGAAACTTAGCACCAGTGCCCGGGTCGTACACAGCTGAAGGGCTACCGTAACTAGTGAAAGGGGGAGGCAGGGAGGCGGTCGTCTTCTGGACCCTTCTCTGCCCAAGTGCCCCCAAGCTTTCTGAAAGGACGATGATCTTGTTTGTCCAGGCTAATCTGGAGCTCCACTCTTTTTCGGCTGAAGTGAAAAGGGGCCCACCCTTTCTCTAATTTCCATTTAATTTCTCTGTTGAGATGATTGTCTCAAATAGTCCATTTTCAGCGTATTCTGCGCGTCCCATCACGGATAAGGACTCTATAAAAAATCTCATGGAAAGGACTCTATAGGAAACCAACGGTACGTTTTTGCCAAGTACAAATATCCTCAGGGGTCACCCTTATTCAGCTGTAGTGAAAAGGGACCACTCTTTGTCTAATTTTATTTCAATTTCACTATTGAGATGAAGTAAAGATTCATTTTGTCGGCGCGCTCCGCGCGCCCGTTTACAGGTAACGGCTCTGTGAAAGTCACCTGAAAAAGACTATATAGGAAACCAGAGTATGTTTGTGCTTCAGTAAGAACGTCTTTAGGGGGCCATCGTTATTCGGCTAAGGTTAAAAGTGGCCCATCCTTTCTCTAATTTTCTTTCAGTTTCATTACTGAGATGTCTTAAACGTTAAATTTTTCGGCGCGCGTAGCGCGCCCCATCATAGACAAGGGCTGAATTCACATCGCACGAAAAGCCCCCTAGCTTTCTGAAAAGAAGATCTGGGGCACCAAGGAGGGAGCCCCTGAAGAACCTCAATTTTGAGTAATTCATGCTCCCTCCCCGCACCCTCTGCAATATCGATTCCTGCCGACTTTAATCATACGGAGTAAGGATATTATTGCAGAAAGTCAAATTGTGATATTTGTGTTCTGTTAAGTGCCCATCTTATGTAATTTAAAGTTGAAGGTCAAATGCATCATTTTAATGCGTACAATTCCGTAAATACCCAGGAGCTTCCGGGGGCTTCGCCCCCTGGACCCCACCAGGGCCCCAAGGCGGGCCCCTGGACCCCACGCCGAAAGGGGGAGCGCTTCCGCGCTCCCGCGGCGCCTTCGGCGCCGCTTGGTCGTCAGCCCAAATTTTCCCCCTGTTTCAGAGATCAAATCCCGCCCCTCGTTGCCCATCACCTCAAAACCCTGCAAAAACGTCTCTTGAATAGCTCAATTCGTTTTCAAGAAATATGATTAGGGGCAGGGACGTCGATTGGGTTTTCAGAGTGGTAGGACATCTGGCCTAATTTTTCTCCTGTCCTGGTAAGTTGTGAACAGCGACGTAGCGAGACATTTTTGGGGGACGGGGGAGGGGGGGGGGTGAAAGGGGGTGGACAAGCATTCAAATTTTACGATTTTTTGAGTATGACCACCACTGCTGCACTTCGGACACACATTCTAAGTGTACCACAACACACTTACTCATACATATACATTAGCTACCGAGAGCAGCCTTATGACGTCAGAACTACTGACCAACCACATCAGCTGCAGTCGAGTTTCATGGAGAGTCCAACAAGTGCCGGACAGCATGATCTCCCCAGAACCACTCTAGCTCTCGCTCACTCCGAGTCAACACCAACTTCTAGTGACCACTACTCTAGCCAGCCACAACATAAGGACGCTGAAGTAAGCCAACGGCTTCGCTGTAACCAGCTACCTTCGTGGGTATTTTTATTTAGCCAATTAGGCCCATTCTACTAGAAGTTTGCTACTCGAAATCTCGGAGTTAACTTACACCGACTTCTCGTGTCCGTTTCGAAGCACGTAAAAAGCACCCTATTCGTTCCACCAACACGGACAGTCTCGTGAGTCGGGCAGCATCTGGCAGCTCGACATTTATTACTTTACTGGGACTGTAGTGTTGAGTGGAGCCATAGTGCCGCTGTTTTATCAGCCAAGAATCGTTCGAGAGGACGCGAGGTTCCGTTGTGACGCCATATTATGTCAACGGTATTGACGGAGCTGCACAGAACACAACCTGAGATGAGACTACCCAACTTAATTTGTCATCTCTAACACCTCCACTAAAACACTGTAGGAGGACCGCAATTTGCGGCGCGTGAAGCGCGCTGACATCATTTTGCCATTTTTCAAATATTTGAAAATATGGAGCTTGTATTGCAGAAAAATTTGAATTCTGGGTTTTTTGTAAAAAAATTAGAAAAGTTGGGGGATTACTGAAGAATTTCCATTTCATATTGGCAAATCTGAGATTAACGGCGACCAAAGATCGTTGTTGCTACGTAATGCTATCCAACCCTTACGAAATAAGGCACTTTGACGAAATTTTTTGACTCAAGAGCTCATATTGGAGAAAATTTTGAATTTTATGAAAGAAAATTCATAAAAATAGCACTGTAGTTACGAATGTCACTTGATGATCTGGTGTCACATATAGCAAAATTTCGTTTTTTCACTTACTAAGTCCAGAGCTCGGAAAATTTCACTCAAGGTATGAGCGAGCACTACAGCTTAGGTATCGCAATTTGTGGCTTTCGGAAAAGAAAAGTTTGCCTCTTTGAGACGAATAATGATGAATGTGGAGCTTTTAATAGGGAGATTTCGGAATTTCATGAGTTGTCAAAACCACACATGTAGACTGGTTTCACAAATAGCAAATTTCCGAAATCTTCATTTTTCAGGACCGCCTGCCCCTGTAGCTACGTCACTGGGTGTCTAGGTGAAGGGGCCCAGATGCAAAATGGTGCTAAATGTTTCAATGTTATGAGTTACTTGGAAACTCTAAAGTTTTCAAATCATGATCTTGAAAGTGTGGATAATTACTTCAACGGAATATACGGTCAATTTAAATACCGGGTGTACTCTGTAAGTAATTAGAATCACAACGAAAATTGTCATAGTTTGCGAAAGATTTGTGCAAAAGTTCTAACAGTAAGAAACCATTTGAAATGGAAAGAAGGTAAAATAAATCCATCACTTGATCGAAAGCGCACTTCAATCTACTACGGGAAAATCATAGGTGTGGCGGAATGGTACCCACTGGTACAGTGCTACTGAGACACCGTTCCATAGGCCTACCCGTGTAAGATTGTTGATACAAAAAAACATTAAAATATGTTTTTTTTTCGAACGACACCTTATCATACACTATCTGCAGACATGGAGGTGTACCGCATATTCCTGAATGAAGTCTCTTGTCTAGCAAACGTCAGTGTGATTTTACTTCTGTGATAATGGTCTAAATACGAAATGGTCGAATCGCTATACAAAGGAACGATTAGAGCGTGTCGAAATTTTGCATTAGAAATCATACAATTTTCTAAAAACGTTGCATGCAGACTGTGCACCGAGACATTTTCAGTTTCCTTTAAATGCGTTTGCCAATTTCAGCCTGTCAGGCTAGTCATTCACTAAAGACCACAGATTTCATCAAAACATAGCAGGGAACAATTCATCTTCTTAATTTCATATTCCTAAATATTGTTCTCCTTCATAACCACACCTGCTGCCCCAGCGGCGTGCGCAATAGGGGGACCGGGGATATGCCCCACCTCTGTATGTAGTCGGGAGAAACAACCCAGTCGGGGGAATTTACACGGGAGCATTTCCCTTTGAATCGATCTCCACCTCCATATCAGTCAGGGGATGGACATATACTTCCCCCACCTCAAAAAACCTGCGCACGCCACTGTGCTGCCCTATACGTACGAACAATCGACATAATCATAGAGACCGACGGATAATGTGTGTTTGATATGCAAGTGAAAAAAAGAACATCACTGACACTGCAAGCGCGCGGAGCGAGCGAAAATTTGTGGAATTTGCAAAGTAAACGTGGAATTATAAAAACAGAAAGCTAGTCGATCGTAATTGGTAGAGGACACCTTTCATAACCTACATGTATAGTCTTTTGGTAGTACCTAATTTGTAAGTTTTATGTCACAAGTGGGGGGGGGGGGCTCTTACGTTAGTGTCCCCTACACTAAAAAAGCGGGGGACATGTCCCCCCAAATCGACGCCCCTGATTAAAGGACAAGCGCCCTCCGTGACGGCGCCAGTGGATTGATTAGCTAAAAGTTTTCTTTGTTAGTCAAAGATTGGTGTATTAACACTTATGGCACTATGGACGGCATGAGAAGCATTTGAACTCTCAGGTTTTGTTCTTATCCCCGGGCCCATTGCCCCAATTGAGGTCAGATATGTCAAACATGAGAGGTAATTTTCACTCAGAGCTTACGTCGGTTTCTCCATTGGCCCCGTAGGAGCTTTTCCCTGGACCCTACTTGCATTACCGCGCGCTTCACGTTGTTTCGCTCAGGATAAAATCACTACAATCAAGAACGAGACTGACCGTGACAATGTGCGTCCGTCACGATATGACTATATCATCAAGTGTGTAGAAATACGGGAAAAAGGACTGTTTCTTACACAACCTTAAACTCGATGAGTGAAAATAGGGCTAACTATTTTTCTGAAGTACATAAGACGGAAAAGACATCATTACCCCCTACCTAGACGTATTGGAACACCCACTGATTGTTTTAACCCTACCTAGACGTATTGGAACACCCACTGATTGTTTTAACCCCACCCAGACGTATTGGAACACCCACTGATTGTTTTAACCCCACCCATACGTATTGGAACACCCACTGATTGTTTTATCACCACCTAGTAGACGTATTGGAACACCCACTGATTGTTTTAACCCTACCTAGACGTATTGGAACACCCACTGCTTGTTTTAACCCTACCTAGACGTATTGGAACACCCACTGATTGTTTTAACCCCACCTAGACGTATTGGAACACCCACTGATTGTTTTAACCCCACCTAGACGTATTGGATCAACCACTGATTGCTTGAACCCCACTAAGACGTACTGGACCAACTACCGGTTGCTATATAGTGAAATAATGTCGCGAAATTTCATAGACATGCTACACAGACACATTGAACAATTTAACCTCCGTGGCTCTGAGGCTGGCTTCAATACAAATAGCACGCGTGTAACACGATGGCGAGAGTTGCACAAACCGATTGCCTACCAGTACTTTCTTGTTGAGTTTTTAGAAGTACCTCGGATATATCCGACTTGAATTAACCCTTAAGTATGCACAAGTACATTTGCGAAGGCTAATAATCAATACCACAGTCACATGTTAAGAAGAGGCAATCAGGGAGTCTATCCAAAGCTTATTTTTTAACCTCCGCTCAATATTTTGTTTGATTTAGTTATTCTATTCTAACGCTTTCGAATTTATCGTGCTATTGTCCCGTTTTGAAATCAACCATTCGTCTGCATTCAACTATGTAAGTATTTTTTTCATAGTTTCTTATGGTAGCAGACGGCTCATAGTCCTAAGAAACTTGTTGTTACACCCTAGCAGAGTAGCCCTACATCTCCGCCTATGACTTTCAGTTTGTAAGAACAGCGTCCATTTCCGTAAGAATAGGTTATATATTACCAATAGCGTTAAACCCATCTAGAATTTGCCATTTGGACGTGACTGAAAAGTGAAATTCTACAGTATATTTGTAAAGTAGAAATTTCGTTAATTTTTCCTTTATTGTGTTAGTTTAACAATTCCTCCTTTCAACAGACAAAAAAATGGCGGCGATTGCATTCTACCTTGCCGTAGCCTGCGTAGTTGCATCGGCTGCTTTCTTCATAAGGAGTAGACTTCGCCGATGCACTATACCTGGACCAAAGGGGTGGCCTTTCGTAGGCATCTATCCTTCGTTGGGTCACGAAATTTTTAAAGACTTTGCCAAACTGTCCAAGAAGTACGGTGACATCTATTCCTGTCGGTTGTGTACTGCAGATGCTGTAGTGATAAACAAGTATGAACTGGTTGATGATCTTTTTCGAAAGCGACAAGGGACTTTTAATGATCGCTTTATTAAACTTCCTGATACTTTGGATATACCCATCGGTGAGTTGACTTTCTTCATATTTCAGAAGAAACTAGGGACAAGATAGAAAATGTTGTGAAATAACGTCAAATTACATGTACTGACTACAAAGTGTGAAACTACACTTTAAAAATTAAAATAGTGAAGTTTCACTCTTTAGAAGAGTAAAAGTTAAAAATTTCACTCCGAAAAAGTGGAAATTCACTCCAAATCCCGTGACATTCACTCCAAAACGAGTCACATCCAATCCAAAACGAGTGGCATTCACTCCAAAAGAGGGCAGTTTTTTCAATCTTAATGGAATCCCTCAGGACCACTCTTAAAAAGGAGTGACACCTGATGACACTCGTTGAAGAGTGAATTTTCACTCTTCTCGAGTGAATTTCACTTTGTGTGGAGTGAGTTTCCCTATTCTTGGTGTGGATGAACACTATAATGGAGTGAATTCACACTTTTCACTCTATTAACCTAAACAGTGACTAAATTCACCCTTTGGTTTTTAGAGTGTAATATCTATTTGCTTGCTACGGTGGCACAGGTCCCAGGTAACAAACAAACTAACATGAACCACATATTGGTAGAACCTATGAGGGAATCATTCAATTTTGCCCACCCCCCCCCATCATGTGGGGCAGGGGCGTAGCCAGGATTTTCTTGTGGGGGGGGGCAAAGTCGACTCATCGTCCCCAATCTTGACCGACAGGACTATCTAAGCGGAGCGCCACCATCAGTTAGCGTGGAGAAAATTTTTGGTTTTAGAAACCCCTCAGATGGCAGGAAACGGCACTTCCCGAATGTTTTATGCTGCATGTTCCCAGCCTGGAAATATGGATCTCATTTCTAAAATTTGTCAATTAATGCAAAAAATGAAAAAAAAAAAAAAAAACAGTCTATGAAAAATGTTAATACATGTTTTTAAGCGGAGCTCTACCATCGATTGGCGCGGAGTGTACCAGGAAATTTTTGGCTTTACAAACCCCTCAGATGGCCGGAAACGGCACTTCCCTAGTGTTCTAAGCAAGATTGTGTTCAGCCCGACTTCGAATTTTTCTCCACTTCTTAATTGGAGCACTTGTCAAATATTGAGGAGCTGAACATACCTTTAGCCCCCACTTTTCCATTTTTCATCGCTGCCACTGGGGTGCGGCATTTTCTTGAGGGAGCGAAGCACCCAAGTGAGGAGCCGAGCGACCGAACGGCGAGAGGACGTGGTTTTCCCCTTCCTACCCCAAGGAGATTTTGCAATTTTACATCAAAATTGAGCGATCTGGTGAACACCTAAGGTGGAATTTTTGGACATTTTCAGTCTTGTATCAATGTTTTCCTTATTCCCTCAAGAGTAAGCATGTGGCTGTAAGAGGGTTACTGTACGAGTCAATGGGGCCCTAGGGAATTGTGTTGCACTGAAACAAAACAGCTACTCATAAGGCTTACATTGGCTAAACCGGCGGAATTGACATTTTGCCCTGAAAAACGCCAAAACTCCATTTAAATGAAAAAAAAAATAAAAAAAATTATGTCTGGGCGGGAGTAAGTGCGAACCCCCTGGCTACGGGCCTGTTCTCTGGGTGTCCCCCTCCCCTTTTGGAATTTTTTGCTGTCTCGAAGGGCTTACATGCAATATTGCGCTATATTTTGTTCTTTTTATACTAGATTCCAGTGTTCTCCACAGGGGGTTTTAGAGGGGCGACACGCCCTCCTAGTGAAATTGGCCGCCCCTCCAAAATAGTTGCCGCTCGCCAAAAAATGCAGCTTCCATTTTTAGTTCATTGCTTAGTTACACATATACAAATCATACTGGAAAAATGTGTCTTCCCTCCAGGCTTGGCGCCAGGATTTTCCGAACGAAGGGCCACTCTCCGAACGGGGGGGGGGGGTAGCGACCCCAAGGTGGGTAGCGACCCCAAGTCCCGACAGCCAGGATGCCATCGATGTGTTGGTGAGGGAGATTTAAAGAAAACCTGTGCACTATACCTGCCATTTCGAGCCATATACGACATAAAATTTGTATATGCTGGAGAAAGATATTTCCGCACTGATCTAACCGTGGAAAAGGGGGCGAATTTTTTTTTGGGTTAGCCTACACTAAAAAGAATCTGTATTAATTTAGCTTATATAGCTTATATAGGTCAATTGCATGGGCGTCCGCAGGTATGGGCAAGGGGGGGGGGGGAGCAGTTGCCCCCCCGGAAAATCAAAAATTTGAAAAAACGTATAAAAATCAAAGCAAAAACCCGTACAAAACATGTTTTCTAAGTTTCTATGCGAAAAATAGGCTTTAGAAATGCCATTTCCGGCGATCTGGGAGGCAGTTTGGGCTGAAATTTTCGCTTGCTTCGTGCCAATTCATGGTGACTCGGAGGTTTCCCCCCCCCTTAGAAATTTTGCCCCCCTGACGGACGCTCATGGTCAATTGTCCCGGCATTTGGGCCCCATCGGGCACAACTTATATTGTGCTTCCTTCATCGAGTCCGTACCGCACGACTGACACAAGAGATTATTAACTAATTTTAGCGAAATGAGATGAAATTCCAGACATGTACATTGATCCATTTATTCTACTTATTAATTTACTTGAAAAGATGGGAAGGGTTCGTACTTTATTAGCTCTAGGTAACGGAACTGAGGAAGAGTGTGCAAAGCGTACCGAACATTTTGGATTTTATCGCAGAAATAACTCTTTTGAAAGCCAGAATAACTAAACCGACCATGGGAAGGCGACAGATTATTCCCGACAGGGGGCGGGCCATGCCAGCGACCACAAGTTCCGATAGCCCCTATGTCGAGGGGGTGGTGAGAAGGGAATATGAAGGAGCCTAACTATCCCATGTCATTGCAGCCTGGGGCACATTTTGCACAATATAACTTAATATTTTAAAAGCCGAGTCGCGCTCTGATAGTGTTCTTTTGAGTCTGAATCATGAAATTGCAAAGCGCGCGAAAATTTTTAGTAGGCTTACAAAAATAACATAGCCTATGAAATCAGAATAATAATAAGAACAAAAAGAAGAAAAAAAAAAAAAGAAACTATAGGGCTTGTAGATCGTATCGGGGATAACATACATTGTGTCGAAATCATCTGGAATACCCGATAAAATAGCCAAACTATGCTCCGTGAGTCGCTCACCAACTGACCTATCGCATGACACACCCAAGAGTACAACAATTAGGCTTTGTGATATGGGATGAAATTTAAGACCTCTACATAACCTGTGTACTGTGCCTACCCGTTACTTGGTAAGGTTGACAGACACTCCCTGGATATGTGGAATGGAAGTATTGAAAAAAAAGGAGTGAGTCCACCAGCGCGCGTAGCGCGCCGAAAATTTGGGGTTCTTATTAGGGAAATTGTCCCTTGAGAGCAAAAAACAGGTAAACAATCGAGGAGACTAGTCGTCGTCGGGGACTGCATACTTTATCGTAACGACTAAGAGCCCCCCCCCCCCCCGAAAAACTGTAAAAAATACCCCCGATTCCCTCCCTCCTCTTGCCGTTTATCTTTTATTTATTTATTTTTTTTTGCTATCCTTCATTTTTTCAACATCGCCCATCGCGTCCCCAAAATTTCTGTGGGGGGGGCACTCTTCCCCCTTGCCCCCCCCCCCCGCTGGCTACGCTAGTGATGTGGGGTCCATGTGGACGAGCCCAGATCACGTGTGTTACCGCATTAATTTACTACATTGAATATAACTTGGGTCTATACCGAGCGTACTGAACTGAGCGACGATATGTTTTGGCAGGGAGGAAGATGGTATTCCATAAACTAGTTGAGCGGGGATTGTGTATAAGTTGTACTCAAGTGCAGAGAGTGGCCCCAAATAACGGCACAGTGCCAAATAAACGGGTAGAAGGTGTCATCCCTACGGGGTAGACTGTGTCAAATGGGTCTCTCATATTGCCTCGTATTGTCCACACAGGCTTTGGCGAGTTACATTATGGCGACAAATGGAAAGAAATGCGATCCTTCACAATCAACGTGCTCAATAATCAGAACCTAGGTGACCGTACCTTTGAGGATCTGTTAAACGAAGAAGTCTCACACTTCCGTAATTACGTCATTAACTCGTAAGTAAATAATAACCATAATAAAACTTTTTTTTAACGGCAAATTTTCTTTCTTTTCTTTTTCTTTTTTAATTTTCCCGTTATGTTCTCATGTTTGTCGTTGCAGTTATTTCACTTCCTGACTCCAACTTTGGACCCCAATCATGACCATGAATCCAGTTTCTATTTCGTTAATAACTATTAATATCCAACATTTTTTTCGTTGTAGACACGGACAAAAGGCTTTCAAACCCAAAAGGTCCCTCTTGCATTGCATGGGCAACATTCTACTGACTCTTGTTTTTCGTAAACGTATGGACTACAAAGACTCTGAAATGATCAACTACACAGACGCAGCTCATAATCTCGCCCAATGTCTTGATCCTTTTGTCTTCTTTGGGGTGCCGTCTGTTCTTCAAATCCTCGGCCGTTTTAACATCATTCCGATCAAAAAGCTTCGAATGAGCCAATTGGCACTCGATAAGATATCGACTGAATGTCATGCAGAAATAGCAGCCCATCAGAAAGTGAAAACTTTAAACGGAAGTAGGGATTTTGTGGATGTATTTTTGGAAGAGGTTGATTCGAAAAAGCAGGAGAATACCAAAACTTTTTTGACGGAAAATACCCTTAAAGGTAAGCAATTTCTAATCATAATTACGGCACCGTTCCAGCCTGAACCAGGGTACATAAAACTAGTCGTAATTTTTTTAGACGAATAAGAACGATTTGCCTACTGAGCAGTCTCGAGTTGACAGATTTATGTTCCATTATTGGACTTGAATGGGAGAGTGTTGTGTGATAGGTGTTTTGGGTGTAGGGTGAGGTTACTGCCCAGATTTTACTTTGAGATACCAACAGTGGCGTAGCTAGGATTTTTTTCCGGGGGGGGGGGGGGGCAAAGGTATGAAATTTCCCAAAAACTTTTCCCGGTCAATGTGTATGTATTTCATATAAAAAATGCAAACTTACAAGTATAACAACATTACCATGTCATTTTGTAATATTACCTGCATTTTAATCTTTAGTAAAACATAGAGCAATCGGAAATAACAAAGTATATTATTTTGGTAAACAATATCTGGTTTATTTGTATTTACTTACATAGTTGCGTACGCAGGATTTCTCTGAAGGGGGAGGGACATGCAGTATGGTCTAAGGGGAGGGGTGTCCGGAAATTTTTTGACGTTTTCAAGGAGCCTAGATGCAAAATGGTGCAAGATTTTCGACTTTGACAGGAACAGTGTTAAAAGTTGAATCGTGGTGGTTCATGAGGATAAAACTGAAACGTTTGTGTCTTGACATGCATTTCCTTAAGCCATTTATGCTACCTTACGAAGAAAAACTTGTCATTAAATTTGCACACTTTTAGAAGTCAAAATAAAAGAGCATTGATCGGTATTTGTGGTTTTTCTTGGCCACAAAATGTTATTTTGTCATAAAGATTATCTAGGCGGAGCGCCACCATTGGTTGGCGCGGAGCGTAGAGAAAATTTGGAAAAATCAGACCCCTTAGATGGCCGGAAATAGCATTTTCCAGGCTAATACGAAGAATATAGCCAGTCGCTTTCTTCTTTTGTGGTTTGAAATAAAATGCTCACTTCAAAGTATGTTCACAAACTGCAAAGTGATCAGAGAGTTAAGAGCTAATTTTACCCCCAAAATGTAATTTTGCCCAAAAGACCGAGCGAAGCGCCACCATTGGTTGGCGCGGAGCGTAAAGAAAATTTCGAAAAATCAGACCCCTCAGATGGTCAAAATAGCGTATTTATGCTTGTAAAGAGAATCTAAACATGTAGTCTTTTTCATCGATGCCACCAGTGGGAAAAAGAGTCTACCTTTTTAAGTAAAAATTGGAATTTGACAGAATTTGCCTAGGTCTATTTGTAGGAATTAAAAAAAGTTGGCATCACTGAAAGACCTTGCAGGGACAATCCTTCCATTTCTGAAAATTGGGCGTCCTTATTAGCAATCTGGTGCCACATACGCTATCTTTTGAAGTAAAATCTGTGTTAATAAAGTTAGACTACGTATTTTTAAGAACAAAGAAAAAATAGCATCTGTGAGGGGGGATGGCCCAATGGTCTCCCCTTCGCACGCCACTGAGGAGGCCTAATAGTGGCTCGATCACACAGCATATCCTGTTAGAAAAGCAGTCTGTTTAGTGTAGTAGGCTACAAGGTACTCATTGTCCATTTTTGTTACACTCAAAGTGGGCAGAAAGCTATTTTCCCGAACTAGCTTGTAAGCCTCCAAGGATTAGGCTAAGTAACAAAATATAAGTGTGCCAACGGATCCCGCTAATTCTAATTTCTAGATTAACTTTAAGTTTATCGTTGGCCATGGATTTTTTCAGCCCCATCCATCGTTATGTACACAGAGTAAAATCGTACAGCTACTGCTAGCTTGTAGAAGAACATAACAACCTCGGGGTCTACGGTAGTGACTTGTCAGTTTTCACATCCATTTACTGAATTCCCAAAGTATCACCTGAATAACAGCTTCCTGTGCACTGAAATGCACTGATCATAACCCCCGTGCGTATACAAGCACAAGAGGACATTCAATCTGCTACGCGGCGAGGACATTTCTGTGAACGCGAATTGGGCCGGTTCATGCGACACTGACGAAATCTGAGTTAATTTGTTGCATGAAAATACGAATTATGTATGAGAAATGTCTCACAATTTCTTATTCTAACAAAAATTTTGAGAAATTTTTGTAATAATAAGAAGATTCATCAAATTTCCCCCAAATTTTTCCAGGGGGGGGGGGGGCAACTTGCCCCCTGCCCCCCAGTAGCTACGCCACTGGATACCAAAGGTTATTGAGTTTGAATTTTAAATGGCACGGCCACACCAAGTTCCTAAATTAAAAAGTTTAAAATCAGAACCAAATCTTCAATTTCGATGGAAATACTCAATCTAATAGGATGAGTATAAATCAGTTTCGTTCTCAAATTTTTAGTCCTAATTCGAGACTTCTCACGAACATGGCGCTTTTAGATAGATTTTCCAAGGAATAAAGACAGTTTGCCTCCTTCCAAGGGTAAGGCAGTCAAACGTCTAAAACGTGATTTTTATTTTTATAAAAAGATGTGCAACTTTACAAAGCAAAAAATATTTACACAGCATCCTAAATAACGTGTTTTCTTTTTTTCCTGGCAGGAATAGCTAGTAATCTTTTCGCAGCTGGGTTGGATAGTACAGCGACAATGCTCATATGGTTCGTCTTGCTGTTAACAAAACATCAAGATGTACAGAAGAAATTAAGGGACGAAGTCGACACTGTGATTGGTCGAGACAGATTGCCCACTCTCAAAGACAGGGATTCCATGAATTACGTCAAAGCTTTTATGCAAGAAGCTCATCGATTCGTTAGTGTCGCACCAATGGGTAAAAGGCGAAGTTAAATTTTGTCAAGGGCAGACCAGAGTCGTTGAAAAACAAACACTTCCCACATTTTTAAGTTTACGACGTAATATGTCACTTTTGATCAGCTTATGACTTAAAGCTCCTGTAGTGTACGCAACTCTTTGTGACACAAGTTTTTCATTCAGACAAAGCGCAATGTGTGCATGTCTTTGCAACTAGTTGCGAGTAGTCGCCACCAAACATATTCGGTCGCAGGAGGAAGAAACGTGCATCTGACTGATCATAGTTGCGTACTTTAAGAATAACGTCCGTGGATATAAGATTTATCGGAATGTGGAAAAAGTTCCCTTGGCTCATCGATATGAAGGATAAATAGTACCTAGTTAGTTAACAGGTTAATTAGTTAGATGAGGTTTTACTGCTCAGTGGTGAAGTGGTTGAAGTCGGGCCGACTTCCAGTATTTTCAGTTATGGCTCATTGACCTGTTTTCCCTACTTTATTGCTTTTTCTGAGCACCAAGCACAACAGCAGTAGGTCGGCTGGTATTCAAATATCAACAAAAACCATTAAGCTATATTGACGAAGATGAGACCAAACTTCACTTTAACATCTGTCAAGTATAACATTTGGGTGCATATGTTCAACGAAAAACCATTCTGTGCTGTGTGTAAATTGTCGAATATTACGTTCCTTAAACTGGGAGTAACATAGTATGCATGTACCTTTCTAGACGAAATTTGTTGGGACCCTCCAAGATTTACCACAGTTATGCAGAGCACGGTGGCACAGAGTCACTCTTTCGGTGTAACATTGAAAGAGGGTGGAGGAAGGGGGGGGGGGAGGCGCTATTAGCCTACTAGCTCATATTTACGAGTATTATGGCAAAGTGTCCCAACAGTTTTGTCCAAAATAAATAGCTCCTAAAAACTAGTCGTCCGAGTTCCCCAGTCCGTCGAGACAGTCTCGTCGAGGTTTTCACGTCGTATAATGTGAGGACAAATACCCACCTTCAGTGCTAAAGACGCTTTAAGTCGTTCAGCATGAAACATCCAAATTGCCATGGGATAAAATGTTTTGCCCTGTTAGGTTGCTTGTCTATCAAAGTTTACCTAATTCCAATCTGACGGAGTTCTTGTATTTGCAATTATGGTAAATCAACGGTACTTTCTTTTTATTATCTGCGTGTCACTCTTTCCATCTTTCTGTAGGAATGTTTCATATGTCAGCGACGGATGCCGAATGGAATGGTTATTTTATTCCAAAGGGTACCTACTTAATAGCCAACTATTGGGGTATGCACCACGACGAGCGAATATTTCCAAATCCGTCTGAATTTAACCCGGAAAGATTCATGAACGATTCTGGGGAGTTTGTGAAGAGCAAATACGTCACACCATATGGTATTGGTAAGTAGATTCGTGCACAGGGAGGCGCTATGGGGGATGAGGGGGTTTTGCATCTCAGTTTTTCCCTTTTCCTCAGAGGTGCCCCCCTCAATAAATGATATAACTCTATGAGACTTAATTCTTCACCCAGAGATATGCAAAACCTCAGAAATTCCCGGGCTTTGCTTTTGGACCACTCAATGGGCCATTGGGCAGCCTCTGGATTAGCCTGCGGAGCGGACGAAACTTTTTCTTGCAGCTCATCGGTACGGAAATCCAGAGGGGCAGCAGCCC
Source organism: Holothuria scabra (assembly GCA_037179385.1). Lineage (NCBI taxonomy): Eukaryota > Metazoa > Echinodermata > Holothuroidea > Aspidochirotida > Holothuriidae > Holothuria > Holothuria scabra. The sequence goes on along the minus strand of CM074197.1, from coordinate 314,429 downwards.
CACAGGCGCTAAGCAGGCGACCCCTGGATCCTAACCTCGAGAGCTCGCACTTCGCGCTGGGTGGAAAAATTTTTCCCAATACTTTTTTAGTTTGCCCATTTCAATTTTGACATTTTGGTCCCGACAATCTTCGTGCTTTTGTACAGTCAGACGATTTCCGAAAGAATAATAAGTAAGATAATAAAAATACTTGGAACTTTGATAAAACGACAGTCATCGTGAGCAAGTCTATGACGAATCATACGTTGTGTGGTCAAACCAAATTATGGTGCAAACTAAGCAACCACTTTCAAGAATAGTTCAAAAGGCAGGAGCAGTCCCCCAAACTTATTTTGAAGCGACAGCTTTACCGTATCTCATTATTTTTTTTATTATTTCTCTTCAAAGTATTTTTCATATTATTTTAAGACTTCAATATTGCATTCAAGGTAAACTAAGCATTCTTAGTAAACTTCCCCTTTTAGAAAAAATTTTGTCACGTGACTCTCAAGAGCCAATCATGAAATTGGAAAGTCTACTACACTTCTCGGTTAGGGTGACCGCACTTTTTCTTTAAGTAACAACACCCATGTTTGTTGTTTTTGTTGTTTTTTCACTTCCCTTTGTGCTAATGATATTTTTTCAACTTTGCACCCCTTAATTGAAAGGTGTGTGTAATAACATTCTGATGTCCTTCGTGTGTCTGTTGCATTCATACTCTTCATGAGAGTCTTACCAGATGTCTTGCATTATGACATGTACGGCGATATGGGAGAATATAATTATGACATGACGAAAATATATTCCTGGTTGAACCACATTTTTGTTATAATTTTTATTGAGGAAATAGGCTACATATGTCCTCAAAAGTGTACCAGATTGTTCATAGGCGGCGGAAGCGGGAGGGGGGGGGGTTGGGTGAGGGGACAGAGGGGTCTGGCACCCCAATAATTTTTTTATGAGGTTTGGGGGGCCATGTCCCCCCTCAATAAGTGAATGTCGCAAAATAAATTTTTCAAAAGTAATTAAAAAAAATTTAAGTTGCTTTTATTACATTTCAGCTATTGACAAGCTTCATATCTTCTGAATCTCTGAACTTTTTCCTCGTCGGGTTTCTGGATGGATAATTTTTTAACAGATTTGTAGTGGCTGAAATTGGCTACCTTGGTGTGGATAAAAGTGTGCTCCTATAGCATCTGGCATGTTTCTACCTTATGTAGGGATTTTTTCAGTTCCTGGGGATGCTCAAAATCGTTCCAAAATCATACTTGGCGTGGTGGTAGAATATTTATTTCTATTAGCTCGAAAATCTATGACCTTTACTTCACAGATAATCACAACACAATGCCCTAAATTGTCGAATACCCAAATTCTTTCAAGCATTTGCCCGAAAACGAAAAAGTATTATATTAAGGGTAAAATAGTTACGAAAGGTTAAGAGGTAAAAAAACTCCGACACATTTGATAAGCCTGTGGCTTAAAAGAAACAATTATTTTTCAGACTGTTTTTAAATCTTGTGTAACACAATACCCGAAATGGCCGATTATTTTAATAGCTTCAAATCTTTGCCGAAAAACAGGAGACGCTCTATTTAAAGTCCAATTTTCATGGGAAATGAAAAAGGTCTGCGACACATTTGGGGAGAATGTGAAAAAAGGGTTTTCATCATCCCAACTTCATACTTTAGTCTTGCAAAAATTTGCCCGAAATGGTCAAATAGTCGGGCAAAGGTAAAATAATGCTGGGACGTTTTCAATTGCCAAATTAATTCAACGGATAGACAGGAGGGTGTTCAGGTGTCCAAAGGTTTGCCATCTATCCTGCTCTAGAGCCAAATATGGGCAGTGGTTATGATAATCGGGTAATTTGTTTTTGGATACTTGAATGATGCTGGGTGAGAATGTCTTCCCGTCTGCTTGAAAATTCATTTCAACACATTTGTAACGTGACAATTCTTTCAATAAGTGTTACTAATAGAAGAAAAATTATCTATTTCGTTTCACCGAATGGTAGTGGTACATTTTATCTGATTCTTCTGATCAAAATAGCGACTGCTAAGATCCCCATAGACCTAATTTAATAAAATCATATATAGTCGGAAGTTCGGGCACACAATTTTTTCAACGTATATTGAATTTAGCCAAGAGTCGCAATAGAGTAAAACGTTCTTCTCGTAGGTGGGTTTTATCTCTATTCAACCGAGGTTCCCAAAGGTGACTATGAAATTAAAGATTAATAGCTAAAACCTGCTAGCGAGTGTACATTTTCTCCTCGCAAAGCAAATTGAAAGAAATATAGTAAACTTAAGTAATAATTCTATAAGTCACATCAACAGAAAACCCTGTTTCTTATACCCAAGTCAAGAGAAATTAACATTTTGCAATACAATTAATAGCCGGATTTTTCACTTTTACTATAGGGAAACGAATCTGTCCCGGTGAGGTACTGGCTCAGAGAGAACTGTTTCTGTTCGTGTCACAGCTCGTCCAAACGTTTGACATGCAACCAGCCGAAGGGATAGATGCAAAGGATATGAACTCAGAAGGTGTATATGACGGCGTTGGATTCTTTCCACCGGAGTTTGAAGCCCGTTTCTTGACACTTTAACCGAGTTTTTTCTTTTTTTGGAAAGTATAGAAATTTTCTGGAGATTATTTTCCGCACCATTGTGTAAAATTGGACATTTACGTAGTGGGCAATGTCGGCATCTAAGGAAAAACTTACCCACGCCCTTACGACCCTTACGGACCGACTGCATGGTCAAGTGGCAATAGCATCCGACTTGCAGCCGGAGGTCTGGAGTTCGAGTCCAGGCTTCTTATACCGAAGACTTTAAAAATTGAACCTACTGCCATTGTGGTTGATGCTCAGCATAAGCAATTGAGAAGTTAAAACAAGCCAGCAAGCCCCGACTGGAAAACGACCGTGGTCGACTCGCCTCAATCCAATTGGTTAGAAACCGGGCCGTAAAATTCCATCTAACTAACTAACTAACTAACCGCCCTTACGACATTTCTCATATTGTCAACTAAAACAATTAATGTACCCACCTATTTGAAACAAGAGAATGTTTTTAATTTTTGTTTCATCATGTTTTAATGTATTTTATCGATGTCCTTGATATTGTCTGTGGTTCATGTATTTTTTCCCATGTAGAGAGACGCTCTTACTTTGTATTCACCAATTACACAGCTAGCCAGAGAATGGGGTAGGCACTGTCCCATGGCCCCGATTTTGGTTTGTAATGGACCAAAAACTGAGATGTTAAATTCTGGACCATAATGCAGCTGAGGGTAATTGAATATTCAACATCCGCTTAGACTTACCCCAAGTCATCAATCAGACCCCGCAGTCTGCCACCCTTTATCAACTAGTTCTGGCTAGGCTAGTTTAGCTAATTCCACTTTAAAGTTGTGACAAAAACCTAACATAAATATCACAAAGTTTTGATTAGGAGCAGAATATACGATTATTTTGAATTTTTACAGTTGTTCTTACCAAAAAGATTTTATTCTCCCTTATCTCTTGGTCAGTTTGTAGCGGGGAAGGCTATTATCTTGAGAAGTTGCAGGCAATGGTAGTTTTTGTGCACCCAAAAGTCGTCGAGGCGAATATTTCACAAAACTTTCCACCACCCCCACCCCTTCTCAACTGAGGTCATGCCTGATCGGTAACTTATTTAATGTATACACTAATCTCTTAATATTTTTTGTTGTACAAAGCTACTGCATGTATATCCCACTACTGAAGATGTATTTCCACTATCCTTTACAAAAATGTATTGTATATCCTAATGAAAAATGAATACCCCTCTGTTGAATTAAGATATTTTGTTATGTATTAGTCCATCTTCAGTCTGTCTTTGGCCTATATATCAGACAAATCAGAATTCCACCTACTTTAAACTATGTGACCAATCACAGTGGGATAGAAATCTGGAACGAAGGGATTTTGCCTGATTCAGAACAATAAACAAAAGTCACATGATGCTACTTAAAATGGGGTTGGTCAAAGCCATAGCCGCTGCGAAGGAGGGATTAAGGGGTGGAGTGTCCGGGTGGGGATGCGCGGGAGGAGGTGGTGAATCTCAATATATATATTTGGATAAATACCTCGTACAAATTTTGGCTAGCTCAACATTTCTTCAAATTATGTCTGTTTGAAGTTTGAAATTCAAGGAACCGCACTGTCTCTATATTGTACGTAAATGGCTGCAAATGTTACAAACAGGCTAAATGTCAACGGAGGAATATTATATGCAGATTTAGATATATCTTATTAAACTGCATATTCACTTTTGTTGTAATCGTGAAGATAGTATATAGGATTGCAAGCTCTACATTCTAGCATACTCTTCCAAACCAGTTCTTTTTTAATGTACTTCGTGTTGGTAGCTATACACGTGCGCACATTCGTCAAATCGTCCGGAAACACAACTTACCAATCCCGCATCTATAACACGTGCTCCAAAATTTGAGTTTATATGAAAATTTGGTGAAATCATTCTTTCTTAATACATCTGTTATATAAGGATTGATCTCAAGCGTGGTTTTGCGCAGTGGTTTGGTGTAAAGCATTTGCTTTTTGATGTAAATCTTTTCATTTTAATCTGTCGTAAAGTAGGACTGAGACCCCTATTTTTATTCGACCTGGCTAGGAACTTAGATGGTGTTGAATGCACATACTAACGAAAACAAGGGGACGCTGTAAGCTACGTGCTGAGCTCGGTTTGTATATACCACGTTGTGACCCACAATTCCATGCTGCAACAAATTAGCGAACTCGCCTATTGTTTCAGTTCTAATAAATGAAACCGTGAAATTTCGCTCCAAACTGTAGCATATCTGGCACACGAATACGTACAAGGACAAGTCAAAATATATTTGTCCATAGACCTCTTCTTCACTGAAGCTGGACCGTCACACAACGTACTGCATGTCCCGTCCAGCCACCCGCCCGATAAAACTCCCGACCATGTTACTGCAATATTGTTCTGTCCAGGATGGACATAACAATATAGGTCAAACCGTGCTCCCCGTATCAATCCCTGTATTAATGTGGCAGTATATGTGGCGCACGCATGTTTTCTCTGAAGGAAGGGGGGGGGCATGCATGCAACATTTTGAGTGTTCAACGGCCCGGGAGAACCCGTCTAAGAGAAGGGGGTGTCCCGTTCCGCCCCTCCCCCGTTTGGAAATTTTTGGCCTTCTCAAGATGCAATATGGTGCACCACCACTGGTTGACCCGGACCGTACAGAAAATTTCAAAAAATCGGCCGTAAGATGGCCGAAAATAGAATTTCCCAGATTTTCACGTGGGATCAAAGTAGTCGCTATCTTTTTGTCGTTTGTAATAAAATGCTCTCTTTAAAATAAGTTCGCAAACTGCTAAGTGATCAGGAAGTTGTTAAAAAATACTTGGACCCTAGAAAAGGAATTTTTCCCGGTCGGGAAGACAATCTAAGCGAAGAGCCGTCATTGGCTAGCGTGGAGAGTGCAGACTTGAAATTTTAAAAAAATTGCCACCCATCAGATGGCCGCAAATTGTCTTTTTGTGCTTGTAAAGAGAATCTAAAAATTTTTCGTTTTTAGCTTGCCTTTGCAATAAAAAAATTAGCAAATTGCTAAGTGATCAGAAAATTATCACATAAAATGTACATCTACCATTAGATGAAATAGTTTTGAACCTTTTCGGGAGAAACTGTACAACGGAACTGAAAATATGCTGTTTCTAAAAAACTACTCTACTCTACTGCATCGTCTGCATGATAAATGGCAAACTATTGCTCATCGCACCTGACCTCTGCTCTTGCCCCCGTCTCGTAAGTCTATGCGGGCCGGGGAAAGAGTCCAAGGGATGAGCCCCTCCCCCTTTAAAATCTTTTGAAAAAGGTGCTCTTACAGGCAATCTGGTACTAGGAAAGCTACTTTGGGTGGATTTTGTGTTACCAGAGAACGTATTTTTAGGATCTTAAAAAATGGTTTCCTTAGAGGATGGGCATGGCACAATGTCCCCGTTTCGTACGTCAGTGATGAAAGTACATTAACATTTCGTCCTTATAGTATGTCAGCGGCACGCCTATATCAGAATTGTATTGGTCATGTGGCGGGTGAGACATGCATGCTTAGAACACGTTGGACTACCGCAGCATTGAACTGGGGCACGAAATGTAGATAATGATGAATCGGGTGGGAGGGTTCTCATTTTTTGTCTGGGATTGCGGTTTACTTCTCCTCTGTGCTTTCATGTTTTTAGCCTTCGTGACAGTGACCGTGGAATTCGTAAAGTGCAGAATGCTTCGATATTTAAATGATGAATCTTATGGTGATCGCTGTGTCGTAACTCTAAAAAACGTGTTAAGCAATAAAACACTTCTATTGTCCCACTTTGATAACACGTTTCAATTCTAAACATGTTTAGGTATTAAACATCAAATGTTTATCAACTAAAATCGTTTAAAGGCGAAATGTTTAGGAATTATATGCGTACACTCTAAAAAATATTTAAACGATTTTGTTTAAAAATTAGGATACTCACGAAAATGAGTATTTCTACTCGAAATAAGTGAGTACTTTAACTGAATTTGTGCAAAATTTTACACAAATTGCTGAATTTGTGCAAAATTTTACACAAATTGAGTTGAAGTACTCACTTATTTCGAGTAGAAATACTCATTTTCGTGAGTATCCTAATTTTTAAACAAAATCGTTTAAATATTTTTTAGAGTGTATGTTTATCTTCTAAATATCTTTACAAAGTGGGGCGTAGGTGTTTAGAAGACGTTTAATTTCTAAACATCTTTTTAAGAGCGCACCTTTAACTCACCCTTGTAGGTCATCAAATTTGGGAGTCTACTTAAACGAAGTTACAAGTTCGTTGTCCTAATTATACGTCTGTCCAATTTGTTCAAGTTGTAGTCAGGTTCACTATGTCAATAAATTATGTTTCGTTGGCAATCATGGTAGATTATGAAACCTACATATTTTTGGAAAGCTTATAGCATCAGGAAACTAAAAATTAATGTTTACATTTGAACAGATGTTTGTATGGCGGCCATTTTGGGTTTTTCAAAATGGCGACTGTAAAATACATATCTTCTTCTGTTTCTGACCTTAATTACCTTAAATACTTTACTAAACCTATTGTATTTGGTTCTAAATCATAGTAGCTTTGCAAATTTATACATTTTAGAAAGGTTATAGCATAAGAAAACTGAAAGTCAATGTTTAAATTTGGAGAAAAGCTTTTATGGCGGCCATTTTGGATTTTCAAAATGGCCACTGTAAAAGACATATTTTGTACTACTTTTGCCGCCGCTTATTACCCTAACCACTTTATTTAACTTACATTACTTTCAAAACCATGATAGCTTTACGCACTTATACATTTTTGGAAAGGTAATGGTATTGGAAAACTAAAAATCAATGTTTAAATCTGGAGAGATCCCTTTATGGCAGCCATTTTGGTATTTTCAAATTGGATAAGGTAATATACTTACATCATAGAGAATATTACAGAATTTATAACCATTTATAACCTCTTTTAGGATTCTATCCAAGGGTTTAGAACAAGTGGCCTTTTGTTAATATTTTTCTCAGGGCAAATGATTCATAGTTTCTGCTCTACAGACTCCTTAGACATGCCCAAAGACCAATTGCTTTCTTCGCGATCTTCACTCATGATGGGTTATGCACTGAAAAGGCACAAGAACATCCCCCATAAACACCTCCACCACAATAGTTAATATGTAAAAACAATATATTAACCTTATGCTCTCGCAACTACATAAACAATAGGCCGGAATTGATATAATCCGGTTCTATTTCTGGTTAAGATTGATATTTGTAACGAACAGTTTTATTTCCAACGGAGAATGAAACTTACTCTTTCAAATGTATTTAATGATTATGGGTTAAGTTTGTTTGAACATTAGTTAATTAGTTCAATTATTTTATTTAATTAGCACATCACAAGAGGTTATAAAAAGTTATAAAAAATGTAACAGCATACAGCTATAATACTATGATTTGAATAGACTCACATTTACATAAAGTCACCAATTTGGGATTTTAAACAGAACAGAAACAGTTCAATTGTCTGGGGAGGGACGAGCATACAACTTCTTTTCTAACTGGAATTAATGAATACCCCTACCCAACCTCACAATTTGTGTAGGCCTAAATAATTGTAGACCTGTAGCCCATTTTCCTCATCCCAAATAAGACCAACCCCTTGAAATGACATCTTGACTTTGAATAACCCATAAATTTTCGTAACAAAGTTCCGACTCCTACATTGTACAACCAACTGAAGCAGCTGTAAAAGTGAAGAATTCTAAAGCTAATCTCGTGCATTTAGTTCACAGTATGACTGAGATCCACCCAAAATGTTCCAAGTCATTTGCCCCCTTTAACAAAATATACAGCTACCAAACAGAGGTGATCAACAACTTGAACTTAATTGCTTAAACCTTATGATATTAAGAAAGTTTTGACGCTTCTTAAACCCTTAGAATGGTGTCCAAAACGTGAGCCTGCGATCCTTTCTAGTTCTTTAAAAGTTTGAATTCAAGACACTGTACTACCGGTAGTATGGCGAAAACATTTGAAACATCTGAGTGAAATCAGTTCCTGTGTCCGGTACCAGTAGAACGTTACTAAACAGGCCTGTGGTGATGCTATTCTAACAAAACACCTTTTTTCGAAAACAACTTAAAATTGTATAAGAAAGAAGCAAGGGGACGGGGATATGCTTTCAGTTTTGGATTGGAAATTTTAATTTTTTGGCCGTCATTTTGCTACTTTTTTAAAATTTATTGTTGCATTTCACCCCACCCTGGGCCCGTAGCCATAGGCGTACGGGAGCATTTCAGTTTGAAGGGGGGGAGGATTCCCAGCCCGAAAAATGTAATTCTGCTCGAAAGACTATCTAAGCGGAGGGCCACCATCTTTTGGCGCGGAGCGTACATAAAATTTTGAAAAATCAAAACCCCTCAGACAGCCGGAAATGGCCTTTCCCATGCTTATAAGCAGAATCAAAGCCATCAATATTTTGAACTTTCGTTTGCAAAAAAATTTTCACCAAAAATGAGCAAATCTACAAAAGGGTCAGAAAACTCCCAGATTAAATGTACCACTACCATTGGATGACTACATTAAGCTATAATCATTGGAAGATGAGTTTGTTTGCGCGTTCTACAAACTATTTTACGTCATGTAGCATGAGATTATCACCAATATAATTTTGAAAATTTAAAAACTTCAGAAACCCTCGAAAAGCCCAAGGCTTCTCAACTTCGAGGGAGGATGGCATTGCATCGCATTCCGGCTGCCTATTAAATATAAGTTTCGTCGAACTTCACAAGGATCCCGTGTGTTTTAGCAGCCTGTTTAGCTCAGATTCAGAGGCCCGAATTACCGGAGTGGGGATGCCATGCAACGAATTGGCCCTTAAAAACTGATTAACTCAATTTTCGCGCGATTACCAAGCAAGGTAGCAGCCTGTTTATATGCATTTAAACAAACAAGGGCGCAAATCATTTCCTAGTGAGCAAACCACCTAAGTCCATATCAACGGTTTTGGCACACTTGATCCCCACAAACCGTACCCATTAAATAAAAACAAACGTGGCCAAATCATCGGCATAGTCGCATAGACTCCTTTTGCCTGAGACAAGGGAATACAAAATTAAAAACGAAATGAAATTTTCACGATACCTTTACGTTTTATTCATAATGGAATAGTTTAGTTGCATGACATAGCTTTTGATTGATTTGTTCGGGCAAAATTTTGGGAACTGTATACATCCTCTCTCCCCTTGTAATCTGGCAATTAAAAATATCCCAGAACTTTTTGGAACTTTTGCCTGAAAATTGTGTCATTTCAGGCAAAGGTTTGCTCAAGAATATGAAATGAGGCTGACGAAAAATTGTTTTTTTCATAAGCTGCCCGAATGTGTCGCAAATTTTGGTATCTTTTAAAGTTTTCATGAAAATTGTACCGTGACTATGATGCTTTCTTATTATTTTTTTCGGCCAAGTGTTTGAAGGAATTCGGGTGCGCCTAGGAGTTTTCTGTGTAAGTAGAAACAAACCAGGTTTTAAGACTCAAACGGCTGCCCGAATTTTTCCAGATCCCTGCCCGAGTTTTAGGTCTTGAGAAAATTTGGGGAGCAGTCTGCCCCCCTGCCCCCGCCTCATACGCCTATGCCCGTAGTCCGTTGTGATGGGGGCAAGTGTTGGGCTTAAAGGCATAGGCCATAGAACTCTTTCCTAATGCCCGGTGTAGTAGTTTCAATTTTCATTTGGTGGAGCAGAAATTTTTTTTGGTTGGTTTGCCCGAATTCCCCTCCCCCCGGGGGGGACTATACGGGCCCATCACCCTCCTCAAAAAGAAAGAATTGTAACAGTCAGAAATCTGATTATGCAGAGTATGGATTCCTTGTACCTGAAAACATAGACTTGATATATTTTACAAGGTTTTGAGGGTATGTAGAGGTAGAAATAGAGCAAAATATGTCTTTTTACGGCGGCCATTTTGAAAATCCAAAATGGCGGCCATACCGGTATCAGCGCAAATGTAAACATTGATTTTCAGATTCTCCATGTAATAAAGATTCCAAAAATGTTTAGGTTACCTAATCTACCATGATTGCCAACGAAAATACATAGTGAACCTGACTATTGGGGGTTTTCAAATTTCCTGTGCCTTTTCAATTTTTATGTTATACTTTACATGTTTTACATATAAGATTTAAGATACTTCTTCGAGCACTTAGTCAAAGAATATCCTCCAACTAAATTTGCAGGTCATTTCAGAAGGTCTTTAACATCACGACAGAGCATTACCTTTTTAAAGGTAATTCTTTGAATCAATGGAATTTCTCTTGGTCGGAACTGCTGGAAGGGAAAAGGAGCATTAATACGTTTCAATTTTTAAACCACAACCACAATGTCTATGCATTCATCATCGTGTTATTGTTAGGTTATTTCTGGATAGAATGCAGTAGTATCAATCTTTACCTGAATGTCGACGATAAGTGGGGGGGGGGGGGGGGGGAGTTTCGTATTACATTACTGTCTTAAAGTGTAAATAATCTTAAATCAATGGGAGTGTTTTCAAAATGTGTGTGGGAGACGTGTCACCCCTTGCTCCCCCCCAAATTGACGTCCATTATAGGAAGCGTGGGATTCTATCGTAGCCGGGGAAGGCAGGGGACCATGACCCCATCGAATTCTGAAAAATTGTGGTGAAAACCAAAATGATGCTAAATGTTCCACCGTATTAGAACTGACTGACTTAAGTGGTGAAGATATCCGAGTACTCACCTAAGACCCCTCCTCACCCAGGCGGGCGATCAAGTCCTATACTGACACTTGACCACACTAAACCCCAAATCCTGCCCTGTTTGGGTGGGTGTGTATTCTCAATGCTCTGCCTGTGCTATCGAGTGCATGGTCAAGTGGTAAGAGTGGTGTGGGGTATGACTTCCAGCAGGGCCATACAGAAGACTTAAAATTGAACCCATCATAAGCAATGGAGTGGGGGAAAACAAGCCAGTGAGCTACAACTGGAAAAACGTCATTGCCGCTGCCCAACTCAGACCAATTGGTTGGAAAATATAAGCCTTGAAGTTAGATTTATCTAACTCTACTTCTATAGAAAACGTGTCTACGTGCTGCTGGTGTCCATAAGATGTTCATCAAGTTAAGAAAAAAGTTATACAACCATGTTAGGCATAACGTCTTGCAACTGTCGAATCTCAAATTTCCTCTTTCTGAAGTACTGGCCAATCGAAAATTGCCATTGTGACGAACGTGAAATTCGGCAATTTTGGCAACGTAACGAAAACAATTTTTGCCCAAATCTATTTATCTTAGCATCAAAGACCGGAACGACTTTGTTATAGGCCTATAAAATATTCTCTACTTTAAAAAAAAAATGAATTAAAAAATCCCCCAGTTGAAACAATATTCCTCACTATCATAGGAAATGAAAATTAACACATTCATGAAATTTGGATTTTGCAATTCGTCAGTAGGCTACGCCAGAAAGGAGACGATTTGTCAAAAACCGCTATTTAAGTGTTCCCTAAGTCTGTAACCTCAAAACTAAATGTAACGAAGGTTGAAAAAACATCTGCACAGTTCCAGAACATTCCCTTCCGGAGAAAAAAGTGTTGAAGCTCACCATCAAATAGAGCTTAAAGCAGATTGCGCAATACTTATGAAGTTATTGTTGAACTTCTCAAAGTGTACCTCAAGTTAAAATATTCAAAAATATATATTAAACAGTATAACATATAAATGACCCGAACTATAAAATTTTAAAGGGGGGGGGGGGAGATAGGGCTCCCATTTTTCTATTGAACTTAGCATGTCAGTGTTTACAACCACGCATAATTTACAAGTCAATACAAACACACAATGAACCTAATGACGTTATGATAATTGTAGAAAGCGACCTCGTACCCGTATATTCTATTCAAGTCTCTTCGAGCAGTCGAGTACTATTTTACCGGATAGGATCAATCTGAAAAAATTCAAGCAGATGCAAGCAGTCTGGTGTTACTTTGAACACTATGAATAGAGATGTTAGAATCTACAGAACCTCCGGAAACTAATCAAAAATAGTGAGGAAATCACTAGAAATATAATTTTGCCATGCATGGCAGAAAACGTCCCAGTAAAGTAGTTAGCTTCATTCATAGGCTCATTGCCAAGAAGGGAAATTTCCTCACGGGCGTAGACTTTGTGGGAAACCTTCAGTGATTTTAAGCACCTTTGTTCGATTGAAGCTAAGGCAACCAAGAAAACTGACCGATTCTTTTCCTATGTTGTGCATCTACCGTGATTTTAAAACACGTTTTAATTGCTAAATATGTAATGTTTATTAACCAAACATGCTTAGAACTTAAACATGTGTACAAAGTGGGAACAGAAAATGGTAAACTTCTAAACACGTTTATGGCTGAACATTTTTGGAAATACTCTCATTTTCTGAATATTTTACACAGTAGAATTTTGACGGAAAAATTCTTGAAGGAAGCTTTAATTTGTTTAAAGGTTGACGTTACTGTAGAATTCTTTAAGGTGAGTCTAGACGTATATCAAAGGCAAACTTTTTATCATTGAACCAGTCAAGCATGCTTTCAAAGCATGGAGTCTGTAAGGCTTTAAGAACGCTCTCAATGGGTCACTTCCGAATACCAAAACTTAAGAATACTTATGTACATCCTCAATGTGAAAAATGTGGGTAAGCAACTTTAATGCTCAGTTACTGAAGCCTCCTAAATAAAAACAAAATTCCTTTCCATGAACAAATATTAAAGTCGTACCAAGTTTAGATATGTAAGAGGGGTACTAATTCTCAAGCACATATGACATCATATCCTCACATTAATGGACAGTTTGTTTTTCTTTAGACCTTACAGCCTACTTTAAGTGGAGAAAGTAGGGTTACATGCGCACTGTTTAACAAGAAATTTCCTTACTGGCTAACGATAGCCCTAATCCCTAACCTAATCCCTAACCCGAACGAAGAATACAATCGATACAAGACAATGGCAACAGCCAATCAAGAAAAACCTGGTTAAACATTGCGCATCTAACCTTACTTTCTCCACATCAACCACATATTATCAACATGTGATTACATATTAAGTATCATGCTATCTTTGCAAAATTTGTAATCCATACATGGAGGTCCTATTCCTATTTAATTCAAGGTCAACATAACAGCATGAAAAAACAAAGGGAAGCAAATCATTCCTTACCAATGTGAGGAAGTGGTTTAATCTCTGTTGCCCTTTGGAACACAAATCTAGTATAACTTCATTTGCTGATATCTTGAGACATACGTTTCCTATTTAAATAGAAATTTCAGCACACTGTGAAGATTTGGTTCTTCTTTCTCATATGAAAATCAAATTTTTCCTTTAACTTTCCCTTTAAATTTAAGAACAATTTTGTGTGTACCATTGATTATCAAATATCAGCGGGAGAGTTTCGTAGTCCACAACTATTACAGACACGTGTGCATCATCAAACGAGGTATCAAGTAATCCCGCCTTCTAGGGGAAGATTGGCCCTTCCCTCTTTCTCCGTAGTGGGTATTTCCAATGCCATCAAGGGGATTGAATGATTACGATTTTAATTTAAGTATAACAAAATGGATATGTTAGGTAATTATTCAGGATGATTCATAATGATTGATAATTTCTATCTCAGGGATGTAAACCAGTTTAAGTTCTCAGATTTCTTCAAAGTTCAAAGAAGCGAAAATTCATTTTTTCTTAAAGAACGTTCAGGCTTTTAGTCAAGGGGAAGGAGAAGCAGGGGGTTGGAAGTTTTTCAGATACTACCGTCAGCTTAAGACTTTGTGATTTTAGACACATTCGCATAGATGTCACCCTGACCATAGGACTCTCCTCTCTGGCTGGCTTTAACTAGCAAAAAAATGAAGGTACTGAAAAGATCAAGATTGTTTCCAAAGATGGTGGGGTGCCCCAAATGCAGAGGGTCCAAATATGTTATACAGTGTTAAGTAAGTTGCCACTTCATTTTTTCAGAGAGATTTATCCACTTGTCCCTTCTTGGAAACAGACCGGCGCTTTTAAATCTAAATCCTCTTACTAGATAGTTCCAATTCTCCTAACCTACTTACTGAAGCCCCTCCTACAACTGTTTAAAACTCATCCTCATCCAGACACAGCCCCAGCTTATTGATTCAAGGTGCGCAAACAAGGCCTACTGTTTAATCAGAACACTCTCAGTACAGTACAATCTGTGCAATTTGGGCTACAGTACACTCGGCATTTTGTAACTTACTGTCAATCAAAGAGCTGTGCCAATTGAAAATCTCTGTAGAATTCTACAAAAATTGTAGTTTGGGGTGAAAGTTGACTGTTTTTTATGTTGAAGAGCTTTCGTGTGTTTTCTAATTCCATTCAATACTATTTATCTTCAACCATTCTCCCCTTTTGAGTTCTTATTTCTAGAATGAACGAAATGAAACCCATCATAAATGAGACCGGTTATTTTTGGTCAATGTCATTTTCCTAAAAAC
The DNA here is from genome assembly GCA_037179385.1 of Holothuria scabra. Lineage (NCBI taxonomy): Eukaryota > Metazoa > Echinodermata > Holothuroidea > Aspidochirotida > Holothuriidae > Holothuria > Holothuria scabra. The sequence goes on along the minus strand of CM074197.1, from coordinate 299,383 downwards.
ACGCATACCAAAATGCTGTCACTAAATCCTTTGCAATTGTTTTTTTTTTTCTTTTTGAAAAAGTCTATAACAAAGTTAAAGCCTTTAAAACAACATTGACACATGAATATGATATTGATTCGTTCGTTTCATTTCTTGCAATTTAAAGGTACCTACAGAATGAGATGCCAAAAGAAGAATTATGTGATCTGTATCTTCAGTCTTCGTGGCAGCTGTGAATCCAGTGACCTTTATTCTGAAGACAATGCAGAGCAGGAGGACGAACGTTCGCTTGGTAGGCAGATATATCTGCACGCATGTGCAAACAGCGTTCACGGGTATAGCTGCGGGTACAGCTGAGCTTGTGTTATTCTGACCGGAAGTGCTGTATTCTCCAATTTTCTTTTTATTTCATGATTTTTTCGGTTATACCTCGATATGCCCCTCAAATAATAATTGTATGGGATACATTTCCGGTGAACAGGTAAATTACAATTTACACAACGGTTACCAATTTGCTTCGGTACCACTTTGCTATTACTACCGCACGAAGTGGTTGCAATAAGACAAATACGTCCATACTTCAACAGCGAATTAATTGATCATCTTTGAAATAATGCTGGTATTCATAAACCTATCTGAATAATTTAATTGATTTGTTCGCGAAATACATTCTACGCACCCAATCTATGGTGGTGTACTGAGAGTTCGTTGGGGACTAACCTATCTTTTGATAAACTGCGGGATTTCAAAAAAGGTAATGTATATGAAAAAAGACATTTTCATTCTTTCAAGATTGAGAACTTGTTAATTTCCTGTCATTAAATGCTTACGTTAAATATAGAGTGAAATAGGAAGGACGTGGAAGTGCGACTGCGATTCTTCTTTGTTACGATATGCGTTAGCTGTATTTACATAACATATTTTTGTAAACAGTTTTATTGATGTTTTGTTTCAAGTTTGGCTGCATGTATGATTATATATTAATCTATGAAGTTTAGACAAGCAAACAACTTACTTCTGACAAGACCCTGTTATAGATGTGCGGCGGGATAAGTTCACTTAGGCTTGAGACTTTAAACAATTTACGTTCTTATTTCGTCTTAAAGTCGACAATTATCTGCTTGATTGTGCTGTCATGAAGGGTACGTCCTTTCATTAAATCCAAAAAAGTTCAAACAAGGAGCTAACACTTGTCAAAGTAGTAGCTCCTTGTTCTAAATGATCTCTAGAAAAGCATGAATTTTTCATTTTTTTTCTAAACAGAACCTTCCAAACTTTAGGAGGAGAACTCCGCCTCCTTTGTCAGGACATGGAAGTACTACCTCTAAGGTAGGAGTACTTCCATCAGTCCATGGTCAGGACTAGGGTTGCTCGATCCCGTTGAAGAACTAATTGACCCGGGCCCCGGCAGAGAGCTTAACCACCTGCCGGGTATATCATGACGCCACCCTTGAGAACAAGGAAGAGCTTAATCACTTGCCGGGTATATCATGACGCCACCCTTGGGAACAAGGGAGACACTCCTGGTGGGAAATATGGGCATGTAAGAAATACTATTCCAAACGTAGTTATGACGATCATCGGCAGAACGGTGATTCATTTGAAAATGAAAATAAATTCCCCAAAATTCTAGTTTTTTATCCAAAGTAAATATTTTAATTTCATGCTAGCCGACACACCCAGTACTCTGAGATTAGGCATTTGCGACAATTTTAATTAAGATATTCCGGAAAGAGATAACGATCAATTTGGGGTATTGTCACTGAATTCGATAATTGTAAATAGGTTATGATCTGATTGAAGATATTATTTGAAGGGTGTGGATAACCAAATGAATCCTGGTGTGATGAATAAACAATTGAGATTACAAAATATATAGATCCGACTTATTTTCTATGACGACAGAAGTATAGATTACAACATATCGAGGATTAGTTTACTACGTTCATGATGGAAGTATGATGTTCAACATGGTAATGTAACACTGTGGGTCCTACTAGCTTGTACACTAAACACTGATCTATGAAACGGACATTGATTTTTCTTTGGGCAGGGGAGGACAGAAAAATAGTACAGAAAATACCCCGTGATCTGTTATATACACCCTATGTATATTTCCAAGTCTCACTGAAACAAACGTAGCACATTAATTTCAATTATTGCGTCCTTACGTTCTGGAAAAGATCACCTCATGTGATGGCAAACCCTTGTGTCATGAGTAAACATGTTTTAAAATAGCACGACCTATACTACGAGCTTTTGCAACCACAAGCCCTCCTCCAGAGCGCGGTTTCTTCATGTCGGAGGAAATCTCTAGAGCCTGCATTGGATAGCCTCTATGTGAAAAGTCGGTTTTTAGGGATTAGCGCCTTGGATGTCGAAAAGGTCCCCTAATGAGGGAGGGAGGCTCTTCCTCAAAGCTAGTCTCAAGCGCTCGGAAGGTTCTAAACATGAATATTTGAAACTCCATGAAAATCTCGCTAACTCTGCAACCTCTTGCGTCCAATTACAAGCAAACCGCAAAACGTCCCAAGGAATCACAAGTGTTCGCAAGCGTTGGATAAAAATCAGAAATTATTGAAAACAAACCTAGCACACCAATGTCAGTTGCAAAGTGGCTTAGCCAAGGGGTGGTTTGGGGGTTTAGAAACCCTCCCCCACCATGACACAACCTTGCAATGCAAAAAACATTTTTTCTCTATCCTTAGACTTTTCCCTCATGTCGTGCCCCCACTCCCGTGACACCACCCCATGACACAATCCAGGCTACGCCACTGTTATTGTACTTGTGTATGGTTTGTCTCAATTTTCTGTTTATACTTGGATGGACATCCAGCTTAAGTTGTCAAATAAAATTCGAATTTGGACGATTACAATTTTTTCAACTGAAAAGCATTTTGGTCTCTTGAAACGTTTTTTAATTTCTCAGTGAAACTGCTAAAGTGATAAAAATTACTTGAATCTATATGCTGTTCCCACGGATGGAAAAGTTTAATTGGTATGTTGTTTGCAACTATCCCAATTTCTTTTCACACTCTTCATATCTGTAAACAAACTAATAAAAAAACGTGTAATTTACTACACAATACTCTTCTTCCTTGATCAAGTTTCTTTTACTGTTGCCTTTATCTATTTTCCCAACATTCCAGGAAGGAAAATGGCGGGAGTAGGTGTCCTGATTGGAATTTGCATTTTAATCCTGACCCTGGCATTTTTTCGAAAAAACAAAAAAGGAGGAAAACGTCTTCCTGGACCAAGGGGACTGCCATTGGTCGGTACATACTTCAGCTTGGATTTCAAAAGAGGGCCTCAAGTCACTTTTCACGAATGGGCCAAAAAATATGGCAAGACATTTTGCTGTCAAATCGGGATAACGGACGTCATCATTACGGAAGATTTCGATGATATGGATTACATGTTTCGTAAATTTCCCGAAACTTTTAACGGTCGATTGTTCGACATTCCAGACGAGTACGACACAGAAATAGGTGAGTACAATTTTGAGATTTATTCTAATGTTATTCGGAAGCATTTCTTAGACATCATATAATATATAAATAATGAAGGTTTTATGAGTGCGACATGGAAAGCGTCATGACTCGAAAGTTTGAACCGCACTGTCAACCACAATACCTTATTTCCTAAATAGTCCAGATTTTGTGAAGAATTAAGTTCAAGAAGAAGCGAATACGACTCATCATTGTGTGTTATTCAGGACTAGTAGCCACGTGATACTGCTAATCAGCTATGGCACGTGACCGCCAATCTCCTAATCAGTTATAGAATTAATAAGCAAGTTATATAAAACGAACTAAAATATGGCATGAACTGAACAACTTATTGTATATATGAATATTAAAGCAGCAATAATGGTTAATCATAAAGACTACACTTCGAAAGCTTGTTTTGTATAGAAGTGTATTGTCTTTTTGCTGGCATAGGCCTACCTATATGGCTTGAATTTCTTGGCCCATTACCAATTTTTTCCAACGAGGTGACGAGAACTATTGCATAAATACCTAGTAAGAATTTTGGCCAACAGAAAAGACAAGTACATTGAATTACATTTCTTTTCTTTTTTTCCTTTCATTTTACATTTCTTTGCCCATGTAGGATTTGCCAACTTACCTTTTGGTAAAAAATGGAAAGAGATTCGCTCCTTCATAACTAGTATACTCAATGCAACAACCTTAGGTCCAAGGACCTATGACGATATCATAGCGGAGGAATTTCAGGAAATGTGTCATTACATCAATAACCGCCAGCTCAACAAGGCATTCTATCCTGGAGATTTGTATGCAAGATCAGTGGCAAACGTCTTGATTTATACCCTTTCCCAGGTAAAGTTTTTGCGCCAGTGCATTGTATCGTAAACTAATATATCTCAATGATTTGTGATGAATTGCATTGTATTTTATTGCAATGCACTGCATATTGTACTGTATTGCATTTTATTTTTTTCTCATAAATAAAATGACTTAGAATTCATTTACAATTAATAGTCGTAAAACTCTGGGGGAAATTTAGGTATAAAGGTTCCTTTTTGCCGTATATCCTCTTGCCGAGTAAAATTCCATTTTAGTCAATTGTCAAAGGGTGAGTCTCAACTGTGTGAATACATGCAGGGAGCTGTCGTAGATTAAATAACTACGAGGTAGCCTTCCTATTTGAGGTAAATTGACAACCAACAAAATTTTGACGATCATTTGACGGTCCGTTGTTGGTCACGTGGTAGGTCCCTGAAACAAAAGTATCGTGATTCGCTAATGAGGTCCGCTAATGAGTGCAATACTGATTACTATAAGACTATGCATGCACATCCAGTGGACATGTAATGGCTTTTTGTTGGGACAATGGAGCCCAACGGAGCCCTAGGTTTAGCTAAAGAGGCGGTTTTGGCCTATATGCTTTCATTGTTTTTGAAGCCTGAGTGAAATATTAACAAGCGTTCGTCTTTTGTTATATTAATACACTTTACTTTACCTTTTTCTTCTAACTTCTCAACCCAGTGGAGGATTCAAGTGGGGACTCAACAACCTCTCCTATTTATATTGGCCGTCAACCATGTTTAATAAATATGATTCCAATGGGTCAAAAATTGCCTTTTTGCTCCCACGTGGATACAAATGATCAACGCTTGTGCAGTGGAGGCGCCCGCATGTCAAAATGGGGCGGGAGTGCAGACAAAGGGCAAGGGAAAATGTAGGGGGCAAAAAGTTTGGGGCCTAACGCGAAAACGAACCCAACGCGACCGCTCCTTTAGGTGGAGGTACATGGGACGACACCAACCGGAGGCTCTGATGTTTTAGCATATCTCAATAAAAAGTTAAGTCTCAGGAGTGGTATATTATTCATTTTGTCCGTTAATCTAAATCACAACAGACCTAACTTGGCTGGAGGCAAGTGGACGGGGCAGGGGAGGACAACATTTTAGGAGGTAAATGCGTCCCTCCCTTGTAGCGACATGACTGCGCTTGTGCACCTATTCTTTATTGAAACTTTCTGGACACGTCCCTGTATGGTACCACCCCAGACTATTTTTTGCAGCTGCCTCAGCTAGACCTCTGTAGAATAAACTGATCTGCTATTGTAACATGTATATAAATAATTGCATGCCTACGGTTGCTGCAGCTTGGCCGAGGTACTGCGGCTCGATTGGCTAATTTAAAATGGTACACAACTGTTGCATTGCTTTTCTTTTCTCAGAAACGGTACGATTATGATAATAAAGAAGTCCTGGAACAGATTGAAGCGGTGGATACACTAGGACGGAGTCTCACAATACCAATGCTGTTTTGTATGCCTGGTATATTGTATATGCTCGCTATCAAGGGATACCTACCTATTAAATCCGTTCAAAATATTGGAAATGCAACTAAATTTCTTGGCCAAATATGTGCAGAGAGCATTGAAGAACACAAGAAAGTTTTCGACCCAAAACAACCCAGAGATTTCATCGACATGTGTTTGAAACAGATAGCCGAAGGCTCTCCGAAAGACAAGTCATTCCTTACTGCTAATTCGCTGAACGGTGCGTCGACGGACATTTTTTCAGCAGGACTCGAAAGTACGGCTTTATCGCTCGTTTGGACTATTGCTCTCATTTCAAGTCGACCAGATGTAGAGGAACAGTTGGTAAAAGAAGTTGAAAAAGTGGTCGGTTACGAACGAAACCCCTGTCTGGCCGACCGTGAAAATATGCCCTTCACAAAGGCAGTGATCCAGGAATCTCTGCGGTATGTGACGGTCGCACCCCTTGGTAAGCCATGATATACTGATTTTGGTGGTTGTTATGACGTATGTAAGAGGCAGGGGGCGAATCCTCCTGGTGAAAAAGGTGGGGAGCTGGTAATTACACCGTTTGTTAGAAGATATCATTAATTGTGGGGTTATGATCAACTTTTTCTGAATAAATGATATGCAGTGCAAATGAATCTTTTCCACGACTAATAAAAACCGACACACCCGTAGTCTATTTATTGGGGGTGGGGAGAGGGGTGAGGTAAGTACACTTCTGACATGATAATTTCATTATTTTAATGTTTGATTTGACGTATTTGTAAAGCCTCTATATTTTAACACATAAGTATGTGATTCATTACAAAGTGAAAGTGGACGATTCCCTTTCACACAAGCCAGCACCAAAGATTATACGAGGAGGTAATTTATCTAGAAGCACACCTAACTCAGAGACGTTTTGTTTATTGTTTCTCCTACAGGAGTGTACCACAAAGTCCAAAAAGACACAGTATTTAAAGGCTATTTCTTACCAAAGGATACGATGATTTTATCCAACCTGTGGGGGATGCACCATGACCCGGAAACGTTCCCAGAACCCGATAAATTTAAACCGGAGCGATTCATCGATAGCAAAGGGAACTTCATCAAACATAGAAAGGTGGCGCCCTTCGGAGTCGGTGAGTCATATTAATGATTTTCAGACATTTAGCTACTGGTGGTAGTCTGACAGGTTACCATGAAAGAGTCGTCTTCAAACTTTAAATGAAATGTAAAGTTTATAATCAACCCTTACGAAATTGTGCAGCGAAGCAGTGCTAAGTGTATGCGGTCCGGGAGACACATGGGACATAAAGACATCAGCGCCCATCTAGGCTCTGAGATATTTGTTCTGTGCTGTCATGTAAGGGAAATGTAAAAACATGGTGCATTTGTTTAAACTGAAGAGATTATATTTTTCCGGCTCACCAAGAAAAGTTCAATCCTGCTCATCCCCACCCAAATCTGAAAAAGTTGTCATAAGTTAGTGGATTATGGAGAATACAGTTGCAAGTTAGGGTTTGGAAGTCCTAAGGCCCCTATCGTTTTGCTTATTAACAAGAAAGCTGTATAAGAGTTGATGTTCGGTGGAAGGTGAAGTACTGGGTTGTCCAACCATACATGCAGCGGTTGGCCACATCTACTGGTAATAATGCGCGAGGGCTGTTTGCATTATTCATTTTTTCCTTTTTGCCCGAGACAACAAGACAATAAAATTCAATCATTGAGCGTGGGGAACACTTAATCTTCTTGAAACTTTAAACTTTTGCACATAAGATCATTTCTGATGGGCCGGACGCAATTTTGGGGCAGGCCGGATCGTTGCCCCCAGGACGCATATTGGACGACCCGGATGTAGTATAACGGACTTACATACTGCATGGTAGATTTAAGGCCATGGGTGGCTTGAAAACGGACGGTACATTCCTTTTGAAACTTCGTTCACGATTGCCTACGAACCTGACTCATCTGTTAATGGACTTTCACACAAAATAAATCTGCTAATACAAAAAGTTCTGTCCTTCAGCTCATGTGTGTAAATATATTTTCACTCATGAACGGAAGGGACATAACACTTTCTACGATCCATATAATTTTGACGTGGATCAAGGTCACCTAATATTTCAAGCGCGAAAAGCTTCAGCGTGTGTGATTTTGTGCCTAGGTGTATAACTATCTTTATACTCTAAGCCTATCATGTCAGTTTACGTTAGGTTAGGTTAGATGAAGTTTTACTACCCAGTTTCCAACCAATGGTTCAAGTCGAGACGTCCATGGCCTTTTTCCAGTTATGGATCACTGACTTGTTTTCTCTACTCCATTGCTTATGCTGAGCAATAAGCACAATGTCAGTACTCTCTTAAATTGTAAGATTTAAAATTTTTGAGTTTAAATCTAAAAGAGCGAAGTTAGTGACCAATCGGACGTTCGATTGGTCACCAATTCCGTTCTTTTAGATTTATTTTAACACCTTTAGACTAATTTTAAATCTATCGATTTAAGAGAGTAGGTTCCGTTTTGAAGTCATCGGTATGGCATGGCCAGGACTCGAACTCCCTACCCCCCGACTACAAGTCTGATGGTCTAACCACTTGACCATGCAGTCGGTCGCCACATGTGATTGTCACTCGTATGGTTTGGTACCAAGTTGGGCGGGGAAGGACAAACGGATGGATTAAACGTTCTGTCTTCCTCCCTACTTTCAGGTAGACATTAATCACACCTCACTGCTATATTGAGTTAGTGTATTTGAATCACTCTATAGTTCCATAGGGATCCGTCCAGTGTGGTGATCAAAACAAATACAACGAAGTTAGGATCCGTTCTGTGACTATCTTTAATAAGTTGACTTCAAGGAATGTTCTTGAGGAGATGTTTGAGCCGGGGGCACAGTCGAAAATTTTCCTAGTCATCCAAATTATACGGCTTAAGACCCTCATAAAGGGGAAACACAGTCCACAACTTGACACTTTTTCTTAATTCCTCCCGACCCTCTGGCAAAGGGCCTTTCGGCGAAACCTAAACTTTAAAGGCATGTTCTGGTGGCTTTTCACCTGGGTGTTGTAAGAAAAGTAACCATTTTCTGCACCATATCCTCCAAACCCTGTCTCAATACCATTTTCCTAACTCAAGATATCTAACTTTAAAGATTGAGTATTTTTGTTAAAAAATACCTCTGCTTTCCAACAAAACATCTGGAAGTTATGTAATGTGGGCACATTGCCCTGAATTCCTTTTGTGTTTCTTTATAATTGAACGTCCTGTTTGTCCTTGAAATTTGATACTGTTGGAATGTTTGAATATCTTTTCTTGCAGGTCTAGCATTACCCTTTACCATATATAGAGTACAACCAACAATGTTGCTTAATATTGCCTGCAGCAGAATCAACATTACAAATAAATTGAATGCAAAGTCAAATTAATGTGCCACGATTACATCACAGATTACCCATGATGCCTCAAATCTCAAGAAAAATTGCATTTCTTTAAAAATCTGTATCTTTTGAACGCAATATGCTATTGATATGCAGTTTTCACCTCATGAAAGAGAAAATTTTTCTGCATATTTTAAAGTTAATGAATTTTGTCTCCAGAATATGCCTTGAATTCACTGCTTTCCGAAGGAAATATTTCGTCCACTGAAGAACAATAGGTGACCAATCTCACGGCACTCAGACCAGTTACATTACTGGTCTGTAATGTATGGCTCCATTCTAGAATGGATAAAAAGAAAAGATACTACACATGATCTAAGTCAAAAGGCCGGGAAGCTTTCGTTGTACGAGACTGTTTGGCTCAGAAAATACTCAGACATATTTTTTTTTAAAGTCCTCCCGACCCTCTGGCAAAGGGCCGTTAGGCAAAACCAAACTTGAAACTGCTCCCCGAAGAAGCTATACGTCCACTTAAGGACAACACTTTATCAACCTCAAGACCTTTAGACCATTTACATTATTGGTCCCAGACATAGTGTAGTACACAGTCCTGATTAGTGATTAGCTTTTGGGGGTCAAGTTACAAATTGAATATTTCTTCTTATATTTTTTATTTTGTCATGAGGTACACTTTAAATAAATTTTTGTAAGCTTCAAATGTTAATGTTTCTAATGTTATATTTATAGGTGGCAGATCCTGTCCAGGAGAGGTGATCGCTATGAGGGAGATTTTCCTTTTCCTGACCAACACCATTCAGAAATTCAAAATCATCCAAAAGACGAAAGATCTTGATTTGATTGGTTCGTTTCAGGGAATCGGAATCTACCCTGCGTATTACGAGGCTGAATTTAAACCCCGCGAAGAAGCATCGCAACTTATGAAAGGCTCACGAGAGCAGGTTTTAACAAATGAAAAACCTTAAGGTAGTTGGAAGCCATAAAGGTCTTATCCTCTCACCCCAAAACTACAATTTTGGTAGTAGTCCACAGCAATTCTCAATTGGCACACCTCTTTGATTGACAGCTGGTTCAAAAAATGCAGAGTGCTGATGCTCATATTACACAGGAAGTAGTCGACTGAATTTTGACTACACATTGGTGTCTTATAGTTATATATACTCACAATGAAGCAAAAAAAAAAAAAAAAAACTGAGATTGTGTCTGGATAAGGATAAATTTTGGACAGTTGTGGGAGGGGTTTAAAGGGCAGGAGCAGTCATCCCAAATTATAGTAGTGTAGTAGACTGTCCAGTTTCATGATTGGCTGTTGGGAGTCATGTGACAACGTGTTTTCTCTTCAAATGTGAAATTTACTAGGAATAACTGCTTGGTTTACCTTAAATATGCAATAGTAAATCATAAAATATTATTGAAAGATACTTCGAAGAAAAATAAGACAAAATTGTGCTATTTATTTTTTTGCTCAAAATAAGTTTGGGGGACTGCTCTTTACCTTTAAGTAAGTAGGTTAGGTGAGCTGGAACTGCTTTAAAGAAGGTCCTAAAAGAGGGAAATGTTTTGCTTCCGTATTTTCTTTCTGTTAAATCTATGCAGTGCTCACGAAATTGATACGTATTTCAACCTAAAAACATCACTTTAATGGTGAAAATAAAAAAGCCCTTTGGCATCATGCTTTTTTGCTGGGAACTGCCCCCCTTTTTGGGAGAAATTTACCAGTTTCAAAGGGAAGCCTCTATTACTGATGAAACATTAAGACGCATAACTTGAATCCAGAGTTTCAGCAAACTAACGTTTTAGTTGCCACTTCAGGTGGCTCGAAAATGCTGAAAATGGAAAATTCTGTCCCAACTAGGAAAGCAGCAACATGTTAAAGTGGTGGCGCAACAGATCAATTTCACACATTTACCAGATGCGGACATGTATGAAAACGTGTGCACAGTGCATATGCCAACCCACCTTAAGTTTTTCATTCTTCGATTCTTCCAAGTAATTAGTATTTTATCAAACTGGAAGTTTTAAAGGTACGAAGAAACCTCAAAGTTCACCATAAATATTTTAATGATATTTATGGAGTCATGGATTTCCACATATCTTTTATTTAATTACTATGACGATTAATGGTCAGATAGTGCGAAAGATCCACCTTTTAATTACACGCATATTAAGACACTTTACATACCTTTGTATATAAGTTTTCTTTTACGTTCTTCGTTTATTGCATTAATTTCCTTCTCATGCTTTCAGCGAACCTAAAATTAATTTTAGCAATGAAAATGTACAATGTTTACAACTGCATGCTATACAATGAAAGAAACCTAACTCTTTACATACGATGCTTCAATTATAAAGAGTTCAAAGGCAAAGAAAACAATGAATGAATGAAAACAATTTAATCTTATTTTCTTCTATCGATATGCAATTCATGTGCTTGTAGTTTCTTATTTCGTTAGTTCATTTCGTTCCTTCGTTAATTAAATAGGTGGAGTCTTACGGCTTAGTTTCTAACCATGCGGTCCATGGTTTTTTTTTTTTTTTTTTTGCAGTGTCCAAGGTTTGTTTCTAGTTGTGACTCATTAGCTTCTTTCCTCCACTCCGCATTGCTTATGCTGAGCACTAAACACAATGGCAGTAGGTTCCATTTTAAAAGTCTTCGGTATGACCAATGTGCTTGTAATAGAGAAAATATTGATAATTCTTCAAAAAGGACTTTTGGATAGTCTGAAATGATGTCATAAATTGAAAGAAAACAACGATGTTTTCTACAACAATACATTTTGCAATCGACAATTCGAAGTTTTTTTTAACTATTAACTTGCATTACTGATTCAACCTACGATCCCACACCTTATTTCTAATTTCTATAACTACCGATCCTCATAGAGAGCAAAATGATCCATTTCTATATTGCGTCTCTTTGTAACGATGTCGCATCATGGGTTGTGAAATGGGCTTGGGCCTACGGAGTAATTTTGAGAGTAAAAGATACAAATTTGACAGTGCGGACGAAGTTAGGGCGCTCTCAGGAAGCAACATTGCAGAGTTACTACTCAGCATTATTAATTGAATGTTACGTTTCTCTAAGGAATAAACTGCTTTTGTCGAAATAACGTTGGTAAATAAACCGTCAACACTCCAAATTTGATAAAGAATATAACTGACGATTCAAATTTTTTCCACCGAAAAAAGGTCTTTATCGACTTAAGTTTCTCTGACATTGTAGCTTGATTTGGAGGTCTTGTATGCTCAGTGGATGAGGTACTTACGCCGCCGTATCGAGTCTCAGAGACTTAACGGACGCCGATACCCTTGTGTTCATGATCTACGTTCAAAAAGAATGCAAGCTTTGGCGCTTTCCTGGCGAGTCATTTCTTTGTAACACGAAACCATAACACACATTCCCCCATGACCCAACCTTCCAAAAAACCTAAAATAGCGGTTTTTCTCAATCCTTAGACTTTTCCCCCATGACGTTCCCCAACCCCCCATGACACCACTCCCATGACACAATCCTGGCTACGCGCCTGGTCATCATCTTAGTGCGCTTTTTCTGACATGTAGGGTAGCGACAATCTACCGTGGAGTGATACAACGGAATTGAAAATTTGCCATAACTTCTCTATTGTGACTCATGGCTAAATTCAGGATCGGCTGAATTGATGAAATTGTCTGTGACTGCTCGAACTCCCAATTGTATATGGTTTCATTCCTAACATCTCTTTCATGATAAATAGCAAACTATTGCTCACCGCACCTGAACGCTCCGCTTCCATGCTCCGTCACTTACGTCTTTGTCGGCCGGAAAGGAGTCTAAGGGATGAGCCCCTTCCTTGAGTTTGAAAATTCATATTAAGGTAGGTGTCCTTAGCGAAAATCGGTGCCACCAGAGAGTAACAGTCTACCTTAAGTAAGAGTCGAAGTTTGGCAACATTTGCCTATTTTTAGCAATTAAAAAAAAAAAACGCATAAAAAATGGCATTACAGAGGGAGCCTTGCAGAGACGATCCTTGCTCTTTAAAAATTTTTGAGAAATTTGGCGTCCTTAAATGCAATTTGGTGCCACTCGTGTTATTTTTTGAAATGAAACCTGTGTTACTAAAGTAGGACTACTCAGTTTTAGGATGTATAAAAAATGGCATCCGTGAGGGGAAGGGGCGGGGGGGGGGGGTGGGGGCATGACCCACCTCTTCGCACGCAACTGTTACCGTACACTATGCTCTGTCCATGTATAGGAAGTCCGTGGGCGCAACTCATTGCAACGAGATTGTTCAAACGCGTTGCAAAGTGTGGAATGTTTTGCAACTACTAGCAGGCAGACGCGCAACACAACATTCAACGTGCAACTGACAACAATCAAGGACTTCTGGAATGAAGCACGCGAATATCAGTTAATCGAAATGGACAGAACACATTCTTGTCCCTTCAACATAGTGAATAAAAATTCTCCGTATGGATACAGCTGCAGAATATCCTCCCCGAAATCCCAATTCACAGAGACTCCTGGAGTCGCAGTCGCAGTCAGCCATGGACTGCGACTGCGACTCCAGAACAGAAAACCCAAATATTATTTAGTAAACAGCCACTGGGACTACGACTGCTGAAACACGCGAAGATCAGTCAATGGAAATGGACAGAACACATTCTTGTCCCTTCAACATAGTGAATAAAACTTCTCCGTATGGATACAGCTGCAGAATACCCTCCCCGAAATCCCAATTCACAGAGACTCCTGGAGTCGCAGTCGCAGTCAGCCATGGACTGCAACTGCGACTCCAGACCAGAAAAATCAAATATTATTTAATAAACAGCCATTGGGACTACGACTGTGAATCCACGTCAGAATGAAGGCGCAGTGAACTTAAAATTAATCCATGAAAAAGTAAATGGAGAATGTGTGATTAATCGTACCATAGTTCCAAAATAACCATGAAAGTGATGCAAATTAGAAAAAACTGCTTCCTTGGAGCATTATTCCATGTATGTCTCTTAGTCTCAATGGATATATGTAAAGCAGTGCAAAGGTAAATCGTATACAGCCAATGGGACTGCGACTCAACTCCTAAACAGCAATATAAAATCGGCCTGCTGTATTCTTCAGTTACTCGATAGTACGGAAGCGTAGAAGGGCCACTCAAAAGAAAAAAGAACTGTTTCGACAAAGTGACAATTTTCGTAAAATTAACATTTTGAGGACTAAAATTATGTCTTCAAAATGACAAAAATCCGTAATCTGGCGTTTCGATTAACTTTTCAAAACGTTAAAATTCCGAAAGTTGTCATTTTGCCGACTTAAAAATCTCTACAAAATGACAAAATTAAGAAAGTTGTCACTTTGTTGAGTTACAACATCTCGTGAAAATAGCAAAATTCAGGAAATTGTCATTTTGCCGAAATAGATCATCTCGTCTAAACGCCAAAATTAGGAAGAAAGTCCTTTTGGCGAATTTGAACATCTCGTCAAAATGGCAAAATTCAGAAAAATGACATTTTAACGAGTTTAAACATTTCGTCAAAATCGTAAAATTCAGAAAAATGTCATATTGGCGAATTACAACTTCTCGTCAAAATGGCAAAATTCGAAAAATTGTCATCTTGCCGAGTTAGATCATCTCGTCAAAACGGCAATATTCAGGGAAATGTCATTTTGCCGGGTTAGAACTTTTCGTCAAAATGGCAAAATTCAGAAAATTGCCATCTTGCCGAATGAGATCGTCATGTTCAAACGGCGAAATTCTATGGAAGCACTAAGGTGCCATCAAGTTAAGAACTTAGTCACAAAATGAAGAAGTGTTTACTTATTTTTCTAGCATTTTGCAGAAAATGATGAAATGCAAACTTACAATATATCAACGATCCAAAATTTCACAGAAAATTGATGAATTACGCATTCAACGAATGTTACCTATTCCTCGTTTTGCAGAAAAATAATGAATTACTCATGTATACCAATTTTTTTGTATCATAGTTATGTTCTTTCCCCAATTTGGTGAGTTTATAGTACAATCATGAGTGAAGGCGCTTTACGAACAAGAAGAAGAAATATGTAAACTGTGGAATCATTAGGTAATAAAATTATGCTAAAAAGTATTCAAAATTTTGGACAGTTCATTTTTCAATGCAATATGTACATTCGGTCTCAGTCTCGGTCTTGGACTTTGTCGGTCTTGGTCTCGAATTCTGCCCTGGTCTCGGTCTCGACACGTTTTGGGCTCGGTCTTGGATATGCTGGTCTCGACTTAAACACTTGTTCAGATACCCTGCATGCTTCTATAAGGGTAATTAAATCCCAGTTGTTGCTTTTGTCTTAAACCAAGCCCGGACTTGTATAACATTCAGGTAGAAATTATGACAAACTTTGCTGTTGTGTCCATTTTTAAGGGCGTTTAGACTTTGCTGATATTAACGTCCCAATAACAACGAAAAAAGCTATTATATGGGTCCTTTTGAGAACGTAGCAGTGAATAGAAAGGAAGTGATTGAATTGTAGGGTCTTATATGTTGCTACACCTTGTATACATATCACACTAGAAGCATAGCAAGAGGGGAAAGGGCAAAGTGCCCCCGGAAAAAGTAAAAGGTAAAATTGTTCAGACAGTAAAATGAAAGAAAGAGATTGCCCCACCCCAAATTCGAATTTCAGGGGCTCTCTGAAGTCTGAAAGTTTTATCCCCGCTTCCTGCCTCAAGAGGTCAGATTGCCCCAAACAGATAAACAGAAATGTTTCGTTATGAAAACATGTGTATTAGTTTTAATGACGGCGCGCTTTATTCTACCCCTTTAAAGGCATGTTCTTGTGGATTTTTTCCTCTGTCTTGTAAGGAAAACAAAAATATTCCACACCATGCCCTCAAACCCTACCATAATACTATTTCCCTTACTCAAGATATCTCACTTTAAAGATTGGTTATTTTTGCTGAAAAACCTCTCCTTTCAACAAAGCCACAAAAAGCTATGTAATGTGGGCACATTGCTTCAAATTCCTTTTGTTTTTCTTTATAATTGAACATCCTGTTTGTCCTTGAAATTTGATACTGTTGGAATATTTGAATATCTTTTCCTGTAGATCTAGCATTACCCTTCACCATAAATTGAGTACAACCAACAATATTGCTTTATATTGCCTGCAGCGGCATCATAATTATAAATAAATTGAATGCAATGTAAAATTAATGTGCTACGATGACATCACAGATTTCCCATGATGCATCAAATCCCAAGAAAAATTGGCAATACTTTAAAAAATTTGTATCTTTCAAACGGTATAAGCTATGGAGATGCCATTTTTACCTTCTGAAAGAGAAAATTTTTCTCCTTATTTTGAATTTAACGAATTTTGTCTCCAGAATATGCCTTTAAAATGTGGAAATAGGAATTAAAAGAAGATTCGTAATTCGTCATTTTTCTGCCAATTGACAATATGCTAAATTTATTACTTGCAATATGTGAGTAATTCAGTGCAAAAATGTTAAACGGTTGAAATATTGTACGTTTGCATTTTAAATTTATTTGCAAAATGTTAAGATAATAAGACTCATTTCATTATTTTGTTGCAAAATGTTAAGATAATGCGATGACTAAGTTCGTAATTTGATGGCACCTTAACTTTTCCATACAATTGAGCCTTGAAGGTTCTAACTAGGCGAAATGGCAATCTCCCAAATTTTGCCGTTTTGACTAGATGTATTTTCTTGGCAAAATGTCATATTTTCCGAATTTTGCCATTTCGACGAGATGTTCTAACTCGGCAAATTGACAAAATTCCAAATTTTGCCATGTTGACGAGATGTAGTAACTCGGCAAAATGACAATTTTCGGAATTTTGCCATTTTGACAATATGTTGTGACTCGGCAAAATGACAGTTTTCTGAATTTTGCCATTCTGACGAGATGTTCTATTTCGGCAAAAGGACAATTTCGGAATTTCGTCATTTCGACAACATGTTCTTACTCGGCAAAATAAAAATTTGGGGAACTTTGTCATTTTGACGAGATATTGTTTGGTCGGCAAAATATAAATTTTCCGAATTTTGCCATTTTGATGAGATGTTTTATCTTGTCAAAATGACAATTTTCCGAATTTTGCCTTTTTAAGGAGTCCATTAAGTCGTCAAAATGTCAATTTTACGAAAATTGTTACTTTGCCGAGGCAGTTCTTTTTTCTTTTGAGTGGCCCTTCTACGCTTCCGTACGATAGTATCTTAAAGGCATGTTCTGGTGGCTTTTCACCTCCGTCTTGTAAGAAAAACAAAAATATTCCACACCATGTCCTTCAAACCCTATCACAATACCATTTTCCTAACTCAAGATATTTCACTTTAAAGATGGGTTATTTTTGTTGAAAAATACATCTGCTCTTCAACAAAGCTGCAGAAAGTTATGTAATGTGGGCACATTGCCTCAAATTCCTTTTGTTTTTCTTTATACTTGAACATCCTGTTTGTCCTTGAAATTTGATACTGTTGGAATGTTTGAATATCTTTTCCTGTAGATCTAGCATTACCCATTACCATATGTAGGGCGCAACCAACAATGTTGCTCAATATTGCCTGCATGGGCTTCATAATTAAAAATAAATTGAATGCAATGTCAAATTAATGTGCCACAATGACATCACAGATTTCCCATGATGCATCAAATCCCAAGAAAAATTTCCAATTATTTAAAAATTTGTATCTTCCGAACGCTACAAGCTATTGGAATGCAGTTTTCACCTTCTGAAAGAGAAAATTTTTCTGCCTATTTTAAAGGTAATGGATTTTGTCTCCAGAATATGCCTTTAAACGTTAGAATTTTGCGTAAATCGCTTAATAGACCTGTGACTTGTTGCATAATGGGAACACAATGCTTTTAAAACTAGTAAGTCGTCAGTCGCTCACCACGACAAGACCGTCTTGTTGAGGTAAAGTCACGTCGCATAGAGTGTACGGGATTTCAGTAGCCTTTGCTGCCTTTGGTTTCTACATAACATTTTAACTGTCGGTGTGTTCGAGAATAACCGGTCCATGTTTAACCTATCAGAATGTAGGATCCTAAATAACCAGTCAGTAATGGTCTGGTTAAGACCCCAATACCAGTAAGGACAACATTTGTTATACACTTTTGAGTACGCCCTCTGTTACCTTCAGAAATTCTCAACTCTCTAATAATATACCTTTCCTGAGACTTAATTTTTGAGACTTAATTTTTCATTCTTAAATATGCTAAAACCTCACCGTTTCAGGGACTACGCCCCTAGACCCCCACCCACAGGAGCAGGCGCTTTGGATTCTGTTTTTGCCCTCAACATTTTCCATTGCCCTTTGTTTGCCCCCAGTTTTGGCATTGTGGCGCCACCACTGCAGTTATTGTAAGAAGTTGTTCTCTTCGTACCGAATCAATGACATTACAAAAATTGGTAAAGCTTCTGTTGTTGACCCTGACAGCTGTTGTAACAATTAATAGCAACAGAAGTTGCATCATTTTGAGATGAACTGGGAGAGAGTAATTTAAAAAAACAGGCAAATGACTTATTTCATTTCACTTCTGCTAGCCAGTCAACCGGTAAGAAAAGTGTCACAAAATTGATGTTCTGGTTTTCATGAGATACGAATGACAAATGCTGAAACACAGACAGAGGTTGGCTGACGATCATTTTATTAATGAATACAACAGACAGATACATCTCAAAATTGATGATAAACATAAACTTTAGAGTAGACTGATACATACATATAAAGAACAAACTATTGTAATATTTCACCAAAACTGGAGTCTCGAGGCAGCGATGTAGAAATTCCTTGTCTACGAAGGAATTGTTTTGTGACCTAAATGTTTCACAACACTTATCGACTTGGTTATTCACATTAAAAGAATCACATGTATTTTTCAAAATATCAATTACAAAGGATTGTGGGTAGATCTTTGATGTGAGTCTGCTTTGCCGCAGAACCATGCTATTGTGCTTACAAACAGCGCATTGCATGTCACGTGAACTCTGATTATTACAGGTGGCGTACGTCTATTTTGCAGCAGTACAGTGCTATTGTCCTTACAAACAATGTATTGCATGCCACATGTGAATTCACATAATAACATGTGGTTGGTATAAAACAATACATTAGCCGAAAAGTGTAGCAAAGCTTGGGGACATATTGGAACCAATGTGACACACGGGGCCACACCTTTCTTTGCGTAATTGTCACACCTGAAGACTCGGAACAAAATGGGGTAACTGTGTCAGGTTTACTCTTTGGTAAATCAGGACCAACTGTGACACTGAAAAACTGAAATAATTGAGATTTCTTTACTAGAAACCACACTTTCCACACATTTACACACCATCTGTACTTTACCCCACATATTACCTGGGTCAAAACATATTTTTGTAATTCCCCACATTGCCACAAATAGATCATGTAATGTTGTGAATATCAAAACATTGCATTCTCGAAAAGTGGATCAAATGTGTTTTTAAGACACATATTTCAATGAAAAAGTAAAACAATAATAGTTTTACATATTTGGTGACAATTCTCACACGTAATAAAATACATCCAGTAGTAATCCTTTATAATTTTTGTTATTTTAAAAAGTTTGGGTTGTTGAGTGTTGTGGAATTTTATATTCTGATAAATTAGTATCGTGTTTATCAACAAACAAGTCAACTACATATGACAAGGAGTATGTACTGGCGTGAGAAAGCCTTCATAGGGGCCCGGACCTAAATTAAGTTAAAACTGTCATGACATTATGATTTAAGTAAGTAAACAAACACAGCTTTTTACAAGTAAGGGAAGACTGACACTAAATATTTGGGTGGAGTCCACGAAGGTGTCTATGAAATGGAAGGACAGTTGGTATATTTCGATGATGATAATTAGAACAATGCCCCTCCCCAACAATTCACTTTCAAAATGATGAACCAGTGTGTGGTATTACCCCCTGTTTTAGTTTAGGTTAAGTTAGGGTAAACAGCTCAACTTTATAAATTTTTAGTGTAATCTAGTCAGGGTAACACTTCCTTCGAGGGAGACGTGGTAACCCTAATTTGTTCAGACCCGTCGAGGGGTATGGACACGGCAGGGTCACCTCGACGGAAGGGTTAACCCAACTAGGTGTAATCTAGAGGTCCTCGCGGCCCTTTCCAGTTTCGGGCCACTGAATTGTCCTCCCTGCTTCATATTGTTATTACGGAACATCAAGCACAAACGCAGGTACCTTCAATTTTTCAATTCTTTGGTGTGGCCCGATGTGGGAATCGAACCCCGGACCTTCCGAGTGAGACTCGGATGCTCTACTAACTAGACAACATACTCGACAAGGATAACATCTGTACCATTGCGTCCCTTTCAATGATACTTAGTACACTAATATTGTAACTTACAATAAGCGATCTACATGCTCTTATAAGCGGGAGGTTGTTAGGATATATACTTCAAGCATCACCAATATGATCGATGGCGTTACAATTATCATAACCATCGAAACAGCTTTTTATTTTGATAGTGAAATAATGATCGACGATTAATGGAATGAGAAAAACCTTTCACACATGGAGAACTAATCTTGAAGGACATATCACTTGAAGATCTACGAAACTATTGAGGATTCTCAAACCCTGAAATGAGATGCAGACCAAGCAGATTTTCTCACCAACTGAGGATGGGGGTGGGGTATTATTCACAATGAGAGAGGGAAAGGGGTAGAGAGGGAGAGACGGAGGGGTAGAGAGAGGAGGAGGGAGGGGGACCCTGGGTATTCATAATTACATATACCTATACATATTTACAAAGTTTTAGGTTTAAGTTTTCAGGGACATCACCTCTTTCTTTGATATGGCTCTAAAATCAGCCAAAGCCCCTCGCCCCTGTCATAAACCTTTTGATTTGATAAGAAAACACAGGCAAAAGAAATACATGGTTCCCTAGACTAAGATAATCGTGAAATTGTGTAAACTAATTATCATAAAACTAGTAAAGGGTCTATCAATTAAACAAGATACTAGCAATACAATAAATTCATTAAACCTCCCGAAAAAATCTTCGTTAGGACATGATAAAATTGCATAACATTATACCTTATATGACCTTTACATACTTTGGCAAAATATTGAATAACTTTTTCAGCAGTTGATTGAAATTTGCAACGTAGTTGTAGTCATGACGTCCTGATGATGTCACTGTAAAGTATAATGACATACAACGAATCTATTAAATACAGCAGAGCACGCGAGAATGCAGATAACTACCATGTGCTCTTGGAATCTCACAACTTGAAATTGACACAATTTTGATATGCTAATTCGTCATGACTGCAAACCATACAAAGATCCTCTATCAGTTGTCTCCCAACCTGAGACACCGCAGGTTTTGCTTAACCGAGTCATTTTGAAAAGGTGCATCGGTGCAGAGGAGAGACCAAACTTCAGGTTTATAGTGTTGAAATTACCTTACGTCTAAACTGAAGGACATTCACTGCGGACTGGAGATAAGAAAACATTCAACTGCACGTGTTTTCGTTTCCCTTTGCAGTCCGATTGGTGCATGGAAAAAGCATCAAAGTCAACTACGCAGGACAATCCCATTCAACAGTGTCACTAGCATGTTGTACACAATAAGCGGTTCATCACAGCTATGAACAATGTAGTCACGACAAACGCCTTAGACGTACCGCATTGGGGAACAACACCACACACTTAATATTAATCTAAATACAAGATTTTACTTATTATTATTTTTCGGAGTACTGACATGCATGACTTTATAAAGTGATGAGTTGACTCTTCCCAGTTGGCCGTCAATGATCGATTCATTAATAGCCCTTACAGCTGCCCATAACTCTGGTTCCGATCCATCGAAGCCTGGTAGTTCACATCGAAAGACGTAGGAATAGGTAGCAAAAGGTGATGCCGGCGTGAACCTTCTGTAGAAGCCCGCCCTCCCAATTTTCCTACCCTGACTCTCAACGAAGGACCTCAATGCTTCTAGTCCAGCCACTTCTTTCCATTTCGTCTCGGCGTCTGCAGGGCATACCCCAGCGCCATTTTCAACCGTCTAAAGGTGGAAGTCGAAAAGTAATTTAATATTAATTAAGGTTTTTGAATGTGGCGTCGGGATGTCTCCTAATGATTTGCTGGCTCTCACTGATCATGCGCAGTCGTATTTCTATACACGAATTCGCAGTGGCGTAGCTAGGTTATTTTTCAGAGGGGCTTTCACAGAGCCGTTACCTGTAAAGGCGCGGGCGGAACGTGCCGAAAAAATGAGATTTTACTTCATCTCTGTAGCGAAATTGAAATAAAATTAAACAAAGAGTGGTCCCTTTTCACTACAGTTGAAGAAGGGTGACCCCTTAGGATATTTGTACTAAGCGAAAACGTCCCGGTGGTTTCCTATGGAGTCCTTTTCATGAGATTTTTTACAGAGTCCCTATCTGTGATAGGACGTGTAGAACAAGCCGATAATTTCTTTATGAGACATCTCATAAAGAAATTAACGGAAATTAGAGAAAGGGTGTACTGTTAAAAATTTCTGTAAATTTACAGACTTTTTTAACTTAAACTTTTTGTATTTTACTTTTAATAGAGATTTTCTGTATCTTTACAGACACTTTGTATTGCTACAATAAAAAAAAAGTTGTGTAAAATGTATTTTCTGTTTATTTGAAAAACCATTTCTGTCTGCTTTTGTAACCCAATTTTACTGCTTTGTAAAACTTTTTCTGTAAATTTACAGAAATTTTTACAGTATTTTGTATTTTTCTGATTTCACATAAATATACTGTCATGTAACAAATTCATTTTGTTTTTAAGCTGAAAAAGAAACAAAAATAAGCCCAAAACAAACAAATAAGAAATAGCCAGAAAATTTTCAATATATAACATGCATCGTTCTGCGAAGTTTCAGTTAAAAAAACATTTTTGGCAAATTTATGGCCCTATTTGAAAATTAACTTACATTTATTACAAAAGCATACTTAGTTACTACGTTCTTAGTTATAAATAACATACAACTGGTGTTTTGACACATATTTTTAAGTAAAAAGAAATTGTAAGGCCCTAATTTCAGAGCACTGACAATTGGTATACTGATGTCAACTCATCGCGCGCCACAGGCGCTCATGCACTTGATCGGAGCTAATTAAAAACGTTTCACAAATTTACTTGAAAGAGTCTGTAAATTTACCACTTTATGACGTAAATCTCATTTTGCATAAATGGGTGGAGATTATTTTGTAGGCATTTCCTGACAAAATGATTGCTGTTGCCTTGAATAATATTTTCTTTGGCGTTTTTTAATCAGGAAGTGATAAACTTATTATTTACCTTGTCTGAAAATGTTTGCAACCAATGCATTTGCATCCTTTGTCATATTTATTTTAAAAACAATTATTATATTGTACAAAAAAATGTGACTTTCCAATTACAAAGTTCCTAGAGATAGCAGTCTACTTGACAACAGTATGACAACAAAGCATCCTCAATGTGTTTTGATTGTTTTGGTCTAGAGCAAGACCACGCATGGTTGCCCTTTAGAGGGCCTACTTGTCCTTTTGGGACTTTTAGCTCCTTAAGGGAGCAGAACTCCTCCGGGTGTAAATGTTTGGTTTTCGCCCCTTGGCTCTTCCTCAGAGAGTCGGGGGGGGGGGGACTTTTAGAAAAAAGGGTTTTGATTGTTTTGGTCAAAAGTTTCGCCTAACGGCCCTTTGCCGTTTGGGACATTTACCTCCTTCAGGGGGCAGAGCTCTTCCGGGAGTAAACGTTTGGTTTTCGCCCCTTGGCTCTTCGCCAGAGAGTCGAGGGGACTTTTAGAAAAAAGCCTGATTGAAAGACAACTTCGCAAAGACAACATTACGTTGATATGCAAATACCTGATCTGACCTGATAATGGTGAAGTGTATGTAACGTAATAACATATGAAAGGTAAAAGAGCAATATTATAATTAATATTAAAACGTTGGGAATAAAAACAGCAGGCTGTAAATTCACATAAAATTAAGGTTAACAAAACAGAACAATTCTGTAATTCGATTTTACAGCAGACTTTTGTAAACTAATTTACATGCAAAAACTGTAAAGAAAAAACAAACCCTTAATGTTTTTACATGATTACAGTCTGGCTGTAAAAAAAAAACATTATTTGGTTGGAAAGAAATTTGCCATAAAAATTATGTAAATTTACAGAAAATTTTATAACAGTGTGGGCCCCCTTTCACTTCAGCTGGAAAAGAGTCGAGCCCCAGATTAGGGTCAAATAAGATCATCGTCCTTTCAGAAAGCTTTTCAGAAAGCTTTTCAGAAAGCAGAGAAGGGGACCAGAAGACGACCGCCTCCCCCTTTGACTAGTTACGCTAGAGCTTCAGCTCTGTGCGGCCCGGGCACTGGTGATAAGTTTCAGTGACAATGGAAGAGGTGTTCAAGAAGTAACCCCAAACCATGAAATATTTAAAACGGGTGCGCGCGAAGCGTGTCGAAAAAAATAGCGTTGAGACATTCATTGAAAGAATATTGTTTTTATTTAGTGTTCAAAGCAGTATATGACCTGTTTAAACATTATACAACTTAATTAAGTATCACTTGCGAAACTCTGTCAGTTCCAGTTTGTATTTCTGTAGCAAAAGCAGCCAGACTAAGACAAAAAAAAGTTCTGAAAAAAGTGGGTGGAGGGGCATGTGCCCCCGAGCCCCCCGTACACCCGCCTATGTAGACAACGGTAACTTGGGCCATTGTTTTTAGCTCCATCCATGGTTAAACACAGAGTAAGATCAGTCTATAACCTGCCCGGTAGCTTGTAGGATGAGAGGCCATTAAATGCTTAAACTTAACCCAGAGCGCTGTCAACCAATAGGTTCGAAACTGGGCTGTTCAACCTCGACTAACCTGACCTACCCAAGAGAGTTGTCAATTTTAGTGACTGTGAGAGTGATACGCAGAGCGCGACCATTGGTTCGCGCGGAGCGTCCCGCCAGGGGAAATTTCGCTAAAACACCCCTAAGATTGCAGGGAATGACACTCCCTGTGCCTCATTCCTGCATGCTTAGAGTGCCGTATTTTTCTTATCTCGAAAACTTTTAAGGAGACAATTTGTTCACAATATATATAAAAAAGAAAAATTGGAAATTCTGAGGCCTACCGGTATGTATTGACAGTCTTATATCGAATATTAAGATAATGGTTGTGGAACGAAAACAAACGGAAATTGTGATAATCAAATGAGGGAATATTTCGTTCAGGAGGCTATGATTATGTTACTATAATTTATTAGCAACGTATTATCCAATAGTCCATCAAGTTGATGAACATAACATAAGCTCAACATTACGTAGGGAACTAGCTCGATGATGGTATCCTATGCTCCGGTCCAATAGCCTGTCAGTGTTGCGCAGTATACGTTGAACTGATCAAAATACCCTGCACGTGTACCAGAGAACATTCACGCTGCTGCAGAGAGGGCATTTCTGTGGAACGCGAGTGAGGCGCGCTTCAGGCTGCAGTGACACAGATGAGATCTGGAAAATACATTGCATGGAAATACGAGTTATGCATGAGAAATGCTTCACGCTTATTTATACTGAGAAAATTTTAAATAAATAGGGAAAGGAAGTATTATTTCGTCAAATTGAAATTTCCCCAAATCCCACAAATTTCCGCAAAATATTTTCGCCACTGCGAATTCGGACAGCAAGTGATGGAATCATTTTAGTTCGGCCATACCTGGGGTCCATCACCTTTTAATTTTTCGATTCCCTTGATTACCGGTACCATGGATTGTTGAACACTAAATTGTATCTTGATTTCCTAAATTTCACTGAATATGAGGGTTTGTAATTCATGTAGACAATTTATGAAGACGATTTAGGGTTGATGGACCCCACTATTGGCCGCCTACAGTCACTAAAAACAAGCGTTGATCGGATTCGTCTATATGGGCGCACGGTTTGATTACTCTTTTACAATGGATGTATGGTCGTCAAAATAGGGACGAGATGAAGACTGCAGTCTTTAAAGAGGGTTGCAATTTAAACTAAATGTGTCGTGAAATTATTTGTTGTGTGTGTGTGTGTGTGGGGGGGGGGGGTAGAAAGGTCATGGTTAACTCCCCCATATCATACCAGAAAAAAGCGAGATAAATTGTGTAAAAAATCTGGTAGCAAAAGTAACGCACTGATCCCGCAATAAAAAATTTATACACTAAACACAAAAGCGTTTCATGCAGCTCGTATAGCTAAGAACAGGGAGGTGTAACTAGAATCACACCTCCCGGTTAACAGTACGTACATCTTCTGTTATCTGTTAGTATTTATAGAGGCATTTCACTGAATGCCAGAACGTCTCTTAACGATATGCCGGTTGGGGTCATGCGCAGGTGTTCTTTTCAGTCATTCTAGAAGAATAAAATTCTGAAGGTCAGAAGGCTGGTCAGGTATGCTTCTGGGGGTATTTCTTGTTTGGATTAGGTGGGGCAGAACTCGTTCTGGAGCGATGTTAGGTTTCGCAGGAATAGAGTTTTGTTGAGCGTTGTTTTATGCCACACTAAGATGTCATTAAGAAAAAATATTCAAACCAAAGGCCTATGTTTTGTAACTCTAATTTGGAAAGGATCTACGGCTTTTTTCTCTGTCAGAATATGATGGTTGTCTATCTGCATTCGACATGTTTTGTCTTCTATTTTGTCTTTGCTCTACGCGGTGTTGTCACGTATGGTGAACTTTTCTGTAAAATGATGTTTGCATTTCGAACACACATATCATTACTGAATGTGAATAAACATAAATAAATGAAAGTTATTTGAAAGAATGGTAAAGTATACTGGCCTGGAGGTGTGAGAATTTTCGCAAGTTGTAAACTGCAGTCTGTAATAAGGGCTCCCCATACATTATCACTTTACCTTGGTGACTAAGTGCTAAGTAGGGCGACATTGACCACAACATTTACAGAAAATGTCTTTTCAAAACTGTTCTATGAGGTGTTTACAGGATCTGTTAGGTGCCATAATTTAAAAAACAAAAAAAAAAAAAAAAAAAAGAAAAGAAAAACAACGTTTTCTTTTGTTCGGATAAGTCGAAAGGTGAAACACCGAATGTCGGGGTTAAGACCATCATGCACGTACTCATTGAACATCTGTCATGACGAATAAGTTTATTGCACTTAGTTCTTGAATTTCTCGGAGGTTTACAAAATATCGAGTACCTCTTATCAGATTTTTTGTTCTCCAAAAAAGTGACAAAACTGATATGAGAGCGTCAGGGGAGAGTGATTGTATTCGTCGAACTTTTCATCGACCCGACATAGAATCTTATGATTTATTTTGCAGGAAATGTTACAGAAGTATTTAACTTAAATACTAACGTATGGTAGTTGTCAGGCCTCTTGCAATCTTACGGACTACGTGCCAACATGAATTTACTGGTTGCAACAGTTGTATACTGGTGATTTCCCTAGCCATTTTCCTATTTTTTCATTTAAAGAGCAAAATACTCTGTCAGTTCTTATTTCCCTACCCCATCAGCTTAGAACATAGTTTCTTTACCTTGGATGAAAGGACTTTCCAGATAGTTTTCTCTAGGTTATTCACCTCCTTATAAGTTGCTGGTCTCATCGTGTTTCACTGTAAACACAAATTAGTCAAGTGGTGTTTAAATTGACTTACCACGTCAGTCACTCATATGTGACTAATTAGTGATGATATCTACTGATATCGTAGTAATAGATTAAAGAATATCAGTCAAAACATATTCAAGGCGTTATATTTGTTAGAAACTAGGGTTTTCGAACTGTTTGACTAATTTGTATTTACACTTTACAGTGAAACTTTAAAAATGATTTCTTCTATTTTGAAATATTCAACCGTGACTATTTTAGCAGCATTCTTGGTCAGAATATTTGAGACAGATTTCGACTCTACAAGTGCAATCCCTCTACCCCTTCCTATTAATGTGTGACCTCGTCACGCTTTATTTCCTTATAAAGAAGAGACCTCAGATCCAAAAATGAAATATCTGTCTAGCTGATTTGTTTTCCATTGCTTATTCTGAGCATCAAGCACAATGGCAGTACGTCCCATTTTTACAACCTCTTAGGTATGACCCGTCCAGGAGTCGAACTCCATACCACGGTCCAGGGTTCGCGTTTTAGTGCGTCTGCGCGTCATAGACGCAAGGTTCTGTCTCTGGACGCGCAGTTTATAAGTTAGGCTTCTTCCCGCGCGTCCCGAGAAGTAAGCTTGGACGCAAAGAAATTTGGCCTCAGCCAGCATGGATATTCCCTGTTACGAAAAATTCTATGGGCTGATGCACGAGGCTTCCTTTTCGAAAGTTCTGGCTTCAATTCAATCTTTCACTAAAGACGGTTTTGCTGCCCGATATGCCTAGAAAAACACATAAAAACATTGTATTACCACCAGGTTGCAAGTCGAATACTCTATCCTGACCATGCAGTCGGTCGGGAAAAGTCTAGGACCAGCATTTGTAGATAACCAAGAAAACCAGCACTTAATCAATCACTATAAAAATATACGCAAATGGTAGCGATAAAATAACAAATAATTGATTTCAAAAGTACAGTCGCGTAGACGACCCCTTAAAAGTAACAGATGCGTACAGCTAAATGGAAAAACCCAATTTTTCATAAACTATTTTTAAAATCAATGTTTTAAACTTTAAATGTTACTACCAAATTCAACGAAGGTAATTGAAAACACAAACGACTTCCCTTTAGGTTACATTTGTCAAGCCTTGTTTGTGGGCATTGATAGATTAAGTACGTATAAGATTAGTATAAGATTCTTCTCCTTGTTTTTAAATGTCTCCACAATTTAGCACCAACTTATTTATCAGGGTTGATTGAACTCAAAGCGTCCTATTATGTTACTAGATCCTCAAAAGGTTTACTTCTTAAGGTTCCTTTCACCACTCGCAGTTCTTTTGCGGATCGTTCTTTTATGGTCGCTGGCCCGAAGCTTTGGAATGCCCTCCCGATTCATATTCGGCAGTTGTCTTCTATTAATTTTTTTAAGGATGCTTTGAAAACTTATCTTTTTAGGAAATCTTTTTCTTGATTTTTGTTCTTTTTAAAGCTTATGGTAGCGGACCACTAAGTCCATTACTCGTGCCTGTGAAAATGTTAAGTGACAGACAAAGTGCCTTAAAAAATTCATGGGATGTTGTTTCTGACTGTGTTACTTACAAAATATGATTATTTTTTCATTTGGATTTTGTAGACAATGGGTTGGAATACAGACTCTGCAAAGTTCGTGGAAATTTGACTAATTTTAGTGCCCCTTTTTATTGTATTACTCGGCTCAGTGGGATGCCTTTTTTTAGTACGGTAGCTATTATGGCGGGAAATACATCACTATCACTCAATGCTCTTCAGCTCAAAATTTCAATGGTCATGGGTATAGAAATTTGAAAATGCCATAAAAGCCCACATTGTGAGCTTCGAGCTTCTACTGGGAACTGGGGGCACGGAAGTAGCCTAATTTGGTGTGTAAGTCAATGGGACTTGTGCTTAATGGCCCGCTACCTTATGAACTATTAACGAATTACATTGTATAACGCGAGACGAGCTTTTTATTGCCAAATGGTTATTCAAATTTGGCCACGATTATTTTCATTTGGCATTGTTATTAACAAGTTGAAGATCATATTCCAACGAGCAACTGCACAGCATTGTCGAATATACTTTTTTGTGAGTCTCGTTTTTGGTCATAGTAGAGTGCTTTTGACAAAAACTAGACATATGAACATATTCAAAATACTGAAAGTTTCATAGCTAGCAGCTACGTGGGGAGGGGAGGGGGAGGGGGCAAGGGCACACAAGGCCCTCACGAGAGAGCTGTACCTCTTAGTTGCCATTGGGCGTGATGCTCCGCATCAGCAATGGAGTATGGAAACAAGCCAGTGAGCCACAACTGGAAAAAAGCTGTGGCCGGCTCGACTTGAACCAATAGGTTGGAAACTGCAGCCGTAAAACTACATCTAACTAACTTACTAAAGTGCCCGGCCGGGTCGAAAATTTTGAATATTAGTTCCATAAAGAGTGAGGAAATTTAGATATTTTACACCCAGGAAAGCATGGGTGGCGCCAGCGGGGGGGGGGGGTATGTCCCCCGTCGGGGAACACTGGCCCCCTCCCCGTCGGGGAAGGTCAGTGGTTTCGTCGGGGAGGCCTAAAAAAAATAAAAAAAAATAAAAACAAAAAAATCCGCAAGGACAGAAATTACTGGATGGGTGACCTTGAACATATTTTTCCTTTTAAAACACTATTTTAATTCACACAGGAATCGAATTTCAATTACTTCTCAGAGCTCATAGTTCATAGCTCTATTAAAACTCATTACATGTACCTTGTCCCATCTTAAATCCGTGCGCGCACGGTCACCCATAACCAAGACTTGTGTTAGGGACCTGGAAATTTCACGTGCAGACGTAACCAATGGTGGAACCAGCAGGGAACCAGGGGCTTTGCCCCGTCGGGGAAGGCTGCACTTCCCCTGTCGTTAAGAAGATCCAGTTTCGTCGGGGATCCTTCATCTATAGGCCCACCATAAAAGATGTAAGCCCGATAAACGTTAGTCCCCGGACGATCTTCTTGATTTTGCTTTACTAGTTTTCCTTTCAAAACGGACGAGAAGTTGTTCAGGTGCATGGAGTGCACAAATGGTTTGCCCTCTGTCCTGCCCCGGCAGCCGAATTCGAGCAACGGTAATGACAATCGGCCAGGCCGTTTTCAGTTATATATAATGATGAACAGAAGTGCGAGAATGTCTCCTGATTACTCTGACTGAAAATTCATTTGAAACCACCTTGTTGTTACGTGACATATTTTAAAAGAAGCCGGCGGGAAGTAAAATCATTTATTTTCGGGAGTTCGGATAGTCACATAGAAAATAACATAAATTAAGTGGACCTCGCAATTGAATACAACGAGGGGTCTCAAAAGAGTAAAAAAATTGAATTTTTTTAATTCGGTTACACAGTTTTGCCTAGAGAAAAAGACGACCATTTCATTTAATTGTAGCGGTACCTTTTATCTGGTTACTTTCTGATCACATAGCAAGCTGGGTTTTTTCTATTGAAGTAAAACTTTTATAAATAAAGACTGCTTCCTTTCTAGTTACAAGTCTGGAAAATGCCATTTCCGGCTGTCTGAGGGTAAGATTTTTTTTAAAAATTTTCTCTACGCTCCGCGCCAAGTTATGGTGGCGCTCCGCTTTTATAGTGTTTTGGTCGAACAGAGCACTCAGCAGAACAATGCATGCTTGCAAATTATTCTTCGTTTGAGGAAAATATGTAGTGAAAATTTTAAAGCGGAAAAAGCTGAAAATAAAGACTGCTTTCTTTCTGGTTACGAGCCTGGGAAATGCCATTTCCGGCTGTCTGGGGTGTTCAAATTTTCAAAATTTCTGTGCACTTTTAGGTAGTTTTTCGGGCAGGGTTACATTTTTCAGACAAAATAGACTATTTTCTGCCTCCTACCAAATTGAAACACTCCAGTACACATATGTCATTATGCAAAATATAGAACTTGAAATATATGGGAAGTCAAACTTTTTCCTCGAGGAAAATTTCGAGGGCCTTAGTTTCCGTGATATGTAATTCAGAAACCCAAACAAAACTACAAATCACCCTCTTCTAAGCAAACTCCAGATTTTTAAATATTTGTTGAAAAAAGTTATAGCCTTTGTCGGGGACTCAAAATGCTGGCCCCCTGTCTGGCAAATCCTGGCGCCACCCCTGCAGGAAAGGTTCTGCCCATATCGATATCATGATCCCCTTTTATGATTTCTGAACTAGCATACTCAACCGCAGCCACACAGCTAAAAGGGAGCCATGGACGTCGCTAGATTAAACCAAAAGGCTTAAATTCGTAAATTCCCCATCTAATCTAACCCTCTGAACTTTTATAATATAGCCTAATGTTATTTGTCGGAACGATACTTCCCAAATGGTTAATACTGACGATTCCAGTCATTTCCAGCCAAACACCAACAACGCCAGTTAACCTTGAAATTTCATTTCCCTCGGAAAGACATAAACAGACGTTATCATCTCGCTACATCGATCATTAAAACGAATCATTGAACTTTTTGTAATCTGGAATTTATTTTTTAACAGCAGACAGATGTTCATTGTTGTAAAATATGTTTACTACATAGGGCTATTATGTGAATGTCGGCTTTTCTGTACGCATATTCAACACTAATTGGTATACGAAATTTTTATGCTAAACTACGGAAGCCTTAAATTCCGTTCCAATGTCTACTTATAGGTTACACCGTCTGAGTCCGGGAAAAGGTTTCACGTGATCCATCCTTATGAAAATACCCGGGGCGTCAGTCTAAGGAGGGGGGCACAAAGACTCTACGCAGGCCACTTGAGGATAGACCTGAGGTGCGAAATATTTTAAGGATGGAGCAAACACTTCAAAAGTGCAACATTTTCCTCTTGCTAGACACCATTACTTTATGAGTGTAGCCTTATGTGCTTACTCTTAGTGAATGAAGACTGAATAATTATTCCCTTTCATCTATTAGTTTGAAAGAAAAAAGACAACTGTTTGGTGCAATTTGATGCAAAGATGTTGCACTTTCGGAGCTGTAACTCAGTCAGGATTGTGTCGTGGGGTGGGGGCTGGGGGTTGGAGGACGATATGAGGGAAAAGTCTAAGCGGAGAGAGAATTCACCGTTATTTTAGGTGTTTTTTATTTCAAGGTTGGGTCATGAGGGTTTCAGCCCTCAAAACCACCCCTGTGGCTACGCCACTGCTTCTGAGGGAAGGTTATCGTTTCTATCACTCGACCAGTAATCCAGTTTGGTCCATTCCTTCTAAAAGGGACATATATCGTATATATTCTTTTTATTTCTGAAAACTGACGAGCAAGCTACGCAGTTTCACTTGACTACGTCTGTGCTATTATTTTGAACGGCAATTAAAAGACCTAAATCTCAGTTGCGAAAATGTGTCACTTATTACAAACCAGCTCATTAAAACGGGTCTCCATCTCAGCCTAACCTTTAATAATGACCTTTTGCATCAATTCTACTGACATTATACTTCGTTTCCTTTCAGAATGCCAACCACGCAGGTATAGGCCTTCTACCAAAAAGGATTTCCCTGGCTAATGTTGCAAGACGGATTATGTTTTACCTCAACCTGCTCTATTTCCCACCGAGACATTGACATAGAATGCGATGTGACGTTGCTAGGATACAACCTAACATATTGCAGTGTTTGACATATTTTAGCAAATTGATGTTTCGTTTTATAGTACTATCTCTGAACTTGGTAGCAAAACATGAGAATACTCACCTCAAATGAAGCACTTTCACTGTGAAAGTGTAACTAGCCTACATCTCAATTATTATCTTAAAGGGGTTGTTGCATTATAAAAGAAACTATGAGTATTATTTTATTCCTTATAAACCTTATACTTGGATCGATATGAAATTGAGAAATGGCGCTTATCATGGAGGTACTTCCCCTTTTTGATAACGATGAGCAGGGATTCCGACGAAAATCAAAAGGGTTGGGGATTTATTACTACCAAGTCACAAAGTCCAAAATTTTTGGTGCCCTTGGCCAAAGTTACAAGTTGGGTTCAGGAACAAATTCGTGCTTTAACCCTTTACCGTTGTGTGGGTCCTTTTGGACCCATACGGAGAGTGCGGCTGTCACCCATCTTTACTGTTTCACGCGGAGCTCGAAACTGCGAGTAGCTACCCGAAAAGTGGGCCACAACAACGAGAGAGACAATAGTTTAAGGTCACGGGGTCAATAGCCTACGGAAGCTGATGCGGGGCGTGCTACGTCCGCTTTTCCACCCACTCCCGAGGCGCGCAAATATGCCCCGATTGGAGCACAACGGCTTTTTTCTAAAAGTCCCCTCGACTCTCTGGCGAAGAGCCAAGGGGCGAAAACCAAACATTTACTCCCGGAGGAGTTCTGCTCCCTTAAGGAGCTAAACGTCCCAAAAGGACAAGTACGCCCTCTAAAGGGGCAAACACGTGTGATCCTGCTCTAGACTGGCTGAATAGAACAGAAGCCACCACCCTGGATGCAGTTTAACGTCATGCCCAGGACACCAAACGTTAAGAAGCTTTCAACGAAACCTCGAAGTTTTCGCAATAGCTGATTTCAGCTCGGTAAAGGGTTAAGGCCCCGACCTATAAGGCGCAATCTAAAAGGTTTTAAAAGTTGTTTATTTAATTACGTACGTTAAAGTAATCTTAACTACTTCAAATGTGCCCTCTTCTAATATAGAAACCAAGACACTAACATTTTGATTTTATTTTTTTTGGAAATTTTGGAAATTTTGGAAAAGGGAGAGATTTTATCCTCTTTTTCTGATAAGGGAGACAAACCCCCCTTACCCACTTGGAGGAAACACTAAACAGGAGATTCTCTTTTAAACTGGAGGAGATTTGGAAGTTAACTTTGAAGGGAGGAACCCTTTAATGTCCCATGAACTTAAAGACCCAGTGACTCCATGCAAGGACAATCAATTCGATACGATTATGGTTTTTTGTGTAACCGCACAGTTCTGTAATTATGCACATACTATGAACCGTACTAATTATGTGGTTGTGATGGGAGAGCGTCAGGCCTTCTGAATTGACTTTTGGAAAAGTAATTTGTCACTTATGGCAAATATGCTGTCTTCATGCAAGTCCCTACGGAGGGATATGGGACAGGGGGAAACTTTTCCTCCATAAGTTTCTAAATTACACTTCCAATTTAAAAAGCAATAATCAGGCCGGGTAAAAACAGTGCAATAGACACAATTGTGTGTACGGATTGAAAACAATCTTGAAGAGGCTATGGTCCGTCATGCTCGTACACTAAACCTGTTCTCTATGAGACGTGTCGTGAGACGGTTGGCAGGGACACATTGCTCCCCCCATTGTCCACCCCCATTTATTTCAACACTTCATGAACTTTGGCATATTTTGAACAGCTGCATGTTTTTTCATTACAGAGAAAGTTTTAAGCGCCCAAATTCTTTAAATAAATTGTCCTAAAAGTAAAAAAATTGTCCTTAAAGTAAAAAAAAGGCATCTTAGTCACGGTAATATATATTCATGAAAAATGAAAAATAAGAAAATTTTTTAAAAGATCCGCCGAACTTTTGAGCAGCTTATAAAAAATCTATTACCATACAAGTTCTCAGCCTCACTTTATAGTCTTGCACGGACTATTTGGATTATTCATATTCATAATTTGTCTGGAAATGTTTCCCAAACCATATTTTACTTCAGAGGGTCAAATCAAACCGGTTTGAAAATGCCACTTCCGGATATTGAGAGGTAAACTTCAGGTGTGCTCCGCACCAAAGAAAGGTGGTGCTCCGCTTGCAAAGTTTTAATTAACATAACAAATAAAAAGGGTAATATGCACTCAAAACCATTACATTCTAGCTGCCGCTGTGTTTACAGAGCCAAAAGTTTCCCGACAAAGTAATAGTGGGTAAATTTTAGTTGGTAATTTCCGGATCAATTTGCAATCAGCAATTTTTTTATTTCTTTTGCAAAGAAAGTTCAAAATGGCAGTTGCTTTGATTCTAATTACAACCTGAGATTGCCATTTCCAGCTATCTTAGAGATTGTGATTTTCAAAAGTTTTCAGTGCGCTCCGCGGCAACTAATGTTGGCTCTCCGCTTAGATAGTCATTCGGTTAGGATTAACCTTTTTGGCCCCGTTACAAAAATGTTTGTGCACGGCCTTGTCTGCATGGCAAGCATTAGCGTGATCGCAAAAGGTGTCTGGGGCAATGTCTAGCCATATATTAATTTTAAAGTCTTAGCCATATGGCTTACCAGATGCAAATATCATGTCCCAGCCATATTTTACAGATCAAAAGAACAGAGTAAGGGTAAGGGTTGCAAAAGTACTAAATGGAGAACTTTAAATTTACTTTGACCGTCCCTTTCTTCGTCGCTAGTCACAAATAGCCTTTGAGGCCTTTATCTGTTGTTTGTATCGTCCAAATTACGTTTTGGCCGCCTCAAAGGTTGGCTACGTAGCAGGCTGTACGGCATATTCCTTGCTGGGAATCAGGTTTTGCCTATAAGCTTAAAAAACACAGTCCGATCCGCGGGATACCTAAAAAGTGGCGCCGAGTATCGCTTGAAATGTAGGGGGCGCTAATGAGATTTTTTGTAAACATGATGTACCCCCTTTTACATTTAGATGTGAAATAAGTTTCAACAAATATTTACTATCGATGCCCCTGTTGTAATTTGATTGGGTCCTAGGTGAGCCAGAAAACCATACAGTTGGTTGTTTAGTTGTCCCAGAAGCATATCAAATGTTTTGGAGTGAGCCCTCTATTTTGTCTTGGGACATCGGAGCTGGTTCTTGATTCATGTCTTTCTTAAATGTCTTGTTGAACATATCAAAGTATGAACTGTTCGGAGAGGCAGTATAAAGCTTAGTCACACTACAGTGATATCGGATCGGATTGTTATCCGATTTTCGTGAGTTTTAGTTAAAATCTCCTCCACCCATTGTCGGAAAGAACCGAAAATTTTTCATCCTGTGTAAATGTATGATCGGTAAGAAGGGATCACGGTAATGGAATGTAAACTATTCATTTCATGAAGTCACATTTACAAATAGCTCTTATCGGACTACGCCTATCCGATAAAAGCTGTCAACGGATGTGAAGTCACGAAGTAATTAAAAGTTAGGTTTTCGGAGTCCCCTGACAACTCCCTGCTGATATACAGAACATGAATTTACACAAATTGGCAAAGTAAGGAGGACATTTGAAGTAAAATTCACAAAAATCGGAGCTAAATCCGATCCGATATCGCTGTAGAGTGACGTGGGCTTAACAAGCATGCGATACATATTACACCATGGTATTTTGCAGAGAGGATCAATTTATCGCATGTTTAACATTTTATAGTTTCTAGCAGGTAATGTACCAGCTGTCCTACACTTGGCTGTCATCGAAGTAATAAAAAAAATGTCATCGAGGTACCTTTCTTTTTTTACGAGGTTGTTGGAATTGCTGATGTGTTAACAAGCGTTACTGTTCATATAAACATGCATGCCTAATGATCCTCCCTTAAAGGTCAACCCTATACAAAGCAAATGCGTACACATTCTATGTTATGGAAATTATTTTACACCCAATTAACAGCGCTTAGTTGATATAAACATAACTTAGTGGAAAACCCATTGGCAAACAACGTAACAAAGTGGAGATAATGTGAGACTTGGGAGAGGGGCATAGTTACCATTAAATTATTCTTCTCTTGTGCGCAGTTGGTAGGATACTATGAAATAAAAAGGCTAATTGGCTATTGAAGATTTTTTAGAGTTTGGCATTAATTTTTATATATGCCTGCCAAAGGTTACTCTTTTGAATCGGAGGGGGGGGGGGGGTGAATAATCTATGTTCACTCAAAGAGCATGTGTAACTTAAAGGGAATTAACAGTAGAATGTGCAATGGAAGGGGTGGAGTAAAGCAAAAATCAGCCAGTCGGAGGAAATCACTCGGAAGTACCTACTCAAGCAGTCAAGCCCCTCCCACAACCGTCTAAAACTCATCTTCATTCCGACACAATCTCAGTTTATTGCTTCAGGGTTTACAAGACTCAATGTGTAATCAAACTTTCTTCCTACAGTGTATGGTGTTTAATGTAAACTACAGTACTCTGTACATTTTCAACTTGATGTCAATGGAAGAGCTGTGCCAATTGAGAATTTCTGTAGACTACTGTAAAAATTGTATTTTGGGATAAGAATTGACTGTCTTCAAATGAAAGATGTAGGATGAAGAAACTAATGGCTGCCTTTTTGAAAGTGAATGAACTACGTACTAGTCACCAATCTGTTACTTGAGTTAAAAATCCCATCAAACTGAGTCATTGTCACTCTTTCATGGTGAAAACTCAGTCTTGATCTTAGATCTGTGCACAATTTCTCTCTTTTACTAGATTTAGAAAGTTGTTGCCATGGTTACGTGGTTGAGAACATTGTGAAAAGTAAAAGACACAAAGGACGTACAATATTCCTTTACCAACTCAACAATAGGCCTAAACCGTTTTCCACATAAAACAATCACTAAGCATTGTGGAACAGCGATTTAGTGGGCATCGTTAGTGAAACTCGCTCCAAAGGAATAAAATTCACTCGTACAGGGTGCCTTCTGGGATCACTTTTTAAAGAGTAGTCCTTGGGGCACTGCATAAAGAGTGAAACTTCGCTCTTATTGGAGTGAATGCCACTCTTATTGGAGGGAATGTCACTCTTTTTGGAGTGAACTTCATAACTTCACTCTTCTAAAGAGCAAATTCTCACTCTATTTTTAGTAGGCATTTATCTCTTTTGTCTGATTCACGTGTCAAAAATTATCGACTAGGAGTGTCTCTTACCTCTAGTCACCAGACTGTGAGAAACAAGGCTATTTACTCTCCCAGTACAATGTCAATGTTCAACAAACAATTTTGAAAAGGAAATTACAATTCTAATTGAACAATCTGTTAGGGCATCCTGTGATTTCCTGTTAGGTTAACATTTGATTGATTCGTTAGCATGTTGATATGAACTTTGTACAGTTAGGGTATAGGTTTTGTGTAATAGCGTAACCGGCTAATGGGAATTCCTTCATATCCAAGTTCACATAAACACGTGCGTATATGATAATATACACGATAATTTCCTCAATATTAACAACGGTGAAACTGAAAATGTCACATGAAACATTAAGGTAGGCTGATGAGTAGGTGAACATTTGTGCAATGCATGTCTACTTGTTTCGAGCAAATCGGAGCCTCTGTTTTCGAAATTTACGAGGCAATTTAGGCCGTAACTCGGTTTCCTTTATCAAGAGCAATTGATGTATTCGAGTCACAGTGGGTCCTAATCAAATTAAGTTTATCAAAGATGGGCACAAGAATCAGACAACTAGATGGAAGTTTATTTTGGCGTGATATCTTTGAGACATAATATATGCAGTGACGAAACATGTAGTTTGAAGACTAGCAGACGGGTTGGGCTTGACACTGCACCATAATGTATTCTTCATGGCAAGCAATCATTTCATAATATTCTCTATGAAATTGGCAACAGTGGGTTATCTTCTTGGGGGGGGGGGGGGGGGGTTCCCCCGGCACGAAAAAGTGCCAAATTCGAAAACTGGTCATTTGAGACACCAGTCCACTAGAGTGCAGTTTTTCCAACTTTTCCTTCATAAAATTCTGAATCCTTACTAATAAATGCTCCATATTTGTAATTATTAGTATTTAAAAGAGGGAAAGTTCTCCGCGCGCTTCGCGCGACCCAAAATGCAATCTCTAATGCAGTAAGTGGTCGCTCCTAAAGCAGCTACAGTGCCGTTCCCTTACATTTGCTTCAAATATAGGCTCTAAATGTTGAAATATTTTGTCTAAAAAGGCAACAAAGTCTCTGAAGCTTTTTCAATGTGGCCGGGAAGCCCCAATCTTCACTCCGTAGAAAACATGTAACAACAAGTTGGACGATTTTCAGTCGACATGCTATCTCAGATATGATTTGTGCCATTGGAAAACGTAAATTTTCAAATATCTTTACAGGAAACCCAGAATCTTAACTATTTACTGAAATGCAATCTCCATATTTACAATTTTTTGTTTAAAAGAAGAAACCAACTTTTCGGCGTGCTCCGCGCACCGCAAATTACGTTTTTTTATACAGTAGTGTTCACACTTGAGAAAAAATAGTAAAATATGGGTGCTTGCGCTAAAAAAAGCCTAGCTACGCCAATGATTGGCAATATTATGTGTAGCACAAATTAAATAGGCCTCAGTAACGAAAATGAGATGACCTTAAGTTGGATTGGTGTAGTTGGCTCCTGAAATCGCGTGATACTCAATACATTCCCAACTGAAGTCTGCAATGTATTAAGAGCAACCGCCAGTGTACACCTAGAATATTAAACTATATCATGAAAGATACCTTAAACATTAGATGGAAAATGTGAGATTTAGCTTTTGATCAAAATTTGTTTTCGGCTTCTCCTTATGCCCTTTAAAAGAAGGGTTTAAGGTCACAACAGGATTTGGTATGTTAGAGAGGTGCTTATTCTGAGCATTTTTGTAAAATTTGCATTGAAATCCGACTTGTGATTCCCAAGATATGAACAGGTGAAGTTTTCACATTTTCAACAAAAAGTGAACTTGAAGCAAGCACATATGACATCACATCCCCACATTAATTGGCAGTGTTTTGTTTTTCATTAAACTTTATACTGGATTTTCTCCCCAACAATCCCATACTATTAAAATGGGATTGCATAGGTGGCATGAGAATTTTACAAACTTTGCATCCCCCACAGGGAGGTCATACTCCTATTAACTTCAAGATCAACACAACAGTCTGATGAAACATAGGGAAACAAAGCATTCCTTGTCAATGTGAGGAAGTGATATAAGTTCTGCTGCCCTGAAACTCAAGTTTTTGAACACAAATCTACTGACTTCATTTACTGATATCTCTCAAGAAATACATGTCCGATTTGGATGGAACTTTCACCACACTGTGTAGATTTTATTCCTCTTTCACTTATGAAAATTAAATTTTTGCTTAAACTTCCCCTTTAAACCAGATTTATTTGACCTTGATTGCTAACAGTGTACAACTCGACCGCGAGGGTAACCCTTCCTCGACCAAGTCAACCTCGCTCCATACCTTAATGGGAGAGAAGACGGATAGCTGAAGGGATCGTTTGGAAGAAAGAGAGAGAGAGACCTCTGTACTTTACGATGGATAAGTAAAATGTATTAAATAGGCAACCTTGCAAATAACTAGGAGCCAATAATCAAACAATATAAAATAAGGGTCATATTGCCATCCTTGACGATTTGCTGAGTTCGGTAACCCTGTATCTATTCATCAATCCTAAAAATACACTTATCTCAAAGCCTGTAGGCAACTGAACTGTTAGAATACCTCTGTAAACGCTTTGCCGCCAGGTTTCCCGCTAATTTCCAACCGAGCTGATGTCGGCGGGGAAAAGTTAAATTAAAAATCTACGCAGTCGAGTTTTGTGGCAGCGGACCCGCGACAGCCATTGATACACATCTATGTTTCAATCGAAGGGAATGGATTGCGAAAAAATTGAAATCAATGTTTACGAAAATAATTAAGTATTGAGACTCCTGGCATTTTGGGATCTTCTGGTAATGATTTTATCCGTTAAGGTTTTCCAGGCACATCACCGATCTTGTGAAGGGACAGATTTCAATTTAAAGGGTAAAATATTGATCTCAGACACAACCATAGATACATTGCCTAATGAGTCAATTCTAGATTTGTGAGGAAGAATTCGTTTGGGACCTATATATTTCATATTGTACTCACGGACGTTCCTCTCGGGTAACCTAATCTTAAAAATGGTGAATGTCTGAATATTAAGCACAATACTTTGTCACAGATATATTCTACGTGAAGAATATATAACAGTTCTCATGTTTATGAGAAAGCAGGAATGTTACTGCAATCCCCTATCTTTTAAATGAAAAATACTCTCTTCGGCACATTTTCCTCTACAATCGTTCGCGATAAGGAAATATTACGATCTCGTGTCACTCTAATTCCGAATTCGCTGATTGCAAAATGATTGGCATACAACATAACAATATTGCATCATATATAACCAATCTTGATTGTCAATGAGGACTTAAATAAGTTAGCTAAATGATGTACGTGATTCAGTTAACCTTCTTAACATAGTAAAGTAGCATTGTTAGGAGACATAAGGTCATGGCACTCAAAGATATCATTCATAGCTTCTAAAAATATGTGAACTGTTAAAACACGAACTTTACTTCAAAAAGTGTTACATACAGTGGCGGCGCCAGGGGAAGGGGTATGGGGGAATTTTCCCCCAGTCAGGACCTTTTCCCCAGTTGCCCCCGGTCAGCTCCGAAATAATAGTGACCAAAACAGGTAAAAAGTGTCAACAGACTGCTCATTGTCTTTTTTTAAGAGTTTTGTCCAAATTTTCATGTTGTGTTCTTAGAGGAATAGCCTAATACATTAAAATCATTTGGAATTTTTTTTATTGGATTGTGCATGATGAACCAAACTATATATATCCCGAGACTTATTTTTTCCCTGTTAAGATATGCTAAAACCTCGGAGCTTCCGGGGGCTTTCCCCCCTGAACCACCACCGGGGCTTGGCCACTGTACCCCACCAGGGACCATATGGCGGGCCCTTGGACCTCAACCGTTACATCTCGCGCTAATTTTGCAACTCCCAGCATTTTCTTTTGCCCTCCATTTGGCCCCTCCCACTTTTTTGATCCTGGTGCCGCCACTGGCATATATGTAAAAAATTAGGGTTATGTTAGGAATTAGGGCTATCATTAGCCAGTTAGGAAATTTCTGGTTAAAGAGTGAACATCCTCCCTAAAAATGGTGTAAGAGGTCATATAAGGTCACCTAATCTTTCCGAAAATAGATTCAAGGGAGATACTTCTTCACGTCCCTCGTGTAAGACCCTTCCCCGACGGTCATTTCGCCTATTGAGAAACACCCTCGGTAAGCACTGGCTTAGAGTACCGTAAATAGGCTACATGTCACACGGATATGTTTCCAACTTAATACAAACATAAACAGGTAAAATAACTACAAAGTAGCTATATGCTACAAACAGATATTTTCTTTTAAAGAGAGTGTATTCTAACCCCAAACCGTCCTGGGTGGGTCTTAAAACTGCAGCCGGTTGTGGAGTTTGTTTAACCGTGGAATAATGAGGTTACCCTTTGCCACAACTGCCTAAGGGGCACCCTTGGGCAAGGTGTTCCTGTATATTTGCCCGGTGCTTTTAAAAGTGTTGCTGCCTTGGAGCGTGTTGTTGCCTTTGGGCGTGTTGTTGCCTTTGGGGGCGGTGTTGCATGCGGGCGTGGGGTGACCTTCAAGCGTGGTGCGGGGTGTTCGTGGTTTTCTTGGTTTTTATTGTCTTGGGAGCGGTGATTTTTGTTGAAGGCGTTTGCGGGTGAACTGATGGGTTGTTTGGGTGTTGGGGTAGGGTTGGTGCGTTTTTTCCGTTCGTGACAAACCTTTTTGTTCCATTTTTGTGTGTGAATGGTTGGTGGTTAGCGTTTGTGTTTTTGTCCGGCCGGTTTGAATTGTCTATTTATTACAATGTGCCTGTTTCTATGTACGTTTTAAAAAGAAAATTCCCCAAGCTATACTTTTTGTATGTTGTCTACAGAAATTCCCAATTGGTATAGCTCTCTGATTGATAGCAAATGCAGACTACTGTATGTAGCTCATAGTGCACAACAGGTACTGTGGGCCTACTAAGAGTGTCACAATTGTGATCACACATTGAGTCTTTCTTACTCACCCTTAAGCCATGAACTCTGAGATTGTGTTTGGATGAGGATGAGTTGAAATAACTAGGTTGGGAGGATTGGAACTAAGGTCAAAAGATTTGACCTTTAATTTAAGGAAGGAATCATGGATTTTCAGAACTTGACTGAGAATTTTGTGTGTCTGAGACAAGAAAAAAAGGAGCTGTAAAGGTTTATGCGAAAGGTGCTATCCTGTTGTGCGGTGTTCAATCCCGTCGCTAAAACAGACCAATGTCAGCGACCTTGCCCCACACCAAAGATCGCGCTTAGTTCAGCAACGATCAAAAAGTGGACAGCTCTCAATTCCAAGAGTGACCACTGCATGCACACAAGGCCCGATTGACAGTATGAATAAAACATGAGTGAAAGGACAGACTTCCATCATGGTATACATTGCTGCTACTTGTACCAGACAGCCCGTGGTAACCTTCCGGGGCATATCACTGCAGAAGTCCATGGGTAGGGTTCTAATGTGAGAAATATGCCCCCATGATTCTTTAATACACTACTGCGCAATTGTCTCTTTATCAGAATTTATTTTGAAGGTGTATTTATTGCTGCTCAGTTGTAATAATTTGTCTTCTCAGTGCAAGACGTCCT
This sequence comes from Holothuria scabra, assembly GCA_037179385.1. Classification (NCBI taxonomy): domain Eukaryota; kingdom Metazoa; phylum Echinodermata; class Holothuroidea; order Aspidochirotida; family Holothuriidae; genus Holothuria; species Holothuria scabra. The sequence goes on along the minus strand of CM074197.1, from coordinate 255,302 downwards.
TGCCTATTATGTGTGCAGGTGACTGCTTTGAACCATCACTGCGCTATGCCGCACATGTTTAAATTTATTTCGTTGAACCCAAACACGAGGTGGGGCTACAACCAACAGAATTCAATGCGAACGTTATGCCACTGAAACTGGTTGGCCTCGTATCGGAAAGGAGCATCAATTTCATTATTATTGTGCAATCAAAATGTGATCACTCTTTTTCATGACAAGAACGCAGAGAATTAACATTGTTAAACTATTTATTTTGGGAAAAACTTGGTAATACATGTGCATCTTAACTTTGACACTTTTTCTAAATGGTTGAAAATCGTCAGTTTTAATTAATAGTATATGCTCTCATACCTGGAAGCAAGAAATATAGTAGATGACATCTGGTTGAGGAGGAAGGTCTGGGGCGATTGGGTTTTGATCATCCGTTGCCACTTCGTTGTAGCCACCTGTAAATCGAGGACAAATATGACATCACTGTACCAGATGGAAAGGAAACCACGCAAGATATTCAATGTATTTCGAATAATTAGCACGTTCTCTGTTGACAAAAAATTTTCCCACAAGGATCCAGGATGATGGATCAGAAGCTTCATCCGCGATTTCATGTGATGTAATATTTGGTGGTAGGCTAAAGGCCGATATTTTGTACATTATATCCTAAACACAAGAGAAAGAATCATGGACAAAGGCAATGGCCAGTGATCAATTTTCTGTTTCTTTTTTCCCTTTCTTCTTTTACTCCTCAGAGATGTAAAAGTCAATACAACACATCTGTTGTACATAAAAATAGGCATTATAAACCACCATTTCAACAAAGTTTGGCGTACCAAGATCACGCGCAACTGGCGTCCTGTCCTAGGACAAATTTCGCTCCTAGAAAGCTAGAAATTACGACTGATATAAGGCTTTTAATTTTGCTTTACCCGAAGAAAATATTTACACTCCCCTCTGAAGTTATCCCATCCTCCAGTTGGCATACTTTGTCTGGCTAAGGGTCTGATCACGTGACGTCAGTGCATAGATACTTCAAATATAAGCATCCTTCTTTACTCGGCTGGAAAACATAATGAATTGATAGTTGCAGAAATCTTAGAATTAAGGATTGTGAATGTTTATGTCACATCTGTTGTAAGAGTTAGTGGGCCTTCAAAACATGAACATATGCCAAGTTTTAGCCATCTTTCATTCCTAGATCTTTCCCCCGGGGTGTTCTTGACGTATATCTCGTGGTAGTGGGATCGCATTTCACTTGCAATTTTACAATCACCGCACAACTTGTCTTTCCTTGTCAAAACTGTTTTCTGAGGTGAAGCTACTTTCAATCCTCAGATATTTATTTTTTCCAATGTCATTCCTGAAATGAAAGGACTAATCTATTGTAACTTCTGGGACTTACGAAAAGCCGGGGCAGGGTTCATAGGAAAGGTTTTAGGAACTGGGCGCGATGCTACCCTGGAAAATCCACAATCAAAGGGACAAATATTAGTGACGTGAAAAAGACTTTGACCTATCATGTTCTAGTGTCGATGCGACACCGTAACAAAGGTACTTGTATGGAGTGTTTAAAGTGTACCTCAAGTCAAAAAATTCAAAAATATATATTTAAGAGAATGAAAAAAGAATTCTAACAGTCCAACTCCCATCTTCATATGATATTCCTGAGCTGAGATATGAAATGTTGAAGTTTATTCACTTAAAACAAATTGGTCTATTGTGCAATAATTTGTGACTTTCTTGTTTTACAACGCACATAACATGCTTTGTTTTCCTTTAAAATTAAAAATGTTTTGATGACCTTGAACACTTCCTGTTTGCTTGCATAGCATGTTGCACAAGGAGAGTTTAATTAATTACATCACCTCATAAGAATAAGAGTGCTATCACACCTCGGTACAAGGTGCAGTAACGTTCCGAAAAACAAAGAAATACAAAGATTGTAATTTGAGTAGTACATGAATGACATCACAGATTATTGCGCAATGTACCATTTTAATTTGAGTGAATAAACTTCAACATTTAATATCTCAGCTCAGGAATGTCCTACGAAGATGGGAGTTGGACTGTTAAAATGTATTTTTCATGGTTTTTAATATACATTTTTGAATTTTTTGACTTAAGGTACACTTTAAGTTTAACTCACAGAACTTGTGAAAGTTTACCTTACAACTTGAAAAGGAAATATGGATCGAACGTTAGCCCTTCTCAGATGGTCAGATTTCAACAACAAATTATAATTATAATAATTATTATTGTAAAGATGTTATTATTATAATTATATATTAGGGATGGATGGAATGATGAGTCAGTCTAGAGTAATCGGGACAATTTGGCCTACGTCAGCCAACAATTTTAAAGGTTCATGCTCCCCTTGTGTCGACATAGCTAGAGCTTTCAGTGGGGATTTCAAACTTGCGAAAATGTTTTTAGTTGGGGCAATTCAAATTAGTTAGGAGACAGATGTTTTAAAGGGCACATCGCTTGGTTCAGAAACTGTCTGAATTTCAGACGTAGGCATGTCTACTTCAGCGAATCTATTAACATTTGCAGGTTATTCTAAAATCATATTCACCTACCTAACCTAGGCCTAGTGGTTGTTCAAGTAAAGCATATCGAAAAGTTTCGATCAAAAGCCTCCCAAATGCGTTACAGTGTGCGGGCGCATGTTGCATTTTTAGGATTTTCGCTTTGTGTACATTCGGGGTTGTGTTTTAAGGTCTGGCTAAACTGGATTTGTGATGTTCATACTATTGCACATCTAGTGAATGCTTTTTTGACTAGGCACATCCTTTTCTTTTGTCGTAAATCATTGATTTATGGGATTTGATGTCTATGGGCTAAAAACGTTTTTTATCCCAATTTTTCATAATTTAGAGGATTAACACTTCTAGCCACAAATATATATTGACACGGCTAAACGCGTTTCTGGGAGCTGCATGTCACAGGTAACAGGAGGAGAAGAATTGGTTTTATTTGGATCTATATTTTTGTCGTAAAACGCGTGAAGTAAAGGCATAAAATGGCCCAATATTTTGGGGAAATTCCCTACTGAATTATGACGTCACAAAACTTTGAAATAGTCAAAAATCATGTATTTCGAATGAAAATCATCGGCATTTCATGAGTTACTCTCACCTTGACATATCATTCCAAAGCATAATCGAGCCAGCTTACCTTAATTAGAACATTAAAAAAATTGATATAGAATGAGCAAATGATCGTTTTTGTACAAAACATTTCGATATGCTAGGCAGAGGCTAGGGGACCATGACAGGGTGTAGTATTTTGCTTCTGTCCTATTCTTTTATTATTTTTTACGCTTTAATTGGTTTTCCCCGTAGATTGGCTGTGGACTGCTATTTCTTGGTATCGTTTCAGAGACTTGTCTTGTCAATTGGTGGGTGTTTTTTACTGTGGACGTTTTACCTTTAATTCTGATGCCCAGGGTATTTATAATGTTTTTTAGCTTGTTGCATTTTAGAGGCAGTTGCCTTCCAATGGGCACTCGCTTTGCTTTCTGCAATTGCAGTTGCTTTGCGTTGCTTGCGTTGGTTTGGAATGTGTTCTCTGTTAGAACAATGTCTAACAGGATTGAAATTTTTTCCATTCTGTTAGTTTCAAAACATAATTTTATTCTCTGCAATGAAACTACTACCGTAAGAATGTTCTATGTCACTCAATATGCTTAAACACATGCATGAATGAACCAACGGATCAATAAATTAATCGATTGGTCAATGAATCAATAAATCGAAACAAACGAATGAACGAAAGAACCTAGTACGAATTTAAAGATCATGCTTAAATTTAGTGTGACAATTTAATAATTCAGTGCTAGATCTTCGGAAACTGGTTTGGAGCTTAGGAAACATGGTTCGAAGCAAAACTGTAATGAGGTGAAGCTGTGATTCGAAAAATCCATGGTGAAATATTTAACTGGATTAATGCATTGGTTATACTTTCTCCTCGCAATAAGGACATTGAGGTTTGTAATAAACCATACGAGAGGCTCAGAAAGAATGTTTTCATTGCCAAAAAGAGAAGACGATCCGGATACCTACAGGTCATTCACATAAAGATTGATATCTTGTTCATCATATATATCAGTTGTCTACTGTTGCTTTCCCATAATGACAAATGTGCCATTAATTCTATGAATTTTTTTTACTTCCCTTCAGGATGACTAATCCGTTTAACAGGGCCAAGTGTTCTATCAAATACAGTGACGTAGAGCTACTGTACAACACTTTTTCAGTCTTGAAAAGCTCTGCCCATGGGTCATCCAGTTTAACACATTTGATTTTACAATTATGGGTACAATTCATGGAGTATTGCTACATATTTGTCCCTGGGGTTACGTTACGTGTTGGATGGTAACTAGCCTAAAGGAAACGTAACGGGATATGAATCACTGTGGTTTCTCTTCTCGTTCGTTCACATATGACGTTATTTAGAGGGCAGGCTTTATCAATGTTTGTCTCACAAAATATGCGACATGGCAACCTTTTTTATTAGGCCTATACGAAATACCTGAAAAAACGTGCTTCCCTAAAGTACGAAATGGGTCTTACGTCTCTGCCGCTAGACGTCCCTAACATAAATACATCGTGAAAGTTCTGAGGGCATTTTTGTTTGGAAAATCTTATTTAATTAAAGGATATAAACTTTATACATAAAGTGCATGAAAACAAAAAACTTAGAAAGGTGTCTCAAAAGCCCCTTCTCGGGGATGGGGTTATAGGGTCGACCCCCCCCCCCCGAAGCTTCGACGTTTAAGCATGTCTCTGGATGAAAAAATACGTCCAGGAGATAAAGGTGTATTGTTTCTTCTTTTCGGTTAACCTAACTTCTAATTGAAATAACTTGGGAGGTGAGGTGGATGACGAAATATGGGGGACAATGCCCCCCTTGTCCTCTAGCGTTACCAATACTTACTACATTTTTTAGGAGACTCCTGCCCCCTTTTAAGACTAATGTCAACGCGAAAAATACTTAGGACACCGATAGGTATAATTTATCCACAATCTTGTCAAGACCCTACAAAAAGTTTCATATTCCTTAGGTTTTCTGTTATAAGAAGCAAATCATTTCATTTCCACGGCTGACGAATTTCATTTTGTGGTAATGATTCATATTTTGCTCAGTGAAAGAATTCTAAGATTCTCCATTTTTGCTTCCCCTTAAACTGATCAAATTTCTACTCTAAGATGGTTTGGTTGAAAAATAGATGACACTGCCGTTGATGGATTAATGTAGATCTTTTCGCGTTGGCAATTTAGCGTACTGAAATGTAATACTGACTAATCATACATAGAGAACAAAGACAGACATAAGCAAATCTCCAGGGAGCCTAGTTCGTCACACTACTGATATCTCTGAATCGAATTTTTTTTTTATCTGAATATGAAGGATTTTCCCAATGAAAGTTGCAGGAACGAAGGTAGTGACTATTTTTCAAATAGCGTCACTAGGCGTCTATAGGGGACAGCGGGACACGCCTTCACTGTTTGGAAATACACCCAATGAGGTCAGGTTTTCACACAGAAAAGTTTTGATGGAAGTGCCCATGCCCCTCCCCTTCCACATTCGAGAAGGCTTAGTGGTTAGGGATGGAGGTAAGGGGGATAATGCTGAGGCAGAGGGCAGTAGCGTAGCCAGGATTGTGTCATGGGGGGGGGGTGGAGGCAGTAGCGTAGTCAGGATTGTGTCATGGGGGGGGTTGGGGGCAGTAGCGTAGACAGGATTGTGACATGGGGGGGGGGGGGGGTTGGAGCCTGACATAAGGTGAAAGTCTAAGGCGGAGAGAGAGAAACCACTATTTTAGTTGTACTTTGGATTTCATTGTTGGGTCATGGGTGGAGGCGGGGGCGGGTTCAACCCAAAACCACCCCGTGGCTACGCCAACGGGAGAGGGTGAAATTAAAAGTGCAACCATTTAATTTAAATAATGGCATTGAACAGTTGAATAATGGCCTTACTTTATTTTAAAGTACGGATGCAAAGTATGAACACTAGGCTTCACATTACAGTAGCTGATAAATCGACGTCCTGTTCATACGAACAAAGTTGCGAGAAGGTTGTTTGACAGCTGATATTATTTGAATAACGAACATTTTTACGCTTGTGCGATGACGCACGCGGGAAGGCGCTGATGACGTTTTTAATTACACAAATTTTTCTGCTACACCCTGCACTGGAAAAATGAACAGTGCGTTAATTTTTCCCAGTCATTTGTTTTTTTCATGACAATTTTCCAAACCACGGATACAAATAGTTTGTTTTCACCCACGATGTATTTATTGTACATTGTCCGTGATTTATCGACTGACTGAAAGGAATATTTTAAACTTTAATCAGTGGCTTTCATGTTCTATGCGGGGTGACTAATATAAGTTGGACATGAACAGCAAACAACGAACAGTTAGATAGGGGAATTCTATATATAAGACTCCCCATTGTTTGAACTTGAACCATAAATTCTTAAACAAACAAACACGTTTCGGAAAAAACCCATTTTGTTAGTTTTTAAATATTGACAGACTTTCAACGTTTCTAAAATAAGTGTAAGTTCCTCTGGAAGAGGAATATACTTTAACGCTTTCATCAATTACAACAGAACATGATTCCATATTTAAACACTATCGCGTTGGCAATTTTTACTGGGATGGACGTGACCAAATTATGCCGCTGGTCGAATCAGCTTCTTGAAAACAGGCCACCCCCCTAATTCCAAAATAACAGCTTTGGACCCATTTTGTAAGCGTGACACCGGATTTTGAAATATTACCCGACCTCACAAAAACAAATGCAAACTACCGATTTGTTTACTCGGTAGGATACGGAATAGTTCTCACGTGACATCATTGAGTTTTTCACGTGGAGTACTTCAGCCATGTCTGAGCGCAACCCCACTATGTGCGTACATTCATACGTACGAACCCACTGCAGGCTTGTCCCAAACGTGGCGGTTTCTAACCACAGGTTACAACGCCACTAAGAACTATCTACACCATATAGAGTACTTTCACGTTACATCACAATTGGTAAGCCACGCCCACTGCCGGACAAAAATCAACAGTGTTTCAATGCAAGAGTCGCACATGGGTCGTCAGCTCCTTCTCAGCTAGCTACACTAACTAGCGTCGCTGTACGTTTTGCCCTTCAAAAGGGGCGGGGCTTGTGACGTATAGGTGAAAGCACTCTATAGACGGATCCGATTAGCGCTTGTTTTTAGGGACTGTAGGCCACCATTAGTGGGGTCCAAAAGCCTAAACCTTCTTTAATTATTGTTTACATGAATTTCAAACCCTCATTTTTACTGAACTTGAAGAATTTAAGATACAAATAAGTGTACAACCATCCATGAAAGAGGTAAGCACGGAAATCGAAAGATTTGAAGGTGATGGACCCCAGTTATGGCCGACTGAAATCAGACCATCACTTGCTGTCCGGATTCGTGTATAGACTAATATGCGCGTCTTCACAGTAATGTGCTTCAAACTGACGTCTCGTGACGTCAATAAATAGGGTCCATAGCATTTGCAAAGGATTGTTAGTTATTCCAAACCATATGGTCATGTGTCAGCATGATAATAATCTCGACTTCACTTACGTAGATATCTTATTCAGTGGCTTAAGGAGACTTTCGCTCGAAATCTATCTTGAATTCAGTTTGGCCCAAAACTACAAATAGCTGTTAAGCGCAATGCAACATTCATTTTGCTAATAAAATGTAATGTTTATGTGTATTTTCAATTCTTGCGTGCTTTGCAATATCCTATTTTGAAAGTCATACGGATTAGACTTACAAGTCTAACGTGACAATTAATACTTATACAAAGATCAAGTACCGTGTAATCATGACGTAATGACGACGTCAATAGACTTGTATATGGCTTAAGCTTCCTGGATAACGAATGAACATTGTAGATTATAGAAGAAACAAAAGATCTGGGTATTGTCCTCTAGATTAAAGAAGCAAGGAACGGGGTCCCTTAAAGATTTTTTTCTCCCACTTGACAATTCAACCACATCAACCCCCTAAAATATGTCCCCCTCTTGCACACTACTCTTCCCATTTCTGGGTGAAGGCCTCTCTGCCACGTATTCCTGATGTAATAAACAACAAACATCATTTTGGAAAAAGTAAGTTCTCAAAAAATCGTGGAATTTGGCCAATAGATATAGACGCATAGGAACCCGATCTGAAGTTCTGAAAAGAATCACCACGTATAACGCATGCTCGTGGGAAGAATTGCTTTTCCCATCTTTTCCTGGCAGACAGTTTCTCGATTTAAAGGCAGTAGGCAGTTGCCCAAAAAGTGAACAGCTTACCCTCCTCAATCCCCCATTTAACTTTCCATACTTGTAAAAGATGTTTGCACAATCACTTAAAAATCAAAAGTGAAATTCACTCCAAAAACGAGCCATATTTCATTCCATGCGTGTGAAATATCGCTCTCCTTGGAGTGAATTTTCATTCCACTCCGGGTGAAATTCACTCGTATTTAGCAGCGATCATCCTCGACACTCGTTTTGGAGTGAATTGTACTCTTTTGATTTTAGAGTGTGGCTACTACAAACAAAAGGTGACGTAGTTGGTTTTTAAACAAATAAGAAGCAATGCTTGCTGGTGACTGAAAGGAATCATTTCTAACTTGGTAAATGGGGTGGGGGTGAAGGCTTGGCTAATCCAAATGAGAACTGCATTGTTTATTAGTATCTTTGTCCATGCCGTATCTAGTTCGGCAGAACTTCATTAGCAAGTTGAATAACACGAAAAGGTGGATTTGATAGTGTTTTACGGATATCTAAAGGCGCCCATAGATGTTTTTCCAGTTGCGGGACACCGGTTTTCCTCTTTACACAGTTGCTTAATTTTGCAAAGCGGCAGTGTAGATTCCATTTGTAAAGCCTTTGGTATGACTCGACCTAAAGATCGAAGTCGGACTCCCGGCGTTAGAGGTGGATGCTCTTCCACTAAACCAAACACGGGGTTCTGCATTTTCACGGAATAGCTTATATGATGTCTCAATGATATAGAAAGCAATAGATAATCACGCAATTAGCTCCCAAGAGAGCGTGGGGTTCAAGTTTTGATCACCGGGTGCTCTCTGAAAAAAGTCTCTACAAGAATCTGGCTAGATAGGACTTGAAAACTTTCCTTCATTCCTTCTTCGTCATGCTCTGACAACACTGGTCGACCTCCGGTGGATCAACACTCCCACCCTCCCAGCTCATCGGACCCTCTCCATTCCCGCACATGGCCTTTGGAGGGCTTTGAAATCTTTAAATGAAGGGCAGGAGAGTGAAAACACCAGGGAGCTGCAACTGCTCCCTGAAAACACTAAGCTCAAAGATATTGACCGAGGAAGGTGACCGTGATTATCCAGTATGAGGCGTTCTATCGCTGCATGGTAAATAGTCATGGAGAGATTATCTCCCAATCTCTCCATTACCAAATGAAGCTGCGTAGAAGAATGACTGCGCTCATTTCTCAGACTCAAATCCACGTCGAATTTTACAAAATGCTTTCAAGTTTCACCAGTAAGCATTTGGACATTTCAGATCATTAAACATTCTGATCTGTAATTCTATTTCGACAGGGTCAGGTGGATTGCGTTCATATTTTACAAACTGGCTATTAAGATGTCACGAATGGTTCGTTGATTTCCTTCAAATGGAAATGAGTTCATTCCCGTCAGGCCACAGGGTTACGAGCTTGTGTACTTAGTCCTAAGTTGTACTGAACTTGTATAACCTTACCTACCATAATCTCCCGTATAACTTACAAATTTTGTAATTGAAAAAGGAAACAGTAATTGAGGAAAGACTTTCCCAAAGAGCTTTAAAGACCCTGATGCAAGTTCTTTAAGCTTTACAAAGTACAGTAACTTGATTTTATCCAATATACTCCGGTCGCTAGGCGTAAATCGTTTTATTATGTAGCTTGCATGCCAAAATATCATTTTCGAATGAAGATCCCTTTTTGTAATATAATTTTTAACAGTAATGAAAAGGAAATAGATTTCACGCAATTAGACATCCCACTCGGCATGCTTGTCTGGCTACATCCTGTTTTTTACGATTAAACTTGATATGATGTGTTCTTCTGATTACAAAATGAATCAGTGAATCGGGGTTTTTTCAGTACTGTCACTGCTGGCTTCAAGACGTCGAACTATACGTTTGCATTAAACGACTGTATTTTAAACGGTATTCGTATGGTTGCATACCGTAGCTGAATATGTGTGTAACATAGCTCAAATCAAATTCGCTTCCTTTTATTTCTTTAACATTGGCGCCAGAGAGAACATTTCAGTTAGTTCATAACAGCCTTATCTAACCAGTAGTGGTGGTACGGGGGTAGCATGAGGAGGAATTTGTCCCCTCAGATTTCCCCTTGCCCCAACAGCTGTCCCCATGTAAATACGGTCATTAAGAGTTAGATCAGCAGAAAAATTAAAATTATATACCTTGCCTGGGGTTTACTTTTTCTTTAGAGATATGCTAAACTCTCAGAGCTTCTCCCACTAGAAGCCCTACACTCTTAAAAAAAATGGGCAAAATTTGCCCAACTTTTTGACCAACACTGGGCATCTATTCAACAACCTAAACAGTTGGGCAAAACTTTAACCAACCAAATTTGGTAAAGTTTGAACCTAACTGTTGGGCAGGAAACTACCCAACTGTTTGGTAAATGAGCATTTAAAACATACCCACTTGTTGGGCACGTCTTTTATTAAGATGTTGGGCAAATGCATTCACCAACCGTTGGTTAAACGTTCATCATCTTTTCCATAACCGTGGGTGCTTTTTCAACATCAGTTGGGCATATTCTTTAACCAACTGTTGGGCTAATCCCTAGTGCATTGCCCTAGTAAATGTGGCCATTTATAAATCAGGCTCAGATTATCCGACAATAAGGCATCATGAAGACTTGAAGATTGTGTTGAAATAAATATGAGCACATGGCAAGGAGAGAAGTATCCAGTGATAGAATCAAACGATTAGGAAACCGTGATGCTGCCATAGTAAGCCAAAGGATGTAGGCTAGCCTAGTCTGTAGGCTAATCAAACTCACATTGACACATTACAGTACCAAACATAGTGTTAGGCTATGTTAGCCTAGCCTGGATGAGCAGGCGAACGTTTCGGCCATGGCTCAGTAGCAGCACCAGTTTCTTCCTAAATCGTGTTGATTATATCTTCGATATAAACATTAAATACTCCACACAACTCCTTGTACTCGTATTTAGCCTCAAACACACTCAAGAACCCCCAAGCTCCATTCCTCAAGGTAATCTGAGTCATTAATCAGCGAGATAGTTGTCGTTTGATGAGCTGCTAATGACTTTGAACCACTGAGAAATACGTACGTACGCCTGTTCTTAACTTTCACATGTTCATTGTGTGCAATGCTTTTATCACATTTACGTATGCGGAACGCGCAAAGTTTATTGCCCAACCAATGAGCAAACATTATGCTAATTAGCAATTAATTACCCAACAAGTAGATAGACCAAATATATGCCCAACCGTTGAGTGTAAGCTTGTTAACAGTTTGCCCAATGATTGGATAGTGGAATAAACGTGAATCGAAGAAACGTTTTTACCATTAAATGAGCAAAGTTTGACCAACATTTAACCAAAGCGTTTTACCCAACGAAAATATTGCCCAGTGTTTTAAGAGTGTAGAGGGTTGTTTGTACCTGCACTGTTAAAACTGTTGGGCAAAATATTACCCAACTTGTGCATTTTTTTACCCAACCGTTGGTTCCGTATGCCACTTGACCGAAATTGGGTAAAAAATTGGCCAACTTAGTTGGTTAAGTGTTTTACTCATTAGTTGGGCAAAAGAAATTACCCAACCACTTCACCCAATTAATTTTGCCAAACAAATGGTTAAAATTTGTACTAACACGTTTGCCCAATAGCTGTACTGTTGGGTGATTGTTTGGATTTAAATATAACCTGATATATAATTACATGGTTTGGGCAAGAAGGAGATTTAACAAAGTACCCTAAAACTTACACGGTTTGCCCTCCAAGAGTGGTTGGGGCTCCAGCGATTTTTTGTAAAGTCCTCCCGACCCTCTGGCAAAGGGCCGCTACAGGACAATACGTGACCAACCTCAAGGCCTTCCGACCAGTTACATCATTGATCTGTCATGATGCCAGAAAGGCTGAGAAGAGTGGTTTGGGCACCAGCTACTTTTTCGAAAGTCCTCCCGGCCCTCTGGCAAAGGGTTTCGGGAAGCCGTGAAAATTTCGATGTCGCTTGGGTACCAGCGAAAACTTTTTCCAAAGTCCTCCCGACCCTCTGGCAAAGAACCGTTCGTCGAAAACCAAACTTGAAACTGCTCCCCGAAAAAAGCTATACGTCCACTCAAGGACAACACTTGACCAACCTCAAGGCCTTCAGACCATATACGACCAGCGACGATCCACTTTGTGTTAATGGACAGTGAAGTGTGTTGTTTGAAATAACAAACTCAATCGTGAACTTTATATTCTTCTCCCATTGGTTAAGTAGTACTGAAAACTTTTTTTCTATATGACCATTGCTCTTTAAGTAATTTCGTTCATATGTTTACTGCTATTCTATCGCTGGATTTTTATTTACCAAATCCAACCTTACTCAACCATAAGATCTGGCAATTAACCACTTTCATTACAATAATTATCTGCAAAACTTAACTGCCACTTTTCTAATCATCTGATTCGTCAATGACATTTTACCCAACTGTTGGGTACTTTAAAAATGCCCAACACCTTTAACCAACACCTGGATTTTACCCAACCTTAATTTGCCCAACAATATGGGTACAGTTGTTTACCCATTTGTTGGGCAATACTTTTCACACGTTGCCGCATTTTGTATTTTGCCCAACGTTTTTTACCTGACTTGAGTGTGAACTCCACTTGTTGGAGTTTGCCCTTCGCTTTCGGACCGACTGCAAAGTCAAGTGGTTAGAGGATTCGGCTTGCGGTCGGGAGGTTGTGAGTTCCAGTCCTGGCCTGGCCGGGACTTCAAAAATGGAACCTACTTCCATTGTGCTTGGTGCTCAGCACAAACAATGGAGCAGGGAAAACAAGCCAGTGAGTCACAACTGGAAAAAGGGCCCGACTTGAACCAGTCGGTTGGAATCTGGGACGTAAAACTCCATCTAACTAACTCCTTCGCTTTCATTTGCCCTTCAACATATTCCTTTGTTCCTAACTTGCCCCCAAAATTCATCATTATGGCACCTTACTGAACATACGACACCCCTGTTTAATGTATTAACTTACAGGCCCACTTTATAACACTGATTATCCCTGGTCTATGTGAAGTAGGAGAAATTTTGTACAAGCTACAGTGCCCTCCATTTACCGAGCTGCTTTTCTTGTTTATATATTACAACTTGGCAATGACCTTGTTCGACCTTGGTAGTTGCACTAAAGCACCACATGTTTTTTATTTGGTTTTATCAATAAATTCAACTGTATCCGGCTAGTAATAAAAGTAAATCATACAAACACGACGGCGACTCTTTTCCACGATGCTTTTGTCATGTTTTCTTTCTTCCAAACTAGTCGCAAAGTCTCACAACGAGATCGTTCTCTTCTTCTGGGGAAATCATCCAGACGCTTCAATGACATTCATTCTCGGGTAAACGATAGGAATCTATATAGTATCGGGTATCATATTTAACGTCCGTTTCATAAGAGTCGTGAGGGAAACTTGGTTCCTCGAGAAAAGAACTTGTTTCGGATAATCCAACGACCAAACAAATATGAGACCGGCTGTCATTAACAATGTTCATACAAGATGATGATGGGAATGTCAAAGGGTCTCAGGGGATTACCCTCCTTGAAGCCGTTTCTTCAATTTCCCACCGAAGGTCCCCAAAATATTTCATAAAAGACGAAGAAATTACTGTTAAAGGTTTCAATTATCATAAGAAGGATAAACTGTAAGGTCAATCGAGCACAAGAGTATAAATTGAGTTATGTCACTACTCGGTTTATGTGTGGACAACTTCCGAAATATTGGCTATTGAGGATTTGAAACCAAACGAGACACACCGTCGGCTAAATTAAAGTGCGTAGCAGGCTGTACGGCTTATTCCTTGTTCGGTTGAAAGCTATGGAGCGGAGGAAACAGAGTCCGCCCCGCGGGGTACGGCCTCAGCCTGTTGACTTTTTTATACAGCAGTTTGCTCACTAACATGAACTTGTGTGACCTGCTTCATTCGGTATTATCAGAGGAAATTTGGTTTGGTGGTGTAGGGTGGGTTGAGGAAGGGTGAAGGCTTAGCTAGCAAAACATGGTCTGTTGGGTTACATGTAAAAGACGTAAGGTTGCCAGACATTTTTGTTCCTTGTTAAAGCCTTCCAGCAAGGACTCAGTCAAGGGTGGGATCGGGGAATTAGTAGCATTGGTAAAATGTGACCAGGGAGTTGCAGTCTGTTGCAACTGCCTGATGTGAGGTACTTAGACAATATTGTAACTGTTTCCGTGGTTACGTGAGTTTATTTCATTGACATAATCTGACCTATTAAAGTTATTTTAAGAGGCATGGTAGTGGAGTACTTCCACAATAAATACTTTAAACAAACGAGATGATTACACTCTATGCGTGTTAAATTTCATTCAAAATGATCTTGATATTGCAATAATGTTTCTGCATAATTTTTGGGATATTTGATTTAACACTTGTCAGATATTTTATTTTTGTTAAGGTTCTATGAATGTGTTCTCCTTTCTATTATTATATGTCATATATTTAACTGAAACTTCTTCTGGACCTTTAGGCACATGTTCAGAACGTTGCCTTAAGGAGTAAATGCGGCAGTCACTCCAATTGGAATTAATACAGTAGTCTGCTCTGTTTCATGATTGGCTGGTGAGGATCGTTTGATAATATTTTCTCCTCAAATTTGGAATCAACTAGGAGTAACTGTTTACTTAACCTTTAGTATGCAGTAATGAATCTCTAAATATTCGGAAACATACTTTGAAGAGATATAACAAGGAAAATTGTGAGACTCAGCTATTGCTTAAAAATAAGTTCGTGGCTACCAATTTTGTCCTTTAAAAAAATATTTGTGTCTGTTGTGTATCCCTTCTTTACCACACATTTAACATGTCTTAATTCTGCCAGACTTTGTTTTCTACTATAAAGCTGATATCAAACAAGCCATGTAGTACCCCGTCGTTCATGTTCTTGTGCTTAATTAACTTCTGCACACGTCGGACTCTGGTCTTCGTTAACGTACGTGACGATAACGTAGACCTATGATTTTTATTTCTCTTCAAATCAAGGGAAAGGGGAGACAGCGAGTTCTCTGTCAGTATTTTATATACTCGTGTGGATTATAAAAATATTTTAAATGTTTCTGGGATGAGGAATGGAAAATGAGCCATATATCAGGGGTAAGTCTATAAACACTTAGGAACCTACATGCGCTCTCACTTGAGTAAGATTGCTGTACCAAACTACCTTCTCTTACACTAGTTTGATGTTACAGATTGGATACCAGACGATGCCGTAGTAATTACTATTGGATGTGGGTTATTGGTCTCTGAAATCAGACGGCGAGTTTCCTTAGTATCTGCGGTTGATACATCGTTCTAGAAGTATCACCCAACTCATTATTAACCGCAAAATATAGGAATAGTTGCCTACACTTTTAAAACAGTTGAGTAAACATAGCACATGTTTAATTGCTGAAGACGAAAATTGCTAAAGGCAAGTTGGGCAAATCATGATTTCCCTAGTTATGTTTAAAATTTTCCCCCAAAATTGCCCAATAAATTCGGCGTAGCATGCTGAAAAATTTGGCATGTGCTATGTTTCTCCATCATTGAGTATTTTTTGCTCAATAGTACTGCTCTTTGAGGTAAATGATGCGTTACATGTTTTCACTCCCCAGTCCCCTCTCCTCCCATATGAGTCTCTTCGGCTGGTTTTTTGAAGTAATAAATCATATTTTGTTGTTCTTGTGACTTCCGTCACGTAACATTTTATTTCCCTATGTGTGTTGTTTGTGCAAATCGGAAAATTTCCTAAGATCAAACAGTTTTTATCAAGATGTGCCTAGCAGTACTTATCTTCACTGAGATACAAGTTGAATTCACTTAAAGGAAAAATAGTGTCATCTCGTTCCCATCTTAAAATTTGCAATTCTACCAACAAAGTCATTTTTACCCCATCAACTGTGATCTCCTTCTGCAGACACTAGCATATAGACCTATTACCTTCTTGAGGGTAAACTCTGGTAAGCATAAATACAATGCCCTGGTTTTGACTTGCCCAGTTGCTTAAAGGCAGTCATTCGTCACCCCAAACTACAGTTTCAGTATACATATATCAAAACTCTCAATTGGTACAGGTCTTTGATTGGCATCACATTCAAACAATGCATCATAGCTAAATTACACAGCATGGGCACTGAGAGTGTCTTGATTACACATTATGGGCTTGTATGGCCACTGGAACAAGCCATGAAGCAATAAACTAGGATTGTGTCTGGATAAAGATGAGTTTTAGATAAATGTGGGAGGGGCTAGAAGTAAGTAGGTTGGGAGAATTGGAACTGTTTGGGATGATGAAAATATGCCTTTAAGCTCTCTCAGCATCATAAGAAATGTGAGCTACTCTCCATCTTTTTCCAAAATTTGATATTAACCAAAGATCAATTACCACATGAAATACCCTTAACAAAATTGTACTTGGAGTGACGAGTGACTGGCCTAAGAAGACTGTTATGAATACATTCAAGGGATTAATTAGCTTTCGTGAAATAAGCACAACAGGACATTGCCTTAGTGTGACCGCCCGAGGAGGTGCTTAACACAGTTGGAGAAAACACACTGACAGGGAGACTTGCTCTCTGAAATCACTTGTCAATTTTAACATTTGATTTGATTAACTCTGCACCGATCCAGGTCAAATTTATGACCAAACCTATATGGTCAAATGTTACCAATTTTTATGTTGTCAAAACTGACCATAAATTGGTACCTTTTGACCATAGTTTAGGGGAATATGACAATGGGTTGGTGCATATTTACGGATGCAGTGTTTCAGAATGTTGGACTCACTGGAATGTCAAACTTGGATTGCCCTTTGAGAGTATATCAATCAGTTATTCATAATTTTTGAGCACACACTTTTTAAAAATTTTTTATATATATATTTTGTATTTTTATTTAAAATACACAATTTTTGTACGTACACTTTTTAAGATCGGACAAGTGAATTGATTGCAACTCTCCGAGGAACAGGTAGATAATCTGCATAAATGAGAAGATAGGTCCCAAATGGCCGATTAAACTTAGGACTACTTGATTGCATTACTTTTTACGTTACTTCCCCCTCCCCAGTCAGAAAAAACTTCTTGAGATTGGAAAACAGGCTTGTACATATGCATGAAAAGGGGTGAGTAATCACTTGATTTTTAACAAGATATCATTGTGCTTAGTGATTACCCTTCAGACATATGGACGAATTCGAACAGTTATGGTGAAGTCTGCCGATAGTGACGTCGTCAGCCTTAAATCGACGTCATTACATTGTTTACATCCAATTTTGAACCTTTATTTTCACTAAAACTGAGGGAATCAAGAGGTATTTTAGTATACAACCATGATACAGGTAAGCGAAGAATATGAAAGATTAGCCTACTATTGGTGGACCCCAGTAATGCCAGGCTACATGCAGACCATCACTTCTATTCGGATTCGTCTACACTTGCAACTTTTCTCCCGCTCTACAACCAGACATAACTTTTTGACATAAAATCATGTATGTTACATATGTCTCGCGACACCGTGCAAAACAAAACGGGAGGATTCGGTTTATCAACACTGACCTGGATGGTTGACTTGATGACCTGGGATTCCGTGACCTTCAACAAGAGCTTGAATTAGTTCTTGTGATGGGTTTGTCATCTCGTGAATGACCAACTCCTCGGTACCTTTGAAAGTGGCGAAGTTCACGAAAGGGAACATACCTGTAAGACCATGAAAGATGGAAATGAGAGTAATAATGTTATGTCTTCAAAACGAATAACCCAATCGGCTTCTGGCGGGAGGAGGTATAGGAAAGTGGGGAAATTCCCCCAAGATTTTGGGGAGAAGAGAGAAGCAATTTTTCGGGCAGAGTGGGAAGCCTCATGGTTAACCAAAACTCAAAGAAGAAAAAAGACTGTTGATATTTTACTTTTCAGCGTGGGAAATTTGCTCTTGGTGTCTACACATGGAGGTGCCTCCAACAGATTCCTAGGCTATCTAAGAGGTCGCAAGTTTTCACAAATTTCCGTCGCCCCTTACCAACCAACATACATATTTCATGCAGAAGACCCTCTACCCTAACTGACAAGGAAGTTATTTCGCAGTATGTTGTTAAACTAGGTTCACTCAAAAACATAATGAAATACCTCTAAGCTCAACGGTTAACCACGAGAAGGTAAGGAATACAATGACACATACTTTTAGATAGTCAAATTAGCCAACAGTCTGTAAATTTGTTTCACATGATCTGATTGATGGAAAACCATTCCCATCAGTCCAGGATTTATCCTATATAGTTTAAAGAGGTGTTTTCAGTCACGCCAAAGCTGTGAAGCTGTATCCATGTTATTTTGCCAAACACGTGGTCACAACTCCAGACCCTAAAACTAAGTTAGCCTACTGGCTGAGGGTCAGCTAACATCTTATTTAGACTCTGACACAATACTGTCAGATATTCAAACTACCGGGAGAAGAAGGCCATTCGTAACTCAGACCCTAGTTAAACAACAGATATTTCGTAACTCAGCTTTATTAAGGAAGAATTCCTTCTACTCTCGACTGAGATGGGGACATAACCAGGAAATGACGAAGCTGCCCATGGCAAAGTAGTACTGACTGTACTTGTAAGCTGCGGCATTATAGAACAAAAAAGACGATCACAAAGACGGCAGAAACAATAACACAGACGTCAACATAAACAACAACAAGAGCAACAACATAAAAACAACATGAAATAGACAACAACAACAAAAACACAAAAGACGATTGATTACTACAACAGCAGCAACAAGAAAATCAACAACAGCCACAGCAACAACAACAACAGCAACGGCAGCAACAAAGACGACAACAACAGCAACAACAGCAACATCAACAACAACATAAAAACACATAGGACGATAATAAATATAGCAGCAACATCAGCAAAGTCTACAGCAGCAGCGAAAACAACAACAAAACACGGACGAAAAATGTCATGGACGCAACGTTAAATTGATGTATGATCCCCTACCCCAAACTGTTCCAATTCTCATAACCTACTTACTTAAAGGCCCAGTTCTCTCACCCCAAGCAGTACCAATTCTCCTAACCTTCTTACTTAAGCCCCTCCCACAATTGTCTCTAATTTATCCTTATCCAGTCACAATCTTAGTTTATTGCTTCAGGGTGAGTATAGAAAAGCCTTATGTATATAACCAAAACATTCTCAGTACTGTTCATGCTGTGTAATATAAGCTTTGGTAATCTGCATTGTTTGAATTAACAGTCAATCAAAAAGGTGGGCCAATGGAGAGTTTCTGTACCCCCCCTGCAAGAAGTATAGTTTGGGGTGAGAGGATTTGCCCTTTAAGTCCCTCCCACATTGTCTAGAATTCATCCTCATTCAGACACAATCTCAGTGTATTGCTTCAGGGAGTATACAAGACCCAAACATGTAATCAACACACTATCAGTGCAGTACATTTCGTGTTATATGGACTTTGGTTCTCTGCACCTTTTGAACTAACTGTCAATCAAAGAGCTGTCGATGGAGAATTTCTGTGGACTTCTGCAAAAATTGCAGATTGGGGTGAGAAGATTACCCCTTTACACCAATACGTTTGACGGGGCGGGAAAACCCCAACAAACGAAATGAAGCTCATCCAGAGTTAACTATTTTAGGCTCAGAGTAAAATTAAACGAAGACAGAAACTTACCCTTAGGATCCAAGTTTTGGTGTAACAGTGCCCCTACATAGTAGTCCTGCTTTTCGACAAACGAGCCAAGATGTTTCCATCCGTCAAAGAATGTACTAAACTTTGGCGGTGGGGTTATCTTTTCGTAAAAGTTAAATACAACGCGTAGTTCATCCATTTGACTGTAAAATCCAATCTTAGGCTTACGTGTCGATAGTTGCACTACCCCTTGAGGGGAGCGAAGATTTGCCCGTGACCGCGGTTGTCGGTAAAAATCAGACACGATTCTGTAATTATCTCAGCGTATGTAAGCAAGGTGTTGACTTAGCGATTAGAGAACTTGAAGATAAAGAAATATCTGATTTATAACTGTAAGCGGTGTTGCAACCTGTCACGCCGTTTGACGGGATAACGACGTCTGTTACGCACTAAAAGGCAAGTTAATATTCCCGTTGAGAGATGTAGGGATAGCAATAAAGGTAGTTATAACCACAGAGTCAATTCACAAAACTGACGGGAGTAAGGCCGACACTTTGGTTTAAACTTGAAACTTAAATTGCAGAAATTTATTCCGTAACAGCCAACAATTCCAATAGACGTTACAAAAGACTGACTCTCAAATAACATGTATCTGGAAAGCCTCTTCTTTAAGTCCTGTAGGTAAAAAGAAATCATGAAAAATCTTTCAGTCGTCACCTAACTTCACCAAGTTTGCCGATGCCCTGCCGGCCAATGAAATCCACATTTAAATAGGAATTCCAAGCTTCTGAGTGGATAAAAAGTTTGCAGAACAAAGTTGTATGTAACAAAAATTAAGACATCTATGTCAAAGCTGTGATGGAAAGGAGACCTTTAATTAGAGAATTGATTTTCCTGTTGTAAAATACAAATAAAATGAATAACCCCTCTGGCGACACGTTAACTGCCAAACTTGGCCGTGGCAATCGGGTCTTTGGATTATATCAGTGTGTCCTTGAAAGCGTTTCACACCTTTAAAAGAAAACGGTCTGCTATAAACCAGGCAAAGTACAAACATACAGGGTTAAAAGGAATATATACGGTAGCGCTTAGGGGACGCAAGCACTGTTTCCATCTTTTTAGGTGAGTTACTTAGATGGAGTTTTACGGCCTAGTTTCCAACCAATTGGCACTTTTAATATGAGAGAATATATAAAGAATGTCTTTGTAAGATGGGGAAAAGAGAGATGGTAGCCTACCAACGGTAGGTGGAGGGGAGGTTCAAAATGTCATAATGTTTCGAAAGCGTATAATTGTGTTTAAAGGTCAAGAATAGCACCAATCTTAATTTGAAGCAACAGCTTAACACTTGATCACAATTTTCTTCTCATTTCTCTTCAAAGTATCTTTCATCATAATTTTAGACCTCAATATTGCATATTTAGGGTAAACCAAGCAGTGAACTGCACATTTAATGGGGAACAATGTTGTCACATGACAAGCTAAACAGCCAATAATGAAACAGGACAGTCTGCTACATTAGGCTCGATGGGGTGTCCGCTTTTGCCCTTTAAAACTTGCCCAAAACGAAATTTCATGGGAAGGACTTTGACGTGGTGGTGAAAGTGTGTGTGGCTATGATAAGTTCTTGTACAGCAGTACAATGACACCATTTTCGATATTCGGTGCCACATCTGTCTTCTCTTTTCTTGGATTCTGCTCTATTTTACTTTGATAATGAACTTAGTATTGCGAGTTTTATTGTTTCCATGGTGATATATGATAGTGTCTGAAAAGATAGATCAACTATCCAAGCGAAACTTTTGTCGTGAAACACTTGTATCCTAAATTCATTTTAGTCAAATATACACAATTGAATCTATGCAATGAACTGTTTAACTTGTCAATTTGCAGGCCAGTACCAAGGTCCCGTCGTCCCACTCGGTTGGAACGAGGCATTGTTTTGCACGGCATGTTTAATTATCTTACACATTATGAAAGGCTAAAGGACCGTTACAGAGTTTACTCTGCCCAAAATCTCCTGCATTCCAGTACGCTTAGTAAAAATAAAGTCAACACCTCTTAAACTGAAAGATAAAAAACTTACTTTTTTATAACAATTCATTCATTTCAAACGCTCGTCATTCCACTACCCCACGACGAAGCTGTTATATTGTCAGACTGTGTTTCAAGGGCCAAACCTCTCATCCCAAACTGCAATTTTGGAACCCGGGTACCAAAATTCTCAATTGGCTCAGCTCTTTGATTGACAGGTAATTCAAACAATGCAGAGTACCAAAGCTTATATTACACAGCATGAATGGTACTGAGAGTGTTTTGATTATATAAATTGAGTTTTTCTATACTCACTTTGAAGCATAAAACTGAGAGTGTATCTGGATGAGGATGAATTTCAGACAATTGTGGGAGGGGCTTAAGTAAGAAGGTTAGGAAAATTGGTACTGTTTGGAGTGAGAGAACTGGGCCTTTAAGGTCTATCATTAACAATTATTGTAGTATTACTTTTTACTTATCATCATTCAGTACTCAACTTGCATGTAGAGACATTGATGTAATGGGGTGAAACATAGTTCTTCGAGCAAACTTTGATGAAAGAGAAACATACAGATAGAAAAGGAAGACAAACAGACACTTACACAGAAGGAAATCTGAGTTTTTGGAAGGGATATTTCATCAAACTCTTGTTGGCTACATGAATTTGCTTGTATGGACATTCTGGTCATCTCTTTATCCCCAAAGAGATTTCGTTCTTCATCATGTTGTTTTTGCATTTTTAAGTCTGAATTTTCCTCTTCTCTCCAAATTGTGCGACATACAAAATGAAAATATAAGTCGCTATTGATAGAGAAGTGGAAGGGTTTAGGGCGTCTTTTTGAATTTCACAAAATTGTAAATAATAACCAGAAATATTAGGGAATTAGCAGTTGTCCTGGGTTATTATCAAATGTCATTGATATCTTACAATCGCATCCCATATTCCCTAAGAATTGCCGTAATTTTGTTTCTGAATATACTGTTAAATAGAAAATGCACACCCAAGAGTTATCCTACATGAATTATCCATTTATAAAATAACACAAAGAGTACTTTAATTCTCATAAGTGAAAAGGGAACTAAATTCACACAACTTTGTGAAACTTCCTTTCAAATCAGGCGTATATTTCTCAAGATATATCAGCAAATGAAGTCACTAGATTTGTGTTGCAAAATGGGCCTAAAGGCAGCAAAGGTTATATCATGTCCACACATTGACAAGAAATGCTCTATTCCGTTTTGTTTTTCATTTTGTGTGTCTTATCGTTAAATTTTAAAAGGATGTCATCTCCCCGTGGGGATAAATGCAAAATTTGTAAAGTTATCATACTACTTATGCAATCGCATTCTGATAACTTAGAGGGAAACATTGTGTTTGCTTTCCAAGCAAAATTCATCCTTTTAAATCTAATATTTATTGACACAGGATGATAGATTATCGAAAGTAGGGCAGTATGGTAGCCGCCTTTTCAAGAAATAAGTTCCCCACAGATAGAAATTCAGTTGTTTGTTGCTCAAGAAAGATTTGTTCACCCAAACTTTCAACGTTTCAAATGATGCAACATCCATGGCTCTTCTTGTGCACAGCATTTTGAAGAGATGTAGCTTTCTTGCTATTGCCTGGGTTTATGCTTAAGACTGAATTGTTTGATAGTGTCTAAGCCATTTACTTTGTACTCTTTGTTGGACCAGGTGCATTTTAAACACATTATTTCCCTTTAAGATTCTGTCGAGAAGATAATTGGTGGTTAATTTCTTTGAAAAAACGGCTCCTCATTAATGCGAGGATATGATATCAAGTTCACTTTTCGTTGAAAATGTTACAACTTTCCCTGCTCTTGAGAACCACACACACCCAATGGGTACTTCTGAGTAAACTGGACTAATGCTTTACAAGGCTTTTAGAGTTGTACTTTCACGGCCTCTAAAAGAATGATTTTGCGTTCGATAAGTAGATCGCAAAAGCGGAGACTGTCAAGTTTGAAATGATACATTGCAAATATCAAGTCGTTCTAAAGGACTAGAGGGCCCCGAAATCCTACATAGCACCCAGTTTAATTCAAAATACCCTTTATATCCATGTGTCAGTATGAAATTAAGGCCTCGACGAATGTTTTATGAAGACAGTAGCGTGGGTATTTTTCCAAAGAGCTTGTTTACACGGTCCTTTTAAAATAATTGAAACGTTGAAAGTATGCACGACGAAAAAAGTTCACGGACATTAGAAGACGCCAGGGAAAGGTTTTTACACGGCGGTATCTTGATTCATATTGTTATAAGTGAGTAGATGAAGATCCAAATAAATGAAAAATATTACACAAAAATATTACCCGACACTTTTGGACAGAACAGGACAGTTCTTTTTCATTGTCGTGGTTTGTTAGGTTTTACGCAAGCATAACTTTCAAGTTGTTCTGTTAAAACTAGCATCGCACACGGCCCTTCTTTAAGTCAGCTAGTTGTGGGTAACATACTCTTGCTTTAATATCCTCCAAACTACCTTACAAAATCCACTCATAAAATTAAGTAGTGAGATAGTTAGATGGAGTTTTACGGCTTACTTTCTAATATATGAGACGGGCCGGCCATGACCTTTTCCAGTTGTGGCTCCCTGGCTTGTTTACCTTTCTTCATATTTCCATTGCTAATGCTAATCACCAAGCGTAATGGCAGTAGGTAGGCCTATATGTTAAAGTTTAAAGTCTTCTGAATGACTCGGTCTTGATTTGAACTCCAGATCTCCCGACTGAGAGCCGGATGCTCTGACCACTTGACCATGCGGTCGGCCCCCTCATAAAAACACGGGGGTGAATAGTTCAGCCCGCCCACTTAACACGGTGAGTAGTTCGTATAAGTAGCGGGGGTATATGTATGGTCGTGGTGGACATAATTCATAATTTATGGTACCATATAGAAACAATATATGTGCACACTATATACTCGATTTAATGGAGGGATTAGTTCTCATCCAATCACGTGGCTTTTTATATGCATTAGTTTCAAATAGGCCTATATGAGGAAAATGTATTGGGACATTGCTATTAATATATCTTGACATCGAATTTATGTATGTGAACATTAATTCGAATATTTGTACAGGTGTATTCGAAAACATGGTACCATTATTTTCAACACTTTTTCTAAAGCCCTCCTGACTCTCTGGCAAAGGGTCGTTCGGCGAAACAAAACTTTAAACTGTTTCCCGGAGAAGCGTCTACTATTTCCAACATTGGCTACCTAGTTTCATATACAGCGGTTAAATCGACTATAGGCCTATGTGGACATTTTCAAATATCGGTTGACATTAATTCCAACATATGTGGGCATTAAATTGAATATACGTGGACATTAATTGAAATATATGTCCACATATATACGAATATATGTACTCATATTATATTCGAATTCATGGTAGCTTATCATATTTGAAATAATGGTACCATAAACTCGTGGGTTATGTCCGCCATGGCAACCATATTCGGTTAGTTCAATGTATACGCTCCCCAAATAGAAGTCCGCGAGATTTATTGGTCAATGATTTGCGTATATTTCTTAAATTCAGCGGTATAGGCACATATTACATGAAAGGAGACTGGGTTGTAAACTAAGTTTCGAAACTAGTGGAGAGCTTGTCTTTCAATTAAACATTGTGAGTCTTGAAGACAGTTTTGTTTAGAAAAATGTCCTAGCCAATCCTATTAATAAAAGTAAGGACTGAAAGGAGAAAGAGGTTGTACCTGCAAGTTCTCCATGCAGACCGTTAAGTAGGTCTATATGTCCAATCAAACCTGCTCAAGGAAAGACAAGTGAAGGTATTTTGTGATTGACTTAATTAATTATACAATTTCATTAGAGTTATCACATGTACTGGCTCGAATTGAACCAAATGGTTGGAAACTGGGCCGAAAAATTCCATCTGACTC
Source organism: Holothuria scabra (assembly GCA_037179385.1). NCBI lineage: Eukaryota > Metazoa > Echinodermata > Holothuroidea > Aspidochirotida > Holothuriidae > Holothuria > Holothuria scabra. The sequence goes on along the minus strand of CM074197.1, from coordinate 229,410 downwards.
ACCCAGACCAACTTACAAATTGTAGAAGATGAAGGGCGCCCTCGTTTTCTGCAGGGCATATGGAAGGGGTTTTATTGTAAATAAAAGCTCTTTGTAATGATATTAGTTTCAGCTACAGTTTTGAAAAAAAAGGGGGGGGGGGGGGCTAAACAGCTTCAGTTCAAATTGAAAAGATTAATATTGCATGAGAGGTTGGCGTTCTTTTCGTGAAGGTGGCCCGGTGCATGTGAGGTTAACAGATGCAATTAAACACTTTCTTTTATTAAACGTTTTTGAAAAAGTTACAAGAAAATCTTACTGACACTGTTAAGTTACTAATATTATCGTAAGTTTGTTACATATAACGAACAGATGGGTAGAAAATGCATAGAAGAAAAATGAACAAACCTGGCAAGGGATAGAGGAGAACTTGGCCAGTCTATTTTTGGTCACGGAGCTGGTTGGAAAGGGGGATAAACCAGGCTGTGAAGGAACAATGAACCTGTATATATTTTCAAACTCAGTGTCCATCAAAATATTCGTTGTAATTCCGAGGGCGAGCTTGAGGAATACCAGTGATAGTACATCCACACTTTGTAACCAATAATGCAAACTCCTGTCTTTAAACCTAAAAACTTGAAAAGGCGTATAGGGATGGTTCTTTGTTGAAGATGAAATTCTCTGGACAGCTGTATGGACATAAAAGTTAGAACTAAACAATTGATAGATCGTTGCATCAGATACGGAACCTAATTTGTGCAAAAATAAATCTTAATAAGGTTAAGTTTGATTTGTTAGATTGGTACTCCTATCCTTCTAAATTTCTTGTTTAATCAGAAAGCTGTGAGCTTACAGCTCCATGGTTTAATCATGCGACTTTATGCAATTCCTTTCCAGTCGTTCGTTACTGCATTTCTTCCGTACTCCATTGATTATGCGGACCTCTCATGACGAGGTATTGTAAATATAGTTTACACCCCCAGATGTCCTCTTCGCCAACTTGAAACTCCCCACAATCCATCTTTCAGTATTTGGGGTTGCTTTACCCTCTGTAACTTGAAAGTAAATGCACCTGATGCTTAAAATTTTGTAAACCCAGGAACGATGGCGCTCTTGTGATAAGCACAGATTGTGCTCAGAGCTGAGCTGCTACCACTGTAGGCTTAATTTCGTCGGTCTGCGATAACGACACATGGGAATATTCTTAGGTCTTGCCCTTACGTAAATCGAAATTTTCTCAGAAAAGTATCCATGAATTTTTTTGAAACACAAAATTATAGTTGCAAGCGGATATTTGCTGACTTCAAAGCTGACAAAGCAGTTGTATACAGCAATACGCCGATTCCAGACAGCCCGATGTTGTTAATCATGGCATATATTTAAAGGTACGTGAAACTGGGGGTTTGAGTCCTTGAAAGAATTTGTTCTCCGAGAGCAAAACCAAGCAGATCGTGGGGCAACTGATCAGATTCATATTGTACAATCTAGTGAGCCACAGCTGGAAAAAAAGACCGTTGCCGGCCTCACTTAAACTAAATAATTGGTTAGAACTGAGAGGTAAAACTTCATCAAACTTACTAACTCTATTAGCAGATTAGCTCCCCAGCGAAATTTCCCTTAGTCCGACGCCATAAGGCCAGTCTTCTCTCAAAGCGGCTCCTAGCTCACACCACCCCTGACAAAAACACTGAAACCTTTCGTACACATTAACCAAGACACATCTTATAATGAACCAGTTGAAGGGAGTCTTGTCAAGTCAGTATTTTTCCACGGGCTTTGTCATCATTGTTACACATTAAAGGTCATTTGGTTCCTTTTACGGGAAGCCTCATCAAAATTTTTTTTAGCTATAGTTAAATGTTTATCACTTACTCTGACCAACAGGCGCGGATCCAAGGAAGGGGGCTTTTACGGCCTCAGTCCCCCTTTTTCGTCTCATCAACAATAACAAATACACTAAAATAAGCATAATGTTTGTCTATACAAGAATATTCAAGGGGCCATTTCAGGCTCATCCTTTCCCCCACAACACAATTCCAAATACACGAACCTCGTATGATATTAAGCCCGGTGAATAGGCTATCAGCCTACTTTCCTGCCGCCTTGCATTCGCCACAACAGGGAGTTACAACTCGGAACTTCCTGGCCACAACAACAAAATTTGAAAAATGTGAATAGCTGTCGCCATGGGGGCCCCGTCGTCACGTTATGACCGTTACCGCCTGAACTATGTTTACACCGTCTCACGTCAGCCCATGTGTGCAATGTACGGTATGGCTGTGAAGAGTCGGTACGTTAGTCTTGTCTCAGTTTCCAGCGGTGGTTCATTATCGTATAGAGCAGGGCCGTGTGTGCAAAATTTTGGGCCAAACCATGTTGCTGTGGCCATCTGGGTGGCCCGGTGGAGCAGATATATGTGTATATTAGGTGGCGTCTTACCGTCAACCCTTGCCCCCATCCTTCCCCCGTTAGATTGGCCAATGTGCCAAGACCCACATGCACAAATCTGGTAGAGAGGAAGAGCGATCAAAAACAATCATAACGGAGAACCACAAAACGCATCTTACAATTTTCAAGTATGTTTAATGTGTTAATTATAATGCGACACGTAAGAATTGAAGCTCTTGTACAGGTGTTAATGCTGACAACGGAGAATTGGGCAATAGTTTGATTTTGATTTCTGTTTCAGCTAATCGGGCTGCTTAAACACGTGGGATCTTTGTGAAGTTGATGAAACTTGTAAAGGCTATAGGTAGCCGGTATGCGATGCATTGTCATCCTCCCTTGAAGTTCAGAAGGGATTTTCGCAGGTCAGTGAAGTTGCTCGAATTTGAACTCATCATAATCTTATGTCGCAACTTGGATAGTCGAATAGTTTGTGGAATGCCCTTACCAGCTCAAATTTCAAAGATTAATTTCCTTACATTACCATTTCATCCAGTGGTAGTGGTTCCTTTTATCTGGTGATTTTTTTTTTGTTTGAAGTATAAATTTTATTGCAAACGAAAGCTCATAATAATGATTGCTTAGATCCTACTTACAAGTCGATGGGGAATGCCGTTTCCGCCGCTTTCTGAGTGATCGTGATTTTTCAAAACTTTCTGTACGCCCCGCGCCAGCAGATGCTGGCGCCTCCGCTTGGTTTGTCGCGCAGAATTATATATCCATGCAGTACAAGCTCCATATATACATTTGTTTGTATAAAAGGGGCAAAAATTTCTTCACGATTCGCGTCCCTGATACAGTGGTATTCACACTTGAAAGAAAATTCCGAAAATTTAGCTATACTTACAGGCCCGAGACCGGTCGTCTGAGGGATCGCGATTTATGCTCTCATGCACACCTATCATCAGATACCTTTCCACCCCTCCCATTTGAGTAGTCTGTGTAGACGGATTCTTTAGCCATTGAAGTTTCAAAATGTTCCAATGATCAATCTTGCCGAGCGGTGACGTAGCTACAGGAAGGAGGGGCAATTGCCCCTGGCTCGAAAAAGTGAAAAATTCGGAAATTTGGCTTTTGAAACATCAGTCAAATAAAGTACTTTTCTTTCATAAAATTCCGAATTCTTCCTAATAAAAGCTTCATATTTGTAATTATTAGTTTAAAAAAAGCAAATTTTTCCGCGTGCTTCGCGGGCCCTAACCTGCCACTCTTTATGCAGTAAATGGTGGCGCATAAAGCAGTTAGTGGTAAGTTTTTCCTAGACGCTAGTGCACTTTCCCTAAAATTTTCCTCAATAAAGGCTTTTCATTTTTAAATATTTTGTCTAAAAATATAAAGTTTCGGGGCTTTTTGAATGTCGCCGAGAAGTCTCAATCCCGCTGCACTCCTTAGTTAACATTACGTAACAACAACGATCTTGCAAACAGAAAACGCGGATTCTCCAATGGCCCCCAAATATTCAAATTTCCTTACAGGAAACCTTAAATCTAAACTATTTCTTGCAATACAAGCTCCATATTTAGAAATGTGTAAAAGGATAGTAGTGTTCAAACTTAAGAAAAAATCACATTCTTAAAAAAATGTTCTTGCTCGTAGAAAAAAAAACGAAAAATTTAGCATAAAAAATGTACCTTTTGGTCAATGGGGTAGAGAGAGGGGCATGGTCCAAAATAGTTCCACCCGCCACTTTCAAATTGCTTCCTAAGCCACTGAGATACTCAGACAGAGAATCACCGTACGTCCCTATTACCCGCTTTCTCTAAAGTTCAGTCCCCTCCCCCTTTTGAAATGTCTGGGCGTTGCTCCAACGCCCTAGTTCGATTTATAGAGTGCAATAAGGCAAATGAATCATGAGAACAAAAGATTAAGATGGATTAAGTGAATATTTTTAAGGATCACCCCAAAACGTATCTTTAGTAAGTTTCTCTTTCTTTCATAACCGTGACATGACTATCCTCTAGTGATCCAAACGATAAAAAAATGTCTTCTAGAAATCCCCCTTTTGTTTTGGAATTGGGGACATAAAACAATTGTAATTTCTTTTGTTGTTGAAAACTTTTGTTTGTAATTACAGCATTGTTCAAAACTTGAGCGAATGTTAGTGACCGACAAAGGGGTGGCTCCTCAGGCTCTACTAGCTTGCGAAGCGCCTCTGTACTGCCGCCTCTCAGGCTGAACAAAAACACTTCGTCCGATCCCCGGACTACTCTTTTACATGAAACTACGGTTTGGGCCTATATTTCCAGGGTACCACCCCTCATGCATTACAGACTAAGGAGTGGCAATTTTCCTTCTAACAGACTAGTGAGGGTGTCAACAAGCTAGTCCAGTGCTGGTGAGACGACGCTTTCTTATTGCAAACCCTAACCATTGCAGTTTCGAGGATGACTGTTCAGGTTTATCCCCTACTTAAAAGCCCATCTTCCCTTGTAACAAACTCCCAGTCTTGGAAAGGAGGTGGGGACATGCATAAGGCTACCGTACTTGTGATGGGGTTATTAGAATCCGTGGTTTCTAAAGACTGTCCTCTACATTGTTCTAGTAGGAAAAACTTCTGTAACGTTTTTACCAAGACTGCAGCTACTATTGCATAAGCTCACTGACATGTGGTCTTTGAGGGACCACATTGGGTCAATGAACAGTTTTGACAATTCGTTGTTGAAGATCTACCTCCTCTTGAGTTTATCTTGTGGTCCGCAAAGGAGTTATTACTGAAATACCACTTTCCTCCCGCTTAAAGAGGAAGTTTAAACAAAAATTTGATTTACATATGTGAAAGAGGAACCAAATCTACACAGTGTGGTGAAAGTTCTATTCAAATCGGACACGTATTTCTTGAGATGTTAGTAAATGATGTCAGTAGATTTGTCTTCCACAGTGAGTTAGAGGCCAGCAGAGCTTATATCACTTCCTCACATTGACAAGGAATACTTTGTTTCCCTTTGATTTATCAGATTGGTGTGTTGACCTTGAACTTAATAGGAATAGGACCTCCCTGTAGGGAATGCAAAGTTTGTAAAGTCTTACGCAATCACATTTTAATAATATGGGATTGTTGAGGAAAAAATTGACTCTAAAGTTTAAAGAAAAACAAAAGACTGTGCACTAATGTGGGGATATGATGTCATTTTGTTGAAAATGTGCAAAATATACTGCTTATATCTTGAGAACCACACATGGGATTTCAATGCAAATTTCACCAAAATGCTTAGAATAAGCACCCCTCTAACATACCAAATCCTGTTGTGACCTTAAACCCTTCTTTTAAGATAACTTATGAAATGATTGTGTAGAGCGCCACCTATTCTGAGCGACAGGTATATCCTGATACCTGGATACTGTATGAGGCGATATTATGACGAGTTTTACGTACTCTTAAGTCGCAAGCAAAACTTGTACTTTCATTCGTAAAAAGGGATCTTAAACTACAAAATTTTCTTTTGGAGATCTTCCACCAAGACCTCATCCTCTACACGCTCATAGTAATTCCAATAAGCGAGTTCGATAAATCGTTTGAGTGGTTATGCACACGCGCACATCCGAATCGTCGGGATAAACAAGCCATTCCCGTACCTACAACACGACTTCCAAAGTTGAGTTCATATGAAAATTTGTGACATCATCTTTTCTTAATCCATCCATAATGTAAGAAGGAATTGTTAGTGTGGTTCTGCCCAGTGGTTTATGTCCAAATCCCATCTTCATAGGGCATTCTTGGGCCGAGGCATAAAATGTTGAAATTTACTCACTTGAAAAAATAAGTCCATTGCGTCATTGTTTGTGACTTGTGCAACTCATATTTACTGCTTTGTTTTCCTTCAAAATTAAAAATGTTTTTATGACCTTGAATATCACCTGTATGCTTGTATAGCATGCTACACAGAGAGGGTTTGATTATTAACATCACCCTAAAAAGAGTAACAGAGCTATATATCGCACCTTGGTACAGGTGCAGTAACTGTCATAAAAACAAAGAACTACAAAGGTTGCAATTTGAGTAGTAAAACAATGACATCACACATTATTACGCAATATATCATTTTTAAGAGAAGGGTTTAAGGTCACAACAACATTTCATATGTTAGAGGGATACTTATTCTAAGCATTTTGGTGAAATTTGCATTGATATCCGACGGATGTCTGGTTCTCAAGATATGAACACGTAAAGGTTTCACATTTTTAACAAAAAGTGAACTTGAAGCAAGTACATAAGTATGACATCATATCCCCACATTTGTGCACAGTCTTTTGTTTTTATTAAACTTTAGGTCGATTTTCTCCTCAACAATCCCATATTATTAAAATGTGATTGCAAAAGTGCAGGGTATGAGAACTTTACAAATTGTGCATCCCTACAGGAGGGTTCTATTCCTATTAAGGTTAAGGTTAACGTAACATTGTGATAAAACAAAGGGAAACAAAACATTCCTTGTCAATGTGAGGAAGTGATATAAGCTCTGCTGCCCTCAAACTCACTTTGGAACACAAATCTACTGACTTCATTTACTGAATTTTGCTAAAACTCCCCCTTTAATTAATAGGGGCATCGGTGCCCGATGACCACCATACAGTATGTTTGGAGATCGATTTTCCCAGTGTATAAGAGGAGTCCGATTAAGTGCAGATCCACCCTCTGGTTCACGTACAGTTTGAAAAGTGGTAGGCATTTTGTAACTGGGCCAGAAAATGTTCTATTCTGCCCGGCAGAACAACTTAGCGGCCCGTCTCTATTAGTTGGAGCGGAGTGGGCACAAATTTTTGAAAATCGCGAACCATCGGTTGAAAGCCGAGAAATGGCATTGCTAAAGCAATGCAGACTGAGTCTGGCCGAGCAACAGCCGCGCGCCTTCTGTTGGCCCTGAAGCGAGTTAAATTATGCTTCAAGATGCTTCAAATATAGCACATTTAGCATCTCACTCTCTTGATTTTGCATTCATTGGCAGGGGACACCCGCTTCCCCATAACCCCCTATAACAGCGAACGAACCATGCACATCTTACATTCCTCCTATGTATAAAGACCGACTGCATGGTCAAGTGGTTAGAGCATCAGACTTGCTGTCTGGAGGTCGGGAGTTCGAGTCCTCATGCTGGCCGGGTCATACCGAAGACTTTAAAAACGGAACGTACTGCAATTGTGTTTGGTCTTCAGCATAAGCAAAGGAGTAGGGAATCAAGCCAGGGAGCCACAACTGGAAAGATGCCTTGGCCGGTTCGATTCAAACCAATCGGCTAGACACTGGGTAGTAGAATTCCATCTAACTAAGTGACCCTTCCAATAAAGGTCACAAACCTCATGTTGGTCATGAGGAGGCATCATTTCCCATCTCAACCCTCTTGAGCAAACCAAACGCGAAAACCGTTCTCCGAAACAGTCAGACGGCGGATTTTACAATCTGCCAGAAACTCTAAATTCTTGCACATGCTACACGTACTTATTTGATCGTGAGTTCCTTAAGCGCATCGAATCAAGAAATCTCATCAATCGTGTCTTTTCGACTTATGGCACTAGTCCGACCACCTTTGGTCGTAATAAGCAGTTTGCAGGTTTGTAAATAGATAAAGAGCGTATGGTAACAAACACGTCCAACCGTTCAAAGCGTCGTTTTTTTTTTTTTTTTGCTTCTTCAGACTTCATTTAAATCAGATCAGGGAGTTGTTAACAACTCCTTGGTCAGATTAGAGCAGTTGCATTTAGAATAACAACACAACTTTAACCCTCGATGGTTTTGATCTATGAGACCCACACAACCTGTCAAAATACTTACATTTGTTATTGACTATCATGTCTGTACCAATGTAGAAACACAGTAGTAAAACGAAAATTGTTTCATCTGCCTATTGTTATATACCATTTTATACCTTTTGTCTCAAAATCCTAACTTGAATTCTAACCGTTATTTGGATATACTTCCCCGAGGTTTGACTACCATTTATTCCAGACAATTGCCAAACAAATGACACCTTGAGAGGGGCCACGTGCAGCCCTTATCACGTGTCGGAGTTTTGGTAAAAGTCGCTTGTAGCCAGGTCAAATGATGTCCATTTGATCGAAGACCATTCTCCATTAACCTACCCACCACTTGGACTGTTTGCGGTATTCCACTCAATTTACTATAATAGGGACCCCATTAATGACAACCTCTCAGCCGCGACCAACAATCTAACAGAAATGTCCTATATTGGGTTTCAGCATTTTGTTTGGTTTACAGTCATGTCTGTCTTTTTATCAAACCCGACATACGGTAAACATTTCCCTCATCCAGTGGCGTGGCCACTGGGGGGGGGGGGGGGCAGGGGGGGCAACTTGCCCCCCTGGAAAAATTTTTGGGGAAATTTGATGAAAATGGGGAAATTTGATGAATCTTCTTATTATTACAAAAATTTCTCAATATTTTTTCTAGAATAAGAAATTGTGAGACATTTTTCGTACATAATTCTTATTTTCATGCAACAAATTAACTCAGATTTCGTCAGTGTCGCATGAACCGGCCCAATTCGCGTTTCACAGAAATGTCCTCGCCGCGTAGCAGATTGAATGTTCTCTTGTGCTTGTATTCGCACGGGGGTTATGATCAGTGCATTTCAGTGCACAGGAAGCTGTTATTCAGGTGATACCGGGGAATTCAGTAAAAGGATGTGAAAACTGACAAGTCACTACCGTAGACCCCCGAGGTTGTTATGTTCTTCTACAAGCTAGCAGTAGCTGTACGATTTTACTCTGTTTAAATAACGATGGATGGGGCCGAAACAATCCATGGCCAACGATAAACTTAAAGTTAATCCAGAAATTAGAATTAACAGGATCCGTTGGCACACTTAGATTTTGTTACTTAGCCTAATCCTTGGAGGCTTACAAGCTAGTTCGGGAAAATAGCTTTCTGCTCACTTTGAGTGTAACAATAAATGGACAATGAGTACCTTGTAGTCTTCTACACTTAACAGACTGCTTTTCTAACAGGATATCCTGTGTGTTCGAGCCACTCTTAGGCCTCCTTAGTGGCGTGCGAAGGGGAGACCGTTGGGCCATGCCCCCCTCACAGATGCCATTTATTTCTTTGTTCTTAAAAATAGGTAGTCTAACTTTATTAACACAAATTTTACTTCAAAAGATAGCATATGTGGCACCAGATTGCTTATAAGGACGCCCAATTTTTCAAAAATTTTCAAAGGGGAAGGATTGTCCCTGCAAGGTCTTTCAGTGATGCCATTTTTTTTTTTAATTCCTACAAATAGACCTAGGCAAATTCTGTCAAATTCCAATTTTACTTTAAGAGGTAGACTCTGTTTCGCACTGGTGGCATCGATAAAAAAGACTACATGTTTAGATTCTCTTTACAAGCATAAATACGCTATTTTGACTATCTGAGGGGTCTGATTTTTCGAAATTTTCTTTACGGTCCGCGCCAACCAATGGTGGCGCTTCGCTCGGTCTTTTGGGCAAAATTACATTTTGGGGGTAAAAGTAGCTCTTAACTCTCTGATCACTTTGCAGTTTGTGAACATATTTTGAAGTGAGCATTTTATTGCAAACGACAAAAGAAGAAAAGGACTGGCTAGATTCTTCGTATTAGCCTGGAAAATGCTATTTCCGGCCATCTAAGGGGTCTGATTTTTCCAAATTTTCCTTACGCTCCGCGCCAACCAATGGTGGCGCTCCGCTTAGATAATCTTTATGACAAAATAACATTTTGTGGCCAAGAAAACCACAAATACCGATCAATGCTCTTTTATTTCGACTCCTAAAAGTGTGCAAATTTAATGACAAGTTTTGCTTCGTAGGGTAGCATAAATGGCATAAGGAAATGCATATCAAGACACAAAAATTTCAGTTTTATCCTCATGAACCACCACGATTCAACTTTTAACACTGTTCCTGTCAAAGTCGAAAATCTTGCACCATTTTGCATCTAGGCTCCTTGAAAACGTCAAAAAATTTCCCCCTCCCCTTAGACCATACTGCATGCCCCTCCCCTTCAGAGAAATCCTGCGTTAGTACATACAAATAAACCAGATATTGTTTACCAAAAAAATATACTTTGTTATTTCCGATTGCTCTATGTTTTACTTTAAGATTAAAATGCAGGTAATATTACAAAATGACATGGTAATGTTGTTATACTTGTAAGTTTGCATATTTTATATGAAATACATACACATTGACCGGGAAAAGTTTTGGGGAAATTTCATACCTTTGCCCCCCCCCCCCTGGAAAAAATCCTAGCTACGCCACTGCCCTCATCCAGTTTTCATTAATGTTACAAGTGTCTCATTCTGACAGTATGTTGTTCTAAACGAGCATTTTAAGACCCAGATTTAGTTTTGATACTTACAAGAAGCCCGAGATTTAAAGACTCTGGAACCTTTAACTCGATTTCCCATAACTAGATTACCGCAGTTGTCAAGATGGAAGCACAAACTGGAAGATAACTATATTTTAATTTATACAAAAAGGAAAGCATTTCTTATAAAAGTTTAATATAGTTTATAGAATAAGATGGTGTTTGTCGCTCACTTAAAGTGTCCCTCGAGTCTAGATTTCCAAAATATAATATTTTAGAGGATACAAAATAAACTTTATTCATCCATGTCATAGTTTGTACCATTGCTAAGATATTCGAAATAGTTCACTGTGACATAATTTTTGACTTTCTTCTTGTGCAGCTCAGATAACGTGCTTTGTTTTTCTTTTAAATGCATGTTTAAATGACCTTGAACACTTCCTCCATCCCGTTACACATGCAGAGAGGCTTAGTTAGTCAATTCTCTTCATAACATTTAAGGTAGAGGGACATAAAAATGGCAAAATAGGGTATTGGATGTAAAAAGCATTAGAACTCAAGAAAATAACCACAACTTCCATCAAAATCCATTTAAAATTGACAATTTTACAAGGCAATTTCTGATTTGCACTTAAATATGAGTTCAATATGTAAATCTTGTGTCGTCAGGGGGGACTGGGGGTGGGGAGGAGACATTCCATATAGCCTATGGCTGATGTTATCCTTTGCTTTTACAATCTTCATTTTAATGACAGTTGTCACATTAGTTTGTCCTGAGGGTTTTATTTTGGAAGTTTAAATTGTGTCCTTGAAAATCATCAGTATCAATTACCAAACCACAAACTATCTGAAGAGTAATTAAGAGATAATTTATATAGGGATAACAAAAGAAATGTCAACACTACGCAACACTCCACATCATTATTTTTGCATAAGCAACAAGTTTCTTCAGAAACATTCGAACTTTGAAGACATATATCTGGAGAATTACCGTAAAAGATATTGAAATAATCCCTTTTCCTTAGAATAGTTCACTCCACTAATGCCAGGAGAATCCAGGTCATTTTTGCTGACATGTCACACTACCTTTAAGAGTCTCATTTTGGCTGAGCCTGCCAAAAGAAACAGGAATACAAAGACTTTAATTTGAGTAGTACAACAATAGCATCACAAATTTTTGCGTCAACCACCTGCATATTTTAGATCGATTGAATAAACTACAAAATTTTATATCTCGGCTCATGAATATCTCATGAGAAAGAATGTGTCACTGTTTGAATTCGTTTTCATGTTGTGTAATATTTATTTTCAATTTTCAGAATTAAGGTGAACTTTTAAGTGTAAAAACAGTCTCCGAAAACTTATTTCGAAACAACAATTACTGCTCGGAGATTTCTTCTTGTTCCTCTTACAAGTAAATTTCGCGATATTTCATAATTTTATTATTGTATATTATTACTGTATATTCAAGTTACACCGACGACTCCTAGTAAATTTCATAAGTTAGTGAGGTAATTATCGTCACGTGACTCGCAAGAGTCAATCATGATCCAGGGTAGACTTAAATTAAACCTGGGATGACTGCACTTTCCCGTTAAGACGTACATAAAACTAATCTTACAAAAATGATCTGCACACTAAAATTTGTGTTTAGTAAAAATATATCTTCGACTTTCAAGCAAGCAAGCACTGACCAACCAAATACCAAAATATGATATCAATATTTATACAGCTAATCTATACATTGTACAAATACATTGTAGCAACAAAGCTTTCGGGAACATTCGAAACTGTCCGGGTGTATCGGCCAACTGACTGACTGACGACTTGAAGGACGCAGCGTATAGACCTACCATCCCGTCCCACAAAGAACTTTTCACTGGCTAAACGTTTGTCCCGACGCGTCCTACAAAGATATTTACACTGGCTAAGCATTTTGTCTCGAAATTTAACTGCATATCAAATACAAGGACAATAAGCAAAACCGGAAGTTACTTTGTTTTTTTTTGGGGGGGGGGGGGATTTTCACATGCTCCAAATCGTCGGGATACACAAACCGATCCTCACCTAAAACACGTATTCCAAAATTTGAGTTTGCGTAAAAAATTGGTGACATCCATCTTTCTTAACCATCCTTCCATAATTTAAAAAGGAATCTTAAGTGTGGTCTTCTTTGGATTTCTTTCACCACTTATGAAGTCTGATGGATAGATTCGCCAGAATAAATCAAAGGGACGAAACTCATGTGAATATCAGTGGTTTATTCCCCATGTACCCACGGCCCCCAAAATCGAAGGATTTCCTTCCATTCTTGGTAAAAAATATTGTTGCATATTCCCTTATAAAAACTACTTGAAAATAGGCACGTTTGAGAAAGTCACGTCTGCCAGGAGACACATGCGAAATTGAGACTGATCATTGTAAAGCCTGGCTCTGTCCAGTCACTCATAAAGAACACTTTCAGGTAGATATAAACACCTAAATTAGGTAATTTTCAGCTTCTCTGATCTGCTGTTTACCAGACTTTGATGCAACCCCCTATAATGCGACGATGACTCCACGTCTACTGGGAACTGACATGAAACGTCTTCTGATAGTCGATGAAACGCACCGTTGGGTCCATTTCATGAGGCTAATTTACGTAGTGGATGATGTCCCACTATATAGATTGCTTGACAGCCTCTGTTCTGGTCAGAGAGTACCCCGCGGAACGGACCCCGTTTTCTCCGCACTTCAGATTTCAAAACCACCATAGGCATGACTGAACAAGGAAAATACCGTACAGCCTGCCACGCATGCAAGTTGGAGAGTTGCTTTGCCTTGAACAAAATATGTGAGCTCTCTTGAAGGATATAAAGCCCACTCTTCTTTGTGTACAAATAGATTGTCAAAATATCCCTTTTGTGTAGATTGGACTGTTTGTTACCACAGAATGAAAGCAAATGTCATGGGCATGACGTTAAACTGCATCCAGGGTGTGGCTTCTGTTCTATTCAGCCAGTCTAGAACAGGACCACAGGTGTTTGCCCTTTATAGGGCGTACTTGTCCATTTGGGACGTTTAGCTCCTTAAGGGAGCAGAACTCCTCCGGGAGTAAATGTTTGGTTTTCGCCCCTTGGCTCTTCGCCAGAGAGTCGAGGGGACTTTTAGAAAAAAAGTTTGTTACCACAAAATGAAAGCATCGTGTAATGCAATCAACAACAGGGATGTTCGAAACGCATGCTATTTCCACCTGAGTGATTGTCAATCGTGACACCCCAACAAAGGACGCCAAGTCTCTGTTGCGTACTACGCAGTACTTCAGACTGAACTTGTTCTTCGTAATGAAAGATACACATGCATTTATGATATGAAACTTGGCCACACCTTAAAAGGGCTTGAAATGGTACAAGAAAGAAAAGACGCAATAGTTTATTCACATTGTCCAACTATGTGCATCATCCGTCAAACCACATTGTCCGTTGAGATTCTGAGCAGGGGAACTTTTCACATTACACCCTCAAGACAATATTGGTTAAGGTCTTTTTAAAGGGGTAATCAGAGTTTGAAAAAGAATATTAACCTTTTGTTCAAACACTTCGTTTTTCTCCTGCTGAACTGAATGTTTACCAGAATATAGAAGCATTGATAAGTTGAACTGGGGTCTTTAAGGTTAGGGGAACGTTAATGTTGTGTTAATTACTGCCATCACACTGCAAGACCGTGATCATGGATAATTTTTGTTTGGGTTTAAGTCAATGCCTATATGGTGAGGAATTACAGGCGTGGAAAAATCATAAAAACAAACTAAAACTGCTGCCTTAAGTTACAATGTACACACTTTAAAGAGGCTCATTTAGTTCGTTCATGAAAAACCAACATTTTTTCCAAACCTGTTAAGTTTTCTTCACGTACCAAAGACAAGTTTTCTTCACATACCAAAGACAAATGGTTCAACTTAGACAATCCTCATATCCTACATACAAACAGCTGCTTTATGAGTAAGAACCTAACGGTTCAATATTGTTTTAAGAAAATGTGACCAGACACTTTTTAACAAGAAATTTCCAAACTGGCGAACGATAGTCACCAGGATCTTGCCCGCAGGTGCGCACGGAAGTGGAATTTGCCCGCAGCCAAGTTTTGGACATGCAGTCAAACTTGTTCCCGATGAACTGCGGGTGTTTGCCGGCAGGGGTCCCCGCAGAACACCCGAAGGAGGCCCATAGCCACCGCAAGTCACCAGCAATCAACCCTTTTTGGAGACTACGTAGGTTGGTCGTGGACCGTGTCCCAATTTCGCACGAGCGCGTGTAAGATGCGGGCATGGAGCGTGTAATTTGCGGGCAAGGAACGGTGTGTTGTTAATGCCAACTTGCGTTCACAACGTCAATTCTGCAGGTATGGAGCAGGGAAAGTCAGGGTATCTTGCGGGCAAGTTACTGTCTCCCTGCTGGTAATGCGATGGCTTTCTGCGGGCAAGTTGCTGGTGTTCTGTGGGTCCCTCTTCCATATAAATATGCCCGCCATCAGCACGAATTAACCTCGCACGTTGCAGGCAACTCCCATGCAGGTGACGCGTAGCTGGCACTCAGGTAACCCACAGAGTCCGAAAGTGTTCCTGAGCTAACGCGTAACTCTCCCGCGTGTTGCAGGCATGTCACAAGGAGAACACGCAATACCCACGCAAGTATCACGCATCAAACACGAAAGTTCCAAGCGAAACCCTCCCAATTCTTTACCTGCCCGCAGAAATTTTCCTTCGTGCAATAAAATCCTTGCCTGCAACAAAATCCTTCAAGTTGCCCGTTACAAGCCCGTGTAGTCTGCCCGCAATAGTGTGACAGGGGACCTTTGCAATCGGTACAATAGAATGTCAACAGCCAATCAAGAAACGCCTTGTTAATGCGTATCCACCAATTTTAGATGAGTATCAATTGACTTGGTATATTTAAAAACAATGAGTTTCAGCCTCCAAATAATAGTTTTTATCACATATGCTGCATAATGAAATTAAAGGGAAACGGTTTCTTGTGTAAGTGAGATCATTTCCAACAAAATACAAAATGTCACTTCACTAAAATACCTTCTGAATAGGGATAGGTCACCATGCTAAAATCATAGGAAGCATCTGCCTCGGCTATCCCAACTTTACTTTTATATACCTTACAATGGCAGATGTGTAGCGTATAGTATCAATGCATGGCTGCTGATCAAATTTGCAATGACACGCGCTTGCCTCCATTACAGGACGCACTTTCTGCTTTGTGACATCATATACAAAAGATCTCTTTCTGGTCGATTACGCCACAAAGCAAATTTTTAGTTCTAAATTATTTTGTAGAAATCATCCTCTTTCGATACTGTTTTACTTTTATATTCTGCAATGTTTAAACAATTTTTAAGTGTTTGGGCATCTCCTATCTCCCATCTTCTATCATTGGCGGGGAACGGACACGTGGTACACGGACACGTGACGAGCGAGACGTATGTGGTTTCTACAGATTATCATGCTCCCTGGTAATTTTTCCGTTTAATTTATTGTCTCAAAAATTTCCTTTTGGTCTAAAAATTCTTCATGGGCTGAATACCCACACGCGGAAGAAAAAAACGTTCCTCAACAACTGCTACTTTAACATGTGAGCCTTCTGCCGAGTGGCCATGCATAAGATATATTGCAATGCTAGTGACACCTTTATTTACGGTTTACGACACATACCAAGTTTTCATGGGGTATTAATTAAGAATTTTTGTCGATTTGTAAAAATACGACAAAGGCCCCTGCTGTTATTGATGTACGATATATCTCTTTAAAGTGTCTCGAGTTCCGTAAATCATGTTTCCACTTCCCTGAAATGCAATGTCACTTGATTTAAATTTCTGGAAAATAATTATCTGTACAATCCCGATATAAAATTTTTAATCAAATTTTTGAGGAAAAAGAAGAAAAAAAGGAGAGAGAAAAAACAGTTAATAGAAAACTTTTTGCTTCCAAACTCGAACGACAGTAAGCTTCCAAACAACGAAGATTTAATGGCGCTCTTCGTGTATTGCTGTCAGAATTACCTTTAATTTGATTAGTGGCAGTAACCTTTTAGACACATTTATTTCGTAACAAGTCTTTTTGATAAATGTTTACTAAATTGAAACAGGATTTATCTTATCACACTAAGTGACTTAGGGGGAAGAGGTGGGGCTGAATTCGCGCTGATTTTGTTGTGGATAAAATTTTTGTAACGGTATGATATTCTTGGAAAATGTTTCTATGTCTCTAAACTGCACACTGGTCGTAAAAAATGCATTTCCCTATAGTGAATCTGGTGCAGTATTCTTTCATTTATCGTTCTACGGGAAGGAACAGTTTCTTTTACTACACAAAAGATGTCTTATGTACGGATTAATGTTATGTTCCTTTTGCGCCTTCGTGCTTTTGACAGCACAGAGAAGCAGAAACGGCAAAAGAAACTTTAATGGAAAATGAGGAAATACGAAGGGATTCAGGAAACTTACAGTTATGGTGAGATGGTCTGATATTCCTCCTCTCCTGTAAGATTACCCAAGGGATTTTTTGGTTAGAATTATTTTAATATTTTTACGGACTTCAAGATTTGCCTCTTCAAACTTCACATATTTAATTAGTAACTCATTGCAGATGGAGATATAATGACGTTTCATGACAGTGTCGCACATTTTTGGCATTTCTGTTTTTAACACCATACGAATTACTTCTTAACCACTTATCAGGCAAATTACATAGCCCAATTTGGTGAGTGTCATTGACGTTTTGGACACAAATTTGAATTCTAAACTAAAACCCTTAAGACGTGTTACGTGATATGTTACCGCTTTCCCGGCTTCGTTACAGAAACAGGATACATGCAGTTACTGTAGCGGTGTTGCTTTAGAAAATTCTGCCCCTTGAAAGTGGACGTCATCACTTAGCCGATAGTGTAACGACTTGGCCGATATTACAACAATAGAAAACCGCAAACAACAATTGGCGTTCACTGAACCATGCAATCTGCAACAAAGTTGCTATTTGTCAGTTGTGTAACAAGCAAGGATTTTAAGGACAGGATAAGTTTCTCCAAGCTTCAAGAGATTAAATTCTTTAATGGACTAGTCTCCACCGACATAAAAAATTTGCATATTAAGCTCATGTTTAGTAATGATGAGAACAATACCCACTAAACAAAGGGAAGAATTTTTGGTCTAAAGAAATAGACCATCGTTGGTTGTTTTCAGCCTGGGCATGTCACCCCTCTGCTTTAAGCTCACAACTAAGTTGTAATTAGCTGGTCATTTTGACCAATTTGACCAATTCTAGTGCCAGTTTTTTATTTTATCACTCCGCTCTGTGAAATGCCGTCTCTGAGAGCTATTATGGCAAAAAGTACATACCTCCATTCAAGGTTCTCTAGCTCAAAATTTCAATGGTCATGGTATGAAAATCTGAAAGTGCCATAAGCCCACATTGTCTGATTGTGAGCTTCAATCATGGGGCGGCATGTTAAAAAACTGCTACAAGGCGCTAGGGTGCAGGGAAGTAGCCAAATTTAGGGTGTTAGTCAATGGTACATATGATTAGTGGCCGTCTACCTGTAAGTTAAGATTCATTGAAAATTTGACTACAAAGGCTTGAATGATTGGTTCATTGCTGAAAATTTACAGAAAAAAAATAAAGAGATGGGCTGCATAAAGATCACAGAAAAATACTAACAAATGATGTTTTTAACATTGCGTGTTTCCGGCCCCGGTGCCTGCTTAATAAATGCATTTACAAAAGCGGAATAATTCAATCAAGAAATGGCAGGGAATAGTGAAATTGCCTGAAAAGCAGTCAGCTCTCACTTAATCTACACTTAGTCCTGGGAAATTCTCAAGGGCACAGCTCTTTGATTGACAGCAAGGCCGGGAAATAAAGAGTAGCTCATATTAAACAGCATGTGAGATTGTTCTGATTGCACGTTAGGTCTTGTATGCTCACCTTAAAGCAATGAACTGAGGTTGTGTCTGGGTGAGGATGTCTTTTAGGCAATTGAGGGAGGGACTTAAGTAAGAAGGTTGAAAGAATTAGAATGATTGGGGTGAGAGGATTAGGCCTTTAAATTCGTCACAGTCTGTAACTCATTTTCTGCCGAAACCATGTGAAAAGAAGATACCTATTTATAACAGATAAAGAAACATTTTACCAAATTTCAACGTTGAACTTCGTTGCTCCTATGGGGTAATGTAATTGTTTAGGCCCTCTCTGTGCAACATGCTGTGAAAGCAAACAGTAAGCGTTAAATATCTTAAAAGAATTTTTAATTTGAAAGGGAAAGCAAAGCAGGTAATGTGGGTTGTACAGCAAGAAAGTCACAAATCTTTGTGCAATGGACTAATTTGATTTAAGTAATGAACATTTTATTTCTCGGCTCCAGAATATCCTATGAAGATGGGTGTTGTACTGCTAGAATTAATTTTTCATGCTGTTTACTATATATTTTTGAAATTTTTTCATTAAAGTACACTTTAAGATTACGTGGGCTTGGACTACTTGACCTGTCCTTTCATAATCCGTTTTTATAATTAAGAAAAACATGTCTAAAAGCTAGTAAAGGTGTGGCCTTTTGCTCTGATCTGATCGGCAGACCTTACCCTCATTCGTCTCGGAAAGAGATACGCTGCAGTGCTCCGACTAGAATTGCGGTTGGAACATAGAATTAGGGAAATAATACTGCAATGGTTGAAAGAGAAGAAGTTTCACTCCCTCTGAATGGGGCCTCATGATGTTTTAGTGCATGATGACATTTTAAACCGATTTGAGGAAACATAACTGCAAATACAACGAACGACATAGCTAGAAAATATGTGTTATCAACGCTTCTTCCGATACATTAACTCTCTCCTGCACTAGACGCAACGTAAATTGCCATCATTTTTGTGGTAGGCTAGTGACATACGGTATGAATTGAAAAAAAAACACACTGTCTTCTGGTTCTCTGCACCATATGTACATGAATGTAATGCCAGCTCATCGCATTCATGTCATTTCACAGAATGTTTAGTCATCGCGTCTCATAAGGACAGAAGGATAGCTATTTGTGCTTCCTCATTTAACCTGACTATTTATAGCATATCGCTTGTATTTTAAACCTATCGACAATCATCATATGCAATTTCTGCATTTGTCAACAATGATAGACAGGTAATTGGATTTATCCCATGCTTTCCCTATGAATATCGAAATTATAAACGTCTGAAAAGAATTCTAAAGATGGCTTCTGTCTGTTAAATCATAAGTTATACTTTTCCTAAAGTTTCGGGGAAGATTATAATTGAGAAAGAGCAGATAAGTAACCATAGATAGAAAATTATTTATAAAGGAGACTGAAAAACTGAAATTAAGATGTTAAGTGAAACAACTTACACCCAAAATACTTAAACAATTTTGTTTAAAAAATCTGATACTCTCGAGAATGAGTATACTCCTCGATATGAATGAGTTATTCAACTCAATTTGTGTAAAATATTTCACAATTTCAGTTACAGTACTCACTTATTTCTAGTAGAAATACTCATTTTCGTGAGAACCCTATTTTTTAAACACAATTGTTTAAAAATAATTTTGAGTGTTATACGAAACACGTTCACAACACTCTGTCTTTTTATCTTGCTTGTCTGGAATTTTTAGATAATTGTCTAAAAGCATTACTTCTTATATAAGCAGTGTTTCTTACCGTTTTTCAAGTGACCCAAATTTCATGACTATTTCAGCGATCCAACCAAAGGACTGTGCAATTTTTTTCGTAATGTCACACAGAGTCAACATTTCACAGGTATCTCAGCTTTGTAAGCTAGTTAGTTTGTTAGTTTATAAGTTTAGTTAGATGAGATTTTATGGTCCAGTTGCTAGTAAACAAATGTTTTAAGTCGGACCGGTCACGATTTTGTATTCCAGTTGTGACTCACTGGCTTGTTTTCATACTCCATTGTTTATACTGAAAATCAGACACAATGGCAAAAGGTTCCATCTACAGTCTTTGGTACCGGTATGACCCGACCAGGAATCGAACTTCACACGTCCACGACTGCAGGTCGGATGCTCTTACTTGCAGTCTTAAGTAGTTGAAGTATGGATCTGAAACATACTTGAGGTGTTGATTCATGTATTGCCATTTCTGTTTAAGAAAAGCAACTTGCAAACCCATTTGTAAGGTTCCGTGCACCCTCGACCAGATGAACCACGGATAACAAATCAACAATTACCTCGGAGCCAATTTTGGATCAGGAACTGCCCACTAATTGGTAATCGATTCTTGTTCCCCGCACTACCATATTGTACCTCCCCAAGTGGTGGTGCTAAGGAGGGGGAGGGGCAACTGGGGAAATTTTTTCTTCGATTTTGTCCTCACCCCTTACTCCATCCCAAGTTGGGTCAGTTAGGAGTTGAGAAAAATGAAAGAATGGCGTATATTATGTATACGATATATTATATATTAATAATATATATAGTTTATGGTAATAATTCAGTCCAGTCTTAGAGTGTGCAGAATTTTCGAAAGAATGGAAAGCGGTTTGGAGGGTGGAGTTGAAAAGTGGCACATATTTCAACGCAAGTTTACTGACAGACTAAGGGCGGTTTCGCATTGGATGTAATGATACATACGGTGCCCAAGCTAGCATTCATATGTCTGTAATTGTTTGATCAGTCCCGATATTTACTTCCAATGACCTTCAACAAAGTTACCGTACTTTGCGCACCTCTTTCGATTTAAAAAGAATTGCTGGCATTCCGGATTCCGCCGATTACTCTGTACTCTCATGATGTAACAGGATAACAACAGGTAAGGGGGGGGGGGTCATTTTCCAAAAAATAATAATACCTTAATTAATTCTAGCTCTCTTTAGTCAATTCGAAAAAAAAGAAAAAGTATCGCACCGTTAGTTTTGTAGGCGTGCAGAAAAACAGGTGAAAGCAAAATGACCTTCGTCAGAAGGTTCATTGGTCACTCGGTCTTAAACCATTTCAGAAAACAAAATAATACGTTTTTAGGTACTGAAGTGGGCCGTTGTTAACAATGTATCTCTATAACGGCTGTTTCTCAGAAGTGTCACTCATCATTTAGCTCCCTGGATGGACCAACAAAACATAAGATTGGGGCAAGGAGAAGACAGAGATACGCATGAACTACTGTGAAAAGAAACAATCAAAACAAATTTATTGGTCTCCTCTGCTTAACAAAAAAAGAGACAGCTACTTTTAGAAGCCACAAAGAGGTGTTAAAAGCTCCTGACTTGAAACCCTTTGTTACACTATTGGCTGCCTGCGTAGCACGTCGAGTAGCACGCTGTACGGTTTTTTTCTTTGTTCAGCAACATACATGAGGAGGAAGCTGAGGAGCTGATAAGCTGAAAAACAAAGCGTGCTTCGCCCGGTACCCTATTGACAGTTTTCCACTTCAAACTAATTGTTACAATGCTTAGGGAGGGCATTGACCAAATAAGTGATTTACGAAGCTGAATTGTCGTTTAAGCACAAGACAGTTCTTGGAACTAGTTCAGTGTGAAATGATGTGATAAATAGTCAACTAAAGAGGCTCTTTGTATCTCAATACATTGTGCTTCAGATTACTAATTTCCTACCTTTAATTTAGGGAAACCGAGTAATTTATTCTTAAGAAGATAAAGAGGTTTTCTTCGGAACGAAAAGCTTAAATAAACTTGCCAAGTTTTGTTAAAAAATAAATTTGTCCTCAAGGTTAATCACCTTCTTCAAAGTTTTCTAGGAAGATTTTTTCCATTTCTTTACTTGTTCACCGGTTTTGTTTTAAGTAACAACTTCGTCATAAGAAAACATTGAAACATTTTATGACAAACAACTCCCACCAACATTCTTTTAATCATTCTTTAGGAAAGAGACAAAGTTACGATGTTTTCTCTAATAATCAGAATTTGATTCCCGTTCCTCTTAATTTATTCACCTAATGACGAGAGGAAACGGCTTAAACCCCACAAAAATGAACCATCTAAACGTTGAGATTGGAGATAAATATTGGTTCACAAGAGTAATGTAATATTATATTGTTTTACAATAGTAAAGGTAGATAGGAAACGTAAATCGACTTGTTGCCTGCCCGACCGAAGTGTGATATTATTATACCTGCATTGGCTGAGCATAAAATCATGTAAATGTTCGACACCCGCTACACGAGAGGCCAGTAAATTTAATAAACTAATTTACTGAACTAGAGCTATATAGATGCACTGAAAAGTGTATTTACAACCTCGGGCAACTCAAGTTTCATGACAGTAAATGCAGCGACTGGTAAGGTAACACAGGAGACTAGTATGTCAGCCCTGACGTAATGTTTTTAACTGATATCGCATTTCTGTTTTAGTTGCAATTTAAAGATCCAGTTTTCTCACCGAAACAGTACCAATTCTCCTAACCGTCTTACTGAAGCCCCTCCCACAATTGTCTGAAATTCATTCTCATCCAGATACAATCTCAGTTTATTGCTTTAAGGTGAGTATAGAAAAACTCAGTTTATAAAATCAAAACACTCTCAGTACCGTTCGTGCTGTGTAATATAAGCTTTGGTACTCTGCATTGTTTGAATTAGCTGTCAATCAAAGAGCTGAGCCAATTGAGACTGTCGGTAACCTCGTACCAAAATTGTAGTTTAGGGTGAGAGGTTTGCCCCTTTAAGTCACACCGGAGTGAATTTACTTTTCATAGGCCTACTACGGACAAAGAAAAAAAAGATCTAATTTAAATCCCACAGCAACGCGATGTAATGAAGAAGATCATCTTTAAATTTACCACCTCGCCAGTAATTTATTCATGCAGTTACTAACTGTAAATGTCACCTACTTCACCTGCAAATGTCATCTCACACGCCTACAATCAACCCGCCTCTATGTATATTTTATAAGCTAGGTGTGCAGACTATATGCAATATCCAAATAAGCAAGATTTGTTTATCAATGTGCGCTTTCTTAATTAAAAGTTAATGGCTTTGTGAGAGGATGTGAAACCTTTAAGAGAGGACTGGGTGGCTGTTTAGATGGTTCGCTGTAATACCTACTACTTGGTGGATAATTTTTGAAGGGGCATAGATCTGATTTGCAGCAGATTGAAGGGGTGGGGGAGGTTTCAAACAGCCATAACCTTATGTCTGTGTTCGGACTTGTCTAGAAGCAATCTACCCCACTCCGTGACACGAACGCGAGCGCACGCCTATAGACTTACACACTACAAAGATGCACACTCACATTTACATTGAGACGCATCCGCACAAAACATAGATATGCGCCGCATTAAAGATGCGTTCGGTATGTCTACTTGGAAATTGACGTTATCTCGAAGTCATCTGTACATCACAATGTTACATTTTGTTTATTCTGTCTGTCACGGTTTTTCAATTTGCCTGAATTATTGGAGGAGGCGGGGGGGGGGGGGGACGATGTGTTTCCCCTAATATTTTTATTGTCGGGGGGAGTGGCGACTGTTCTCTGCCGCTAAGGAGCAACGCTCTGAATTTTCGTATTTTTATGGATTAAAGACAGTCAAATCTCACCCCAAACGTTCAATTTTGTAGTACTCCACATAAATTCTCACTTGGGACATTTCTTCGATTGACATCAATTTAAAATATGCAGAGTACTGTGGCTAATTACACAGCATGAACTGTACTGAGAGTGTTTTGATTACACATAGGGGTCTTGTATACTCACACTGAGGCAAACAGAGATTGCGTCTGGACGAGGATGAGTTTTAGACGGTTGTGGTAACTTGTGGAAAGGGCTTAAAACAGGGATGTTAGAAGAATTTGAGTCTTTGGAGGGGAGATGATTAGGCCTTTAAATATTAATAGCGGATCTTGACAAGTATCTTTTTCGTAATTATTCCAGCTCTGTAAAATTCCTCCCGTCTCAGACGATCTTACATATATACAACAGTAGGGAACAGTTGTGAAGCACACCTCACATTTGCGACCGAACGGTTATTGCGCAATCTTTACACCCTCAGCACTCGCAGTGTAATACATTTTGGGAGACCGTGCTCGTCGAGCTAGCCTACGCAGAGCGAAAAGGATACTCGTTAAAAATGTCAATAATTCGTATTCAACTTCTTACGTAATTGAGTATTTTTGGCAATTGAAGAAAAAAGAAAGTTAAATATCCAAAAGAAACTCGTTTTAATATATAGAGATTGTCAGGGGTGAACTTTGGCCAGAGTCTTCGTCATAAGCTTTCCGAGAAAACCGAAGGAGCTAGAGCTCACATGCGAAGTTTTATACTGCACATTTTCCGTCTTCAAGAGTGAAAATATGTTGAAATATTATTTGAAAGAGAGAGAACAAATAATATTTCCAAAATAAAGTGGTATCTTTCTTTTTATCCTTTTATCTTCACTAAAAATGCTATAAAGAACACTTTGTCTTTGTTCTGCTTATCTATTCACTTTATGTTTACTTTCTCATCACTTACGTATGTGCAGGCGCGATGCATGGCATTGTGTTTGATCCTGTATCCCAGTGCTGTAATATGCTGAGTACCATCAGGCATTGCGTTTCAAGATGGCTGACTGTCTAACAGGTGTACTGAAAACATATGCGTAGAAAAACAAAAGCGGGATTAACCGTCTTCATGAAAATTGGAATAATTCATCAACGAACCTAGGTAAGAAAGTATAGTTCCTAAAGAACTGTCAGCATTTGGTGTTTGTTACGAACTTCGTGGATGATTTCGAGACAAATTTGTGACCGTTCGCCCAACGTTCTGCCTGGGTGACCTAAAATCTTCCGGTGATTTTTGTGACTTTTGGAAGATAATTCCTCCTGATGTCGGCTATATGATAACTTGCTAAGTTAGTGTGGTAATTAGTCCCTCAGTTGTCTTGATCGCAATTGGAATTATACAGAATAAAAAAGCCATTCATTTTTCCAAGTGTACGTTTCTAAAGCGAATCAAATTTAAAATTGTGTGACGTCATCAGACCTCAATATATATTTCGGTGACCCGGCCCTACGTTAGCTAGTTCCCAACTGTGAATGCACAGGTACAGAACTGTAGTAGGATTTAACTTACTGAACCAGATGTACCACGTACTCACTGAGTTGGTTCTTGGAATTCACTAAGTTTTTCCAAACCTAAAGTTTTCTTCACATACCAATGACAAATGGTCAAAGTTAGACAATCCCCATATCCTGTACCGTATTCAATTAGTTGTATGGATGAGAATTTAAAGGTTCCATTCGTTTTCACAAATTCGTGATCAAACATGTTTTACATTATGCACAAAACCGTTACAAGTCAGGACACAACAACATTCAAAATTTTAACTTCTTCCGTAACTATTGGTACGCCTCATGATATGAAATTGGACTCATTATGCTAACTACAGGCATTTTCATGTGACAGCGATCCAGCCACCCTCTCTTTGTTCCGACAATAATGTACTTTGGTACCGACAAAGTGTACTATGGCACCAGCAAATGAATTTTGGCACCAACATGAATGTACTTTGGCACCGATGAAAATGTACTTTGGCACCGACAAAGTGTACTATGGCGCCAGCAAATGAACTTTGGCACCGACATAGTGTAGCTTACTACGGCGCCGTTTTATAGGAACATAGAGATGTCGGAATATAGAGATGCCGGAATATAGAGATCAATCGAACAGATTATTTAAAAGTAGTACGATAACAAAAAGTCTCATTTTGGAATTTGTGATTGGCAAAGGATACCCTAGTTACCGTTAATATGCCGCTTATAAAGAAAAAGGAATTATTTGGTGTTAGAGAGATATTATGAAAGTCAGTCTTGAGCGTGTGCTGCTATGCTTAAGAATTTCACAAAAACGAGAAATTTCAATTGATGCCGTTCGACCCCTGTGCCTTCCATACTTTGTCAAAAGCAACAATCAGTTCAGAAGTATGAAAATTCGCTTGAATAACTTGGATAAATACTCGTTATAATATGTCTCCAATATTGTTCATTTTGATGAATAATATTTTTTAAATAATATTTTATGGAGTTTTTTCATGTGATCTGTTGAGTTTAAAGATACAAAACAATCAAGTTTTCATAATCCTTTTTAGACTTTTTTGAGTTATTGAACTGACTCAAAAGAGCGAAGTTTCACTCTTGATGAAATGCGTTCAGTGATCACTCTTAAAAAGGGATGACCATTGCAGGCACTCCTTGGAGTGAATGTCACCCTTCTTGGGGTGAATTCACACTTTTCACTCTATTAGGGGCTGAATTAGTTCACACTTTTGATTTTAGAGTTTACATTTTCTTTTCAAGTAGCTTCTCTCAAGACGAAATATTTCTTCTTTGTGGATCTATTTGAAATTTCTGAAACAATTGAACTAGAACAAGGCGAAAATCTTTTCCTTCCAGGAACTGGAGATTACATTTGATCGATTCTCAGATAATGTGAAAAAGTTAAAATCTTTCTTTTAAAGGGCAAGAGTAGTCGTCCCAAACTTGTTTTGCAGCAAGAGCTAAATCTCACAATTTTCTCACTTCTCTACCGAGAATCTTTTATAATGTTTGTGACTTCAATATTGCGTAATCATGGAGTAAGCCAAGCAGTGAATTCCTGTTAATGTGACATTTCAGAAGTAATGAAACAGGCCAGTGTTCTACGCTACTTGAAATCTGGGAGACTGTTCTTGCCCTTTGATTCATCACACAATTTTCCAATTGTAATATAATTTATATCCAATCCCCCAATATCTAGGTTGCATTAAGTAGAATTTAGAAGAAGGATAAGATTCTGATAACGATATAGTAGTCTTGTGCACCCGACTCGATGTAATCCCCCAGCAGCCAATCACAAAATCCAATCTTTTAAACATTGCTTAAAACCTTCTTTAAGTTAGTCACATCTTGGAAAGGCATTCCATCAAACAATGTTCCTAGTTTAGAATTACACGTCGTCGAAAGTAATCAGTCGCATTAACACTTTAAAAGATTTTTGTCTCAAGCCACACGACTCGCCCAGAATCCAATTACAAAATATTCATGAGCAATCTTTGCAGAGTGTAATACTCCCAAGGCGGATATAACCTTTTTACTGAAGCTGCCATCTTATACAGACTCACTTAACATAAAATGCCATGTTTTCATGGGCTTGTTAATCAAAACAACCTCGCACTTATTGTGGATATGTATTCACCTACTTCGTGACGTAATACAATAAAATGACGTAGGCTATGACCTACTGGAATAATCATGCAGTTATACTGATACAACATGAAAGCAATTGTGTCATGGGATCTTATTTTATGGTAAACATTTTCGGATACGATCTTTGCCTGAAAAAATATCGCAAAACAAAGGAGAAATAGACCGGGTTTTTCAATATTCTGTTTGAGAGACTGGTTTCAACAGCGTCATGAAGGTTCGGCAGCCCACCAACGCAGCTGCTTCACTTTTAGAATAATAAAAAACCTGCACTTTCACTTCTAAGACGACGGAAAGCTATAAAAATAACTCCAAAAGGGCGGAAATTCAGCCCGAATGATTAAAATTCAAATCAAAAGAGCAAAGTTTCACTTTTGATGGAGTGGACACAGGGACCCCTACAGTCAGGCAGGCACTCGTTAAAGAGTGAGTTTCACTCTTGATGGGGTTAATTTCACTCTTTTAAAACGGTTTTCACAATTTTTTGATTCAATTAACAGAGTTATGCTTCATGATGGAGTGAACTCACACTTCCCACTTTATTAGAGAGTGACTAGGCTCCCTATGTTTCTTGAGTGTTTAACATGTAGGCTCATGCCGTCCCGTTGCTCCTCAAGAATGCAACACAAATACCCCAGTAGATCAAAGGCGGTGTGGGGTGTAACTGATCTACGAGTTTGTTACATGATCTGTGCCCTCAGGTAATTTTTGTTTTCATTGTGTTCACACTGAGCGAAACAGCAATTAATATATGCTTGAATGGCCTCCTAGCTAACCACAAAAGTTACACAACTTTTTGTGCCAATTTTGGTATATCTGATAACGTCAATTAATTAATCAGACGAGAAATCTGACGGTATAAAGTGTGTATGTAGGGAGCTTCATTTCCCCCCCGAGGAGGTAAGATGTAATCGGGCAGAGAAGGATGATGTTTCAAAACGTAAGAAGGAAAGATTCATCTTGTTGTGTCACAACTTGCCAGCGTTTGATCCATGCGTGAAACATTTCACGCATTAGAAAAAAATGTCTGGTTATGTTATTCTTTCACAGATAAAGTATTCATTCTACTCTAAATTACATGAAAAAAAATATGATTCTGTTATTAAAGACCAAATTCAGCATTTACTCTAAATTTTAATTCATATTGATTGAATCTTGTATTTTATCGCCGGAAAGGCATCACGTCGGTTTTGGTTGAAGGAACTTTTAGAAAAATGATTCATGCTGTAAAGACCTCATGCATGTGACGTCACAGAGGGAAAAGTGACACTGGGCCCAACCATTGAAACTATATACACACAAATTCATCAGACGGTAGATATATACTGGCACCGGTTTTAAGCTCGTCTATCTCACTAAATGCAAAAGCTTCAGTGAACTAAGTCACTTTGAACATACGCCATCAGAGTGTAAATTCACTTCACGATGAGTGAAACTCACTCCAAAAGAGCGACTTTTTACTCATTTTGGAGTGCCTACAGTGATCACTCTTAAAAAAGAGTGATCACAGTAGTAGGCACTCCAAAATGAATAAACTTTCACTTTTTTGGAGTGAATTAACACTTTAATGGAGTGAAGTCACAGTTTTCACTCTGTTGAAGAGTGATTTAGTGCGCTCTTTTAAATTAAGGGAATACGTCTGATACGCGCCTGTGCAAAGTCCAGATTGTGTGTACAGAATGTACTTTACTGTCGGCCCCATGAAGTTGCATGATATTAACAAAGATGCTCCCATGATCTTGAATATGAATATTCATGGTAAATGTAAATGGCGGGCTCTCCTTTAATGTCTACCTTGTTAAACATCACCTGAACTGTCATTACGTTACATTTTAAGCAACAAATACACAAATACACACACACACACAAAAAAAAAAAAAAAAAAAAAAATAGAAAATTTTGTGGCGGCATTCTTAGAGCCGAATTATGCAAGGTTCGAAATCCTGTCCAGAAGCTTCAACATTGTAATCACGATGTGCGTACAGAATTCCATAAATTTCCTTGGCATCCCCTGAAACATTAAGATAACAAAAAATATAACTTTAAATCTCAAACAAGCAGGCTTTTTATTAATGCCAAGTTATAAAGTCATAAAATTTCATCTTAATTCTGTCTATCAAATGTTTATCTCGTATTTATTCAACTTCGGGTAATTATCATGTCACTGCCAAATCGAAATCACTTTAACAGTCAACTTGGGACTTTTAAATGCAGCAAATGTTCCCGCATAGCCAAAATCTTATTTTCTCAGTACTTAAAATCGATTTTGTACATTGTGGATTCAAATAATTTTTCGTTAACCTGTAGCAGGGAGCTGCTAGCTAACAACCAGTTCGCTTGTAGCAATACCCATTACCAGGAAAAGGAGTAAGGTGAATGTTCGTTTTCTTCACTGGTCAGTTGTATTGCTTTTACTTTGACGATATGGCACCGTCTTACTATTTGAAAAGTAATATGCAGATATGGTTCAATGCACATTTCAGAGAATCTGGGACGGTGTTTGACCATTTTCTGCATAATACGTCAAACACTCTCATTATAAGCTCTCTCGATCTGACAGGCAAACCTCTAGGGAAACAAATTAGTTTACCTGCATGGCTGAATACACTTTTTTCTAAATAGCAAGTACAAAGAACTTTTCAATAGGGTTTTAGTATACGCTTGATTTTGCAACAGCAAACTGTGTCTGACAAAGCGTCTCGGCCGTGCTTAAACTCTAGTCCACAGGCAATCCTTCGCAGTTCACTTCTTACCTACCCCGAAGAGCGGAGTCAGTTTTCTGAGCCCCTCGGCTTTCGAAACCACCATGACTGAACAAAGAATATACGGTAAAGCCTGCTACACAGGCAACTATAACGTGTTTCGCAGACTTAAGTCTATTGTCTCTTTTTCGTTCAATAAATTCGATACGGTACCAACCGAAACTTTGGCATTCCATTGAATGTATTTGACTCAAATCTGGATTTATTTTTGAACCGCATCGACTCAATCAGTCCATTTTGATAAACATCGGGTTATGTCCTATACTCACCTGACCCTGATAGTTTGTACTATCATGTTTACTAGGCCTATATGCCCATAACCCGCCAGAAAAGCCTAAATGAAAGCGTACGGCTAATTCAAGTTGCCGGGTACAAACCTAAGCGAACCACTTACAGAAAACACAGCAACCATTCGCCCACTATATCTCGCATCCGCAACCCCTAGCTCCGTAACCATGTCTAAGGGCAATCTTGTACTTCTATAACCGGGGTTGTTCCTCAGACATGACTCATGCAGTACTCCACATGAAAAGCTCCTCCACCATTACGTGAGGACTAACAGTATAAATCAACACGAGTCAGTTTTTTATTGGGCTAGACATGGTCCAACTCCAAATGATAAGTTTTGGGATTGTCATATAGCTCGAAATGGACTTTAGCTGGACTTCGACTCAGACAAACTTTTGTCAAGAACTAAAGAAATAAAAATATAATCTCGCCTACTGATCTTATTATCACTCCATTGTTTAATATCCGTATACATTGTTAAGCAGAACAAAGTCAACTTGATTACCAAGAGAGCCAGACTTCTAAATTGATCGTTACACACATACAAAAATATGTGAAAATAAGACTTAAAAAGAATGGTCCATGCAGAACTTAATTATTTGTGATATGTTGAAGAGGAACGTATTCTTCACATTCTGGAGACATTTTTACTCATATCTCATATTCGGTTCTCGAGATATTACCAGTTGAATGTGACAATTTTTCTTAATAAATTATAACTTGAAGCAAGCATGCGTAATGTCATGGACCCACAAAGGTTCCTCTTACCCCCGTTAAAATATATCAAACATAAACGTGGTTCTTTTTTAATCAAATAACATGATTCTCTTACCGTTAACTACATGAAGCAAATATCTGGGTATGAGAATTGACCGGGCATGGGTTATCAACCAACCAGTGCTCTCCCCCTTTGGGAACTCGTTTGGGGGTCCTTTGTTGCAAAAACCAAGTTGTAGATGCATTCACCGTTAAAAGGCAGTTCCCTGGTTCCAGGAAATAATTACTTAGAACCTATGGGGGAGGGGAGGGAACCTTGCACGGATCTCCACCATCAGCTGGAGCGGGGAAGTAATTACCAAATAATTCTTCCTGATCGTAGGAAACTATCACTTCCCAAACACTCGAACATGCATCCGAACCACCTTAGTCTTCAGACTCCAAGTTAAAAATTAATTCAACTATTGGAGCAGGAGCTGTGGCAGTTCAGCTATCGATTTGGGTAAATATTTAAACAGTATACTAGCAAACAATTCTAGCCGCTCCTGAAGAAAATATATACTCAGAGGTTTGGAAAGGTTTATATTTTAGGGTTACTTCAGTTGGTACTATCAGGGACGTCGCTACTGGTTCTCATGTTTAGGGGGTGTCATGGTCCAAAATTCCGACTGGCTGGATGTTTTCCAACTGAGTGGAAGACCCAGCAGGCCAGTCTCAGAGAGTATGAAAACATGAAGCACGAATGCCTGGTGAAATAAGTCTACGAGGAAGAGCGTGACGACTCTATAAGCGGAGAACCATCATTAGTTGGCGCGGAGCGCACGTAAAATTTTGAAAATTCACGACCCCTCAGATAGCTGTAAACGGCATTTCCAAGGCTTGTGTAAGCAAGGCCTACACAGGCATTTTAGCAGGGTGGGATCAAATTAAAGGGCAGGAGCAATCATCCCAAATCGAAAAAGTGTAGTATTTTGTGCAGTTTCATGATTGGCTGTTGGGAGTCATGTAGCAATGTTTTTTCTCTTCAAATGTGAAATAATTAAAGATACTTTGAAGAGAAATAAGATGAAAATTGAGTTATTTAGCTTCTTCTTCAAAATAAGTTTGGGGGGGGGGGGGACTGCTGTTTACGTTTAACGTGAAGCACTGCAGATCTGAGCATGCGGGATAAACCTTTGACGAAATTTTTGAAAATTTCGACCCCTCAGATAGATTGAGATGGCATTTCCCAGGCGTGTACAAGGCCCACCCCACTCCCCTTGTGCCAAAACGTTTAAGGTGTACCGCTTGTGGAGAGATATTGATGATAGCTTAAAAAAGACGAAAAATTGTGTGACGAACGAAAATATATGGAGAGCCTTTGCCATCTTTTCATTTTATAGTTGCTATTCTCATAACTAATAATCCTACCTCAAAAAAGTGAATTAACTTATGAACTTTACCTTTTTCACGCTATAGGATAAAATGAACGATTGGCTTTTACGAAAAAAGGATACGTGTAGGTGCACTGGTCGAGAAAATAATTGCTAACAATCATCTTATTGCATTTTCACAGCAACAGAATTAAGAACATCAACAGTGAGCTACCGTGTAGGATATGGGCAGAGGATTTTCTAAGATTATCTAAGCGGAGCGCCACGTTAGTTGGTACAGAGCGTTCAAAAAATTTGAAAAATCGAGACTTCTCAGAATTCCCGAAATAGCACTTCCCAGACTTGTAACTCCGTGTAGATGTTAAATCTAAGCAGTCGTTACTTGCAGTAAAATTTTCACTCCTATAAAAAATGAACAAATTGCAATGCGATCGAAAAATACGAGATAAGATGTCAATTTTCCGGCCAAAACGTTGAGCTCTTCATACACCTGGATACTCTCCTGTCTGCATGTGTAATAAAAAAACACTGGAAATTGTCACACTTCCCTTATAAGAATTACCCCACAACGTTTTTCAGTGTCTGCCAGAACGATATTCTATATAGCTACATAAATCATGTCCGAACTCTGAAGTGAAACTGAGGTATGTGTAATTATTTTATAGGCTCACAGAATGTGTGGCTTAGATTCATTTTGTATGGGAATGTTTCATGAAAATTTTGCAGTGACTATGATGTTTTTTTTTCGAGCAACTTCTGGAAAGAATTAGGGCACCCTGAACAGTTTCAAGTGATTAAAAGCATGTCAGGTTGGTTAAGATTTAAACGGGAAGTTGAAGCAAAAATTTAATTTTCACATGTGAAAGAAGAACAAAATCTACACAGTGTGGTGAAAGTTCCATTCAAATCGGACATGTATTTATTGAGATATCAGTAAATGAAGTCAGTAGATTTGTGTTCAAAAGTGAGTTTGAGGGCAGCAGAGCTTATATTACTTCCTCACATTGACAAGGAATGCTTTGTTTCCCTTTGTTTTATCAGACTGTTGTGTTGACCTTGAAGTTAATAGGAGTACGACCTCCCTGTTGGGGGATGTAAAGTTTGTAAAATTCTCATGCCACTTATGCAATCATACTTTAATAATGTGTGATTGTTAAGGAGAAAATCCAGTATAAAGTTTAAAGAAAAACAAAAGACTGCCCATTAATGTGGGGGTGTGATATCATATGTGTTGCTTCAAGTTCACTTTTTGTTGAAAATGTGAAAACTTTACCTGTTCATATCGTGAGAAGTGAGATGGTACAGCAGTGCCTTTGTCCGGCTACGCTAGTTCTTGAGAACGTGTACCCCATGTACCTATGGCAAGCCGTTTTAACATTTACCTCGCAATTCCACTTAAGTAGAATGCATTTCACTTAAGTGGAATACAATTCCACTTAAGTTAAATTGAATTCCACTTAAGTGGAATACATTTCACTTAAGTAAAATGTATTCCACTTAAGTGAAATTGCATTCCACTTAAGTGAAATTGAATTCCACTTAAGTGGAATTCATTCCACTTAAGTAAAATGTATTCCACTTAAGTGAAATGCATTTCACTTAAGTGGAATGTATTCCACTTAAGTGGAATTCAATTTCACTTAAGTGGAATTCGATTCCACTTAAGCGAAATTCAATTCGACTTAAGTGGATTTCAATTTCACTTAAATGGAATGACATGGATCGGTACCGTATTTCACTTAAGCTAAATTCTATTTCACTTAAGCTGAATTGAATTCCACTTAAGTGGAATTCAATTCTATTCGACTTAAGCCAAATGTGATTGGTCCAATTCTATTCGACTTCAGTGAAATGTGATTGGTCAGCTCCCAGGAGGCTTTGATTGGCTAAGCCATAGCGCGCTAGACGTGCACTATATAAAATATACAAAGGGCCGACGCTAGGCCTGCATGTAGCAGCTAGATATTATTTTTATTTTGTGGGCAGTGTGCTGAATATTTTCTTGGCTGAGGCTCGTCACCACACTTTGGACAGTATTTCTAGCAGTAGAAATAATTCGATCACATTCCAACAAAGTAAGTTGTGAGTGACCAGCCATTTCTGGTGGATATCGGGATTTTGAGCATGCATCCCTGCAATCCTGCATAATAACTTATCGCGCGAGGCTAGCTGTGGCTGGTTCTTACGTAATACCCCACGCAAACATACGTCAATCTATGGCCAAGTGGAAACTATTTCACTTAAGCTAAATGTGTTGAACCGTCGTTCTATTTTGCTTAAGCTAAATGCTATTTCACTGAAGTGAAATTGTATTCCACTTAAGTAAAATTGAATTCCACTTAAGTGAAATAGCATTTCACTTAAGCGGAATTGCGTTTAGCTTAAGTTGAATTGTATTTCACTTAAGTGAAATAGCTAGGCTATTCGACTTAAGCAAAACGTAATTTCACTTAAGTGGAATACAATTCCACTTAAGTGAAATTGTATTCCACTTAAGTGGAATACATTTCACTTAAGTGGAATACATTTCACTTAAGTGGAATACATTTCACTTAAGTGGAATACATTTCACTTAAGTGAAATGTATTTCACTTAAGTGGAATTGCGAGGTAAATGTTAAAACGGCTTGCCATATGTACCTAAACAACCAGGTAGACTTACCTAACAAACTAAAGACAGGGATCATTTGCGTACTCCACCCACCTGACTCATCCCCGTCGCGTGTGTATACATGACGTTTTAAAAGAGGGGCGCAATGACTGACAGATCGCTGTCATCATGGAAAGAGGTCAAGGAGAGGGGATACTCTCCCTGGACAAACCTAACATTTTGGCTTTTGGAAAAGGGATGGAATGCAATATTACATTAGACATCATTTTATGATACGCATGGTAACCAATCTAGAGAAGCGCACCCATAACAGAAAGTTGCCAGTTTCAGAATTTTCATGGACAGTTGTATTCTACAACAAACCCTTTCTGCAATACACTAGGAGACGAGGCGATCCGTCTTCTGAATAAACGTAAAATGCTATTAACTTTTGCTGCAATGTCTGCGTGAGTTGCTAGGGTATATCAGAAGGAACAAAGGTACATATGACAACATTGAGTAAGGTCGGAAGCACATGGAAAATCCGGTGGCCGGCCTTTACCAAACTTAGAAATAGAGCTTCAAAGCGCCCTTAGTATCTGAAGCTTCCGGAGCGCGTGGAAATTTCGTTAATTTGTAACCATTTGTGAGAGAACATGTTGAAAAGTGATTCTAGGTAGAAAACTCCCTAGGCTAACCCCAGCTCACTCTATCTCGAAAGAAATATAGCTCAAATGCCCCTGGTGGAAAACTGGAAATCGAGGGAGCCGGGGCTTTACCAGAAGAACAACCAACCATTTGTGGACTGATTCATAATTACGGTATGACTGAGATGCCACTGAAAACTACAATATCGATGAAACTAAAGCGCATAAAGCGCCCCCAAATTTTGGCAGTTTGTGAAGAATTTGCAAAAATGGCGCTTAATTGTGTTAATTTGAGTGAGAAAATTCCAGCTGGAATTTCAGATTTTCCAACTACCGTCGCTCGCTGTGACGTTTTTTGGGGGTGGGGGTGGGCGGGTGGGGTGAAACACCCCAAACCCCCGCTCGCGACAACCTTATGGGTAATATGATGTCACTTATTCACGCTGAAAGCTGGCTGCATCATCCGTCAATATGTTGGGGCTAGGGTGGTCCGAGGCGGAAATTTTTAACGCCCTACCAACTCCACTTCCCATGTCTATGGAGAGGCAGGTTGCGGTACTCTTCTGTAATTTACGTCATTGCTAACATTTCCGTAACATTAATCTCGCTCTCATCTTTCTTCTCTTCTTCTTTTTCTTCATTTTCCTTCTCTTCACTCTCTTCCCTTTCCTTTCTTTTCTTGTCCCTCCTCTTTTTTCCCCCTTTCCCCTTCTCTCATTTTCTCCCCATCAATGGGGGGGGGGGGATGGCCCGCTGGGCTCATTTTCTCCCTTATCAATGAGAGGGAGGGACATGGCCCGCTGGACCCCACCTGCACACACCCATGCCGACATCACTATGTCCCGACACCTCGATAGTTGATTCATATAGTGATTGTTGGAACACAGGGGTGTCGAAATATACTGGTTTTCGGAATGTAGGGCAGTCATCTTTAGGGTTGGTTGAGTCTAAACATCTATACGAAGTGGGGGAAATGAAAAGTTTTTAGGTAAACGCTTAATTCTCAAACACTCAGTGTTAAAGAGTACAGGACATCGCTTCTCGGCCTTTGGGCTAAGATCATGTGTAGTATCTGTTCTTTTCATCCAGTCTAGTAGGGAGCCATACATAGAAAACCAATGATGTAAATGGTCTGAGGACCGTAAGGTTGATCAAGTGTTGTCCTTCAGTGGACGCAATAGCTTCTTAGGATGCTGTTTAAAGAGGGTCGGAAGGACTTTAGGAAAAGTGTTTAAGGGTGCAGGATTAGCTGAACTCTGCCTCAGTTCAACAATAAGAATAAAGGAAGTTTCCAGTAGCGGATCGAGAATTGGCAAGGGGAGGGGGCATGTGATTGCAATTTTTGAAAAAAAAAATGATCTTATGGGATTATATTGCTTGACCAACTTAGTCAAGAGTTTAAAAGAGTAATCATTATATGCACTAGTTAGAGGGTGAATAGTCACTTTTATTGGGGCCAATTTCACTTGTCTTGAAGTGAATTAACACACTAATGTGAACCCTCATTTTTTACTCTCCAAAAGAGTGTCTAACTTCACTCTTGTTTTTGGAGTGCAACATTCGAAAATCTTTGATATGTTTTTTCTTGTTCAAACACGACGTTCTCGCTGAATAGGAGTTGTGTCGATGCAAAATGTAATCGAAGCTGTTTGAAATTAAGGCTTAGGAGGAGGTTAAGCTCATGACAGACTTGACTAATCCCTAAATACATCTTACTGGGAGTATGCACAATAACACTTACGTCACCACTCAGTTTCGTTTATATACTACCATTTCCCATGATTCCTTTGGTGCATTTATCAATGATTAGAGTCTGCTATTGATTTATGTCGCTATCGCTACTAAAGTGAGAGGTCTACCTTCGTGGCCTAACTGTGATGTGATTGCAATAAATTGGAACGGACGGGAAGATGTGATTAACTGATTTGTTGTATTCATAAAGGAAGCTTATTGTTTACAAGATTTTATCGCGGTTTTCGTGTGTAGATTTTCCTTACTACTAATGAATTTTCTGGTTTTTCTTTGAAACAGGGGATTAATTACGGCGTCGAGAGAAGGCCACGGGTTCTCCCAATAAATAAATGAAAAAAAAAAAAAAAAACATCTTGTGCAAGGAACAATTCCATTTCCACGTCTGACAGTAATGTCAAGCAATTTAAATGAAAACGCCTTCCCGCTAACTTAACACTGCTAGGCTATATTTCTTTAAATAACCATCAGTAAGTGTTAGGACAACCTGAAGACATTTGAAAACAATCTTACAGGTCATGTTGAGTAAATAAAATATAGTTATTGCAAATGTAACAAAGATCCTTAACCCACTTGATGAGTGCAAACTGTTTTTGTGCTTAAGTCACTTAGGTCACTTGAAGGTCATAAGAGGTATGTATTTAAATATATATACATATAAATATACATATACATATATATATATATATATATAAATAAATATATATATATACATATAAATATACATATACATATATATATATATATATATAAATAAATATATATATATATATATACAAGACTGAGAAATTAATAATACTGATGACCAACAAGATTGATATATATTGATATATATATATATCCGAATATATTTCAATCCCTCCTGGGATCTTCCTCAGCGGATTAGACGGGGAATGTACAGCGATTACAAATGAAAATGTAAATGATAACTGTTAACGTTTTTAAGTTATTGTTCAAAGTTAATACATTGATGCGCGCGTCATGAGTTAGTAATAAATGACGCGTTTGCAAGGATCAAAATAAAGAAATTACGACGCATTGCTACAATATTGTGACGCAACTGTGATAAAGACACGCTTGGAGATGATTTCGCCTAAGAATAAATAACCACAAACAGAGCATTAGAGACGGAACTCAATGCCTGCTAGTAGGTAAGCATTTTAGCGAGGCTAATCACTCGAGGGATTTTAAGTGTTTTATTCTTAAAGGGGGTTTTCCGACATCCGGGAGAGGAAAATCTTCCAACTTACAATGATCCATTACTTGAAAATAGTCTCCCATAGCTTAAACAAAGATCGGGGTTTCCTATCATTTTACCCCCACATCATTTTGTAATCATCTCCAAGCGGGACTTCGAGTTGCTGTCCGCGTAAGGGAGTTTGTTCCCCTGTCAACCATCCTCTGGTGTCTCCCCTTGTCAGCTTCTACAAATAAATATTGCAAAAACGTGTTTTCGAGGTAAACTAGAAAGCCAAAAGGCTTCTGATTCCTTGCTTCTAAAATGTCAGTCTGCTTTTTGTCTAATTGACAGTGGTTTATAATGTACCAAGAAGTGTACAAGCTTCCTTCGTTGAAATATCATGTAAATCAGATCCAGAGATTTGGACCCTGCGACACTCGAGATGACCTTTGACCATGGAGCTAGGGTCTGCCCACTATATTTTATCCACATAATTTGTGTGAAATTTTGCAGCATCCAATACCGCAACATTGAAAAATTGTGAAAACATAGGCATGAGACTTTGACCCCTTGTGAACCCAAATGACATTTGACCTCCACAAAAACAAGAGAATTCCACTTCTCACCATAATACATCCACATTACATGTATGGAATCTATCCATCAGATATCGTGTAAACAAGAATTTTAGACTTTGACTGTTGGTAACCCAAAATGACCTTTGACCTCCAACAAAAAGAGTAGGCTTCTATCCCTGAGTGTAACCCAAGGCATCCACATACTATGTATGAGATCTGTTCAAGCTTCAAATTTCAGATATCCTGCAATAACGGTTTTCAGACTTTCACGACGAGTGACCCCTGATGACCTTTGAGCTCCCAAAAAACGGTAGGGATCATCTACTCAAGATGAAAAACCCACAGACCATATACAAGATTATTCGGCGTCGCACACACACCCATACACCCCCGCCCCACACACACGACACCACCATCGCGTTGATTTCTTGCCTGCGTTCGGGAAGGTATCAATAAAACCAATGAGAAGAAGAAATTCACTCTTTAAAGAGTACCTAGAGTTTAGTTACTCCGTCAAGAGTGAAACGTCGCTCTATACGTGGAGTGAATTTCACTCTTCGTGGAGTGTGTTTACACTCTAAGGGGTGAATTCACAGTTTCCGCTCTATTAAAGAGTGACTAAGTTCGCTCTTTTACATTTAGAGAGCATGTATTACATAGTGTCAACGTCAAGACTCGGTTTTTTGAGAATAGGTGTCTGTCCTTTAACGAAAAATCGGTCTTCAACGCTGTCAGGTATTCGCCCGAAAATTTGCCTGATCGATGCAAATTTAATTTCAATTCACTTAACAGTTTAATACATACATGACTGAGAAAACGTGACTGCAATGAGGCACGTGTAATTACAGAAACAAAATTTGAACACTTTCTTTCTTTTAAGGGTTTTCGATCGATTGAAATGAAAAGTTGTGCTTTATGAACCGGGAAATATTTCCAGTTGGGATGCTCTGTCATGTCGAGGGCTTTGTTTTGAACGATTTCTAGTATACTTATCCTTTGTCACTTCAAGGAAAATGCGTGAATTATTAAATGAATAGAAGAAACGCGTGTACCTTATAATGGAATTATGTTTTGAACCGAAGGAAACATGAGTATATTTCTGATAAATGTGTGACCTTAAATTTGTCTCTGTCAGAAGCGGAAACTATAACAGATAATGTACACATGATATATTTAAAAGTCAATTCACTTTCACATCAGAGCCTGGTGATTAATTCTTCCCCTTAGAACTTGGATGAACTGAATGAAAGATTGTTCGGAGAGGATATCTTTCACTGTAATGTAGGTAAATCTTAATACATGAAAAAGGTGTGGATATAAAGATTGATCCCGGGGACTGTGGAAATGAAGAAGACCTGTTCAATACGCAACATTTTTGGCAGATATTTTGCTTGAAAGCAAACTTTCGTAATCGTTAAGTCCCAATATTCAGTTACGGAGATAATCACTTTTGGGCAAAACAATTTTCACCCGATCGAGCGCCAAGTTTTTTCATCTTATATGATGCATTGATATCCTCCGGTTTAAATTCAACGGAAACGAATGTACAAACCAACCTTGTAATTTTTATTGATTTTAAGAAACAGAAATTTGTGCAAATTTAAAATCTTTGTTGATAGGGTAGTAAGAAACTTCGCCATCTTTAATTCTCCTTCGTCCCGATTTCGAGATATCGAGCTACAGTTTGCTTCCATCTTTGTCCAAAGCTTTATTTACAAACCCGACATAGCCGCAATTTTTGTACACTATTTCCCGCATAAATGTGTGCAAGTGGATCGTGCCAGCACGTGAGGTTGTTGTTGAAGGTACCTTATAGTTTTGCCCTTTCGCGGTAACTTTTATCTCACAACTGATAACAATGAACATACATATTTATTAAACATATCGACGACTGTTAAGAAGTAGACAATAAGTGCTCGTAAATACGCATACTGTTGAGACAGGCAAATTCCCTCCGACCTGGGAAATCCGTTTTCCCCGAAAGCGGTTATATCTTCCGAACTGATATCGGGAAGTGATCCGTATCACCAGAAAATTGTCATGGGAACATATAGGAAAAATTACAACATCACTGGGATTTATCAAGGTCGAAGTTATGGGTTGTCTCTTGGTTAAATTGAAGATTGCAAGGATTTTTTTAACTATCTTTAAATGAAATATCGTTTTAACGAAATAACAGTAATAATTATGTATTCAGAACCCTTTCAAATTTTGTCTTGAATTTACTTCAGATTTTACTAGTATAGACTGTCGTTTACTTAAAATAAGAAGTGGGCATATTAATTTGAGATTTCCCATTTTATTTATTTGTTTTTTTTTACATCATAACACATGTATATAAACTTCTAAAGAGACACCTCAAAAGATCTACACCTTATTGAGAATACACAAGGGCACTACCTTCCGACAATTCTTCTTATTAGCGTGAGTGGTCAATGTTTACCCCAAAAGTTTAATTTTGATTTCTTTGAATCCTAGCTTGTAAGGTTGAGGGCATATATTTTTTTTTTTTTTTTGAAAACGTGAAGGGAAGGTTTGGTAATTCGATTTAGTTGTTATGCACATGCGCACACCATCCAAATCGTTGGGACAACTTCAACTTATTCCTAAACCTACAATACATAATCCACTTTTGGAATTTGAGTTAAGTTGAAAATTTTTTAAAATCGTTCTTTATTAATCCATCCATAATACATGGAGGGATGTTAAGTGTGGTTTTGTGAAGTGGTCTGAACCGAAATTGTCTTTTTGGCATTAAAAAAGAAAAACATTTTAATCTGTCATCAGGACTGAGATCCGTATTTTCGTTCAGCTGTGTTAGACCAAGGAGCTATTTCATAATAGCTCGCTAATTATTGTTAGTTAGTTGGTTAGTTAGATAGGGTTTTATGGCCCAGTTTCCTACCAACTGGTTGAAGTCGATCCGGCCACGGCTTTTTTCCAGTTGTGGTTCACTAGTTTTTTTCCCTTAACCCATTGTATATGCTGAACACCAAGGACAATGGCAGTAGGTTTCGTTTTAAGGTGCACCCTACCTCAAGTAAAAAAAAAAAATCAAAAATATATATTAAAGCGCATGAAAAATGAATTTAAAGATTCCAATTTCTATCTTCATCGGACATTCCTGAGCTGAGACATAAATGTTAAAATTTATTCACTAAACTGAAAATGGTACATTGCGCAATAATTTGTGATGTCATTGTTGTACAACTCAAATTTCAATCTTTCTTTGTTTTTCTGAAAGTTACTGCACCTTGTGGCAAGGTGTGATATCAATCTTACTCTTATGAGGTGATGTACTTGATTAAACCCTCTCTGTGCAACATGCTATGCAAGCAAACAGGAAAGTGTTCAAGGTCATAAAAACATTTCTTAATTTAAAGGTAAACAAAGGATATTATGTGAGTTGTACAACAAGAAAGTCACAAACTATTGCACAATGGACCAATTTGTTTAAGCGAATAAACTTCATCATTTTATGTCTCAGCTCAGGAATGGGCTATGAAGATGGAAGTTGAACTGTTAGAATTTATTTTTCATGCTTTTATGACTTGAGGTACACTTTAAATTCTTGGCTATGACATTTAGATATTAGTGTAAACTCCATGGTGTTATATGCAAGAAATTCACGAAAGATAGCGTGTAGTTCATACTGTGCGTTAAGCTATTGTTTTTTTCCATCCCGGCACCTTGTGTTCCACAGTTCTATGTTTCAGCGAAATATCCAACTCGCAAGTTATTAAACTGTTGAATATTCATTCTTTAAACATTAATTTATGTTTCTTATAAAAGATATGGCAATTAGTTTGTGACGACAATTTAAAAGCCCCCCCCCCCCCACAAAAAAAAAAAAAAAAAAAGATTGGTGAATTTCATCAACCATCTCAGGATACGGCTTAAAGACTTTGTTTTCTTACTTTCTTTTATCTTAAACAATA
Organism: Holothuria scabra; assembly: GCA_037179385.1. NCBI lineage: Eukaryota > Metazoa > Echinodermata > Holothuroidea > Aspidochirotida > Holothuriidae > Holothuria > Holothuria scabra. Next base: position 185,719 of record CM074197.1, on the reverse strand, counting down.
AAATTTCCTTTTGACAATCCCCATAATGCCATAATGGAAATTGTTTCCGTTGCATGCTTTATAACTTCCAATGAATACCTAGACTTAAAAATACTGATTATTAAAATACTAAGATACTTAAAAATTCGTTGAATTGGCATGTGAAGAAAATATCTATAAGCGTCATTAAACCGATTTAGGCTATTCAGTGGATTAATTTATGTTCTCATTTTATTATAAAATCCAGCAAAATTTTCAGAGTCCTCAAATTATTATGGATAAGAGTTGCGGAAATTGCATCGTTTGAAGCACTGAAAGTTTGTGCAAACAAATTGTTCTTGAGCAACTGAATTTCTTCACGTGAGAGCCTACTCAGTTGCCAAAGGCCTAATAAACTGTTGAGTACTAAGTTCGCTCCTAAGTTTTTAAAGATTAAGATCTTACTTTAGCTAATGTTGACAAGGAATTGGTACTTTTAAAACCAAACTTGGGTCTTTTTTTACCCAACTGTATAGCATGAGTCATGCGTAACCATCATACTGGGTAAAAGTTTACCGTAATCAACAGTTTTTTTTTAGAGTTTAGGTTCTTGAAATTGAGGATAGGATGGGCGTTGTCTGTACTCAAATGAGGGCCGTCCTTCACCCTCAAATCAATTCCCATGATTTTGAAAATATTGCAATTTTTTTGTGTTACAAATTTCCCTTTATTATCGTCTTTGCTTGAAAGCTAGACTAGCTTCAAGAACGGTTTTTACGCAAACGTTCAGGCGCCAAGGAGCGTTTTTTTTTTTTGGGGAGGGGGGGGGAGGGGTTAAGTACCATGAAGAAAATCTAAGCAGATCGCCACTACTATTTCGCGGGATCCTGCCTCTTTTGAAGCTGCACTTTGCAAAGATTGGGGAGGGAGCAGAAAACGCCTTTATCTCCCATTTTTTCATTGGAGACTGAGTACCCAATCACCCTGCTCCGCCCTCACTGTTAACGATGGAAAAATCTGACTATGTAAATCGATCGGATATCCAGTGAGCCATTTTATTACTTCGCTTGTCGTGTGTATACCAATGCTACGCTCTATTGGTAGATTCAACCAGGGAGTTGTTATCTGGAAATAACAGCTCCCTGATTCAACCTAAACTGTTATTCCGAGTAGGAACTTATTACTTTCACCCCGTATAAGTTTTATGTAGAATCATAGTCTACATGATACTTCGAATAGAAGCATACATGATACTTCGACATGCGAGCTTATTAAAGTACCATCTTGTTGAGTATATGTCGAGTCTTTTTTGACCTGGATGCTTCCCAGAATCGATATTTAAGCCTTCCTCAAGTGATACTCCATTTTTTACCATCAGTTACACATCGAGTAAGAGTTAAGTTAAATGATTGTAAGAGGAGGGAAATCAGAAAGAAAAGGGAATTTTTGAGGGAAAGCTAGGGATTACATAAATTGGAAGGATTCACAGCACTTACGTATGAAAATCGAGGTTATTACGTTTTTAAAAACATACAAGATGATCCGTTCTCGGTAAAGTAGAATTTAAGAACCACTAAATTGCCAAAAAGGCCTGGATGAGAAATGGTTGGTGTATAAAACTACTGCCGGTATGGAGGAAAAACTAATTTTAGTAGAGTGTTGCCACATACTACAGGTGAGATACTGGCTGTCACCTGACACATCCATCCGTCTACCTGTCTATTGGTCCTGCACCCACTCTGCCGAACTACACTCGTCATAGGCAGAAGTACGTTAAACTGCTACAGACTGCATTAAAGACAGCCATTCGTCATTGAGAGTGTTTCAATCACGCAGTAGTGCGGCACTAATGGTACTCACACCAACTCAGCAGTGAAGTCTACTCATTGTATGCCCTGAAACGATAAACTAGGATTGTGTCGGGATACGGATGAGATTAGAGCAGTTGTGGGAGTGGCCTAAAGTTAGTAAGTTGGGGGAATTGTAACTGTCTGTAATAAGTACACTGACTGTAGTCTTCTCATAATATCAATAATGTCATGTACATGTTCGACACCCGCTATACTGTAGTTGGGTAAGTGAGTTGTTCTAATAACAACTCCCTGGTTGGGTAAAATAATCACCAACTCACGTGACAATTGTAACAGTACTGAAGTTGTGTAATTTTTTTCCAGTATAATTGTTCAGCCAAGTGGTGGGTTACAAACAATAATGGTATACCGGCACATAATTCACACGTAAATTCAACAATTTTTGGACAAGAGTATAGATAATTTGCCGAAATGAACACTGGAAATTGAAAATATACAGGGTGGCACACAAGCGTTGCTGAATATCGGCTAAAAATATGTGCCCTCTGAATACCTGCGGGTAAAATCCTTCGTTGTATTGCATACGGTATTTCTTGTGCAGTCACAAAGAAATAGTAACTTAATGAGGCCTTCTTGACTGGCATATTGCTTTACGAGGCTTAGCGACCTGGAATATAGGAAAAAAATTGTAAATTTTGATTTACAACCCCACGTCGGGAGGCAACCAACTTGACAATTCAGACCAAATTTGGTATCTTTTGAGGCCGGGATCAGTTAAGAAGTGAAAAACCGTATAAACTTGTCCTTGGATGGACTACCCCATCTTACATACTTTGACCCGTTCAGGAATCGAAGGCCCGACCTCCAGTCGGTTGTTAAAGTGCAGAATTCATACCGTCCTGTTTTTAACCAGGCTTCGAATATTGACTCGTTTGAAACACTTACGTCCATGCAGGAAGCTGGACGACCTCCCTGGTCCATGCATAAAGTCACGTTAAATCACGTTTTCATCACAATGAAATGGTTAACGTTATAATCAGACAGTAAATCGGAACTTTAGCTTTCACGTTTAGATCAAAATTAAAGTGCTATAACCAGACAGTAAATAGCAAATATGGAGCAGAATATAAATAAAAGAAAATAAGCTTTTGTTATCAACCAAGCAAACGGCACTGCAAATGACAATACTTACACTCTAAAAAATGTTGTGTAGAATTTACACAACACTGTGTAATTTCTACACATGTTGTGTAAATTTATTACACAACCATGTGTACTTTCTACACATTTTTTGATTGGTGGACTAGTCACACAATGTTGTGTAAATTCTACACAACATTTTTTAGAGTGTAAGTGTTGTCATTTGCAGTGCCGTTTACTCGGTTGATAACAAAAACTTATTTTCTTTTATTTATATTCTGCTCCATATTTGCTATTCACTGTCTGGTTATAGCACTTTAATTTTGATCTAAACGTGAAAGCTTAAGTTCCGATTTACTGTCTGATTATAACGTTAACCATTTCATTATGATGAAAACGTGATTTAACGTGACTTTATGCATGGACCAGGGAGGTCGGCCAGCTTCCTGCATGGACGCTTTTTAGAGTGTAGAGTGAATTAATGCTCCCCTACTCGGTACACTCTTAAAACGTTGGGTAAAATATCCGTTGGTTAAAGAAGTTTATGAAATGTGTTGGTTAAACTTTGCCCAACTTGGGGCTAATTGGTGCAATGTTTAAACGCTGGGCAAAGTTTTTGTTGAGTAAAAGTAATTGCTTAAGTGTTGGTCAATCTTTGCTCAAATAATGGTTAAATTTCCCCTTCCATGCACGCGTATACTGTTATACCCAACTGACTGGTCAAAATGACGATAAGATTTTATTCTACAGTTGAGCATATTTTCCCTTTACCCACTTGTTGGGTAACTTTTTGCCAATTTGTTGGGTATATTGTTGGTTGCAGTGTTGTCACCAAACAACAGTGCACTTGACCCGATTTGTTTCACAATTCTTCTCATAATCAGACCATGGTACCATAATCTGAAAATTCTCTTTGGCATATTTTATATTGGCCAAACAGCTAAACTCGTACATTACTTTAGACCATGAAATCGATCTCTATTTCCATAAAATTCTTTAAACAGTACTACGAACTAGAACACATTTGTATGAGATTCCATGATTCGTATTTGGCGCAAAACTGCTATCCAATGAGAGGTCAGGATCTGGGATATTCTCTTTCACGTCCGAATGAGCGTTTATATATTATTATTTGAAACCTTTCGGCATAACAAGAAACCTGTCTCATAACCATGATAACAGGGTATGAGAGCTACGGACCAGCTAATTCTCATGCAGCCCTTGTGTTCACATTTATGCATTGATGAAACTGCAATACTTCATCACATCATTAACACACATCATTTTACAGTGCCTTTTAAAAATGATAGTTTTGGACGTACCTATACGAAACTCAGTGACAAACCAAATAGGTTATTAAGCCAGGGTTTTTTAACCGGGACCGATGGGTTGCCATAACCAGGGAGCTGCAGTGGCAGCTCCCTGCCATAACCTACAACCTAACATTTAAAGAAAGCACCAATGTTTAAGGAAAAGATGATTGACATATAACCAACATTTGGTTAATGCATTTGCCCAACAGTTTAATAAAAGAAGTGCCCAACAAGTGGGTATGTTTTAAAATGCTAATTTACCAAACAGTTGGGTAATCTCTTGCCCAACAGTTGGGTTCAAACTTTACCCAATTTGGTTGGTTAAAGTTTTGCCCAACTGTTTAGGTTGTTGAATAGATGCCCAGTGTTGGTCAAAAAGTTGGGCAAAATTTGCCCAATTTTTTTAAGAGTGTAAGTTCCCCTCTCATAATGCATGGCATTGAGGCTTACAGTCACACACTGAGACTCTCCCTAGGAGAGTAGGACAAAAACTCTACACGGGTGACGGGGCCACCATACACCACGATCAATTTACATAAAAACACAAGTGCAAAATCATGACCCCATACCTCATTTCAAAACACACTGTTGATAAGTGCGTTCTTTGCACTCTAAAAACAAAGAGTGACCTCAGTCACCATCTAATATATAGAACAAAGCTGAGTCTCGTCATTTCATTCGAGGTTCATTCATTCCGAGAATGATGAAACTAACGACAATTAGAGTGAAATTTACCCCACAAGAGAGAAAATTAACTCTATAACTGGTGACTGCAATTGTTACTCTTTTCAAGGGTGATCCTTGTGGGCAATCCATCAAGAGGGAATCTTCTCTCTTTTCATGGAATGAAGTTTACTCTTCTTCAGAGTGGATTTTACTATTCCTTGGAGTAAATTGACACTCTATAACGGACTGCTTTCAAAGTTTTAACCCTATTGGAGAGTGACTAATTTCACCTTTTTTTCAGAGTGCGGGGATCTTTGTGAAGGCAAATTCATGAGCACATTAATATATGTAATTAACGGAAGTATATTTCCTTAAGAAATCTTTCCAATTATATGATGCGATTATTCAAACAATTACAGAGGAAGAATATATTTCCGACTTTATTTATAGCATTGTTAAAATCTAGGTTTCAGAGAAACACTTATGTCGTAATTCAGTGAGTGAAAATTATATTAATTAAATATGAAAAACGTTTAGATAAAATTAATGTTAAACTTTGAAAAGTACGATTATCATCCTAAATAATATATATATATGGGCCTCATTTCTTAGAAACGCTCAACTTGCGTGTTGATATATCAGCCTGATTATTGCTGCAATGGCTCACAGATATATTTCAATTCTGAAGACAAGCAGGGCAAAACCACTATGAATATGCTAAAACTACAACACCTTGAAAAACAATTAAGAGTTACCTAAATTAAATTTTAAACTAGGCACTCCTTCAGCTGTATGCCCTAATGTTTCCAATGAATATTATTCTATTTGACAGAAACCCACGGAGAATGTATTAAGTTCCAAACTGTCCCCGTCGTTTTCGTGAAATTTATATGCTAATTACAGTAACCCATAGGCGATGGCAGTGGGAACTTATAATGTACCCAATTGTTTGGGCACTTAACAAATCAATCTCAGATGGCTTTTATCGTTAGCCATAGGGTTTCATCATGCCCTTTCTTTTACTGATTTACGGTGGGGTTTTCCATAATTGTTAAATGCCCTTCCGTTTTGAGAATAATTACTTGGCCTTTAATTGATTTACGACGTAAACTACACTTTACGAAGCAAGGACACAATAGGCCGGAGAAGAATTTAACAATTCCGGGAAATGATAAAGGGGGCTTTTTGTTTTAAGTAAAACAAACGCTCTATGTATAAGACTTGACTCTGCCAGCTCACGAACTGCATATCGTGCTCCTGAAATGGTTGAGCATTTTATTTACTGAATGGATTAGTGCAGATATTGAAAGCTTAGAAAGGTTCAACGTTAGTCGAATTACTTATTAACGGGATAGCAAGTATCACAACGGTGGCCAAAATTAATTAGTCTCGGACCAGGAGATAATTTCGACGATTACCAGAAGACAGTGCTGGAAGTCCTAGAATTTTAAGCCACAAGAAAATACATCTTTGAAGTTGCACAATACATTTCTTCGGTTATTAACCATGATTGAAGGCACTCTTCTTGGATCCAGCTGCTAAGAAATAATGACCCACTAAATAGACTAAGCTGTTAACAGTAGTGTAGTCATCGTAATTGCGTATCAGGATATGAATTGCGGGAAGCAATATTTATCACCTAAATACCATTTACGACCTCTGAACAATAATAGGCTGGAGCCTTTAGCTATTTATCCATTTTTTCGTACCAACGCGGTAGGTATGCGTCCTGTAATCGCCAGTCTGTTATTATGCAGTAACAGGAAAATCGCTACGTTCCAGATAGCCACTAAATGATACTTAACCGTTAAATATCGGGCGGGAGGATAATATGATTTAAAGGCAGTCAACTCTCACCCAAACTGCAAATTTTGAAGTAGGTTAGTCCACAGAAATTCTCAATTGGCACAGCTCTTTACATACGCGTAGGATGAAATAAGAAAGTTGGGGGGGGGGGGGGGGGCAATCTTTGGACTAAGCACCTCACCCTACCGCTTGACCAAGAGGTATATTTTGAAGCGATGATTTTTCGTTTTTACCTACCAGAAAGAAATAAAATTTGAGAAGCTAAGCAGAGATGGCGGAGCTGGACTACTCCCAGCGGGAGGGGTGGGGGAGTAAGTAAGTTTCCATTTTTTTCTTTCAGTGTGAAACCACTGCACCACTGTTTTAGGGACGTAATTTGCTCATTCGAAGAGATATTTGAAGATATGGGCCTATTGAGAAAATTTTGTATTCAGGGTTGGCATGTTAGGGAATCTGAAAAATTGAGGGGGGGGGGGGGGAGGGGGTTACTGGATTCGTTAGTAAGTTAGATGGAGTATTCAAGTCGAGCCGGCCACGGCCTGTTTTCCACTTGGGGCTCAACTTCCTGTTTTCTCTACCCTATTGCTTATGCGGAGCATCACGCACAATGGCAGTAGGTTCAAATTTTAGAGTCTTTGGTATGACTCGCCCTGGGACTAGAACCCGGGCTTTCCGCGTGAGAGGCGGATGCTCTCACCGTTAGACCAAATACGCCGTCGGGGGAGGGGGGTTAATGAAGAATCTGCACTTGCTACTTGCAAATCTGAGGATAACTACACGACGATTTAAAGTCGTTGTTGCTACATAATAATACCTAAGACCTACGAACTAAGGCTCTTCGATGACATTAAAAAAGTTTCCGAAATTCTGTTGTCTTTTTAAGACAAAATATTTCAAAATCAAGGGCTCATATATTGGATACAACTTGGAATTTTATGAAAGAAAATTGATTAAATAGCACTTTTGTCGTTTGCTGAGCTCGGAAAAGTTTCAAACTGATTTATGAGGGTAGCATTTCACCTAATCTTTCGCATCCTACAATCTTGTTGATTTGTTAACATTTTACAGTGACTATCACAATAATGCATTTATATTTCGGTTATTTATTTGAGACAGGCCTATATTTCATGTTTCTAACCTTCAAACAGTCTCTGAGCAATCCCGAATGAATTTCCTGAGGATGAAAACACAGGAGGCATACTCTGATAATCAAGTTACACGGTGCGCACTTCACGGCACGTTGTGGAAGTCAGCCTCTCAAATTACGTGAAGTAATAGCCTAATGTTCTTGGATAAATATCAAAATCCATGTGTCGAAGCGCATATGAGATTAAGTTCCAGGGTGACGATCAAAGGATGCGAGAACAGGGGAAAACGGAGACTGAAGGTTTTGGATCACCACTTGTATTGGTTCATTAAAATCTGGAGAAATCAAACCCTGACACCAGAAGCAATGGGGCACACGAGAGGATAGTTTCGCCCCACATTTTTAACAGGAGTTATCTTCCCCAGCCCCCGCGTCCCACGCCCTTGGCTCTTTGACTGATAGCACTTTCAAAAAATAAAGAGTACTGTAGCTCATACTATACTGCAACATGTTGGCCTACAGTATTGAGATTCATGTTTGATTAAACATTTGGCCTTGTCATACTCAACTTGAAGTAATAACATGAGTTTTTGTCTGGATGAGGATGAGTTTCAGACAGTTGTGGGAGGGGCTTAAGTTCGGGGGTTAAGATAGTTGAAACAGTTTAGGGCGAGAGGCTTTAAGGAATGAAACTAATACACTGTTACAAAACATGTCAGTATTTTTATTTGATCCGCGTTATTGGCATTTAAAAAACGCAACACTTGCCTTCAGAAGTTTGGGAAGACGGTAACGTTCTCATGAAACAGCAATGACATTTAAATTTTTGTGAGAACATTGACACTTCAAAGAGGCTACTGTGGGATGTCATTAACTAAATTATCTGCCTTTCTCTATTTTTGAATACTAGCTCAAAAATGAAATAACCCGCCACAGCGAATGCAATGTTTCCCTGTGTATTGTAAAACAATGAATTTTTACAAACTGCAAACGTCCTATCCATGCACAGTAACCCAGGCCCACCGTAGCCAGAGTATCCTATTTAGGCGGGGCTTCATCACGTAGGGGTTTCGTTGTAGGTCTGTGGGAGGGCTTAAGTTTAAGATGGTCACCCTCATCACCTAAAGAAGACTTTCGTATTTTTCAAAGAGCCTACTCAAAATGCCATTTCGAATTTTGTTGGTTTCTATTGGAAAGTTTGGAGTGCGCCCTCTTCTTTCGGGCACGTTTGTATCCTTTTACAGGTTATATGATGCCACGGTGCCATCAAGACGTGGTTTGCACTTCAATGTTGTGATAAATATCACTGGCAAACATGAAATTAGCAATCCATCTTGTGTTTCGACGTAGGCTAAATGCATTTAGATACTAAGTGAGATTGGCGGAAAATATGCTGCATAACGACATCTGAAGTCCACATGACCGGGTTTCACACACAGTGATCGAGGTCATTGAGAGACAAAAGAAGAAAATCCCACAGTGGAAAAGTGTTGCAATTTTTACATTGCATCTATTGTGTGTTGATCAACAAAAAATGCTTTTCCACCCCGGCAAAAGTGGTATCTAAGTCATATATCTGTCCCTATATTTGTTACACTTCTGAAAAAATATATCTGCAAAATAGGTAGAGTATTAACCTAGGCTGCAAAAGCTTGAAAAGTGTTGTCCTTAAGTGGACGTATAGCTTCTACGGGAAGCAGTGTCAAGTTTGGTTTCGCCGAACGGCCCTTTGCCAGAGGGTCGGGAGGACTTTGGAAAAAGTAAAAGCTTGAAAAGTGCCAACTACCATCTTATATTGCAATGTTTAAACCAGTGACGTAGCCCCGGGTGGTTTTGGATGTTGAACCCCCAATGACCCAACCTTGAAATGGAAAAAATACCTAAATTAGCAGTTTTTTTTCTCTCACCTTAGACTCTTTCCTCATGTCGTGCCCCCGCGACAAAATCTTGGCCACGCTACTGGGTTAAACTAAGATGGTATATAAATAATTAAAAGCAATTAAGTTAAAGAAGACAATCTTCACTCCAAGCACGATTTTTGTAAGGGGCGGAGAGCAAAATTCTCAGTTGGTGACTGATCTTTGATTGAAATCAAATTACTATGCAGAGTATTTCATATTGCACAACGTGTACTGAGAGTGTTATGTTAGCACATTACGGCCTTGAATGCTCACCAGGATAAGCCCTTAATTTAAACTAGAATCTTTGTGTCTCAGTGGTTTCTACTGCTATGAGAGGGGCTAAAAATGAAGCATGAAGAAACTTTCCTTCTTACTTTTTGTTACATTCCTCTTGTCTGTTTGATTAGCCTTTATTGCGTCAGGGAGAAAATGAAGTTAAACACATGTACGTTTTAAAAGACAGGTTTCACATCTGATTAATCGGTTGACAGAAACAGATGTATTATCATACACAAAAAGTTACGTAACATTTGAGGATAAGTAACGAAAAGGCTAGCCAAGCATGTGTTGATTGCTCTTCACAGTGTGATCTTAATAAAACCATAGATAATTTGAGGGCGCAGATCACTGATGTAACAAACTCAGATGCCACTTACACCGCACACCGCCTTTGCTCTAGTAGGATGCCTATGTTGCTTTCTCAAAAAGGGTAGGTTGGGAGAATTGAAAATGTCTCGGGTGGCGCATATATGACTTTAAAATTTAAGCTGACCAGTGAGACAAGTGATTGACAAGGAACGACGTAATTTACAAGCATATCTAACGTTTGTAAAGGAGAAATACTAACAGATTCTTCGTCATTAGTTGGTGTTATTGAGCAAGGACAAGCTTGTCTTGGTCACAATTGATAAGACCCAGGGAATTCACCCTCCATTCGCAAAACCCTCACTACTGCATCAACAAAGCCCCAACTTAAGGGGGGGGGGGGCTTAATCCATATCATGCTTAGACCAGGGAGTTGCTCTCTAGCAACTCCCTGTTTAGGCCTTCTATTCTTACAGCTCGGGGATTTGTCTGCGTAGCAGACTGTGGAGCATATTCTTTGTCCACTCATATTCCCACCAGGAAGCCTTAAAGGGGGAGTGAACAAACCGAGTCCGTTCCGCGGGGTACTTGAGGATCAGCTGAGCCCAGAAGTTGCTATCACAAAGGCTATGTTCTCCGGTAATTTTCTTTGATGCATTTTGGTTTTCTCCACAGTGACAGTTTCTCGCTTGGAGCAGATGTTTCAGGTTGCCAAAGTTTAAAAGTAATATTTTAAATAGAAATATATTTTTTGTAAAGCTTAAAATCATCATTTCTTTGGGAGAAAGGAAGATGTCCGTATCATTATATATTTTTATAATATAAACATGAACTTAAACGCTCTGCAGTTATTTGTTTAATATTAAGCATTTGTAAAATGACAGACCAAGTTACTACAAGTGATACAAGTTCTTAGGAAATGTGGATATCAATAACGGTATAAAATTCTCTAAGAGATAAGTTGGAGAGCATTAACCCAGTTATTCTAATTACCATTAGGCCTAATAAGACACACAACCTATCTTTGCGCTCAGCATGCTTTCAGCAACTTGACTGCGTTTCGTTTGAGCCCGAGTTCGCTTTTCACTTATACTCACCTGCCGAAAATTTACTCTTAAATTATTCCCCCCTTTTTATAATGCACAGTTCCAATCTCGACCAAGCATTCATCTCCAATTGGATAAGATAATACGTGTACCTATTCTCAAAGGGTATGCTATACGTTCCGTGATATGCCGTTTGAGCAATCCACTTACAGTTCTTCATAAACACAAGCGCATTACACGAATGTATTGTAATTGAGCACGATTCCTGGAAAGAGAGGTACAGTTGTGTGAGGGGAAATTTCACGTCAGGTTCCGATCTGCTGGCAATAACAGTCGTAAAGATTCCGGTATAAAACACGGAATGTCTTGCTAGAGAAATTCAAAACTGTAAAGTTATCAGTGGAAGACAGAACGTACGCCTTATTGAAACATATTGCTCTCTTTAAAGTTAGTGTAATAGTTGAACTCGAGCACTATTACCCTCGGAGAAAAGAAACATTTTCGGATCCCTGGAGGATATTTTTGACAAAACATATTCAATTTCAACAACTCTAAGTCTCTTTCTTTATTTTATCCTTCAAGATGAAAGCTGAAGGGGTCAACGTACTGGTGCTTGGAGCTGAGAACGTTGGAAAATCTGGTAAGAATAACTTCTTATTCCTGATTTTCATTGACTTTTTTTGGTCTTGCAATTCATTGATCGATGTTAATTGGAAAACAAGTCTGAGGGAAATGATAAGAACTACAAGGGAAACAAATTGATGTCGCTGGAAAGTAATTTTGTCACTGATGGCCACGTTTTGACATAACCGATTTTAGAAAAGACTGCTCGGTCTGTCTTGACAGGTTTTTAAAAATAATGTATGACAAAGTTTTCTCTAATATTTGGCTCGAATTAGAAAATTAAGGTAATAATCATCATATAGTGTCACTCCTGTGTGCTCAGTATAAAATATTAAACATTAAATTTAAACTGATTAGCATAAACATGACACGGTAAAATAAGTTGACCACTTCCTTGTTTGCTCCACCTCTACTTTAAAGGCATATATCACTTAGTTGAAATGTAAAGCATAGGGACATGAGTGACTACGGAGGTACTGTAGGTGGCGGCTTCCGGCAGGCTCTCACTGGACAAAACATTTTTCGTGGCAACCAATTTCATTTGCTTGAAGCTGAAAGCATGATTCCTTAATGAAATGTCCTCACCTTTCAAAAGTGCAAATGTAGTGGCGGCGCTACGGGAGAAGATGAGGGGCAAGAGGTGAAAAATGCCCCTCACATTTTGTCCTTGCTCTCCACTTGCCCCATGTTAGATCACTAAGAAGAAAGGTTAAGCGAAAAATAAATAATATATATCTCCTAAGGCTAAGTTTTTCATCCAGAGTTTTGCTGAAACCTCGGGGTTTCCGGGCGCTTCTCCCTTTGGACCATACTCACAAGAGCGGACGCTTTGGAATCGGCTTCGGGCTGCGCCCGAAATGCTTTTGCCCAAACTTTTTTCTTTTACCCTACCTTTGACCCTTCCGCCCAAGTTTGACTTTCCAGCAAAGCCACTGCTTCCTTGAGGCGGATAACAGAATATATCAATACTATGGTCTTTGCAGAGGCGGGGGCGCGCCTGCACTTATCGCCAAGCGCAATTAAAAAAATGAAACCTTAACAAGACCACGGTAAACATAAAACACGGTGTCCATCTCGGCTCTTTCCAACAGCATAAAAAAGACAGAAAAAAGGAAAAATCCAAACGGGAGGGGGCGCAAGGCGCTTCCTTCTATTGAGCACTCCCGGACAGCCATCGATCAAACTTTGTGCCCTCTCCACTATTGAAACTAACTGAAAACTCCTACCGTCGCTACAATATATAAACTATGTATAAAACATTTGGGTCAGATTCCTACCCTAGCTTACACTCCAACATGATATAGGTAATCTGGCAGTCGGGAGATACATGTAAGCTACAGCAGTTGCAGCAGAACTCCTGGCTACAGTAGGTTATACGATTACACATTTCACCTAGAGAGCAACAATAGTTTTGTTTTATTCAAGTTAACGACCGACTATTAAGAGGCCTAACCCAGGAACACTTCAATGTATAACAAGTCGCACACTTTGTTAGGGTTGAAGGGTTAGGGCATCGTTTATTATGGCTGGTTGAAATTCTTTTCCATACCATATACCACGTGCAAAATGTCGTTGAATTTTAATTGCATTCTTTGGCAATCAAATTTATGGTCCAAAGGTCCTTCTGGTCTCCTTGCCTTACGCAACCATCCAATTTTTATTGTTTGCTCTTACTTTTGTACCTTAGCATTTATGACAAATAATGCGATAAACATGTTACTGTCGTTTTTCTGTTTATAAAAGATATTCAAAAATAGACAATGTTTTATTGATGTTTTGATAATGTTTTGAACATTGTCTATGAGGTAGCATAGAACTAAAAGATTACTTCAAGTTCAAGTGTACAAAGTACTGTGGGTCTACTTTAGGTTGGGAATCAGGCCTGAAGTGCACATAGAGTACGGTACGGTCGCAAATAACCCTGCATTGACCCTTTCTGTAGCACCCCTCCCCCTTTGATGCCAGTGAGCAGATGGAATTGAGTACGGGGAGAGGATCGGAGAATTTAGATTTCGGAAAAGCTATGTAGGCGAGACAATGATTTTTTGAAGGCAGAGACATTGTAAATTTCGGTTTCTTCTTAAAGGACCACTTGCAGTCACCCCAACTTTCCAAGTACCGGTACTGCAGTGCACGGTAGTAAATTTTCCTGTTTCATGATTGGCTCTTGAGTGTCATGTGACTTTCTTTTGCCCCAAATGTACTAGGAGTGACTGTTTGGTTTACTTGAGTTGACTATACAATATTGAACTTCTAAAATATTGAAAAAGATACTTTAGGAGATTTAAGATCAAAATTGTGATATTTAGCCCCCGTTCCAAAACAAGTTTGGGATGACTGCTCATTTCTTTTAACTGGACAAAATAAAACTTTACTGTGTTTTCTTCAAACACTTTATCTGATATGCTAAGACAGAGAGTGTTGACTTAGCCACTCACAAAAGCTTTCGTTTGTAGAACGAGGTCTCTGACCAGCTGGGCAAAGTATGTTTATAGCCTTGAAGATTTCCTGCTGGCCTTCTCGTGAGTCATAAATCCCAGGGTAGTCATCACTAATGTGATCAGGGAGTAGCTATTTGTCAATATTTATGTTCCCAATTTTACTGGAAGCAAAAAAAGCTCAACCCTAATTGCGTAACCATTAAAATTTCGTTGAAAAATTGTAAAGGAAGGATTCAGAACAAATTTTCATTTGACTGCAATTCTAACATTTCAATCATAATACATTTAGGCAAAATAAATATGTTTAACACAAGAACAATTTCCAACTCAAATTCTCAACCCAAATGTTTCGTGTTTTATTGCATTTTGAAGATATCTGCCTATTCCTCAAAAAACCTGCCGAATAATTTCACTGTATTTTCGCAAAAAAATATTGCCATTCTACAACCGTTACGTGCATCTGGTAAAAACTATCACCGTGTAAACCAGAAAACTACGCCCCAGCTCTTAAGTAAACAAAGATTTCATGCCATGCATAGACTACGAACAAATCATAGTCTTAGATATTTTATAGCTTCTTGTCATCTGGTGAATGCTTACTAGAATAAAAGCTTTTTGACAGGGCCCCATTGGTTGAATGGCCTACACAAGATTATCACCACTTACCGTACACTGAGATTCGGTCGAGCAAGGAAGTATAAACCTTTGTACCTGACATAAGTACAATGATCCAGTCCACTTGCATTCTTGTCAGGTGTGCTAACCCTAAAAACAAGCACATATAAACTGTATTGTGGTCAACATTTCTTATGAGTAAGGTATTATTCAGTCTTATCAAGTTGTCAAAAGTATTTGTGTTACGAATTAAATGTGATAAATACCCGTTGGTACTTTTAGCTAGTAAAACCTCATTGCCGACGACCGTGTCTGAAGTAAAGATGATCTTTTCTGTCATTAACATTCTTTCGCCTGAAGTTTTGGTTCTTTTATAGGTTACGAACTAAATGTACTGAACTCTTATTATCCTCCAATGAAAGTAAGTTAGGGTTAGGGTTGGAAGATATCACTGCACCAGATGAACACCAATAATACAGGCATCCATGCATTCCAAAAAGGGGGCGACTTAAGAGAAAACATGGAAATGATGGAGGTGCACTACTAATTTCCTGTGTTTTACTGTTAATCTGGCTAAAAGGGGATGGCTGAGGCCGAAAAAGTCCACCCTTGAATCCACGCCTGTAATATCATGGAAGTACAGTACTACCTCGGTAATATCAAGTTCTATCATGGAAGTACTACCATGGTTCTATTTGGCTACCGTGACCTAATGACAAATGTCAGTGATAATGTGAAGCTTCCAGAAAAGTTATGGAAGGTTTGAAAACATGAAAGCTGTAGTTGTCGGTTTACTAGTCTTTCTTGTTACTTTCGATTGAAATATGATGAGGTGAGGGGATGAGCTAGCTTGGTAGGAGATTGTGTGGCAGCCTATAGACAAACCGTTTCATAAATGTGACATACACACTATATGGAAATTCGTCCCAGTTGGACAATCGATCTTCTACAACCAGTTGCATGTCGGTAGAGCTAGTTGTAGTTCATAAGTACATTTTTCATAAATTAAGATAGCAATTGAGTTTTTAAGAATCGAAAGTATTTAGTTCGACAGACTGATGAAAATCCACACTTCGAAAAACAAATTAGTATCCCGAAATCTCCAAGAGTTCCTTAAAAGTTTCTTTTTCTGAAATACGCCTGGCCTTGAATATTTATTCCAAAGTTAAGCATATTCCCATCTTAAGTTGGAGACGGTCCAAATAATAAGCAGAAACATACACGAGGTGTCAGTTATACTTAACGACCATACGATAGAACAATAAATTTGTTTAATTAACCTTAGAGGTCTTGCATAGCTAGCGTGCTGCGGCCTCATAAAACATTAGCTATCATTAAATTGCTTACAGCAAACTGCATTCCGAGCTTGTTAAAAATAATGGCGTTCAAGTCAATTACCTATTTCTTATCGTTCTTTGAACCTTTGTTGGAACCTTGTCCTGTTTACATTCTGGCCTTTAGTTGACCAGCTTGACCGGACAGCGTCCTTTGTAGGATGTGTTGATTTCGGGCCGACAGTAAATATTGTAAAGAAAGGTGGACAGGACAGGAATTCGGGAGCCTCTGGCGCCTCAGCAGGGGAATGGTCAGTGTTTTTAACGTTTCATCTGGTCAATAAACCGATTGTCCAGTATTGTGTTGTCAATCAACTGGTTGGACTATACAATTTGAATGCAAACATGATAAATTCATTTGAGTTGCGTTGCCTTGGGAACAACACTCACCACGGCAATGCAGCTTCTATGATGGGATCGTGTAAAAACTAGTTCAAGAACTTTTTCTGCCAAAGAAAACACTTCTTGATATACACAAAATTTCCCATTTTTATTCCTCATAGCTCCGAAAATAACACATCAGCCAATCTTGTTTACTCGAGCTATCCGTTATCTCCGTTAATGGCATTGTAGCTTATCGCAGCATTGTTAAGTCCTCGGTGGAACCTTATTTTTAGGGAGATTAAATAGTTTATCGTATCACGTGATACCTCCTGATTTCAAACCATTGAAATGTGTACATGCAATAGAATGCTTCACAGTCTGTGGTGGTTTAGTTGTGACCCCCTTATCATTAATAATCGTTTCTGCGGTTTTGAAGGTATTTAGTGCGATGCAACTTAATGCAAATAATACATAAACAATTTACTGCTTTGACAAGGCATTGCTTCATGAATTCACGGTCTCCAAATGTTTATTTCCTGTAAATATATATATGTTTGTGTTGTAAAATTAATATAAAAATAAAATAATATTATTAAATTACAAAACAGGTACCTGGAAGGAAGAAAGACTTTTCATGGTATCCGATAAATGGGACAAACAATGTAGTAAAATATCTGGCATCATTATATTGTTTTTCTTATAAATTCCACATTGATTGCGTATCGTATTCTTCCTAATGTTTTCGGAAGCCATAAATTTAGCATCCCCCCAAATCGTGATTGCTTTTCTGCAAACACCCCACGCAATTCTTGGATTATTCATTGATCTTGCTTCACTCTAATAGTACGGTAACAACCTCCAAATCACATACATTTAAGGCCTAACATTATCGAGCAAATAGATACCAAATAAAATCATGTATATCAGTTGGTTTCACGTTACGTCACAATTTGGTTGGCCAAGCCCACTGCTGGACCAAAAGCAACAGTGTTTTAGTGCAACTGTCAAACGTGGGTTCTTACAGTAGCTGCTTTTCAACTAGTCACACTAGCTGGCCTACTACCGCACGTTTTGCCCGTCAATAGGGCGGGGCTTGTAACGTAAGTGAAAGCACACTTCATTAATTTTTGCCAACATGTTTTCATACCTTAGCCCGGTACTCTAGGAGCAAACATTTTCCGGGGCACATTTTTGCAAGGGGACGAACGTTTAAAAATTTATGAACTAATGGCAAACTTTAAATTCCCCAGGGATGAAAACATTTCGGAAGGATGGCTCCTCCATGCGATCCCCTTGGTTACGGGTAAGCATACCTTCCATCTAAAAATGTACGTAGGATGCTTTTATTCTTAGATATGCAGTTAAGTATTCCCGATACTCAAATAGATGTGTTTATTAGGGGGCAAACAAACCCCGATTTTAAAGGGTCAAGAGCAGTCTTTCAAAGTTATCCTGGAACAATAGCTAAATTACAAAAATTTCATCTACATTTCCTAAGTATTTTTCATTATATATCAAGATTCATCCAAGTACTATTCAGGAAATAGGATAGTTCGCTACATCCATCTTCAATGAAGAGACTATACATCATTCCTCTAAGTTCTTGAATCAAGGCCGTTTTCAAATTCAGAAGTAGCCCTACCTTTCGAACATCATCCATATTATTAAAAACGGATGATCACGATTTATACCAAACTGAAGTATACATGATGGTTGACTTTTTAATTGGCTTTTGTAAAGGCATTTGTTTTCGAAAAACATCGAATACATGATCACATTTCCATCATAATCTTAGTTAACTGTTTAAATGAAGTTGTGCAAGGAAGTTTCAAAAAGAGTTCAAACGACTTAATAACATGTTTCACATGGAGGGTTTATATGAATTAATAACTTTGTCACGAAGTTGGCCTTTAAATTCATGCCCTACTTTATTTTCGCGAAAAAACTACTTGAAAAATTTTTCATTTGGGAAAAAATAAAACCAACAGATTCTTAGTTTAGGATTGGAAGCATTTCGACAACAGACACATAGCTTGGCAGTTGACCTTTGACATACCATCATAACTTATTGAACGTTCTATTATGTAAGGTCTCTAACTTGGACAATCTTATATAAACAATTGGTGAAAAAGATGGCCATTTTTTTTTTTATAAATGAGCTTACCGGTTCTTAAAATAACTTTAAAATACGTCCGAAAACATATAAATCCAGAAAAAATGAAAGATCCTGTAATTTTGACGTAGTGTGCATGCCGTGTTACAATATAGGTTATTATTGACAGAAAAAGCTGCTGCTATTAATAGAAACGAATCGTTATGTGACCCATCTGTTCGTTTGTCGCTGCATAGATCAGAGAGGTGTCATTTTAATACTTTTTTCTACCATACTGTAGCTCCACTCTTCATCCCTTCTTACGTAGAAGCCGCTAGCTACAGTAATCTACACCATGTACAATACATGATGGTTTAATCCATCTCGCCTCAAACACACGTTAATTAAGCAGGCTATGAAACTCATGACCCACACCCCGCTATTTTATGACAAATTCTGTTTATGTAACAACTTTTGACGAAATTTTTTTAACAATCATCTACAGCCTGCCCGCTTATAATTGAAATTGGAGCCAAGGCCCTGATGGTCGTCATTTGTTTTTGTACGTCAACTTCGCGCCGTGGGAGGACAAGTAAAGCTGTCATAATACACGTATACCGAGAATTGGGTCCTATATTATAATATAAAGTATTATACCATCATGTCTCGCTGGCATTAATTCTGAACGGCATTTTGTTAGATCATATGCCTGTGAGCTCATTGTGGCTTTGGATACGCAGTATGAGATACGACCTTTCCGCCAACACCATGTGTGTGCGTTAACGAATATATCTCTGTCAGACGGTCGCAGCAACTAATTATAGAATGCTTGTGTTCCTAAATAGAACTATGTCATTGAATTATCCTTTAATCCTTATATGCTAAATTCTTAGTGGCCAAAAATAGAAATACAATGAGATCGACACCATCTTAAACAAGCATCCGCCTTTCAAGTGTTGAGCAATAAAGATAAAACCTTGAAAAAGAAATATTTTTAGACAAATCTTAGACTGTGTGACATTCTCTTCCGCAATGACTAAGTTACATAAGTAAGTTGTCCAACGAAGAGTGTTGCATGCCGACGAACACTGTTCCACTATGTCAAACTTTGTTAAATGCAAGGCTTAGTTAACGAACATAAGCGGGACTCGTCAGACGCATCAAAATTTATTTCGACATTCTAAATCCCAAATGTTTTGTTCCTTTTTGTCTTGGGTTGAGTGTGTGTCAATATTATGCAATAAGAGAAGGCGTACTAAATGTTTATCTTCGTGCTGCCTGGGATTTAGTTATTTTGGAGTTCGTGTGTGCTGTGAAGCACGGAAGTATCTCTGTGGTAGTACTTCCATACGTGTAGTAGGCTAAGAGTGAGTAATGTTTCATTTAATTGCTTCATCAATGAATCGCAAACTTGAATAAACATTTTGTATCAGGCTTGTTGGTCTAATGCTCCTCTTCTTTTCTTCTCTTTCCAGCATTAACGGTGCGGTTTCTAACAAAACGATTCATCGGCGATTATCAATCGGATGAAGGTAAATAACAAAATATGACACATATTTAACATTATTGTTTCTTTGAAAATCATGATAAAACCATTTTTTTAAAAATATTTACTTAACATATGCTTAGTATATAACAAACCTTTGTCTCCTCCTTTGAGTCCGTTCAGTACTTAAAAATCACTAAATATCTTTTTCAATAGCAACCTGCTGGTTACCCCAAAATGCTTCGCAGTTATTTCCGCTTTAATCTATCGAAGTACACCTTTTCATCTCCAAATGACGTTTATGCATAAAGACTTTGAGGATGGATACATTATATGCCCCCACCAAGGCGATGATTGGTGGGATTTGCCGTGGAAAGCAACACTTTTAGGGAAATCAGTATAGCATATGTAGCTCAAATGAATTTTAAATTTGTTGTAGACCACTACCTACCAATTGCATTTCTCTTTTTCAGATACTGTTTATCAACATCCAGTGGATTGCCAAGAAGATCATTACAATGTCTCAGTATTAGACACATGTTCTAAGGTACGAGAAGTGATTGCTTTTAATATATGTTCAATAAATTATCTATTCAAAACAATACAGTCTCGTAGATCTATTGTTGTTTTGGTTACCGGTCTATGTGACTCTTTCCTACCGAGTATGGTGTAAGAGAAACCGTACCTGATGAGTTTCCAACCAGCATATTTTTAAAACCACTTTCTTCATCAAAACACTTTTATCGCACTATGTAAGGACATAACTTGAGTGATTATGGTCTTGTCGATAAGACGATCCCACGTTGTTTACCTTATTTTCAGTCAAAACAACTGTGACAGCTGTTTTAAAGTGATCGCTCACGATTCAGTCTTGAAATCACGAATCCCATGGTACATCGATCTCAGTTTGTCGGCACTAAAACCATTTCGTGATCAATTTTAAATGCTTTTTTGGATGTGAACACATTTAATTAAATTTTGGAACCCAACCAAACATCCTGCCCATGAGAGGTTTCTCAAGTGGAATGAGAAACTAAGATGGAAATGAAGCGTTCTCTGTCTGAGACTGTCTCACAAAGAAAACTAACGTGATTATCTAGATTCAGAGAATTGGACAAGAGTCTTGAGGTTCATCGGTATAAACAATGCCTACCCAGTCGACATTTATTGAAGAACGATAACGTGGTTTAATGTTCACAGAGGGATTTTCCCTTTGAAAACATTAAGAAATGAGAATCTGGTGTGTTCATGAAATATGGCTGTATCGTCAAAGAAATGAAAGGGGTTTTTTACTCTTCTGCAAATGAAAGGGTTTTTTTTTTAAGGAAATACAACCTAAGTGAGCAATGAAGCAAGCCTTAAGAGATGAGAATCTAACGCAGTGTGCTCATGAAATATGACGATACCATCAAAAGAATAAGTAGGGTTTTCTTTCTTCTGCAAATAAAAGTTTTTTGCAAGAAAATTAAAACTAAGTGCTTGAGCTATCAAGCAAGTATTACAATGGTGTACACTTCATGGACATGGGTAATCATCAGAAAAGAATACTGGAATTTCTTACAAAGAAGTGGCTCTGTCTGGCATTTGAAGGGCTCTTTAGTCTATTTTCTAGAAAACTCGTTAATCAATCGTTTCGCAGCAGTGCCAGTGGCGCTTGAAATAGATTTTGTTTTTTACACACGTTACAAAATATACAAAATTTACGAGATGCAACTTCCTCTGTCGATCTACTACTTCCTTTCACTACAACTTATATTTACGAAGCTTATCTTATCGCAGGAATGTCTCCCGCTTAGAGCCCTTAAAAACATATTATAGTAAGAGGAAGATACAGCTTCCGGATCCTTGTTGGAGTGTGTGCAAACGATTCATAAAAATTGTGTCAGTATGACACACAGTGTATGGCAAGAATTTGCTGTGAGGCAACAGCAGATCGTCATTACTACCAATAGTTGTGTATTTCCATCTAAGAACAGGCCCAAACTTCCAACCAACTTAAAGAGCCAATCCTATCACCCCAAACTATAACTTTTTAGTAGTCCACAGAAAAACTCAATTGACATAGCTCCTTGATTGACAGCTAGTTAAAACAATGCAGAAGAGTACCAAATCTCATATTAAACAGGATGTATTAACCTGAGAGTGTTTTGATTACCTGTTGGAATCTTGTATACTTACCCTGAATCAAGAAAAATTCAGAAATTGTGTCTGGATGAGGATGAATGTTAGACATTTTTAAGAGGGACTTAAGGTTGTGAGTTAGGAGAATTGGAACTGCTAAGGGTGAGAGGAATAGACAAATAAACTGTGTCAACTGATCAGACATCAAGAAAATTTAGGTGGAAAGGCATTTGATGTATATTCCATTGGCAATAAATCATATGCATTGACGATACGCTGAATTCATCTTGGAGGAATAACAATGAAACAGGCATGATCACACTACTGAACTTTGTGTAGTACATATTTACAGCGGTAGCCCTTTACACTTGCGTAGAACACTTTTTTCTAATCAGCTATATTCATTTGTTGATGTTGGCTTGTTATGCTCCTGAAGGAGGAGTAATTCTGGCATTGTGGCATCACATGCATGAGGTCTGTAAACACAGAAACACAGGCTAACAAAGCAACATGACATGAGATACTCTGAACTTGTTGACACTACGTATAGATACGTGCCCTTACATGGAGAATTAACACGAATCTTTTTTCTAATTTACATAATTGGCCAGCTACATGCATGAAGAGGTGTCAAGAGACGGTTCTACGTCTTCCACTACCTTTCTTATACCCAGCTAATTATTTCACTTTATGTTACAGTAATTGTCACTTGCAAATACGTCACAAAGGCGGATAAATGTCCTGTGTTACAATTTCTCAAGATTTCTAAAGCTCAGACTCAATGGCCGCTTGAGATGTTACTTGATCTTGCATCACCCCGTTTCATTAAGACGTCGAAACGGCCACCTTGAGTTAAGTCATGTTTGATGACACCTGAATTAATGCATCAGCGACAATACACAGATCGAATGCCTCTTGCTCAAGAAGGGTACTTAAAGTGCAAGGAGTGTTTTCATAGAAGCAGTGTTTAGTGAACCGTAAACGTTCTCTTAACTTAAGGAGTCAACATGACAGTGAACTCAAACAAGAGTTGATAAGTTCATTTGATATAGTTCACTCACAACGTCTTGACGTCAATGAAGTTCATATCCCCGTGAAGACCACTTGGGGAAAATATTCACTCTCTGTTTGCTCTATAGAAACAGATCGTCTCAGCTCAATGTTACGTCTTCTTTCTGACGTGAACTGGCACTTGTTTCTTGTGTAAGCAAATAATCTGCAGTCCATAACTGTCATTTCAAAATCGAGATGTGTTTTGAACAAGACACGTGCGTTTCCTTTATAAGCAGTAAAGGCTTTTTTAATGTAGAAAAGACTTTAGAAAGAAATTCACCCTGCTTAATGAAATGTACATATGAGGTTAGGTTAGATAGAGTTTTACGGCCCAGTTTCCAACCAATTGGTTCAAGATGAGCCGGCCATGACCTTTTTTCCAATTACGGCTCACTGGCTTAAATTTTCCTACTCCATTGCCTCTGCTGAACACCAAGCACAATGAAAGTAGGTTACGTTTACAGATAATGTTGTATTTTACATTGAAAATGAAATTAATGACAATCTACTGTTTGTACTGTGCGAAAATGGCAATATGGCCGTGTGCTTCGATGAATAGCAAAGTAAACAGAACCCTGTGAACTGGGCTTGCAATTATCTCAAACCAACGTGAATGGTCGTTATTTGGCCATGCTATAGATCATATGCATATGATGTCACAATGCAAAAATTACGCCCTCCTTGAAGAGAATAATAAACCAACAGAAACGCAGAAAGCTGATTGGTCAACCAATCGGACATTAGTGTAAGTTTGTGCACAAGTTGACGAATTCTACTGAGTGCTACCAACCGATCTATATATGTCCCTCACAACGATCAGTGGTGCAGCTACGTGTACATTAATATTCCTCCAAAATGACGTCAGTGGTGCCGTCAACAAATGAGCTCTATATCCATTGATGAACATTAAAACACCATCAATGAATATTACTTCCCCTTCCATGTTATCTTTACTTTATTAGAAAGTTTTAAAACTGATGAAGGTTTTTAGTTCTATTTAAAGGTAGCTCTCAATTTCTTTTTTGTGTCTCGACAGGCTGAAGAAAACAGAAATCTGACCGAGCAAATTCGTTGGGCAGATGCTATTGTCGTCGTTTACGACGTGTCCAGATACCAATCATTTGATTTAATGCAGGATCAGCTTAGACTCCTCAACAGGATGGTCACCAAAAAGTCTTCGCAATTACCAACCGTTGTTCTGGCTAACAAAGTCGACCTGCACCCAAGAGCCCACGAGGTTGGCCGCGATGAGGGCAAGTTACTCGCACAGGAATACGGTTGCCAATTCTTCGAGGTGTCCGCTGCTGACGGGTGGCAAGAGGTCGCCCAAGCCTTTCAGTCGGTTATCAAACTGGCTGAACAAAGACGAAAGAAGATAAGAAGTCCGCTAGTGATGAGAAAAAGAAGCGGTAGCGTTACTAGGCACGTAGCGCATAAGGTCCTGCAAGTAGTGTCCTGGTCGCCGAAACGAAGCTGATGGGGACTGCCAAATGAAGCCTACTTTTTCAAGTAACCTTTCAAAAGGCCAAGCCGAAGAGGAACGCATTAAGGCAAAACGGGTGAATCCGCTTATGAGGATAATACCGAAACACTGTATGAGATTCGGTTAAGTCTTAATGGATGGCTGAATGATGTAAGGAAGCAGGTAGTTGCAGTGATAAAGTTCGAACTGAGGACTGACAAGGGATGAGGTCGATGTACAGCACTCCCTTCAAAAAAAATGTGAAATTGTTTCACTTCATTTTTATGTTTGTTCAAAACCTTTCTTCTATTCCTGCTTGTATTTTAAGAAGATAATGCATGGACGACTTGTTACAAGTTTGCTGCCCACCGTGTCCAGCATTTTGATAACCTTCACTGTTCAGAAATGAAGCGGTGGCATTTATAAGAGTCGCTGAAATACAAATATCAATTGGGAAAGATCTCTTGACTTCTGTTTCCAAAGAGCCAGTAATTGCCGGACAATTTATACAAATTGACTCGGTAAACGTAAATGTCTTTATTTGACTAAGCGTTGTTCACGGAAAGATATTAAATTTGAGTGCAGAGTGTGGCTGGTCCACATCATCACCAATCCTTTACGTAATTGCAAAGGTCTATCTCAAGATCAATAGATTATGAATATTTAAATGTATGCTCGCAATCCTTTTTTAAACTGCCTTAAAATGGGAGTAAGGAGCTCCTATCCGACCAATAGTAACAGCAAGTTAATCAAATTGCCGTAAAACGACAACTGATTGTAATATTATTTTGGAACAGCCATGAAAGCATAGCGTGTTGCACATATTTAGTCTTATTTATGCAGTTCTAAGCTCACGAGCATGATTTTCCATGTATTCTAATACCAACTTACCTGCACATTACCCAAGGATTTATGATCATTTTCGGTTATAAACACAGGATGTCTTTGGTTATATTTTTGCAACTAATGAAGTTATTGTGTTTGTATATTTGTTTTCCACACAAGCTTCCAAGCATAGCTTTTACTCCTAGGTGCCTTAAGTAACTATTTGTTGTCAACGTATTATTTATTGAGTTATTCGTCCTTTAAATTAAATGCTCCTTGCCTTTTAAACTAATATTTAATTTTTTAAAATAAGTTCATATAACTTAAGTGCTTCTGTATAACAAAGGGATAAATGATTTATTTCTCTGCACATCCTTTTGGTAAAAAATAGATTGTGGTGTTTCCTTCTCTCAAAAATGTGTGGTTAGGAATTAACCATTTTCCTAAACACTTTTTGCCCCACTATGTAAACACGTTTAGATGCCAAACTCACGCTTCGAATTCCTAAACATTTCCTATTTTAAACTTGTTTTATTGGCTAAACATTTAATGTTTACTCGTTGGACATGTTTTGAATATACACGTTTACAAAGTGGCAGCAAAATATGTGTTTAATTGCCAAACACGTTTTACACTACTATTTTTGTAAGTTGTTGAGGGATGACTGGTCTAAGTGCATTATAATTGTTACAATGGTTGAATACATCATTTTTGACCACAAACTTCGGTTTGTTTAAACCATAGAACTGCGAAAGGGTGAACTTTAGACAGTTACTGTGCCTGAATGTCAAAATTAGGGGGCAAACTTAGGTCACATGAAAATTTTGGGGGCAAACCTCGGCAAACCGAGCCCAAGGCTCCCGTTCCTGCATATTAGGTCCGAAACTGACCTTTTATCGTATCTCTGGATGAAATATTAAGTCTTATAGGGATGTATTATTCATTTTTTGGTAAACGTAACTTGTTACTAACATTACTTGGGGATGGATGGATGCGTGGCGGTAGCGCCGTTTCTGAGTGTAGAGTGGTTCTTCGAAAGGAAGCAAACTTTACCTCTACCTTTTATACTAAATCTACGGGAACTCCAGTTTCATGGAAGGTAGTACGATCTAAAATAACCAGATAAATCTAAAATACAGAATTGTGATAGAAAAATATTGTGGAGAAATACCGGTTATTGTTTTACCATGATTTATTTTAAGCAATTAATATTGACGTCATTATGTTTCCTTAAATGTGACTGGTTCGCAAATTTTATTGAATAAAAATGGAAATGTTACTTTTTCAGTTAAAATTCAAAAAGATTCCTGATAAAATCGAAATCATAATTTCTTGACAAATATTTACCTTTTTCATTTTTTAAAGGTGGTGTAACAAACGAAAGTGCAATATTATGTAAATAAGAATCCTTTTGAAATTGAGAATTTATTGATATTACTTAAAATAAAAAGGACAAATGGATGCAATTAATTCAGGTCTCGAGCTACCCTTTTGGATTTGTGTAGTGTTTTCTGCTAAAAACTTTCAGTATGAGAAATGTAGCTGTTGCAATCTTATTAAAGGCCCAGTTCTCTCACCCCAAACAGTACCAATTCTCCTAACCTTTTTACTAAAACCCCTCCCACAATTGTATCAAATTCCCTCTCAGTACCGTTCATGCTGTGTATTACAAGCTTTGGTACTCTGCATTTTTTTAAATTAGCTGTCAATCGAAGAGCTTAGCCAATTGAGAATTTCGGTACACCCGTACAAAAATTGTAGTTTGTTGTAAGAGGTTTAGCCCTTTAAGCAACTACAACGGAAAAGAGTCTTGGAGCAAATTGTTGAAGTATTGAAGTATTAAATTTAGTAAAGAAAGAAAATAAACTCTGTGCAGTTTATTGGTTGAGATCAAATGTCTCATAAAATGGTCCAACACTTTAATAGACTCCTTGAGAGTTGTTTAATTTAATGTGCAGTTTATTTGGTGACCAATAAAACGAACTATCTAAAAAACAGCGAAATTTCATTCATTTGAAGAGTGAATGTTATAAAGCTTATTTCAAAAGAGCTGAAATTCACTCCAAAAGAAGAAAGTTATATATATGTATATTTTTTTTTGGGGGGGGGGGGATGTCTCAAGGGACCACCCTCAAAAAGAGTAATCCCTGCAGGAAATCGTTTAAGAGTGAATGTTCACTCTTATCAGATTAAATTTCACTGTTCTTTGAGCGAATTCCACTAATCGTGTAGTTTCACTCTCCAATGAAATGGATTTAACACTTTTCACTCTGTTGCGAGTGACTAAGTTTACCCTTATGTTTTCGAGTGCAAGGGCTCTCTGAATCTCTCGATGACTACTTGCTACAAACAATTCGTGCACCGAAAATGCGGAACTTCTGTTTTTAAATTATTAAAGCAAGAGTATCCCATTTTCGAGAAAGGTTCCATAATTAACGATTGCCCAAAAAGCATGGGCAACCGCTGCATATCAACTGGAGCGGATTAAGAGCTCACGCAAATGGGGAAACCCTGTAATTTCCCGGAGAACACCGAACGCACAGAGGCAAGCTAAATGCTCAAATATTCAGAAAACATGGATTATCGATCGAAAAACATGGATTTTCGACCGAAAAACTTGGATTTGCAGTTGTAAATCTTTGCTTTTAGCCGAAAACCATGTTTTTTTTTACCGAAAAACCATGTTTTTCGCGATAATCTTGGATTATCGGTGATAAATTTGGATTTTCGGTAGAAAAACCATGTTTGTCGAATAAGTGAGCCTTTAGCTTGCCATAGAGGCTTGCTCTGATTCTTAAAGCGGCTCATTGAGTTGGTTCATGAAATTCAACACATTTTTCCCAACCTTTTGAGTTTTTTCACATACCAATGACAAATGGTCTATCTCAGACGATCACTATACCCTACACAAAATTAACTGTTTTATGAGTGAGTGCAAGTCGCTTTTCAAAAATTCGTGTTTTCAAATTATATACATAACTGTTACAAGTCAGGACACAGAAGATTCAAAATTTAAACGTTTTCTGTGACTTTTGGACTTGAAACTTTACTTGTTATGCTAACTATAAGCATTGCTTTGTGACCCTTTGAGACTCTCATTAAGTTATCGATATCAACTCAATGAGCCTCTTTAACGTGTTATCTCCACAGCGATAAATTAAAATGAAAGTCTGAGATGCCCTGGCAATCTTGATTAACACAAAAGCTTTTTACTGAGTTCAATATATTATACGGATCGTATTTCAAGGTCAACACAGCAGCCTGAAAAACAAAGGACAGCAGCGTATTCTTTGTCTTGTGACTAAGTGATAAAACCTCTGCTGCCCTTAAAAGCAACTTGAAACACAAATCTAGTAAATTATAAAATGATACCTCGGGAAATACATCTCTGACTTGAATGAGAGTTTCACCATTCTCTGTACACTTGTTCTTCTTTCACAACATTGTGAAAACTTCCCTTAAATCATAAGACCTCTTTGTGGGGAATACAAAGTTTGTAAAGATACCATGCCACTTATGCAATCACATTCTGATGATATGCGATTACTGAGGAGAAAATTGGTTGTGAAGTTTAAAGAAAAACAAGAGTCGGCGCATTAAAAGAAGGGTTTAAGGTCACAACAGGATTTGGTATTTTAGAGGGGTACATATTCCTGTATTCTGAGCATTTTGGTGAAATTTGAATTGAAATCCGATGTGTGGTTCCCAAGATATGAACATGAAAGCTTTCATATTTTCAACAAAAAGTGAACTTGAAGCAAGCACATATGGCATCACATCCCCACATTAATGGGCAATCTTTTGTTTTTCTTTAAAATTTATACTGGATTTTCTCCTCAACAATCCCATATTATTAAAATGTGATTGCATAAGTGTCATGAGAATTTTACAAACTTTGCATCCCCCACAGGGAGGTCACACTCCTTTTAACTTCAAGGTAAGCACAGCAGTCTGATAAAACAGGGGGAAACAAAGCATTCCTTGTCAATGTGAGGAAGTGATATAAGCTCTGCTGCCCTCAAATTCACTTTTGGACACAAATCTACTTCCCCTTTAATATGAGGATTTGGTGTCATATGTGCTTGCTTCAAGTTCACTTTGTTGAAAATGTGATTACTTCAGCTGGTCATATATCTTGAGAACCACAAATCGGATTTCAAAGCAAATTTCATCGAAATTCATCTAGTATAAGTACCCTTTTAACATATCAAACCTTGACGTGACCTCAAACCCTTTTTTGAGTTGATGTCGTTCACGCTTATCGAAAACTCACCTAGATCGCATCATCGGTGTCATTGGAAAAGCGTTTTGAAGTCAGCTGAAAAACCTCTTTAGTTACCTGTATAGACGAATCCAAGCAGCTTGTGAGGTCGGCTATCCGTGGGGTCCATCAGCTTAAATAGTGTTCCCTTTATTTTCAACATGCAATTCTAAGCCCACATTGTCAGTGAAACTAAGGGAATCAAGAACTATACAACCTTGAATGGTAGAGGTAAGCCAAAAATTTGAAACAGAGCTTATTGACCCCAGTTGTGGCCGATTAAAATATGATCATCACTTAAATGTTCGGATTCGTATGTAGAAAAAAGGAGCGAGTGAAAGAAAATTTTGGACACTCTCACATACTTCAAATAAGATATCTCTACGAGATAGCTGTTTGGTCTCTCCCAGACTCCGTAAGAATAGAGACACACCCTGTAGGCTAACACAATGCTGTCAACAGTTTCAAAACATAATCATCAATGATCTTCCTAATGAATCACAAAATATGTCACACGATGTATTGATTCTTTTCTTTCAAATGGATAAATTCTCCTTCCCAAAGAAATATTTGAATAGTCAATTAGTCCGCTTTTGACTCTTCGTTTAACAGTTTAACGAAGTAAAATGACGCACCACACCACAAAACTTCCTTTTCTCTCAAATATCTACCGGCTGTTTGGCTTGGGTTGTAGAATATATACCCAGCTTGGTGGAGGAGGCAACTAAAAGGAAGGAATTGTTCCATATTTAAGCATGTTTGAAACTTGGACTTGAACGGTATTTGAAACCGTATTTCATTTGGAAAAGTACAAGCGTCGAGAACTGTTCTAAGTGCCAGTTATATGCCCATCTACACATTCGAAAACGGCAATGAAGTTTGAAATTTGATAGCAGTTTATTTCAGAATAAATTTAAAGGAGTTAGTTGGTTAGATCAGAGAGGTGTTAGGGTGGGCACAAAACGTTCTATTGACCTTTCGGGGGCAATGTTTGTTGCCAACAATAATCTTCCTTTTCTTCCCAAATATTTTATCTCAACACCTAGACCAACTAGGATTAGTGATACAATGTCAAAATTCCAGTGAGAGGACACGCCCTTACGTTGTATCTCGTTAACTTTTCGTGGCCAGTCGTCATAAAAGCATACGAAATTTTACATTTTCGTCGTTATTCGTGGCAATAAATGATTATTTTTCTGTTTATTTCTTTGGAGAATTTTAACGCTATACATATTTCGAGTGTGTTTAGGAGTTGTGTGGAAAGTTGCGAAAATTGGGTGAAATGATTTAGCCTTTAACAAAGCCTATAGCAGACGACTTATCGAATTTGTTGCAAAACAAAGAAAGTAAACTATTTTAACTTTCTTTGACAGTCGTTTAGCTCAAACGTTTGATTAGAGTTTGAAACCTGTCGGTAACAAACCTAAGATCAAAGAATCTTTTAACAAAGACAATTGTTTCAGGATTACTTGGGTGTGAAAGAGACAAACCCTCTTAAGCATGGGACAGGTCAACAAGGCTTAACAATAGGAACAACGAAACCTGTCAATCAAAGTTTGATGCTTGAATGGGAATTACTATTTTTGGAGTACCTATTGTGTGACAGATGGGGCTTTTGTGTCCCCTTCCTAAGGCCTGTATACACGAGCAACATTTGTAAAACATTCTCAAAACACTTTACCTGCAACAAACCCAAAACATGCTTGTTTTCGGTTTGTTGCACAGTGTAGACGGAGTAAAAACAATTTGAAAACATTTTGAAAATGTTTTGAGAATGCTTTGAAAAGAATTGACAGGATATTTCTTTTGCAACGTTTCCAAAACATGCGGTATACCCTGTCTAAACTGTGCAACAAACCGAAAACAGCTTGATTTGGATTTGTTGCACAGTGGATGTTTTGGAAATGTTTTCGGAATGTTTTGCAAATGTTGCTCGTGTATACAGGCCTTAACACTCCCTGGTTAGATAAGGTTTTACGGTCCAGTTTCCAACCTATTAGTTTTAAGTCGAGCCGGCCGCGGCCTTTTTTTCCAGCACTGGCTTGTTTTCCCTACTAGACCAGGCGGAGAAGAGGAGGGGGGGGGGGGACCGTCACCCGAAAGCGAAATTTATGAGACCAAGTGGATTTGGTCAATTTTGGGTCGCTGATTCCAAAAATCGAGGGTATACGGGCCGTATCTTGGCTTTTCTGCACCATTTTGACGTTTAAAGCTAAGAGTATTTATTGCATAGAGTCCAAGGTCAAAATGGCGGAACGTCCGACCATGGAGGTCACAGAAGGTACGAATTTGCAGTGTCTCGACTAACCAGTCGTTTCTTCCGTGTGTGCATTTCCTCTCACATTTTGCTACTTTTTAGGGCTTGCCTGCGTATGCGGTCCACAGAATTAGCCTCAAAGACGCCGTAACGCGTTTAAAAAACCTAACTTGAAATGAAACGCACGCTTTTTAAATACACCACAAGTACTTTTATTGCGCGCGCTAACGAAATCGGGTTATGTGCAGCGCATAGACGCGCTGCCACAAACCAGGTAATGATTGGATAACGTTTGTGCGTGCACTCGAGCGCGTCCGTAACAAAACATAAATACGCGAGTTTATGGAAGTCTGAGCACGCACTCAAAAGCGCGTTCTTTTTGCTCATATCTGACACACAAGTTAGGTGCAGTTGTTGTTTTCTCGTTTAAATGTTAATATGCGCTGCGTGTATTTTGATCTTGTAAGTAGCTGTGTACGTCTTCATAGTCAGTGTGGAACACTGTACACCTGACGTTTTGGATATTTAGCCTAGGATTTGTAGTTCGAGGACTCACACGCGAAGGTAAGTACCACTATCTATTCCAGTCTATATTATCTAAGGTAGACTACTAAAGCCTCCATTCGTAATCGACACCCAGGGTTTCGTAGTGAATTCTGTTGCTAAGGTAACGTTTTGTTAACTTGCTTTACATTCACGCTATATGCGTGGTAACAAGTCAAACGAAAAAAGTGGTTAACATTAACAGTGTCTATGCCTTTATAAGCGAGACGGCTCAGTAGGCAACTTGATACCTTTTACCCTCGCTTAACGACTATGAAAGTTGAAAATAAATCTCTAATATTGGCAACATGCTACTAATTCGTGACGCCAACTTTTGCATAGTTGAACTCAACGTAAAATGATGTTCCTACAGCAAAAAAAGTATTGCTGTTCCTTTACTCTTCGAGGATTGCGAGGGAAAATTCACCTCTTCTGAGGTTTCGAAAATCTCAGGCTCCAAAATGTTGTCGCCACAGTGCAGCGGCTGACCGTCGAAGACTAAACCATTATGCACCTCTCTCTTGCTTTCAAATCGGCCGAAATTTTGTACAGGACATGTATTAGACCTTGGCCTCTAGTTAATAAATACTCTAAGGTTTAAAGCAAAGATATTATAAACGTAGATACCAAACTCCTATCCCAACACTGTTAGACGCGCTGACGTCTCACGGAGGCTCAATCGGAGGGGCCGAAGTGTTCATTTGACATGCGCACAATTCTGTTCGGTGATCTGCGTGCACAATAACGTATGCGTTATAAAAAAATCCCATTGTGACGAAATGTCAGCGTGCGTGCATTTTCAAAGCAAGTTCTGTACGCGCACAATGCATTTCTCCGTGTGCAGTCCGGAGAAACTGACGCGTTCTTCCGCGTATCCGCGTGCTTGGAAAAAGGACGCAGTAGTTGATTTTGTGTTGTAAGCGCTTAAAAATGAAAACGCGTGCATAGATGTGCGCTTGTGAAGAAACCATAGAAACTGACCAATCAGTAAGTCAGTGAACTTCAAACCAGGCGTTGTTTTTTGATGTTCAAATGTCCATAAGAAGAAAGCCTCGAAGAAGCCTGAAACTGTTTCATGTAAGTGAATTTATTGAAGAACGGCGTTTGCAAGATTTGCAATGTTTTAAAATCACACGTATTTATACTACCGGAAGATATCAATTAATTGTCAGCTTTCAAAACGACTGATCAGTGATCAGCACTTCCGCCCCTCCGAAT
This sequence comes from Holothuria scabra, assembly GCA_037179385.1. Lineage (NCBI taxonomy): Eukaryota > Metazoa > Echinodermata > Holothuroidea > Aspidochirotida > Holothuriidae > Holothuria > Holothuria scabra. Next base: position 151,750 of record CM074197.1, on the reverse strand, counting down.
CGGCCTCCGTGACAGCCAGTAGCCAGCGGTACCAAAAATCCTTTCTTTTCTTGTGGGAGTATGCACGACGTTTCATGACGTCATAGCTCATTAATACATAATTAGATAATACTTGCCATTTTCGAGGGCTTATATATCAGTTATTAGGTTGTTTAAAAGTAAACCAATGGCTGTATTTTACTAATAAGAAATGCGAAAATCAAATTTTGCCAATTACAGGTAACTGCATACATTGCAAAGTTCATTCTGGCCAAATTTTGGAAAAGTTACGTAGCTGCATCTGAACTGTTCAAAAAATTCGATTTTTGTTATTTAATCGCGCTATTTCCAATTTTAAAAACTGAAAAATTTCTTAATCTAAAATTTTAAATAAACTTCTTTTTTAACCATTCTTTAACGAAGTCAAATTCACGGCAAATACAGGGCGATTCGTTGACCAGTGGCTTCGTGAACAACAACCTCCACACTGTTCTCCATTGTACTGCACGTATTGATTGTGCGAAATAATTCGATGCGTACAGTATATAACGAGTGTACGTTGAGTCAACCGGTACCATAAATCGGTCGTGTTCGTAATAATCAAATGAGGGGATTACACTTGTTTCATGACCGACTCAAGGTGGCCCTTTGCTACGTAATATCCATTGTATAAAATATAAATTTAAAAGAAGATATGTGATTTTATTTCAATCAAGGGGTACATTCATAAATGTAAACATGCTAGTAAAGGTTCCATGGACTGCATGCTTTGTTCAAAATAATGAACTAACAGCAAATATCATGATTTCTAGTAAGCAACTGACAGAACTGTGTCATTGACTGATCTTACTCAGTAGAGAGTAATTAGGCCCTGAGAAGTAGAGCTCTCAGCCCAGTTAGCATGTTTCCCCCTATTTATTTTGGCAGGGGGTATTGGGTGTGGTGGTAGGGTGCTTCGTGTGAAAAAGGGCTATACTAGACTCTCCTAGATTTCCTGTTTAATGGGAGATCACTTCATGCATAAGCATTTGGGAAGGATTTTCCAAATTAACACTGGAAGTCTATATTTATATTGAAATTAACATCTCAGTAAATAAACCTGGAGGAACATATCAATGCAAGCAAATGATGCACTTCATTTCTTGAATATGCGTGATGAAAAATTAGTCTTTGCCTTAGGATTTTTGTCTTAGGATTTGATGGGGAAACTATATTTCACTGACTGAGGTTGGGATATCAGGCTCTACCCCCTATTTCTCAGTATGACATGTAATTCTGCTACTGCATATATTATTCTACTGAAAAGTACCAGCAGGGTAGTTAACTCCCTGTCAGTACACTGTTTTAAGGTTAACATTGACAAGTTCTTCCATGACTGGTAGAATCTGATTGTTTGGGGCTGTTTGTTTAGGTTTGGTGGTTTGACTTTTGATAGGGTTTGGACTTCAGGGCATCTTATGGGACCTTGGCCCTCCATGCCGTCACAGAGCCCATTACTGAAATGCTGCACCTCCTGAAAACTCAAAATCCTGTCGAGTGGCTGTCTTGACGGGATTTTGGACATTGTTTATTTGAGCATGAGTCATCATCTCACACCTTGCTTCCTCACTCCTCTCCATCTTGTACTAATCCTGAAGGTTGAACAGTGGTGCATAATCTCAAACAATAGATTCAATACACAGTTAGCAGAAAGTAGTCCCAGTATCTTGTTGGTACGGAAGTTGTGGTCGATGGGGACTAATTGGGAGCTAATTGTTTGCTCAATAGATTAAGCAGAAACTACAACTCTGGAGATAGGTGGAGAGATCCACAGATAGTGTTGCTTTTGGCTAATGGACATTTTTTCAACATGTCCTTTGCCTTTCAACCTGTTATGTTATGTTAATTGCTGCTAGCTGTTCCCTTTAAAATTCTAGGCCTATACAGGACTGAACTAGGCAGCAACTAGCTAAGGGTGTAAAACACTTTCCCACAAATATATCCACATACCACTTAATTCATCAGACTGACTGTTGCAATGTGCAATGCTCATTTCCGAATGACAGGCAGAAATATGCAATTCAAGCGCACACTATTTTAGTTGCAACTCTCACATTTGCCCACAGATAATTAAGTTCGGATTTCTACAAAATGTTATAATGAGTCATTATATTATGGTAAGAAATAAACTCAACAATTGCATGGCCTTTAGGTCTTGTACTTAGATCTTCAAGTCATGATATGCAACTTATTGATAGAATTTTCATTGGACATCATGACTTGAGAAAATCACCGAATTGTCTGGAAGACTTACCTTAATTTATCGCACAGAGCAAGACTAACAAGAAATATTCTAGCAGCACATGAACTGAAAAATGGTACTAATCCAGTCCTCTGTCTATCCCCAGGCTACTGAAAAGTAGAGAGATTTAGCAATGCACTGTACCAAACAAACACACAGTGACACATAGCACTGCATGCACTGGGTCTGGACAATTAATTCCTGTGTAAAAAGGCGCCTTGTTAAAGACACTAGAAAGAATCATCACGCACCTTATAACCATTGGAACAACTGTTCTAAGGATTCCACAAAACTAGTATAGTGTGCCACATGTGTTTTGGCAGTGTGAATTTGTGGCCCTCTTCTAGGAATGGTTCCAAGACCTGACTGATCGCTTGACGTTGGGAAACACATGGGCGGTCGGCCAGGACTATGCTTTGTATGGTCTTTCACCCCCGCCATGCAATACAAGTATTCAGGGCATACTTACCTTTGTTTCGGCCTCCATAAAGCTGGCCTTATGGAGAGACCGATGTAACGTTGTTTTTAGGGGGATGGGGAAGCCTGCGGACGTCGTCCTGGCGTCCGTGAAGGCGGGGGTGAGGCTGAGGGTTGAGTCCGACTTCGTTCGTTTGCCAAGGTCGGCGTTCGGTAGGCGATGGGGTCCACTCGTTTTGGTGAGGGGGGATCGTGTGGTGGTCAATTTGTAATAGGGTGGGTCTATAAGGTGCTTGTAAATAGTTGTAAATATCTGTATGTATAGCTTTATTACTGTAATGAACATAATTTTCTGTACATAGTTTTGTAAATATTTGTACATATAGCTTATTACTGTAATGAACACAATTTTCTGTTTGATTTAGCAATCTGTAAATAGTTTGCGTTTATGTTTTTGCCCGATCCGGTTTCAGTTTTTGTTTTTGTTTTGCATGTGCCGTTTCAATGCACTTACAAAGCGCACTAGTATAGTGAGGGCCTGTAGCTAGCTCAGATGAACATCGTGTATTGTTATGACTCAATCAGTGTTCAATAGTAAATTGTACGATCAGGTTGGCGTGTATAAAATTGCATACTTACAACGTGCGTTGCTGGCTCACCACTAACGTCCCATACAAACCTGTACAAATGTACACGCAAAACTATCGAATTTCAAGTGAATTTTCTAGGCACCGTTACACCATTGCATGATCATTTCCAATCGCAAAATTGATACCAATAGGAAGCTTAGACTCTTTTCTAACTGATTTTACCAAGTTTATCTGTTTTTATTCTTTAACGAAGTCAAGTTCACGGCAGATATGCAGCAACTTTTTAAGCCTTGAAAAAGGCTACCTTATTTCGTTATCTGATTTTTCACTTACTACAATCAATCGAAAAATGTTCAAAGTCTTTCTAGGAAAATAAGACTTTCGAAATTCGAATTATTATGTTTTGGTACTTTGGTACGCCTTCTATTGCATTATTCATCAACGTAAACCTAAGGATACATCCAGTATTAGTTCCGCGAAATGTCATCAGCTGCTTCAATTTTGGGGGGCGGGGCTACAAGAAAACTTGGTTTTCAGCTCATTAATTCGCCCGTTGTCCGATGGCTGGTGAGGAGTCACCGTACCATTTTAAGTTTTGTATCTATATTTATAATATCTTTGGTTTAAAGTTGAAAGGGCGCCCTCTATTAATAAAAATCTCTTTTTCTCCCTATATTTACTGTCCACTCATTAACTGATGTGAGATTTGGTTCTAATATTCTGTAAATATAATGTCAACTGATAAATACGGGGAAATATAAGTATTCATATCAATATGTTAATTAGATAAGATTAAAGGTCAAGTTATAATGTTAGCAGAGAAATAGGCCGAGGGTTTGAGTCATGGAAAATTACATCAAAATAGACCTGCCTTACACCGTACAAGCACAATAGATACTCCGTTTTAGAGCAAGCGGCAGGGGTGGAGCTATCTGACGACCCCTTGCCCCCCTTCGTCACCTTGGAACAATGGACCCCTTTTGAAGACTTAAGTTGCATAAGTGTAATGCCGACAACTAGGGTTGTGTTGGTCATCGCACGATCGTCGTTTAGGAGTCGACTTCTTTCTAGTTATTAATTACATACAATACATACAATCTTAGTTATGGGGGACAGATGTAGTACTAGTCATATCGAAATGTTTCGATTATTAACCTTACAAATTCGTTAAGGTGTATGGGTGTTCGTTATTGTTCGGTTTTTCGCTTAAGGTTGTTCTCGAGGTTGTGATTTAAGGTCTGGCAAATTTGGATTTGTGATGTCCATGCTATTACACACACAGTGAATACTTTTTTTTGATTGGGCACACCTTTTAATTTTGTCGTAAAACATTTATTTACGGGAACTGATGTTTTTAAGCAAAAAATTGCTTTTCACCCCAAATTTATAACTTAAAGGATTAATACTTCTAACCACAAATATATCAAAATGGCTTAACGCGTTTCTGCATGTCATAGGTAGCAGGAGGAAAAGAGTTGGGGTTATTTGGGTCTATAATTTTGTCGTAAACCGTCCTTGTTTGACATAAAATGAGGCTTTTTTTGGGGAAATTCCCCAAAATTATGACGTCACAAAATTTTTGAAATCGTCAAAAAACATGTATTTCGAATGAAAATTGGTGTTTCATGGATGGGTTGCTTTCACCTAGACATATCATTTCGAAGCATTATTAGAAATTTTGGTGTAAAATGAGAAAAAGATGTTTGACCAATCAAGGCTTGACATATATTCTATGACGTCTTTCGGAGAGAACATTAAAGTGATTTCATTTACCGAGCCTTAGTCGGCACGGTTCTCAGAATCGGTTCCCGCTCTATGGCATAGGGAGGAATATGTGTATAAAGTGTCATTCACAGTGGATGTGTGTGAAGGTGTGGTCGAGGAATTGCTCAACTGCCCGGTACGTGGGCTAAGAATAGGCTCAGGAGAGAATTTTTAAGTGCGCGGCTATTCATCTAAGTGGCTCATTTTCAGGGGTGGTGCTACCTGGGGCCGGAAGTGTTAAGAAATATATAATGTATGTATACAAATTGTCACTTTTAGCGAAGGGATCATAAAGTATCAAGCACTTTTGCAGTTTGCTTGACCCTTGTGGTACTATCTGCCATTGTTCCATGAAAGCTTAGTATTCTGTTTGGTCACTGAAAGATAGGCCAAAAATTGCACATGTTATAATTTGAAAGCATATATCTTGCAATTTTTTATATTTATTTTTTCATATATTTCCCGTTACAATGCTATCCGAAGTAGTTATAGGCCCTATCATTGTCCCACATGGGACACTTATTTCACTTATTTCAGAATTTTGAGTTACTATTATTTGAGCTCCAAAGTTGTTGGGACTCTATTGTACCAGAATGGTAATTAAAACTGCTGCTCATTGAAGCAGCTAATTGGAGTAATGAATCAGGGGTCAGTTACTATAATTGACAACCAAAGTTTTTATCTTAAAATTGAGGTACCAAGACGGATCTACGAAAAGGTTAGTATTCCATCATGTAAACTTTACCTTTTCATCTAGTTGAAAAATGTATTAAAACCCATTCGTGTTACTCGGCTGTGTCAGATCTCAGACGAAAATCCCTCTTAGCCTTATTGTGTTTCAATATACCTTTTCTATGTCAGATATCAGTCTTTATCCATTGAAAGGATAGGCAAAGACCGTCCCCAGTTGACCTAGTTTCATAGGTAGATTCGGTTGTCCAGTAGGCCTACTTAGTCTATATGGACCTCTATACTAAATATAGGCCTACAATCCTGGACAAAAATGATGGGACATTTTTGCCCAAATGTAGCAACACGTACGCACAGACTCGCTGGTTTTCAAAAATCCCCTCCCCCCTCGTTCAAAAATTGCAACAATGAACGGGGGAGCGGGGAACTGTCCCATGTATTTTTGTCCAGGATTGTAGGTAATGTTTACATGTAGAGCAACTGTTCTTTATACACTTCGTGGCCAGTGAGTGAGCGTGTGAGGAGTGTTTTGGTCGAAAATGGAATTTCAGAAACACCCACTTTGAAAGGTTTAAGTATACTGGCGTAACGTTGGCGTTATTTACAGTACGATAGCGATAACGAGGGAGGTGTTAGGAAGGAGACACAACAGCCCTATCTGTCACACAATAGGTACTTCAAAAATAGAAATTCCCATTCAAGCATCAAACTTTGATTGACAGTTCTCTTTGTTCCTATTGTTAAGCCTTGTTGACCTGTCCCAGGATTTGCCTCTTTCACACCCAAGTAATCCTGAAACAATTGTCTTTGTTAAAAGATGATTTGAAATGGGGTTTGTTACCGACAGGTTTCAAACTCTAATCAAAAGTTTGAGCTAAACGACTGTCAATGAAGGTTAAAATAGTTTACTTTCTTTGTTTTGCAAACGAATTCGATGAGTCGTCTGCTACAGACATTTTTAAAGGTTAAATCATTTTACCGAATTTTCGCATAACTCCTAAACACACTCGAAATATATATAGCGTTTAAATTCTCCAAAGAAATAAACAGAATTTACATTTATTGCGACGAATACAGACGAAAGTGTAAAATTTCAAATGTTTTCATGACGGCTGGCAACGAAAAGTTTACGAGATACAACGTAAGGGCGTTCCCTCTCACTGGAATTTTGACAATGTATCACTGATCCTTGTTGGTCTAGGTATTGATATAAAATAGCCTACTTGGGAAGAAAAAGAAGATTATTGTCGGCAACAAACATTGCCTCAAAGAGTCAATAGAACGTTGTGTCTCCTTCCTAACACCTCCCTGCGATAACTAAGTCTTGATTCAAAATAACACAGTAGGCCTAAAACTAAGAATTGAATTGTAACATAGCCTAGCTGGGCTTATAACTTATAAGCTAATGTACCTGCAGTATCGTTTGCATATACCATAGGCTAGCTACAGCTGTAAGTTCACGAAATATGGTTTCATTGATCGATACCGAGCCTTGCGCACCGCTGTCATTGCCCAAAGCTTTTCTTAAACAACATTTGTACTTACTCCTAGTGAAAAGTTCTTCGTCTCCACTTTTAATTATGACTGGAACTTGTTTTCCCGAAGGATTTTGTACCGTGTAGATGGCCATTATTGCACTACATGTGACGATATGTGTAACGTGAATTTCGTCACTGGTTCAACTGGCCGACCGTTACTACCTCACGAGGTCGGCCAGTTTGGCCAACTGAAGATGTGACGTGTCAGTGACGATTTATTCAGTCGAATGACTACTCGAGTCGCCCAGTCGAACACACCTATATTTGACTTGCCTGTTTAGCTAACTCCAAATAATAGTGCACACCTATATTTTTGACTTGCCTGTTTAGCTAACTCCAAATGTTCCGTAATTTTTGGTGTATTTTGGTATATCTATTACTTTCAATCAATTATCAGACGTGATACTTGATTTTACCAAGTGTATAAGTAGTATGCTACATTTCCTCCCTGAGGCGATATAGATGCAATTAGGCAGAAAAAAAAACGATGTTTCAAAAAACAAATGAGGAAAGTTTCATCATGGCTCAAATTAAAGTCAGTTTGATATCATATGCTTCATAATGTTAAGAGCTGGACTTTTTAGTGTCCTCAAGCAGTGGCGGAGCTAGGGATTTCGGTCAGAGGGGGCGAAAATGATCTGCAGGGGCGCTTCGAAGGAGTATATACGCTGAGCCACAGCTTTTCAGACTTTCCATTTGATTTTCCGCACCTGGGAGAAGACTACTTTGACATTTCTCCTCAACAAGTTTTTCTATTAAAACATGGGATTATCGTGCAGTGTCAGAATTAGCCATTTATCGTGATAATGGCCACTTGAAGATAAGTTAAATGGAAACTGCTCATTAAAACTCTTAAACCATTACCACAATGATAACAGTTTCATTTTATTTTAACCTGAATTTCACTTCAAATGATTTCGAAAAATGCTGTGGAAGCTATTTTGATATCTTAATTAACTCTTTTTTTTTTATTGTCTATGTTGACAATTATCCCCGACAACAAGAGGGCTATTTGCGCTGCAATTATTGATGCGCCCGTTGCAGCATCTTTTATTGGCCGGAGGGTACATTTAATGTCAGTCTGTGTATTCTGTAAGCTTACAATCACGCTTGGTGTTTAAGCAATTAACTTAGCACAGCGACAACACTCATTAGTGTGTATATAGCATGAAGATAAGCTTCGGCAAAACCTATCCCTGTACTACAGAAGATGACCCTTTTCATCACCATAAAGTGCAGATAGTAAAGTTACTTGTGGCTGTTTGAGCATTTTGTTATCTGGGCCTTAAAACAACGCTGAATTACGTCTTTTGCAAAAAATGATGCTAGAGTAAAATTTATTAAAAACCTAAAAAGGGCGCTGACAGACGATTTTGGTCTGTCGGGGGAGGGGGGGGGGGAGAGCGACCGCCCCCTGACCATATGGCAGCTCCGTCACTGTCCTCAAGCGTTTTCAGGGCTCATCGAATTGGTTTATGTGAAATTCAATAATTCAATAGTGCTTGGTTCAAGTCGGTTTTCAAAAATACGTTGACCGTGACACTTTTGCCAATAATGGACAAAGCCGTTACAAGTCAGGACCCCACAAAATTAAAAATTTTGAAAACACATTTTCCGAAACTACTGGACATGAAACTTGAATTATAACGCTTATTATTAGCATTGCCTTCCTGTAGACCCTTTAACACGCTCATTGTCAACATACCGATATTAACTCAATGAGTCACCTTAAGAGACGTTCATCATTACGTAACCAGGGGCTTATGACAAGGCAAAGACCACTGGTCCAAGGTATGGGATAGTTACAGTCTTTTGCAACTTAGCAAGTTCAGTAATCCAAAGTTACGACAAGGGTTATCTGTGACGTTATCCAAAGTCCTGCATATTTTAGTGCATTTTCAAGAGGCGACAGATCATCTTTGATCTGCCGTAAAGTAGGCCTGAGACCCCTATTTCCGTTAGAATGTGCTATACACTTAGATAGTGTTGTATGCACGTACTAAGGGAGACAAGGGAACTACGCTTCGTGCTGAACTCGGTTTGTATATACCACGTTGTGGCCCACTATTCCATGCGACAGCGAATTACCAAACCAGCTTATGAACTGAATATCATAACAGAGAACAAAATCTATAATCAAACTCTCCGTGCACACATGGACATTTTAATATTACAAAGTATGCATGCTATTCAACACCTGATGCAGTTTAATGACGATCCCTGGGGAAATCTTTCTACCGTCATTAGTTGTTAGTGTAAAAATTCATTTGCAGCATTTGCCGGAACTTGCGAACTGGCAACGAAAAGATCGATTTATTTACTTTCACATTTTTTGGCTTGCAGACTAGAAGAAGAAATTTAATCCTCGCTCTTTAGAAAGGAAACAATAATTTACAATCGAATCAGGTTCAGATGAGGTACAAATCCAAATTGATTTTTGTAGATTCTAGTTTCATGGCATTGAAGGTAAATATTTTGACATTTGTTAGGGCATGAAGAACTGTACACTACTTTCTTCAAAGCTACTGCCAAGGAAAACGTTTTTGGTGATGGATTCGGTGACAATGGAATATGATTTGTTGAATCAGGGACAGAAGGACAAAGGTGAAAAGTGCACCTTTTGTTTTATGCGTTTTCTGGTGGACATGTAGCAAGTACAATGATTCGACCACGGCTTTGCAAAACAAATAAGATGTGAACTGTTGAAAGCATCTCTATACCATCTGAAAGGAAAACATTTCCGGGAAATCGACTGAGTGAATGAATGGAGTGTATATACAGCCGGAGTCTTTTGCAATACATATGGTTTTGACTGAGGCACGGGATGAAATATGACGAAAGTAGGTGAAGATATGACATATCTTCTCTCTAAATTGTGGCACCCAGCCATAGTGGCAGTCTCTGTCGGCGGTTAAGAGAGAAGGAGACATGGGGAAAATATCTGCTCTGCTCTGGAACGGAAAACATTTTTGGCCGTAATTTTTTTTTTATCTTACACGCTGAAACCACCCTTGTCAACTATGCACAGACTCAAACTATGGTCAAATTGTTGACCCAAATTATGGTCAAAGGTGACCAACTATATTGGTCAGATTTGACCATATATTAGTAACTTTTGATCATAGTCTAATCTAGGTCAACAATTTTACCATATTTTAAGTCGGTGCATACGGTAGTTGAGCAAAGCATTGGTCGAGTTGACCATAGTGTTTTCAGAGTGTATACTGCCCTCCCAAGATAGGGAGGAGGAGAACCATCGTCTTATTAAACTTAACTTCACCATTGAACATGAAGACGGGAAAGCCTTAAGTTGAGAAAAAAGATATTGCTTGCTTCTAGTTGACAAAGAAAGGGGAATTTTCCCTTGTCCAGAGCCCATTATAGGTTTTTGTCGTGATTTCCGAATTCTCACTGTCGTGTGGAACCAATGATTTCAATGAACTTTATAAACGAATTTATAAAATTACTTTTGGGGAATTTCCATTTTCTCTCCGCCACTGTTCATCAGCCGAGATCGATGCATTTAAATTTATTACAATCTTTTACATCTCCGGTCGAAAAGAACCTAAAATTTGTCAACAACTGTAAACATATGATTGGCATTAGAGGTCTAGGAAAATGAAATAATAACTGGAGTTTTTCATGAGTACCCACAAATAGCTTTTATCGGACACACGTAGTTCGGTAAAAGTTGTCTGTCGATGTGACTGTCAGGAAATAGTATAAATTGAATTTTGTAGTCCTGGAAAACAAATCACTTATGTAACGTACACAAGTTAACAAATTTGGGGTTCTTTCCGACCAGAGATGGAGAATATTTTAAATAAAAGTCACAAAAATCGGATCGGAATGCGATCCGAATTCGTTTCAGGGTGACCATGGCTTTAGTTCTGTCATTCTTATTCCATTTTAGCCTCGGCGTGTGATAATTTGGAGGCTTTGCAGTTGCGTAACGGACCCGCCATGCTGGACCACACTCATTCTATTACACGTGGTCCTGTGCTGAACGCACTGCACAGGGTGCACCGAGGTACCGTGACGCGATATGTACGCAAATATCGAGTCTGGTGTGGTATACTAAGCACTTACATGCACTCCAACACGGCCGCCATGAAATATTATGACGTCATATGAAAAAACCCCTATATCTTCTATGTATCAAATGAAGTCATTTTCGTCGTAACGCAACCGTAAAAGTCTGACGGGTTTTGTTTTGTTTCCTTAATTGGTCAGTTTCAAAAACAAACATCTGTTTATACAAAATGACAGGATGTCTTAAACTGCGCTGAAAGTTTTTCCTTTTAACTCGTCATATGTGAAAAATACTTTGGGTGGATAAAACCATTAAAGGAAAGGATTAAACAAAGCTTCGATTTCTCTAAGTGAAATAGGGACCAGAAATTCTACACAATTTTGTGAAAAGTTCATTCACATTGGACATTAATGTCTTAGGATATCGGCAAAGAAATTAGTAACTTGAGCTTGATGCAAAGATACTTTACATCACTTCCGCTTGAGAAGGAATGATTTGTTTCCTTTGTTTGTTTTTTTTTGTCTATTGTAAGGATATTGAAGTTCATATGGGATAGAACCTGCTCATGGGGAATTACGATCTCATGACTCTAATGCAATTACATTGATTAGAAATTTGGCTGAAAAATTAAACTTGCACCAAAACAAGAGGGTCCGTTCTTTCAATATGACTAAGCTGATTCGTCAATATGAGACGTATCTATTATTGCCTTCTTGAGATAACTTGTTTTCGAGCCCAGTAGGCGTCAAATCCACTCACTTGCAGATAAACACACACACACATCCACACACTGCATACATTCGCCCAAGGAATAAAAGAAAATTGGTCTATGTAATACTCTTAATTCCAGACATTCTCTGCAACTTTGATTACTTCGCTGTCATCAATGGGAACTACCTCGAAGGTAGTAATTCCATGCTTTCGTAATACTGCCACAACGCATAAAATTTGAAGCAATCAAAAGAGTTCATCAACATTGCCTGTATTACTATTCAATTAGCCTATGCAGTATTTGATCAAATAACACAGTGGCCTTATGGGCACTGTATAAGGAGAAATTCCCTAACGGGCTAACGATGGCGCTAATCCCCAACATTATCACCAACCCTAACAAAGAATACAATCAATACAATTCAATAGGAACAGCCAATCAAGAAGGTCGTTGTTAAACAGTACCCATGATTGGCTCGCTTTTTTCCTTCCCTGTTTTTTTTTTCGATTTTTTCCCCGAAAGATTAGCTAATCTCTGCAATCTAAGTAATTCACCAAGATTGAATTTCTGGTGGACACAATTAACTTGCCTCTACTTTTTCCTCGTTTTCAAAGTATGTTGCCACCACAGAATTATAGTATCTACAACTGGCTTAATCCCTGTACTATGAGGCGAATTAAAAATTTGCGATGCACCCAAAAGAGACAGCCTACACTGTCCATGGAAGCACTACCTCGGACACTGTAGATGTTGTTTTACATCTAAAGAGCAAGGTAAAAAGGGCTTCATAAATTTGACTGGCTGTTAGAAATTGATGCAACTAAAAATCTTATTTTTGTCAAAAGATACGCAAAACCGTTGACAAAAATACGGATCTTCTATATAAAGGGGAAAGTTTAATCGATGCAACAAAAGTACGAAAGAAAACTAGTTTCTCGAGACAACTGTACACATGTACAGGATTGCGCGGAAGAGGCGTACGTGAGTCCGTATATTACCGAGCTGTCGATTGAGCGAACGTGGACTATATGAAGTGCAAGTTTAGCATGTCTTAGCGAACGTGTCAACTCCTTAGGTACTTGGACTGTTAAAACCTGTTTTGACCGTCCAGTGCATGGGTCGACGTATAGACTAGTCGTATGGAAAATGGCAACTTTACAGCCTTTCTTGTGTACCTAGTCTATGTGTGCCTAAACACTTAATGCATATCTACAACATGAGCGTCACTTTGTTAAAGTTGTCGCTATGTTTTCATGGCGAAATAAACACAGTTACAATCAAGGGCGGATATAAGGAAATTTTATTTGTTTGGGGGCGAACTCAACTTGCAACCAAGACATCTCACATAGTATCAGGGTATGTCGTGCAAAAAAAATATTTTTTTTTTTGGGGGGGGGGGCATGAGAAGTGGTGACTGACTGCCCGAAAGACTATCTAAGAGGAGCGCCACCATCAGTTGGCGCGGAGCGCTCAGAAAATTTTGAAAAAATCGCGACCTCTCAGATAGCCGGGAATTGTATTTGCCAGGCTTGTAAGTAGAATTTAAGCAGTCGTTATTTTGAGCTCTCCTTTGCAATAAAATCTTCATTTTAAATAAAAAGCAAATGATCAAATTGCAAAATGATCAGAAAATTACCAGATAAAATGTACTGGCTCCTTTACAGGACGATGTGACATTTTATCATTTTCTTTGTCGCAAAGTAGAATCTCCATTAAAAAGAATAGACCAGAACCAAATTTTCATTTAATATGATAAAGACGAACATATTCTCAGCACTCTGGTGAAGTTTTCATTCATTTCCCATGTTCGGTTCTCGAGATATTAGATAAATTGAAGTTGACACATTTTCTACGAAAAGTAAACTTAAACCAAGCAGGTGCGATGTCATGTATTCATATTGATGGTCAATGTTTTGTTTTTTTATCATATATTTTTGATCCTTTTGATCCTGCTGTTTGACCTTGAATTGATTAGGGATGCTATCATGCCCCTAAATCAAATTAAGTTTTTAAACTTCAATTGCTCGGGATGCACTTATGGTAACAACATATCACAGTTAAGTTATATAAACATGGTGTTAAATTTTAGAGAAAAACAACTAAACATTGTCCATTAATGTGAACACATGACATCACACCTACTTGCTGCAAGTTCACTCTTTGTAGAAAATATGTCAACTTCAATTCTAATACCTGGAGAACCAAACATGGGAAATGAGTAAAAAATTCACCAGTAAGCTAAGCCTAGAATATGGTCCTCTTCAAAATATCAAACATAAATTTTGTTCTGGAATTTTTTTTGTTTTAATGAGCTGCACACCTGCCTGAAAATAAATTGAAATCATGACTTTTCGAATCATATTAATTCATATGACCAGTGGTCGAATGAGCCTGTAAACCTGAACCGACCGCACAGAAGCGTTGATAGCGCTTCCAGCACCAATAACTTTACTGATTCAGTACTGCTACTGGTGCTGGTAGCGCTATCAACGCTTCTGTGCGGCCGGTACTGAGCTAAAATTTTGATACAGTTACGAACTACACCCTTGACAATTACGCATTAGTTTATACTTTATAAATAATGTATGTCATTTGTAAGAGATAGAAGGCTGGGATATCTTTGTCATATCGAATAACGTTATTTTTGGAAATTTCAAGACTATGCTTTGGAAACGTTTCGGGAGGGGGGGGGGGCAACCCCAAGTGCCCCTATGGCGAGCCGCTAAAGGTAACAGTGTAGGTTAACTTTTCCGCCTGTTGAATTAAGTTGGAAGAAAACATGTCCAAAATAAAGACGCGCACTGTTTAATAAGGTGTTTCTTAATTGGCTGTAGTGCCATCGTATTGTATCGATTGTATTCTTTGTCCGTGTTAAGGCGCGTATACACGAGCAACATTTGTAAAACATTCTCAAAACACTTCACCTGCAACAAACCCAAAACATGCTTGTTTTCTGTTTGTTTTACAGTGTAAACGGAGTAAAAACAATTTGAAAACATTTTGAAAATGTTTTGAGAATGTTTTGAAAAGAATTGACAGGACATTTCTTTAGCAACATTTCCAAAACATTTTCAAAACATGCTGTATACCTTGGCTACACTGTGCAACAAACCGAAAACAAGCCTGTTTTGGATTTGTTGCAGGTGGATGTCTTGGAAATGTTTTTGGGAATGTTTTGCAAATGTTGCTCGTGTATACAGACCTTTAGGGATTAGGTTAGGGATTAGGGTTATCGTCAGTCAGTAAGGGAATTTCTTGTTAAACATCCCTTAGGGTTAGGGGTTAACCCTAATCGCCCCAAATAAAGCGCATTCCCCAATAAAGCCATTAATCTCAAATACATTTTGGTAAAAGGTGATCACAATTGTACAAAACAGATCGTAAGGAAGGAAACTAGCACGCAATTTTGCCGCTTCATCCATTTCCAGAAATTCTGTGAAGTCACACATGGGAACGTCGTTGCAGTTTGGGACGAACGGCAAAACCACGGTGAATACGTTCTCAATTTGGTAAGTGGAAGTGGGAGACGCATGCGCAGAGGCTTGAATTAACACAAACTTGTAGCAGTCAACTAGGTGAACGTAGAGATTCAGTGTAAGCTTCTTATTTACCCATTGTGGACAACGATAGCGTTAGGATGCGTTTCTTCAATTCGCCTCAAAACATATCATTGTCAGCTAGCGAAAAGAGAGTTCTATGTATTATAACTCTGTAGTTACCACTCCAAAATTACTTTTATCTCATTAGTGACACCACGAAAAAGAACCCAACCATTAACAAATTTAGGCGATCGATCATTTTATATCCGTGAGAAACTGACGGGGTACCAAATCGCCTACACAGATTAATTCAACAGTTCAGCGTAAAAGGGAAGAAACTCGTTATTAAAATAATCCTGTTTTAGAATATCAATAAAAATGTACATATATGAATATATTTTTGAGTCTTTAAGCAGGGCACCTGTAAGCTTAAGTATTATTTCAGTTGCGTCGGGTTTTAATAAATTGAAAATTTCCCAGAAATCGAAGCTTACTACATCTCTTCCTATCGCTTAACAACAGTTCATATGGAAGTGCACTGACGTCACCAGCGCATCTCTTTCAAGCATATCCAATATATCATTCATCACATTTAAAAGGTGTGTAAGCCCTTTCTTAGAATAACAGTGCCGTTACTATTCAATTTGCTGTGTTTGATCAAATGACACTCTTTAACAGACTTAAACTTGTATCTTTTTGTTTTCATTACGATCTCCGTGACTGTGAACAGCAATTCATCACACGTGTCACTTACCAAATCAATGCAGGATGTCTACAGCCTCGTAATATAAATATTTGCAATGGAAAACTTGTCCTCTTCCTGATTCATCCGAAATTTCTTTAGAGTCAAATGTTGTCAAATAGTTTTAGTTTCCCACCTGGAGTATGCTTATTAAAATTAAAGAAACTCCCTGATTGTGGTGGGTTCCTACACATGTTACAGTAATTGTCCATTACAATATTCAGATTAAATTATTTAGACACCATAGCTTACTTGCTGAAGAGGGCGGCGTTGCTAAACAGCGTTTTAAAGCCGCTTAATTATACAGAGAGTATACTGAATGAATCCAAGCATTTAACTAGCAGTCATGTTAGTGAAATTGCGAAAATCGCCATTTCATTCACTATACATCTACATGTTGTACTATTCTGGCGCTCAGAACCAAGGAGAAGTATCATGTATTCCACCCTACACTGTTTAAAATTTCTGTAAATTTACAGACTTTTTTTAACTTAAACTTTTTGTTGTTTACTTTTAAAAGAGATTTTCTGTATCTTTACAGACACTTTGTATTGCTACAATAAAAAAAGGTTGTTAACATGTATTTTCTGTTTATTTGAAAAACCATTTCTGTCTACGTTTTTTACCAAAATTTACTGCCTTGTAAAAATTTTCTGTGAATTTACAGAAATTTTAATAGTATTTCGTATTTTTCTGATTTCACATAAATATACTGTCATTTAACAAACATTCATTTTGTTTTAAAGCTGAAAAAGAAACAAAAATAAGCCCAAACAAAAAATAAGAAATAGCCAGAAAATTTTCAATATATAACATGCATCGTTCTGCGAAGTTTCAGTAAAAAAAAAAAAACATTTTTGGCAAATTCATGGCACTATTTGAAAATTAACTTACATTTATTATAAAAGCATACTTAGTTATTACGTTCTTAGTTGTAAATATCATACAACTGGTGTTTTGACACACATTTTTAAGTAAACAGAAATTGTAAGGCCCTAATTTCAGAGCACTGACAATTGGTATACTGATGTCAACTCATCGCCACAGGCGCTCATGCACTTGATCGGAGCAAATTAAAAACGTTTCACAAATTTACTTGAAAGAGTCTGTAAATTAACCACTTTATGACGTAAATCTCATTTTGCATAAATGGGTGGAATTTATTTTGTAGGCATTTTCCTAACAAAATGATTGCTGTTGCTGTGAATAATATATTCGTTGGCGTTTTTTAATCAGGAAGTGATAAACTTATTGTTTACCTTGTCTGAAAATGTTTGCTATCAATGTATTTGCATTCTTTGTCATATTTATTTTAAAAACAATTATTAGATTGTACAAAAAATGTGACTTTCCAATTACAAAGTTCCTAGAGATAGCAGTCTACTTGACAACAATATGACAACAAAGCATCCTCAATGTGTTTTGATTGAAAACAGCTTCGGTGGTCGTGCTTAGCCTTTCTGTTTTAGTTCGGCCGGTTTGGGTTGTCCTTTTAATGCAACGTGCTTGTTTCGATGTACGTCGAAAACAACTTCGTAACGACACATAACGTAATAACATATGAAAGGTAAAAGAGCAATATTATAATAAATATTAAAACGCCGGGATTGAAAACAGTAGGCTATAAATTCACATAAAATTAAGGTTAACCAAACAGAACAATTCTGTAATTCGATTTTACCGTAGACTTTTGTAAACTAATTTACATGCAAAAACTGTAAAGAAAAAAACAAACCCTTAATGTTTTTTAATGATTACAGTCTGGCTGTAAAAAAAAAAAACATTATTTGGTTGGAAAAAAATTTGCCACAAAAATTTTGTAAATTTACAGAAATTTTTTTAACAGTGCACATTGTTGAAAAACTTATCGTTATACAGTACGGTAATACTGGCAGCTGAGATTCCAGTGTTCAACCTGTTATTTTACAGGTGTGCATAAAACCAGTATTATCGGTACCTATGAAGACACTTTTATTCCTGAACACTAACAATATCCTTCAAGTTTACAACTGAGTGATAAAATGGTTACAAATGTATAGTCACTATGATAAGATATGGCTGTCAAATGCAAAACTGTAAAATAACGTTCTCTACATGGAATCGTAGCTGCCAGGGTTTTCACCGTAAAATTACAATTCTTTTTCACAGTGTAACTCAAGGGCGGATATAAGGAAATTTGTTTGGGGAGCAAACTCAACTTGCGACCAAGACATCTCACATAGTATCAGGGTATGTCGTGCAAAAAATATTTTTTTTTTTTTTTGGGGGGGGGGGGGCATGAGAAGTGGTGACTGACTGCCCGGAAGGCTATCTAAGCGGAGCGCCACCATCAGTTGGCGCGGAGCGCTCAGAAAATTTTGAAAAAATCGCGCCTTCTCAGATAGCCGGAAATTGCATTTGCCAGGCTTGTAAGTAGAATTTAAGCAGTCGTTATTTTGAGCTCTCCTTTGCAATAAAATCTTCATTTTAAATAAAAAGCAAATGATCAAATTGCAAAATGATCAGAAAATTACCAGATAAAATGTACTGGCTCCTTTACAGGACGATGTGACATTTTATCATTTTCTTTGTCGCAAAGTAGAATCTCCATTAAAAAGAATAGACCAGAACCAAATTTTCATTTATATGATAAAGACGAACATATTCTTAGCACTCTGGTGAAGTTTCCATTCATTTCCCATGTTCGGTTCTCGAGATATTAGATGAATTGAAGTTGACACATTTTCCACGAAAAGTAAACTTAAACCAAGCAGGTGCGATGTCATGTATTCATATTGATGGTCAATGTTTTGTTTTTTTATCATATATTTTTGATCCTTTTGATCCTGCTGTTTGACCTGCTGTAGAAAATATGTCAACTTCAATTCTAATACCTGGAGAACCAAACATGGGAAATGAGTAAAAATTTCACCAGTAAGCTAAGCCTAGAATATGGTCCTCTTCAAATTATCAAACAAAAATTTGGTTCTGGGCTTTTTTTCTTTGAGGGAACTGAACACCTGCCTGAAAATAAATTGAAATCACGACTTTTCGAATCATATTAATTCATATGACCAGTGGTCGAATGAGCCTGTAAACCTGAACCGACCTCACAGAAGCGTTGATAGCGCTACCAGCACCAATAACTTTACTGATTCAGTACTGCTATTGGTGCTGCACTCTTAAAACACCCCGGTCAAAACTGACCAGGATGCGGTCAAGGGTTATCCAACCCGAATTCCTAGTTGAGCAGTGACATATTCCTGGTTAAATTTGACCAAACGTTAGTCCAAATTTCACATATTCCTGGTCAAATTTCAACAGGAATTTGTCACAGCTTAAGCAGCAAGAATCCGGGTTGGATAACCCTTGACCGCATCCTGGTCAATTTTGACAAGGGTGTTTTTCGAGTGTGGTAGCGCTATCAACGCTTCTATGCGGCCGGTACTGGGCTAACATTTTGATACAATTACGAACTTGGCAATTACGCATTAGTTTATGCTTTAGAAATAATATATGACATTTGTATGAGATAGAAGGCTGGGATAGTTTGCCCAGATTAAGAAAAAGGATACTTTTTATTCATGTCATATCGAATAAAGTTATTTTTGAAAAATTGAAGACCATGCTTTGGAAACGTTTTTTTTTGTAGGGGGGGGGGGGTTGCCCCCGTGTCCTCATGGCGAGCCGCTAATGCTGTAACT
This sequence comes from Holothuria scabra, assembly GCA_037179385.1. NCBI lineage: Eukaryota > Metazoa > Echinodermata > Holothuroidea > Aspidochirotida > Holothuriidae > Holothuria > Holothuria scabra. Next base: position 131,782 of record CM074197.1, on the reverse strand, counting down.
TATCGAAAATAGGATTAAGCATGACCACACCACACAATAAAAGGAATATGATACCAAAACGAATTCAAGGATTCCATAAAATCCCTAACTCTTTCAGGTTACTTTGTAGGTTATGCTGTGAGCATCACAAAATCCTACAGTACAGAAGTCCATTATCTCCTGAATACCGTAAAGGAATCTATGACTGAAAACTGCATTGAAATTGCACGGCATCTATTGTATATTTTGGAGGCAATATGTTTGATAAACAAACGACATCAATGCGGTCCATTTCAATAAAAGTCTGCAGATGTACGGTAACTAAAAGAATTTTACCTGACGTCAGCTGCAACTTGTATTGCAAACTATTTCAAATTTCAAGGCCGCTGTTTGTATTTGAGTGCGGTGATCGGCCACAGTTGACTAAATCTTGATTGAAATTTTTTATTTCATTGTTGTTGAGTATACCGATTTTCGAATGAGTATTAAAACAGTTTTGAATAATTTTATGTTAACAATTTGATTATGGACTTATAAATTAAAGAACAAAAACTGACTCTTTGTTGTCCGTACACTTTCCCGTTGATAACCATATCACCGACATTGAAAAAGTGGTTGTCCTTGTTCAACTGAAAATTGAAAAGCATTTTTTGAAAAGCCTGACCTGGACTATTCCGGTTCACTCGATAAAGAGGAATATTTGTAAAGTCACCGACTCGTAATGTAGGTCTTCAGAGATGTGTGTTTTGTTGTCCTTTTCAATCAATGAAAACGAAAAGTAAATTTTCCATCGACAGTGAATATACAAAATGCAAACTGCCGCTCGAGACTCTCCCTGCAACGAATATCCCCATGCCCCCAACTCCACCCTTCCTTGTCCAGTGCCGTCACTAAAATAGTTTAAAACATACAGATACTTTACACCAGTAATGCAGAAAAGAATAACAAAAATAGAAAGTGAAATGTAGAATAGAACTGAGCGTAAAAAAAGATGAGGGATGTAAACTGTAAACAGATCGCTTCACATAGTACACTTTAAAAGCAAAAAGAGCAAAGGTCATGATCATACCTAACAACCCCAAGACCTACAAAACACCACAACAGTAAAACACTGTAGGGTTTTGAAAGGCTTAGTACTGTGTGGTACACACAATGCACTGTAGGGTTTTGTGAAGTTAAGTGTGGTACTCAGCAAAGGGACTGTTGTGTTTTGTTGTGCACAGGTAGTCACCCATGAAGTGACTTAAATCTCTTGTGGGGTTTTGTGAGATCAAGTCCTTTGCCAAGCAGTATGTGTGTTGTGTTTTGTGGGACTAAGGGGAAATAGGGCAAGCATTCTGTAGGATTGTGTGGTCCAAATATTTGAACATATTTGTTCAAAACTACGGAAGATTGTAAAGACCATACAGTTGTGCAGGTGTTATGTGTTCTGCATGTGTTCTTTCAACGGAGTGTTCTCCCTGTCTTGAACAGGTGGGGGACCTTATTATATTTTCTCCCCAGGCTACTACCTTGCCTTTTGGCATTAAACTGGTCTGGTGGATACCTGCTGCTGGTTCTGTAGAACTTCCCCCACACAGCCCCATTGTTGATTTTGGAATGTCTTCACAAGGATAGCATTTCAATATGGGTGTGTTTCAGACTTAAATATGCTCTTTTGTTTGTGCGTCTGCAGTGTAGGAGTAGATAACCACATGGGCATGGTGTCCTCACAAGCATAGTATTTCGGGCGTCGAGAGTTTTAGGACGTATAAAAATTTTACTAAATTTCTTGATACTTTTTTGTTGAAAATCTACAGAATATTGTTTGTACCTTACAATTTTACTGATACTGTATACCATATTTGAGAGAGATCTTTTTTTTTATTCAGCTCCTGTTGATTTTGGGATGTCCTCACAAGAATAGCATTTCAAAATGGTTGTGTTTCAGATCTAAATATGCTCTTTTGTTTGTGCATGTGTAGTGCATGTATAGATAACCACATGGGCATGGTGTCCTCACAAGCATAGTATTTTGGGTGTTGACAGTTTTAGGACTTATAAAAATTTTACTGAATTTGTTGAAACTTTTTTGTTGAAAAGCTACTGAATATTGTTCGTACCTCACAGTTCTACTAATGTACAGTATCAGAGAAAGAGAAATACTGCATCAAAACTGAATTGGATCAAAACATGAAAAAAAAGTCAAACCCAAAGGAAAAATTCATGGGACACACCATACTTGGGAGGGGTACAGTACTTACAAAGCCTTTTTCATTTCAAACTAATGAATCTGTAATATATTTTTTGCTTTTGTTAAGTTATGCAATGTTATATGTCATGTAGCAAATTCTGGTTTATGCATAATTAAAGAAATTATCATACAAACTTCACACAAAAAAGTATAAATAGAGGTGCTTTGGTGACAATCATCCCCATTTCGCAAATTGCTGTTGAGCAAACAAGAAATCTATCAAAACTAATCAGTATGTCTTCAAGAGAAGTTAAAGAGTTGCAAGAAACATTGCAGAGTGTAGAGGGTGAAATCTTCCTAGACTCAATCATGGGAAGTGCTAAGAAAAGGCTGAGAGATGAGGAAGGAGAAAGTCAGATTGTATCAACATCTGGAAAGAAGTTGAAGGTGGGCAAGAAGTTGAAAAAGAACAAGAAGTTCAAAAAGACTAGGAGCTGTAAAGGTCTGAAAATGGGCCAAAAAGAAAAACGACTTTCAAAGGGAAGAAAAGGAAAGTCTAAAATGTGAAGCAGCTAATGGAAAAGAACAGAAAGGAAGAAGAACTAGGTAGGCTAAAGATGGGCCTAAGACAAAGTAAAAAGGAGCACCACCTTCTGATTCATGGCACTCCATATATTTCAGCGTCATCTGGAGATGAATTTGATGACATCCAATTATCTGATTCCAGTGACAGAGACGAAGTAGCAGAGACAAGCATTGTAGGACATGAATCCTGTAATGAAGAAGCAAGTGGTACCTGTGATGATGACCCAGCGCTCTCTGACGATATGCAGACATCCGATGTTGAAATCCCCAACACTTCATACCACTTCGGACAAGCATCAAACAGAAACCTCAAACTCATGTGACAACACGAGATCCTGAAAATGACCCTGCACCCCCAGTGCCATCCAGTTTCATCCCACACCAGATGTTTATGGATGGACTAAAACAATGTCTGTGATTGATATCCAGCCATTTCAAGGGCCTTCACCATTTGGTCTAACTTTCATGGCAAGCTTCAACAACAACCCCTGTTGAATATTTTTTGAGGTTCTTTTCATCACGACTCTTCAGAGAAATGTGCTGCTGGACCAATAAAAACTTAACCAAGGCATCCCAAAAGCTGACTTCTGAGGAAGAAGTAAGGGCATGGTTTGGCATTAGAATTGTGATGGGACTGGTCAAAACATCATCAAGTAAAGATTACTGGTCATCCCATCCTGCTTACCACAACGAACTAATAATCCGAACCATGACAAGGACCAGATCTGACATCATTGCCCAACACCTGGCCTGTGCTGATCCAGACCTGTCTCCAGATCTAATCAGTGACAAGGCCCATCGTAACCTTACCATGAGAAAACATCCCATTTATCCATTGCAGCCTATCTGGGACAGAGTTCTAACCAACTGCAGAACAAAATACAATCCTCAGCAAAACTTGGCTTTGGACGAGGTCATGATCAAGTACAGGGGTTTTCAGGCTAAGGTGCGAAAACTTTTCAAGCCTCTGAAACCTATAAGGGCTGGTTTCAAAATATACACCCTAGCAGAGTCCTCAACTGGTTACACATGCAACTTTGAGGTTCACCCTCATGACGATAAGCCTACAAAGATGAAAGATGTAGTACTAAAGGTAGCAGGGCCATACTTTGGACGATTCCATCATATTTTCACCGACAAATTTTACACTGGTGTGCCAGTAACAAGGGAACTCCTAAACCGGTCCACATACCTCACTGGGACAGTCAAGACCTCAGGCTAGCAGTTTCTAGTGGATTTTTCAACAAATCCACAAAAAAAAAAAGAAGAAAAAGAAAAACAAACAAACAAACAAACCTCCAGGCTATCAAAGAACTGAGCAAAGCTCCTCGTGGAACATTCTACAGCCGGCAGAATGGCCAACTAATCTCAGTGATGTGGAAAGACAGTAAAGTGGTTCAATATTGTTCCACTTGCCACCAAGCTTTTAGGGATAAAAAAACATGACATCCTTGAAAGACAAACCAAAGACGATGGCATGAGCAGGCGCAAAAAACCGAAGTAGCAGCACCACCACATGCCATAAGCTACACAAAAAACATGGCTGGAGTAGACCGAGCTGACCAACTGAGGTCCTACTACACATGCTCGAGAAAGAGTCAAATTTGGTGGAGAAAATTGCTGTACTTTCTGGTTGATGTAGCCAGGGTGAATGCTTACTTGTGCTTCAAGCAGGCAAGGGAGTCATCACACAGACCACAATCTGACTGAAAATAGTGGTTCAGATGCAGAATCTTCAGCATCTAGTGAAGAGTTCCAGAGTTCAAGCCACTCAGATTTCACCCTGGATATAGCAGTGGGACTAATTGGTGGCTTTGCTCCGGGGGGCTCTAAAAAGGAGACCAAAAAATGCTCAACACCAGTGTTTGATAGAAATGGACCCACCCATTCATCAGTGCAGATGCCTGGCAAGTGGGCAAGAAGTGTATGTGGTGTTCCCTCCAAAACAAAAAACAAACAAAAAAAAAAAAAAAAAAAAACACACACACACACAGCTGGGAAGCCCACACAAACACGGCGTGGTTGTGAGGCCTGTGGTGTCCACCTTTGTAAGGGGATGTGTTTCCAACAGTATCACATGAGTCCCTGGACAGAAGTCCAAACAGATGATCTCTAACTTGGGTTGACTGGAAATTGAGAAAGGGGTTGTAAAATGGCCGTAAAAGTACTTGTCAAATGTCATGTAGAGTACATTTTAAGATATTAGGCCACCTATATTTCTGTAATCTAAAAAAGTGAAGTATAGGCCTACGACAGTATACTACTGTAAGAGATTATTTATTCTGTAAGTCTCTTTTGGGACAAATGATATGTGATGGTTCATTACTTGTGACCGTTTTCTGTAAGATAAATACTGTAATTTAGCTTGAAGTTAGTTTGAGGAGAGATACTTTTTCGTATTTGTTTACACATAATGATTAAAAACTGACATACTTCGAGCCAAAAGAAATGGACTCAAGAAAAACAAATAACCAAGAACTGAAAACAAACATAAAAAAAAAAAAAAAAATATAAAATTAAAAAAAAAGGTGCAAACTCTGAGTAATTTAAAATAAAGCTTCAAAGAACCTTTTAATCCTCCCAAAAATGTTTAACCACTAATGGTTATTATTTGTTAGAAGGAAACTTAGTTACAGCAAAGACGTTGAGCTGTAAAGTACCACTCAAATTGATAAGCATACATTAAAATTTTGTCGCCCCCAAAAATGTATTTATGAACATAAGGTAAACCATTGAAATAAAAGTCAAAAAGGAATTATTCCATACATGTAAAACATTAAGTACGGAAGCTTTTTAGTGCCATCACAAATGTCATGAAACTCTAAGGTTGCTGTGGATATTTTATTAAGATGGCCAATAAAAGATTCCGTAGTTAGCAAGAGAAAAATAAAAAAAATTAAAAAATGTTATAAGTCAATGTGTTTTATATAGTAGTATACATGTTGCTCTATTTCCCAAATTATGGAAAATGAGCAAAATTCTCAGCTTGAAAAATCCTTGACAAGGTACCTAAAAGCCTCCGTAGTTTTTTACTTGAAAAAAAAGTAAAAAATCCAGAAAGCAAAAAAATGTATGAGAAGGACTTTATGTTCAATTGACTACAGTAAAGGATTTTTTTTATAAAATGGCACTTAAAAGACTCCGTACTTCTCCACTTGATACAACAGTCCTATTCCTTATGTCTCTGCATAGAAATACATGCTATGACTATTTGGTAGCAAATGTAAGGTTTGTGGTGTTCTGTACTACACCCCACAATGCACAGTGTAGTATTTTGTAGTGTGTTGTAGTTGCCATCACAAGTGGCATTGGAGGTTCCTGTGAGTTACAGTACTGTATCCTACAAAACCCCACATCACAGGCTGTAGGGTTTTGTGGTATTCAGGAGATAGGACTGTAGGATTTTGTGATGCTCAGAGCATAACCTACAAAGTAACTTGAAAGAGTTAGGTTAGAGGAGTGAAAACTACAGCGTTCACTCCAAAAAGGCAGAAATTAACTCCAAGAAGAGTTAAATTCCTTCCAAAAGAGCACAGTGTCACTCTTGATGGAGTGTCTACAGGCTAGAGGACTCCACCTAAAAAAGAGTGGTCCCTACAGGCACTCATTAACGAGTGAATTTTACTGTTCTTGAAGTAAATTTCACCATTCTTGGGGTGAAATAACACTCTAATGGAGTGAATTCACAATTTTCACTCTATTAAGAGTGACTAAGTTCATTCGTTCGTTTTTTAGAGTGCAAGAATTGATTGAATGTAGTATGAACAAATTCCGTACTTAAAGTTTATAACCAGGGATAAAAAGGTCCCTGCAATGAAATACCGGATCTAATTAGCTAGATTTAAAGGTGAAGTGTAAGCACAAAAGTATTTTCGGATAATGAAAGAGGAACCAAACCTACACAGTGTGGTGAAATTTCCATCCCAGCCGGACATTTCTTACTCGAGATATCAGTAAATGAAGTTACTAGACTTTTGTTTCAAAGTGAGTTTGAGGGCAGCAGAGGTTGTATCACTTCTTCACATCGACAAGGAATGTGTTGTTCCCTTTGTTTTTCTGCCTGTTGTTTTTTGCCTTGAAGTTAATAGGACAAAGTTTGTGGAAATATCAATTCCTCTTTTGCAAACTCATTCCGATTATATGGGATTGTTCAGGAGGAAAAGTGCTGTAACGTTAAAAGAAAAACAAAAACTGTCTATTAATGTGAGGATTATGATGTCATACCGGTCTGCCGGTTCGTGCTTGCATCGGTTTCACTTCCTGCAGTAAATATGACAACTTAACTTGTCCCTATCTTGAGAGTCACACGTCGGATTTCGATGCAAATTTCACCAAAATACTTAGAATAAGTAACCCCCTAAAATATCAACACTTCATATCACCTTAAACCCTTCTTTTAACTCTGAAAGCTATGCGTGATGTAATTTAATGCCATGCCCGGGTCATACCGAAGACTTTAAAAGTGGAACCTACTGCCATTGGGCTTGGTGTTCAGCCTAAGGAATGGAGTAGGGAAAATAAGCCAGTGAGCCACAACTGGAAAAAACCCGTAGTGGGTCCGACTTAAACCAGTTGGTTAGAAACTGCACCGTACAACTCCATCTAACCTATCCAAACCTTTTAATACTTTCTAGGTTCGAGATTAGAACGTTTTACGTACAATTGTGGGAGTGCTGGAAGGCCTGAGCCAACAGCGTTTATCTAACTTTCGAGCACACTCCATACAGCTCATCTTCATGCTTCTTCTAAAGAGCAGACAACAAGGCTGCAGTCGAGTCCGGAGAGTCCGAAGCCGGCAATTTTTAACTTTGAAGGATTCGAGTCCGGACTTCCAATAGGGGAAAAGTCAACCTATCTTTCCGAGTCCTTAAAATTCTAAAATCCCTAACCAGGGAGTTGTTAGACCATACAAGTTGTGTCTCCTTCCGAACAGCTCCCTGCACTAACTAACTTACTTCCACGGTAAAGCTCATCCCAGAAGTTGACATAACACGAAGTCAAGAGGCATATGGCTGAAATATTAAATGTTTCAGCCATATGCCTCCGTGGCTATTAGGGTTGGCGTTACAGTCATATTTTATTTAAATTTTGCTATTTCGAATCAAGTCACGTCCAAACTTATTTTGATAGTCGTCAAAATCCTTGTCCCGTTGCAATCACAATTGGTGTTCCAGTAATTAAGATTAACTTTACCGACAAAAAATGAAACTCGTTTAAAAATTCTTCTTATACAATGCAGAAAGGTCAGATTAAGCATCAGGTGAGAGTCTTTGTGTTTGCTTCTGGTCGTGGTATTTTTTGTCCATTGAGTTCTGTTAGAGTCAATTTCAAATAATAAAATTTACTATAATGACGTTTGTTGTTATATATTAATCTACATAATAGGCTACGGTAGTTGCATAGAGAGGTGTTATTATACATAGAGGGACTAACGTGACCTGATTGATAAGTGTGGCTAATGGTGTTTTTGCAAAATTTGTTTTACAGAAAGAGTCTAAGAGAATCTAACTCGATGACCTTTGCTGTACACTTTGAGTACCACCCCTTTACTCAGCTACACGACAGCTAAACGTAGTGCACCAACTGGCCCGGCGTAGATAGCAAGGACATGCTGATACTAACTATGGGGGAGACAAGTTTTAAAATCTTTCTGTGTTCCTGTCTGTTCATGTCGGCCTTCGTGTCCGCTACTCATTTCAGAGGAGGTTACATTACGTGGAGTCCATCTGAAAGTAACGAGCCCAAAACGGATGGCTCCTTTCGAAACGTAAGAGAACTGAACGAACACTGAAAACGAAAGAGTGCAATTTATTCGAAAATGAACGTGTTAATGGAGCATTTCCAAATTTCTAGACAAAACGAATTTCATTCTGAGAAAAAAAGGAAATTTGTACTTAAAAAAGAGCAATATAATCATCTATTTATTTTAAGATGTCGCACCATTTCGTGTGCATTTTCGTTCCATTCCGTTTGAATTTTTCTCTACTAACTTGGAAAGGTTCTTTCAACACACCCCCTTTTGGAGTATTTTTCACTCTTTAGTAGTTAAGTTACATCTTCTTTGTCTAAAGTATTGAGCATGTAGTTCATGACGTCGGTTGAAAAGGCTTAACTTATAACAAAACAGTCGACTGCGCAATGATTTATGACTTCTTGTAAATTGTACAATGAACATTTCATGCTTTGTTTCCCATTGAGGTTAAGAATGTTTTTATGACCTTGAACCCTTCTTGTTTCCTTAACATGTTTTACAGAAGACGTTAATTAATTACACCAGCCCATGAGATTAAGAGTGATAACACATATTTGTGCAAGGTGCAGTAACTTTCAGAAAACAAGATTACAATAATAATACTGCTAATTGAGTAGTAAAACAGTGACATCACAAATTTTTGCGCAACGCAACGTACAATTTTAAAATGCTTAAACTAAACCCAAACATAAATAACACCTCAGCTCAGGAATATCCTATGTAGAATACATTTTCATGTTTTTAAATGTATATTTTTGGAAACTTAGACTTGAGGTAAACTTTAAGTCACAAAAGCTTTTGTATGTCTCCGAAACTGATAACGTCATGGTAATAGTCTGGCAGTTTACCGTGTAGGCCTATTGTAAGGAATTTGACATTGGTGCCACTTGTGTGGCCGTCCTAGTATAGCAACTTATTTTCATTAAAGCTTGCTAAACTACCAGCCAACTAGGACTGCAGGCTGCTAAGCCGCTAGTTGCCTGCTCCATAGTTGACTGCTGTTTTCTTATACACAACTGCTAGAGAAAGTGCTAGCTGGTTGTCAACTAGGATTTAGTTGGCTATTAGCTTAGCAGTCCCAGGCGACGAATCTCATCATTTTCAATAGGCATAGCAACCCCTGTTTGTGTCTATTAATAGGCTGCTTTTCACTCACAAGCTGTGTATGCGTTTAAAGAAATCAGTGTTCAGACAGGAGGTGGGGGTACGTGCCCCCATCGAATTTTGACCGAAGAAATCGACCTTGAAAACGTACTATATGAAGACTGTGGTCGGGTGTAAACAGACAGAAAGAATTCAATTCATACGATCTGAGATGCAAATTGACACTCTACTTAAATATTTTGCCTACAATTCTCAGCTTCCTATACCAAATCCAAATCCTGCATGGCCCGCTAGTGACAATAAAGTTCATTTCGTGTGGGTAGGACTGGTGGAAAAGACCACAAACTGTACCCTTATGTCTGGAATTATGTCTCTGTAGTCTTGAGGAATATTATAGCCTAGACCTCCAAATATCTTGTGTCCAAGGCCTAAGTGGTTGAACAACAGCAAAACGATCTGAAGCTTCGAATTTACAGAAGTGCCAACTTATGATCCAAAGACTTAAAGTATGGAGGTCGGTGGAGGTCGGTTATCGATGTTGTAATAAAGCTCCTTTTTAGGACTTTAAAGTATATGATTATGGTTTGAGCAACAAATGTTGCACTATTTTGCTACTATGAACCCATGAACCCATGCACCCATGAACCCCCCCCCCAAAAGAAATCTCAAAACGGAGGGTAACTTCCTCTCTTCCCAGCTGCTTAAACCCCCATGCTGGCGATAGGGCCCTGCAGCTAGCCCCCGAAGCAAAAATCTTGCCCACGCCAGTGTAGATAGTATATGCCCTATCATAGCTACAGCAATGGTGCCCCAGTCACTTAGACTCTGGCGGTGGCTTGTGTGGATCAATTCTTCAACAGTAAAAATATCAATTGGACTACTTCTGTCTGTGAAAAATCTTTCCATCCTCATTGCACGATGCACATATTTTATTTCAAGAATTCGTGTAGCCAGAGGCGTGCGCAAGGAGGCATTGGGCTTTGGCCCTCGAGCATTGCCCAACCACCACAAACGAAAAGTAACATAAAGCATTAAAACTATACCAATTTTACTTCTAAAGATAGCACATGTGGAACCGGATTGCATGGACAGATGTGAATTCACTACTCAATTTCTCAAACCTTTTCAAACGGGAGGGGTTGTCAGATCTGTATATATGGCTTGGGGTTGTCTTCTCTGATCATGCCACCCCACTGAATGATACAATTATTAGTTCCTAAAAATATACAAATTTTCTAAGACTTCAAAGTTTACCTCAAAATGTGACACCAAATTGCATGCTTGTAAGGATACCTAATATTTCAAATATTTTCACGGGGGAGGGGTCCTTCCATACGACTCCTCCCCAACCCAGCGATCACTGATGCTCTTTTATTTTCATTCATAAACATACACTAGTTTGAAAACAAATTCTACTTCAAAAGGCACCAGATTGCATGCAAAGACATCATTTTTTAAAAATGGAATGCAGTATTACCCTCATTTGCTACCACAATTCAATTTTCCAGACTATTCCTGTCCCTGACAAAGTCGAAAATCTGGCACCATTGTGCATCTAGGATCCATGAAAAGCACGACAGTTTTGAAAAGGAAGGGGGAACCCCTCCCCTCAGAACACTACCTCTTGTAAATGCCCACCCTCCTTCCTTGAGAGAAAACCTGTGTACCCCACTGCGTCAGGCCATGCTTTCACACCAGAAACAAACACAACCTACAAACTATGAAGGATTTAGCAGTCAACTACTAGTGACGACTTTGAAGTGCCCAAGATCATCTCTAAGGTTAGCATACAACTTAGCAGCCAACTATTAGCTTAGCGGCATTTTATGAATAACATTTAATATGAAACTAGTCTTAGTTGGCAGCTAAGGCAGAAGATAGTTGCCAACTATAGGCTGAGCAGGATTCTGAATATCGGCCCTGGCGATTTGTGTAGTGTAGATTGTTTGAGCGTCCATACCTGAATAAGTTACCCTCAAATTGCAATGAATTATAGGCCAATGTAACGACTGAGACATAAAGTGACCAGACATGCAATCCTCCACAAAGATTTGTATTGATACATCAAGCTGACTCTCATGGCAGGAAACCGCCTCCATAGGTGAAGCTGGGAGGGGCGATCATAACCTCATGTTACCTTAGCTTGGATTGATACAATGTTCATATTCTTTTATTCCTCCAGATATTATTTTCCTACAGAGTCTCATGGGATAGGTTCGTCTATTTTTGTAATCAGCAAAGAATTGATGATATGACTAACATTCGCGGGGAAGGGTTTCTTGTATGCAGTGGATGCACTCCCTCCTCAGATACTTTCGACTTCATTTGTACCGATTTTAACGTTGAAGATAGTTGGACCAGTGGTGTTGGAAGCGCAGAGTTTACACCTGGTAGCAACAGGTTTGAAGCATAGTGAGTTGAATTTAATTTCTTTTACCAACGTCTTAGGACAGTTATGTAATTTAAAGGGCAAGAGCAGTCTTAATGAAGTGTATTGAACTGTCCTGTTTCATGATTAACTGTTGAGAGTCATCATGTCATGTGACAACATTTTTTCTGTTCACATGTCTGCGTGTGAAATTTACTAGAAGTAACCGCTTGGTTTACCTTGAATATGCGAAACTAAAGTCATAAAATATGATGGAAGATACGTTGAAAAGAAGAAGATGGAAATTGTTTTATTTAGATGTTGCTTCAAAACAAGTTCGGACTGCTCTTGACCTTTACGCAAAATAATCTCCGTTGGCACCTAATAATACAGAAAACATCATAATTGACTCTCAACAGGTTGCAGTTTCCCCTAGTAGGTACAAAAATGTCTTCCTTCCTAGAGCGTTTCACCTGTTTAAGCGCTGATTGACTGACCCTAGTCGTGTGTACCTTTCTCCGTTCTGTTTTTCTGTGTTCTTAATTTCTTTATACTTTCACTACTTGTGCAACGTCTTTTATATTCGTGCATACTTTTTTAGTGGTTTTAATCGTTGTATCCATTTATCAGGTTTGATTCTTCATGTTACCGGTATTCCTTCTGTGTACCCGCAGTATTTTAATTTGTGTTTTCGACTTGATTCTTTTAAGATAGTTATTCCAATTCTTTGGCAATCGTTGTTGTTTTTGACATATCATTTCATTCCTTTTGTTATTACAATGTTTTCATGTTGAACTGTCAACGGAAAAGGTATTTCCGTTTTTTGTTGTAAATGAACAATAAATTTGATCTATCTATCTTATGTTGTACAGTACAGGGATAGGCAGCATATAAGAGGAGTGATGTGCCTCCGATGCCTAATCTCTTACTATCGACACTTCTTTAATATCTTAAAGACGAATCTGGACAGTCAAGTGGTGTCCGGATGTTAGTTGGACATAACTGATAGTCCTTGGGCCAGGGTGGAAACTTTGGCTAATTGGTACAAAGTTGGGGCACAAAAAGTGAGTACTAACAGCTTGTCCAGCAACATCACTTCAATAGATTTATGCATGATAAACCTTTCAAAGTCACAACTTTAGCCTTCTAATTTGCATAAACAAAACGGCCCCGTCAAAATTATGAAATATTTTGTTTTGGTCCTTTCTTGGCTTAAGAAAGGAGTATTGAAGTGGAAAAATGCTAAACTAAAGTGTTGAATACAAATATTACAAGAAGTTATGAATATGTAAATATCAAATGGAAATTCATTCGCTTTAATCAAAAATATGGTAAAGATTTCATAATTTTTGTGATTTTTCTCACATAAACCCGGCTCGATATGATATGAGCTCTATTACCTTTTAATCTTTCAAATTCTATGCTTAGCTGTATTATAGATGGTTGTACACTGAAATGTTTATCCTAATTCCCTCAATTTCACTGCATATGAGGGTTTGAAATTCGTGCACACATAAAATGAAGACGGCTTAAGGTTGATGGATCCCACTAAAGACTGTCTGCAGTCTTTTAACACAAGCGCTGATCGGATTTATCTAAGCATGTAAACTTCTTCCTTATCGTTCAAGTTCAATGCAAAAAATGAACATTTTTCAAGAAGTAAAATGATGACACTAGAATTTACCGATGGCACAATACGAATGTTGTAAACCCAGTTCTCGTAGATTATACTGTCATGATGAAACGGTCCTTCTTACATTTTGTGTCATCCTTCTCTGCCTAAATACCTCTTATCAATTCAGGGAGGAAATGTAGCTCACTACATCCACACTTGATATAGTCACATTCCATTTCTGATTAGTTGATTGATAGGGCCGATAATTTCGCCTGAAATTGGTGATATAATAACTTGCGAAGTTATAGTCTGGTAAGTATCATACCTTTCTTGATCGTTATTGCAATTTTACAGAGTGAAAAGCCATTCTTTTTTCCAAGTGTAAGTTTCCATTTGCAGCTTAAACTCAAAATTGTGCGACGTCATCAGAGCTTTATATATTTCGGTGACGCCGAGGTCAGCTTTCCACCTGTCCCAAGTCTCCGAAAGTTTAACAGTAGACCAGTGACTTGTGCAAAATGTTTTGGAAATAAAGGGCACAGAAACGATCACAGAGTGGTTGTCAATTATGATCGAGTATGTGGAGTGATAGTTAACTGTAAACAAAAAGTAGCCAAATAGCGCCTGAACTGACTAATCACTATAGTCAACAATATTGACTAATATTTTATTAATAACTGACCAAGTTGAATAAGTGTCTAAAGTAGGATCTCACCTTCGAAACCTTACGCTTCACGCTTCGTTTCATATTCCCCCGGCTAAAAACTATTTCGACATTCTGGTGAGACCATTTCTCTTCTCAATTAGGACACTATGTATTTGCGTTGCATGTGGTTATCCGATATTCAGGTTGGTCAATATTTGGTCAGACATCATCTCAAATTAGTCAAATATGAGTAACCAACGTGGTTAGTCAATTAAACCAACACTTGGATTAGTTTGTGTTTACAATGTAATCCGGACACATTGTATACCAGTGGAACGCCACCATCAGTTTCCTGTAGCATACTAGAAATTTTTGGTGAAAACCCAACCATAATTTTTCCTTCTCAATCCCTTCAGACGCGTTTTTGTATTTAATATGTCGTCTAATGTCCTAAAAGCCAATTATATGAATGTCATTTCAACCAGATCGGTTATGTTACTTATGGTTTTCCACTGGTAAAATTTGATATACTCAGAGAGTGTGGTGTACTAGTATAACCTTATGATATCTGCTCTTAAAGAATGTGGAGCGAGGAGAGGATATTCAAACAGTAGTCTTTGCTAAATGGTATAAATTACCGCCTGAAGGAGTTAGTTAGATGAAGTTTTGCGGCTTAATTTCTAGCCAGTTGGTTGGTCGGCCACCATCCCTCTTTTACCATTGCGCCTCACAGGCTGGTTTTCTCTGCATACCACAAAACACATGTTACAGCGCTAAGTTTAGGACACTAAACCTGTCAAATGGCTGGCCCCACAATACGATCAATCCGTGTTTTCCATATCCGAAGTATTAAATCCTTCAAAACTGAAATATGTTTTGAAAGTGCTGAAGTGATATAAAAATATCTAATCCACCGCGAAAAGGAGGGCTACATCGTGCCAGTTTGTAAAGAGCCATCGTAGAGCTCCGAGGTGCGCATTCGACGGTATAATAAAGAACCATTACCGCAAGAGTGATTTTGTGGAAGCTGTCGAAATCTTAACCATGGAGAAAGGACTGCCTTCCAAAAAAGTGGGAAATGCTCTCATACAAGTGAGGTCTTTAAACACCTTTCGTTGCCGTATTAGTTCTTCAAATTCTTGATTCCCTAAAGTAAAATTTGGTGATTTGAGTGGTGAAATGATGGTTGAAGCACATGGCTGCCACTAGATAGCTCACCGTTGGAAGGAAAAGGCAGCAGCTACACGCTATGGATGTATACAATGAGAGGAATTATACGTGGAAACACGTTGTTAAAGGAAATGCACAGGGAAGAAAAAAGAAACAACTATAAGCTTATTTACTGCGCAGCAGGCTTTACTTTGTAGTATTCCTTGTTCGATCAAGCTGAGAAGATGAGAAACAGAATATGCTCCGCGGTGTTTGAGCCCCTCGACAAAAGTGGATAGTCACCTGGTATATGTATATGAGGGTTATATGTATTTGTGTTTGTGACGCTGCTTGTAATCACGATACATCGAGACAAGAATATACGTCATCTCTCATATTTGGAATACAGATTTCTTGAAAACACGGTATCTCAAGATAGCACTGACGGGTAGTATCCATACTTATAGAATACAGATTGCAGATATTGAGAGGAAGGGTCCTACTGCATTTGTTGTAGATAGATTGTTACGTGAGGCTACCAGTAGAAAAAACGCCAGGTACTAAGTGGACAAAAACTAGAATCCTTATAAAACAAAATCTCTTCTAAGAAATAGTGGGTGCCGTCATTTCATCCTTGCGTGGTATACAAACGGGGACGGGATTTGATCTCTGGAAGTGGGGGGGAAATTCGGGCAGACTACCAAACGGCGTCGGAGCGCTCCCCAAAACGGCGTGGGGTTTAGGGACACACCTAAGGGTCCCTGGTGGGGTCCAGGGGGCGAAGCCCTTGGAAGCTCCTGAGTATTTACAAAATTGTAGGCATTAAAATGATGCATTTTATCTTCAACTTTAAATTACATAAGATGGGCACTTAAGAGACCAAAAGTGTCACAATTTGACTTTTTCAATTATATCCTTACTCCGTATGATTAATTAAAGTCGGCCAAAATCGATAATGAAGAGGATGCGGGGAGGGAGAATGGATTACTTAAAATTGAGGCTCTTCGGGGGCTCTCTAGTTGGTGCTCCAGATCGCCTTTTCAGAAATCTAGAGGGGCTTTTATGTGATGTGAATTCAGCGCTTTCTTATGATAGGGAGCGCGAAGCGCGTCGAAAAATTTAACATCTCAGTAATGAAACTGAATGAAATTAGAGGAAGGATGTGCCATTTTTAACTTTAGCTAAATAAGAGTGGCCCCTAAAGACATTCTTACTGAAGCACAAACATACTCTGGTTTCCTGTAAAGTCTTTTTCAGGTGACTTTCACAGAGCCGTTACCTGTAAAGGGGCGCGCGAAGCGCGCCGAAAAAATAAATTTTTGACTTCATCTCAGTAGAGAAAGGGAAATAAAAAAAGGCAAAGAAAGGTCCCATTTCACTACACCTGAATAAGGGTGACCGCTGAGGATATTAACACTAAGCAAAAGCGTACCGTTGGTTTCCTATAGAGTGAAATTTTTGTAGAGTCGTTATCTGTGATGGGACCAGCAGAAACGCCGAAAAATAGACTTTTGAGACATCTCAATAAAGAAATTAATGGAAATTAGAGAAAGGGTGGGGCCCTTTTCACTTCAGCCGAAAAGAGTGGAGCCCCAGATTAAGGTCAAATAAGATCATTTTCCTTTCAGAAAGCTTGGGGCACTTGGTCAGAGTAGGGGCCCAGAAGACGACTGCCTCCTTGTCTCCCCTTTCGTTAGTTACGCTAGAGTTCAGCTGTGTACCGCCCTGGCACTGGTGATAAGTTTCAGTGACAATGAAAGGAGTGTTCTACAAGAAGTAACCCCGAATCCTGAAATATTTAAAACGGCTGCGCGCGAAGCGTTTCGAAAAAAACCCCAGAGAGCCCAAAGGCTTAGTGATTCTTGCCACTAAAATGCAAGGCTTTTTCACATTGACGATGCTTTGTAATGTTTTTTTCAATTAACAAGGCCCCATAATGTGCCCACAGAGTACACATGCAAGGCATCCAATCTTCCTAAATTGAGATCCCCCTTGCCCGTTGTGAACCCAAATGGCATTTGACCACCAAAAACTTCTGGGACCATTTATTCACTATGCACCATCTACATGACAAGTTACAGGACCCTACAAATGACCTTTCTTTAAAAACTGTGCAAGAAAGCTTGTCAGGCTTTGACCATGCTGACTCGAAATGACCTTTGAGCTTAAGGAAAGTTGAATGGGATCATCTTCTCGATACAATCAACCCACACAAAACATATGAGCTTTGTCACATATACCGTTCTTAAGACATCGTGTTTGCAAGGTTTTGGCCTTTTGACCTCACATGGACCCAAATGACCTTTGACCTCCACCAAAAAACAACAGGGATCATTCACTATATATGGCCAACACACACACCATTTATGAATATAGTCACATGTACCGTTCTCGAGATATCGTGTTTACAAGGTTTTGATCTTTTGACCTCTCGTGACCCCAAATGACATTTGACCTCAATCAAAAACACTAGGGATTATCTACACATTACGGCCAACCCACAACCCAAATATGAGAAGAGTCACCCTTAACTTTCTGGAGATAGTGTGTTTACAAGCAATTTCTGAGGAATTTACCTTTTGACCTCTCTTGACCCAAAATGACATTTAACCTCCACGAAAATAAATACGGATCATCTACTTAGTATGAACAATTTACACACCAAATATGAGTATAATCACATGTACCGTTCTTGGGATATCGTGTTTACAAGGTTTTGACCCTTTGACCTCTCGTGACCCCAAATGACCTTTGATCTCCACCAAAAACAATAGGAATCATTCACTTAGTATGACCAACCCACACCAAATATGAGGTCACTCACACTTACCCTTCTTGAGATATCGTGTTTACAAGCCAAAGCGTCACATACACACACACCTACACGCACACACATACACACGACATCACCATCGCCTAGATTCCTTGCCTACCTTCGGCAAGGAATCAAAAACAGCGTTTAGACATTTATTGGAAGAACATTGTTTTAATTTGTTTTTCAATGCAAACATTATGCAACTTAATTAAGTATCACTCGCGTAGCCCTGTCAGTTCCAGTTTGTGCTTCTGTAGTAAAAACAACCAGACTAAGACGTAAAACCGGAAAGCCAAAAGGCTTAGTGATTCCTTGCCATCAAATACCTTACCTGCTTTCAAATCGACACTGTTTGAGAGATTTTTCTTTACACTTTTGGTATAGAATTTCCGCAGTTTTACCGTTGGTTACCGCAAATGACTTTTGAACTCTATGAAAAAGAAAAGGCTTCTTTCTCATGATACTGCGATTACAAGGGTTTCAGTCTTTGATCTCTGGTGACCTCAAATGACCTTTGACCTCCACCAAAAACCAAATGTTCTTTCTCTCAACATGGCAAATCTATATTCCAAATATGAAAAGTGTTGGTCATTACTAACTCAGGATATCGCGATTACATGATTTTGGGCCCTCTTTGATCTCTGCTGACCTCAAATGACCCAATGATCACCAAAAGCAATAGGGTTCTTCCTCTCTAGATGGCAAATCTATATACCAAATATGACACGTGACAGTCATTCCTATCTCAAGATATCGTGATTACAAGGTTTTTAGTCTCTGATCCCTGGTGACCTCAAATGACCTTTGACCTCCACCAAAAACGATAGATTCTTTTTTCTCAACATGGCAAATCTTTATACTAAATATGAAAAGTGTCAGTCATTTCTAACTTAATACATCGCGATTACAAGGTTTCGGACCCTCTTTGATCTCTGGTGACCTCAAATGACCTTTGACCTCTACCACAAACAATAGGGCTTTTCTCATACCATGGCAAATCTATACATCAAACATGAAAAGTGTCAGTCATTCCTATCTCAAGATATCGTGATTACAAGGAGCGTCCCAAACACACATATACACGCACATACACACCCTCACACACACATACACACGGCATCACCATCGCATAGATTCCTTGCCTGTCTTCGGCAAGGAATCAAAAACTAAGTTCTGGGAAAAGGTGGGAGGGGGAGGGGGGCAAGTGCCCTCCGCGGTCCCAGTTAACCCGCCTATTTGTACAAATATATCTTATATTACGAGGAAGAGCTTGTGATTTTTGTCTTATTTCGGAAAATTTTGTAAGGTATAAAAACTGCTTCCTTTCAAAAACAATATTCCAACATTCTTTTATCTCTTGTTAGATATCAGAGGATGTGTTGGGTCGATGTAGATACAACAACAAAATGATTGGAGAACTTGCTAGTAAATGTGATTACCCAATATGTCAAAAATTGATTCCATATATTCAACAAGAAATTACAAACCAGTCTGACCGCTTTAAACCAAATATTTAAAAATAGATAGCTTGCAGTGGAGAACAATTTGGATTTGCGAATAATAATTAAAGGCAAGCAATATCATATAGATCGTAGGGGACTGAAGCTTATCCGGGCTAAATCTGATGTCCTACAGATGAACGCGTCCTCGACGTAACAGGATCATTTCACCGTCAGAGGAGAAGGGCCACCTCTTCGATGTGGAAACATAGTCAATGTCTAGGAAGAACCATGAATAATGTTTGCATGCTTCTAATCATCCAGACAATCTCGAAATAATTTCGTTACTAAAGCAATCCAATCTTTGCACTTAACTATTGCACTATAGTTATTATCTATTGAGTCTAATGTATTACAAGCTCCGACTTTTACCTTTGATTTTGTTTTAGTTCATGACTCTCTTTGCAGTTTCAGAGGAGGAAGTTGGATTAACTTCATAAATGGTGGTAGTGGAAGCTGGAGCCTTCTAGTTACAGTAGACGTAACCCCACGAACAGACAATGGTCTCCTCAATACGTCACCAGTCACCTCAATGAGTCCAGTATATCCTGTGGCACTAAACTGCCCTTCAACCATAACCATTCCAGGTACGTTCTCTTCAAGTTGCTCTTCAAAGCTCTTTGAAGTATTCTTCTTGCGTAGGAGCATTAAGTAAGGGGATTTTTATTACTTCAGTCGTTTGCGTCGTTTATCATTACCATAACTATTATAATCTATTTTTATTACTCATTATTTCCACATTTATTTAGGGGACGCACCCGGTGCGCCCCTTTAATTACCCAAGCCAGGCTTTATTTTTGTTTAGATTTTTTGCCTAAAGATTGTTTGTTGTGGTTTTATTTTCCAACTGTTAGTAAATTATGGCAATTTGAAAGCGGTTTCATATCTTCAGTTGATATGACAATAGGGTTTAACTGAATGATTAAACCGTAGGAAGGAGAGAATGCTCCTATCCTTTGGCAAGACCTGAACTTCCGATCGGAACGAATTTGGAATTTTTTACACAGAAAACTTCAAAGTGTTCCACAAACAAAAGCATAATCAACTTAGTAATGCATGGGCTAGGAGGATTTTCGTGTGCATGAGATGTACCCTAAGTTACTGTGCTGATTCTAGTAGGAGACCTTCTGGTGTAAAAAAAATTGAGGGTAGACTTTATCTAACCCGGTAGCAAGTGAGAAAATTGAGCACATGTTCATGGAAAGAGACGAAATTTTTGTCCTTAAAATTAGGGGTAGGGAAAACTAAAACAGTCATATCTCCTCTGTTAATTAACCCAGAAAAATTAATTACCACTCTAAATGTTTGTTTTAATGAGATCTACAGATTACATACATTGATTATGACTTTTATTCAATAACTGGGTCATTTGAGGTCAAAAGGTCGTCAAAATGTAGGTCAGCTCAAAATCTGACGGACATTCAAAATTCAGGAAATAGTTTGCACCTACGATTTTTTTGTCTCTGTTAAACACTTTTAAACAATAGAATAGACGTAGTAAACAGATTGATATGCATTTGGCAAGATTTTAAGTGAATCTGGTTGTGTAGTAAGGTTTGTAAATAACCTTTTTTCGAAAACACTCAATTTTGACTTGTGAAAAGTGAAAACAGTAACCTGTATCAGTTATACTTTATATTGTATCCTTTTGTACAAGTTCTCACATAGAAAATGTTTACACTGGGTGACACGGCAACACTATATGAAGGGGTAGTTGCTTAGAATCATTCAGGTGGCAGCACAAGAAGGAAAGAAATAATACCAGAAGAGTGTGTGGATACATTCAACCAAGTGGATTTTTGCAGTCAGAACCATTGGTAGCATTCATACCAATGCGGCAATTGCAGAATGAGGTGCAACGACAGTGTTTTTCTCGACAGGAACAGCTCTGAGTAGCACATTTGGAACAATTGCACCTTTTAGTATACTCCTCGGGTATTGGATTCTTTCCTTCTCGTGGGACGAGTAGGTCATCAACGACCTCAAATCCGTAGAGGCACGGATCAAGGATATCGTTGTCTGTCTTTGTCAAGACATTGATCATCTGGTACGTGGCATAGAATGCCCTTTTTATGAGCAATTCCGTTGCAATGCTGGTGGGCGGTAAATCATCCAAACATGGGCGCTGTGCATGGTGGTACAAATGACACCTTAGTTGGTCAAGTGTTCTGTAGGTTTGTGACTTCTTAAAAACCTGTACCAGGTATCTTTCTGCTGCAGAAACTTGTCTGCCAATGTCATTCATGGTCCCGAATTGCAGTAGATACTTTTCAGGGCTTGCTTTCATAGCTGCATGTTTTGTGCTTCCTGGTGTAGTCACACCCTGTCAAAGTATGCACAGCAGGCAAAACTTGACAAAGACCCGGTCCAATCTTGTCTGCAAGATCATGTACTGGAACATATCTAGAAGAACCCCTGACACCAGTTTTTATCCGAAGTTCTTCAAGGCCTTCTGATTTCAATTTACTCCAGTGGTACAAAAATAGGATGAGTACATCTGTATCTGAAGATAGGACCACCAGTTTTTTTTGATCCACCTTTTGTAGCATGAAGAGCATGAAGTACAGTTCTCAGGTCGGCTTCATCAATTTCTGCATTCAGTTCAGAAGCCTCAGTTACTGATCCACCAGACCACTTGTAGGACAGAGGGCCGGTTCCATCAGAAAAGTCAAAACTGCTTACCAGCACCTCAGTTACTGATGGGTCCTATGTATGACATAGCGCTGTGCGATGAATGTGGGTTTCTGCTTGACGGCCAGAACCTATCCATTTCGACTGGAAGTGGGGTTTTTCTATCAATTTCCAGTAGATCTATGGGTGACTTTTTCTCCCTTTTCTGGCGTTCCGAGTCTTTAATGGACCTTTCAAGGTAAGAATCAAACACCAAGTCGATTCTGGAAGCTCCCTTTGAGGCGTGCTGAACGATATTAATCACGCTATCGCACAACTCTCCAAAGTCCCACGTGTCATTCGTGTTGATTTTGCGAACATTGGCCATGACATCAACTATACACCCAGTTTTCAAACAACTACGTGGCTGTTCTTTGGGACTTTGTCTTTTTTCAGTCTCTTGGACAATGTTACTCTTGGTTGCACTGGTCATGAGGCCTTCATCATCAAACAAATATGAACCTGAACATACATCAAACTTGAGCAATTCTTCCATGGACTTCCCTCGCTCCTTAGCAATATCAAGCATATGTTGCAACTGAGCATCTTCGCGCTTTAATATCTTTTTAGGAACTTTTTTGGAATCACTTAACTTGTGAACTGAAGCAAAGGTTTTCAAGTTAGTTCTGTGAATAGTGTCTGAAAGTCGAATTGTCTTCTTGCAAAACCGCTCCTCACCAAATTTCTCATAGACAGTCAACCCAATACCATTCACATTCAAAAGCTGACTGCTGATTTCCTCAGTCATCACTTCCTTTGTCTGTATATTATGAAGACTCTTTTCATTTGGTGGAGTCACAAAAGGGTTCTCATTTCTCTCAATAACTTGGAGGATTGAGAGAATGTTCCTCTTTTCTGACTCTGTGGTAGCTTTTGTGAATGCTCTGTTTACATCTAGTTCGTAGTTAGTTGTATTTGAGCATGCCAACTCTCTGTGTAGATTAGTAATCGCGAGCATCTCATGGTAGATTAGTTCCCACTTAGCAACATACTGCTTCTTCTTAGTGCTTCCGATGATACCCGAAGGACTTTTTTGGGACCGATTGGTAGTCTGTTCAAGAGCCATGTCGGCACCCACCGCATTGAAACATCCTGGAACCCGCTTCACTGCAAACCTTCCCTTCATAAATTCCTGATGCACTGTCGGCGCAGTTTCAGGTAGCCTATGCATGTCCTCGAGGAATAAGGAACACCAGCGAAGGTAGTTTGTTGAATCAAAAGCAGCAAACAGTGGCAAGAGATCCTGGATTGATTGGAGCTGAAGCGGCCAATCACCATCTCTATCACTCCGAATGAGGTTTTCCAGGGATGACATCAGTTTCAAGAAAGAGTTCCAGTACTTAAAAGTTTCACTTTCCTCACAGCCTTCATGTACAAATCCATCAAAGTCATCAATCAGAGTGCCACAGCCATTCTTGAAATTTTGGAGATGTCTTCTGCTAGCATCTTTTGACTTTTCACAAATCGCCTTCCTCAGCTGTCTTACAGTTTCCAAGTGGTTTCAGTTCTTTTCCATGTTGCTGTCTTTGTGGAAAAATTCAACCCACTGTAGTCTTGATAAAGCTTCTTTCAACAGCTGTAGTCCCTTCAGTGATCTGACATAGTTTCTGCCATTTAGAACCGACTCAACCACATTTACACCAAAGGTGCCACTCTCAGTTAGTATGATCTCTGCCCCACTGCCTCTCAGATACTTTCCCAGACAAAGCAAGGCAACCTTGGCCAAATGAAATGATCCAAGGCACAAAACAATGTTGCTGAATTTGTTTGGTCGTATAAGCTGTATTTCGCGGGCTATATGGTATACTCCCTCATCGCAGGTCACCGGTAGAACAGGCTGGTCAAGATACCATAGAATTCCTTGGAGATTTTTCATGTTGGAGTAAACAGTATCATACTGCGTAACTGGATAAGGGAGAACTGGAAGGAATCCTACACGTTTGTGTGGGACTTTGTCAGCAGTGCTCAAGACAGAGTTGGCGGCACTCCATATTGGCATCATTTGATTTTGTGGCTTGATGTGAATTATTTCAGGACTGGATTCGGCAAGATCCAACCGACCTAAGAGCCAAGCAACATCCTGCTGTCGATAATCATCCAGTACATCCTGTTTTACAGGACGTTTGTCTGAGATGACGTAATCCTTAGGTAAATCATCATTTTTAGATGGCTTGTGGAACTCCTTCAGTTCCTGGCACTTCAAATTAGTACTGAAAGCTTTTGGTCCATAGATGATGTCTGTTTGGGAGATTCTTGGCTTGCATTCCTTAGGTCCTCCATGATCCTGGAACAAAACTGTAACCGTATCATGACTGCCACCTGTGCCAGAAAGTGTAGCTTCGTCATGGTCAAAATTATCAAAGGGTCCCATTGTGAACATGGTTCTATTAAAGTGGCTTGGGAATGGGACTGTACCTTCACTAGCCTCTACAGTATATGAAGCCATGTCATTCTGAAATCGCATCAGTTCATCATAACTGGTGCAAACACCCAAGTGATTGAAACTTGTAATTAGGGTAGCACTCTTACAAACATCATAAATAACTTCGCTGTTCATGATATGCAGTGGCGTTCTTTTTTCCCGTTGTGAAAATGTAGTACATTATTTGGAACATGCTGCTTATTTGAAGCCTCATTGACTTAGAGACCTTACATGTTCCAGCCAAAAGCTTGTCATCACCATCAGCTTGTTCAGATTGACCCCTGTCACCGACATTTAAGTCCTTAATATCACAATAGAACAAAAATGCAAAAAACTTTAGCAGGGGATCTGGGATTGGAACAGCATCCCATGATTCCTTCAAATCAGCTGCGTCACAAAACCTGTCATTTAGATCAAAATTTACACCCTTCAGTGATTCTCTTATTAGCTCAGCACATTCCTTAATGGAATCAGACCCTCGGATTGTTTCAGCCATATCACTGACAGAGAGATCTTTGTAGAAAAACATCATAGACTTGTTAACTTGCTTTGGCTGTGAAAAGCAAATCTTGTCACCAAAGTGATTTGTAAGAAGGAGTTTAACCTCACGGTTTGTTACAGGAGGCCTACTTTTGGCATTTTTTGAGTCCAAATGTCTATTCATCAAGTCCCTAACATAACTAAGTTCAAATCCTTCACCATTTGTTAAACCAGTTTTAATAATCTCCAGCACACCAGTCCATGCCTTCTTCTTCCATGAAATAGGAATCTCAGCAGATTCATTTCTTTTGCTTTCACGATCATACTGGAGTAGATATGAATTAATACATGATTTGTGTCAGTATAAGTCAGCACCAAAAACTGAGTTAATGTCCTGTAAATCACATTTCCTGGTGTAAACCTCGTCCAGGAAGAAAACACTGGCTTCGAGAAATTTTTCGGCTCTGTTCATTTCTAAAATTCTATACTTCGTGCACTCTCCACTGTGTTTGATGAAAACACATAGTACACATTTGTGATTGTACATTTCACACTGATCTGTTGGATTATGTCTAGGAGTAACACTAGATCGTCGGACAGTAGATGGCAGTTGAGAGAAATTGGTCGTATCACATGATTCCTCCTTTGCTCTTTCCTCTCGTCCATGTCGTTCCGCAATTCTATCAAGTGTCTTCTTTAACGTGTAACCTTTGTAACAAGTATTAGTTACATGATAGACAAAGTTATCATCTGCTATTAACTTGAGTCTCTTACTAACTTCATCATTCCAGATGGCAGCAGCCTTCCGTACTTGCGTTCGGCCGTTCTCTGTAGAGGATGTGGGTTTGGCAAATGATGTCTGGCACATTATGCACTTGTTGGCGTCAAAAGTGGTCTCACGCTGTCCAAGGCCAGTCAATTTAACAGCTACAGGCTCTTCCATGTCGGAATAGTTGTGGTGTGATTGGCGGCCCTGTAAAAAACCTCAGCGTCACTCTCAGTCAGTTTAGTTGCTAACGGAAATAAAAACATTAACACAATGTCTTTTCACAACATGCCAAACACACTTCTCCCAACTCACAATTCTAACACCATAACATTGTCCCTAGGGTACATAGGTACACTAGCCCTAGCTGATGCACAGCAGTGACTGCACATTAGCCTAGGCCTTCAGTAAGTCTAGGCGTAGGGCAATTGGACTAGAGTCAGGTCTGGACTGTCCATGTTTTCTAACGAAGGCTTCTTCATATTTTTACTAATTTTTCTTAAGCTTGGGTATAGCCTAGGCCTAGAGTAAGCCTAAGTCTAAGGTAAGTGGACTAACGTTAAGCCAAGGCCTGGACTACATGTGCATATTTTCTACCAAAGAATTCTTATTCTTACTTCTTCTTTTCTCTTAAGTCTAGGCATAGCCCGGTAAGGCCTACAGTAAGTCTAGGCCTAGGGCAGTTGGACTAACGTTAATCTTAGGCCTGAACTGTGCATGTTTTTTTTTTTTTTGCAAAGAGTCCTTCTTATTCTTACTTCTTTCTCGTAAGCATAGCCCTAGCGTAGGCCTACAGTAAGCCTCCTAGGGCAGTTGAAGTGACTAATGTTAGGTACAGGCGTGGATGTGCATGTTTTGTTTTTTTTTACCAAAGACTTCTTTTTATTCTTAGGCCTACCTATTTTTTTTCTTAAGCGATAGGTCTATAGCCTAGGCCTAGAGTAAGCCTAAGCCTAGGGTAGTTGGACAAACATTAAAGCCTAGGCCTGTTCTGTGCATATTTGTTTTACCAAAGAATTCTTCCTATTCTCCCATTTTATTTCTCTGAAGCTTAGGCCTTGCCTTAGGTCATCAGTAAGCCTCCTAGGGCAGTTGAAATCACTATGTTAGGTATAGGCATGGACAGTGCATGTTTTTTCTACCAAAGAATTCTTAAGCTTATTGTTACTTTTTTCCCTTAAACAATAGTTCCAGCCTAGGCCTAGAGTAATCCTATAGGCCTAGGGTAGTTGGACAAACATTAAGCCTAGGCCTGGGCTGTGTATATTTTTTACAATAGAATTCTTCGTATTCTTACTTCTTTTTTCTCTTAAGCTTAGGCCTAGCCTTAGGCCTCAGTAAGCCTAACGTTAGGCCAGAGCAGTTGTACTAACATTAACCCTAGGCATGGTTCCTGCACGTTTTTTACCAAAGACTTCTAAAGCTTACCTCTTTTTTCTGTAATTCTTGTTGTTGAAGATCAGTCAAAAGGGTCAGCGTATCCTATTTTAGGGACACTGCCACCATGCAGGCAACAATAGCATCACTTCTACAAACCTCATGTGGAAACAACAAATCAGCCTACCGGCCACCGGGCACAAGTTAGCATGTGTTTTGGTAGTTGTAAAATACAAGGAATACCTTTTCTAAAGCCAAAAGTACAAATCAGGCCAAAGCTGAAGGTGTTGGATTTGTTGAAGGAGGGGGTTTTGGAGGGGATAAAATAGTTTTGGGTTTCAGGTCTTTCTCCTAAGCCCTTACCTTGTCCCCCCCCCGAAAGTCTGCAAGCCACTAAACAATGACTTTATAGATACAGAAATCTTTATTTTTAGGGGGGTTCTCAGGATTTTTCTGATCTTTCATGACCTTTTGGAGACAAAGTAGGTCTAATGAAATGCAAACAAATGTAAAAACGGTGAATCAAGAGCAATCAGAACTGAAGGAAATTCATCATAATCAAAATATCATGTTTCGGTCAATTTAGCCCCAGTCGAAAAGGAGTGTTTTGAAATGGGGTAACTTACTAAACTTACTACACCCCCCATTTCATTTAAAAGTTAGCTTAATGCATATAAAT
Organism: Holothuria scabra; assembly: GCA_037179385.1. Taxonomy (NCBI): domain Eukaryota; kingdom Metazoa; phylum Echinodermata; class Holothuroidea; order Aspidochirotida; family Holothuriidae; genus Holothuria; species Holothuria scabra. Next base: position 103,703 of record CM074197.1, on the reverse strand, counting down.
GTGTTGCTATATGTTTATTCTAATGTTTAAAGGTGTTTAACAGAGAAAAAAAATCGTAGGTGCAAACTATTTGATGTTTTCTTGGTGTCTGTCAGATTTTGGGCTGACCTACTTTTTGACGACCTTTTGACCTCATATGACTTAGTTATTGAATAAAACTCACAATCAATATATGCATTCTGTAGATCTCATTAAAACAAACATTTTGAGTGGTACCTCATGTTTCTGGGTTAATTAACAGAGGAGATATGACTGTTTTAATTTCCCCTACCCCTAATTTTAGCGACTAACATTTCGTCCCTGTCCATGAATATGTGCCCAATTTTCTACTTCCTACCGGGTTAGAGAAAGTCTACCCTCTATTTCTTATGAGACCAGATGGTCCCCTTCCAGAATCAGCAGAGTAACTTAGGGTACATCTCATGCACACGGAAACCCCCCTAGCCGATAGACTATAGGTATATTTTTGATAAAAATTCAAAATCATAACAAAATTTTGGTGCGCAATCTGACGGCTTATAGAAAAGCAATTTCTCACTTTCTATAGTCTTGCACGACATTTTGCCTGAAATGATAGAAAATTAGAACCAAAGCTGAAAATAAGGTGTAGGATGTTTTTTGCCAGTACTCATGAGCAGACAGAAGCGTGTTCAGGCGTGTAAAAATTGGCGACGCAAAGTGACAGAGGCGAGACTGCTGTTCCCCCAGATCATATAGTTTGAACCAAAATGTAAATTTAGCTCAACGTATTTAAGCGAAAGTCCTTTTGCGTGAGGTGTGAGGTATAAAAGACATAAAAAAAAAATCTCGAACGGGCTAATGTCATTTACGGTGATCTGGGAGGTATTTTGGCAAAAATTCCGCTTAAACACCGATCAGCTGCTTAGTGGTGTTTTCCTTAGAATCTGTAGGGAAGCTACAGTGGGTAGGTGGACGATTTCCCAACAAATGTCTCTGAAAAATGAAAAGCAAAGGAAAATTTGACGTAGTTTATGTCACACTAGATAGTCAAATAACCACCGGTCAACCACAGTATACAACGTTTCCGATGTTCCTGTCATAGAATTCCGAAATTTCTCAACTACAGGATCTAAATTTGTAGTTATTTGTTTCAGAATAGCGGAACAGCAAAGTTTCAAAATAATTCATTGGCTCTTTAAAAGGAAAAAGAAATCGGAAATCTGTCATATTTGACACCAGTTCATCAAATGTCATCTTAAGTGTTGTTTCCTTATAGACGAATCCGATTAGCGCTTGTTTTTAGTGACTATTTGCCGTCATTAGTGGGATCCATCAGCCTCGAATTGCCTTTATATATCCTTTACATTAGTTTCAAACCCTTATATTTAGTGAAATTGAAGGAACTAAGATACAATTTAGTGTACAACCATCCATGATAGAGGTAAGTAAGGAAATCGAAAGATTAAAAGTTAATGGACCCCAGTTATGGCCGACTGAAATCAGACCATTACTTGCTGTCCGGATTTGTGTATAGCTGCTTTACCAAAAGATTACATATTTTCGGAATTTTGTTTAAGCGGCTGATTGAGTTTGTTCATGAAATTCCACAAATTTTTCCAAACCCGTTCAGTTTTTTCCCATACCAATGACAAATGGTCAATCTTAAACAATCCCCATATCCTACATACAAATAACTGTCCTTTGAGAGAGTACTAAACGGTTCAATTCGGTTTTCAAAATTTCGTGACGATACACTTTTTCCAATTGTGAGCGAACCGTTCCAAGTCAGGACATTACAAAATTCAAAATTTTAGCTTTTCCCGTAATTATTAGATATAAAACTTTAATTATTATGCAATCTATTAGCATAATCATGTTGATGTAGCCCTTTAACACTTTCATTAAGTTATTGATATCAACTCCATGAGCCCCTTTCTGCGTCGTCAGAGAGCCTCGAACGACTTAAATAACACAACATAAAATTGTCCATCTTCAATGGCTGTGCAATTTCGGGTGCACCGGGAAGTGTATATTATTCAATAATTGTTAACTACAGATGCGCAGGGCTAAGAAGTAGGCATTCTCAAACTTCCTTTTGGAATGCCTAGCTAAACAAAGAAATTTTCCACCTGTGATCAACAAAACGAGCAGAAATTCCTCCTACTGGTATTTGCTCGTCTTTTTGTTATTTAGGGGCCACACGGAATGGTAATTTTTCATCGGAAAATAAGCCGTAACCCTGTGGCCCGAGTCGGTACTGTACATTGCATACCGGTATATATTCAAATGTGACATCGTTGCAGGGTCGGGATGTAACGAGTTACAAGTAACGCCGTTACTGTAACGAGTTACATTTTGTGTAACGGAGTCATGTAACGAGTTATTTTTGTCAATGTGTAACGGAGAAATTAACGAGTTACCTTTCGGTAACTTAACTGTAACGGAACGAAATTTTCCTTCCGTTACATTTCCGTTACATGCAACATAATGTTTTTCTTTGCTTTGTCCTTTAATTTAAAAAGGTTAATCAATTATCATGAAAATCAGCAAATCACGAACCGGCAATTTTGAATTTCATTCTTGAAAGTAAAATGCAGTCATGGGCGACCTTTTACTGATCCAGCCATCATCTAATGCTCAGGCCGGGTTCGAGGCTTTGCGCTGTAGTATGGCGTGATAACTTCTGCCTTATCAACCTCTCGCTACAAAAGGTAGGTGAAGTTTACACAGTTCATAACTAGACTGTACTTCACACGGAGTGGGTTTTGTTATGTTATGTTGCGAACTCGAGCAACATAAAGGCCGGTGGCGTAGTTTTTTGGGGAAGCTGTCCTAGGCAGTGCCGTCGGAAGGTATCTTCGATTGGGGGGGGGGGGGGGGGCTGACTCGGGCTGACTATCTAAGCGGAGCGCCACCATCAGTTGGCGCGGAGCGTACAGAAAATTTTGAAAAATCGCAACCCCTCAGACAGCCGGAAATGACATTTCCCGGGCTTATTAATAGTATCTAAGCAGTCGTTATTTTGACCTTTCGTTGTAATAAAACTTTCACTTCAAAAGAAGAAGAAGGAAAAAACTATAGATGGCAAAATTATTGGGGGGGGGGGGGCTGCAGCCCCCAAGTCCCCCCCCCCCGCCGCTTCCGACGGCCCTGCTAGGACAGAAAACACTGTTTATGTTCTCGGGTTTTTTGGTCTGATGTTAGCTGAAATGATCCGTGACGCATACGGGCACTATACACGTACGTAAGTGCAGAGAGTTGACACTCCGAACAAAGATGCACGTGAATACCTACCCATACAGCTCACCGCAACCTGCTCAGTGGACAGCGAACAATAACGTTGTGGAGCGAACCAAATAACGGCTGTACGGAGGTTGATAAATGCCATCTCCACGGTCGGAGCGTTCTTCGAACTTTCAACGGTTATTTTCGCAAACATTTCGAACATGTTTTGGGGGATAACGGGGGTGATTCATGTAGGGGTGGGTCCGTTCTATCACCATGGGGGAAATTGGTACAGGGGCACCACAGCCCCGAAAAGGTCCGATAATTTGTGTAGCATATATATATAAATATATATATATATATATATATATATATATATATATATATATATATATATATATATGTGTATATATATATATATATATATATATATATATATATATATATATATATATATATATATATATATATATATATATATATATATATATATATATATATATGAAGAGCAGTGGTGTCACGCTCGAAATATTTTGTACGTATTCTTCTTCGATAAATTCTAGTTGGAAATGAAAGTATCATTTTTTATTTCGTTTTTCTATTGCATCTGTATATATATATATATATATATATACACTTTAAGCCAACCGACTCGCATAACTACCTTTTGTACCCTTCCAACCACCCCAAATCTTGCACTAACATAAGGGTCAGAGGCCCCTATGAACACCCTGTCTTCACCACATTTTAATCCATTTTACACAGTAGAGGATAAAAATTGTTTCACACCTTCCACTGAAGCCAGACAGCTAATAAACAACCGGTACTGCTTCTCATGGGAAGTAGTACTTTATACAGCAGCTGGTCCAGTTAATCCCCTTTTTTTGTTTGTCTTGAATAGGCCTTTATGCATCGCACATTTCTGCACAGTTTATTGTGTACAATGTAAAGCCAGCAAAGAAAAGCATGAAAAATTGGCTGCCCTCCTGTGTGATGTGTATGTAGGCCACTGGTAGAGTGAAAATTATGTACAAACTGAAGGACTGCAGACCAATATAAATGGCCCCATCAATGCAAGCTGTCAGTAGCCAGACTATGCATGTGTGTGTATTTGTTTGAAATATCTCAAAACTTACAACAATTCAGTTCACAACTAGTACAACCTCTTGCACACCAGTCATAGCACCAGTTATTGTTGGATTTCAATGGGCATTTACAATTCTCATGGAACTTCATGCTGAGTAAGGGTTGCTAAATTATCAGTTATAGGCTTCCGAGGTTGCTTTTATAAACTGCATGGGGCTTATTAACCCTAAAGAGTAATTCCACTTGATCTGTCCTACAGGAAATAATATCAATGAGAACACTGTCCCTGCGTTTGTGATGGATATGCAAAAGAGTGCTCAAAAACATCTCACACTTATTTTTCTTCAAAAAGTTATTTCTGTAGGGAAATTTCCTGCCAACTTCAAATATCCTTCCCACTCAGTCATTATTTACGATACTTTCTTGGCGGAGGGGGAGCGGGGATGGGGGTTAGGGTAGTCCAAGGTAAGAAGCTTCAATGATGACATTTAAGACCCACCTTGTTGTGAGCAGGGTCTGCATTCAGAACATGCAGAAAGATAATTCACTTGGTGAACTAATTAAACTAGCATGGGTTCAGCTAGCTTTCAACTAGGTGGGTTCACTAGAGTCCTGGTTGCCATGGAGAAGCTCAGTGTTCAGGGAGTGGTCATTTTATAGGGACATATTGATTTTCTGGCACTGGTCATTGTTTGGTGATATAAATCTTTAAGGTGTACATGAGTTGAGCCTGTGTCTCAACAGGCTTGCGGAGCTTGCACAAGCACATGACCGGAGGGGAAAAACTGTAGTATACAGAGATGCCAAGGTCAGATAAATTTTTAGCAGGTGAAAATTTTTGACACTGCCGGTTTACTATAGCGTCACCTCGATTGGCGCGGAGCATACAAGAAATAACCCTCCGAAAAACGAAAAAAAAAAAAAAAAAAAAACCTCTAACAGCCATGGACCCCAGATTTGGGAAAAGGCGGAGGCTATAAATTCCTATTTCTCAGGGAAACGATTTTTAAAAATGCGGAAGATTCGGACATGTAGGCGGGCGAGCAGGAGAGGACCCCAAAATGCTGGTGACATATGCCCAATCAAGTCATTTGGCAGGTCTGAGTATACTGTCCTGGCCTTTTCAGTCCATTGGTTTGCCCAAACTCTTTCATTCACAGAGTCACAAAGGATTAATGAGTTTAGTCTTAATAAAAAAACGCACACACACACACAAAAAAAACAATACTAATATTTTGTTCAATGTTAAATGTGCAGTTCAAATTTTATTGACAGTTGGTATAAAACATCCAGCCTACAAAAAGGTATTTATTGCAACATACTGTGCATCACTTTTGTAAAACTACCTGGAGGTTAAAGGTACTGTATAAAAATGTAGTACATAGTATACAAAGTTAAGTACCCAGAAATCTGTTAAAATGACTCAAAAAAAAAAAAAAAAAAAAATGAAGTGACCCCCCTCCACCTAAAAATAAAATAAATGAAAAAAAGACTGGAAAATTGGGCTAATTATGGCAACAAACAGGAAGTCCACCACTTTGGTAAAACAACCTCAAGGCCTCATGTATAAATATGCATATAGTAGGCTACATGCAGTATACAAAGTAAAGTATTCATTGCAAGATAAAGTATTGCACCACTGAAGGGAGAAGCGGGAGGGAAGGGGGTGGTAAGGTGAAAGAGGTCTCCCTAAAATGTCATGGCCCCCTTCTCCAAATTCTGAAGATGTGTCAGACCCTCCCTCCCGCCTCTTGAAAGAAATATCAGTTACGCCCCTGAAACAACTTCAATCTCACAGGTACGAACACACAGTATAGTAAGCTGAATACCCAGCTATCTGTAAAAATTTGTTGCAACATTGAGTAGTACACCACTTTGGTTGAACAACCTCAGGGTATGATTATGTAGTACACTATATGAAAAAGATAAGTATCCAGCTATCTGTCACATTACATTATAAAACATTCAATGTACGGAAAGATTTAAATACTTTCCAAACATGCAGTATTGAACCACTTTGGTTAAAACAACACCAAGGTAAGTGAGGACCTCACATATTTGTTCTCAAACTCTGGGTCATAGGGTATAAACATGTAGTACACTGCATAAAAAAGTTAAGTATCCAGCTACCTGTCAAAATACATAATAAAACATTCAATGTACAAAAAGATTTCTTCTGTAATAAACAGTAGTGCACCACTTTGGTAAAAACAACTTCAAGGTAATAATTGTATGAAAATATAGTTCAACACATATGAAGTTAAGCATCTAGTTCTCTAACAAAATATACCATGAAACATCCAGTATACAAAAATATTTAAATACTTAGAAAACATGCAGTAATGCACCACTTTGGTTTAAACATCATCAAGGTAAGTATACATCAAGGTCATATGTATAGGTGTAAACATGTAGTACAGTATACATAAAAAGTTTAGTATCCAGCTATCTGTCAAAAATACATTATAAACCCCCTTGAATAGTGTAACACATGCAACTCACTAGCTCCTTGATAATATATTTTTTTGCCTCATACAACTTCCATTCTTCCAGGTATACCACTTTTTCATTCTGAGGCATGTTTTCCTATTCATTCAAATATTCCTTAAGAAGCTCTGAAGCCTCTGTGAATGTAAATAGCCTTTTGACTCATTTTGCACTTATTCTTCTATGAGCATAAAACAAACCTGGATTTCTAAGAGGTTTTCTTACTTTCTGAACCCTCTGCCTCTTGCTTTTTTTCTTGAGCAGGTGAACTAGCGACTAAGAACTACCAAAGTACTTCCCATTGGGAGTTTGCAGAGTAGTTCGATTGGAATACTCTTAAAATGAAGCTGAAAGTCTTTTATTGAAGAAAGTTTTCTTTCTGTTACTGAATTAAATACGAAGATTCTTGTTTGCAAGAAGAGTGTACACCTTAGAACTTTTTATGGGAGGTAGTGATGCCTTCACCCTTCCTCTATGATCTTAAATAAGTTTGCGTAACTGCTCTTGGCTGCAGTTCTTCCCTTTGTACTTTGATACACTTCCACAACAAACAAAGTTCATTCCTTGAAAGAGACCCCCTACTGTAGGCATTTTCGGTAGAGGGTCACACTTGGTATTGTGAATTAAATCAAGTGGAGTACAACATTTTGGTATACCAGATATTTCAAGATGTCTGTCCCTGTACTTTACAAATTCATTAATTACGTGGTTTTCGTCACTTGAGCTACTGTCCATGATAGATCTGACAATTGACTTGTACGTATTATGTAAAGTGCAAAATATTGGGTCATAAAAACTGCCTGCAATACCTCCCCCTCTTGTAGTATAATTAAAGAAATATCTGTTATGATGATAATTGGTGTGCTCTCCACCTTCTGATTGAAATCTTCCTAAAGGAAATGGGGGAGTTTTCATTAATGTTGGAACATGGTCAACGAGTTTCATCATGTATGGAGTAAGTTCACTCACTCCATACCTCATTCGAAACAACTGGTAAAAGGAATCTGCATGCAATACATACTCATCATAATGTGACTCATTATAGCCAAAGTCATAATCATGGGGGTCCAATGACCCCTGTAAGTGGTCATCCTTCAAACCATCTGCTGGTGAAGGATCATACCGAAGAATCTCAGTCATACAATAAAAGTTCTTCCAAATTTCAGAAACCAAACCAAACTCTGAGTATCTTTGGCATAGATCTAACTTTTCTCTCACCTCTTTTGACAAAGGATTTTCAATTATGTTGTCCCCACAAACATCCTGCATCACATGGGGGAAATCAATGCCTGTTGGATCAGGTGCGAGAATGGCAAGGGCATGATCTTTGTTCAATTTAATTGGGGAAGGTTTTCCATTTTTCTCGAACAAAATTTTAAAGTTTGACTGCCGTACACCCCTTTTGTTTATGTTCATCTCCAACTTTGCTACCTTTTCTAGAATATAACCTGCAGCATCTTTGCCCCTCCCAATTGGCCTGCTTAATAATCAAGTCAATCTCTAGAGATAATTTCTCAACAGATCTTGCAATTGCAGTCAAAAGGCACATCACTGTATCTTGCAGTGGAATTGACTTCAACAAAGACTGATCATACTTCCTGTCAATAGGAGTTTCTAGAAATGTTCGTTAACCATTAACTGTTTTTCCCTTGTCAGATGTTGACTCAGAATATATATCCCATCCATCTTTTTTCATGGGGCCTATGTTTCCACCTTCATGTTACATATGTTTAAGAATTATTTCATCACCGGATAAAAAAAAATATGTTCCCTTGCGAAGAAGCAGATGACACAAACTGATCTAACCACGAGTGTGGAAATCCAAAATTTTCCTCTAAATTATTCCTGCAATCCTTATCATAAAATATACAAAGAGGAAACACTTCCTTAGGATTGTGGTAACTAATACCATGAACAGCAGCTTCATAGAATATTTACTGCCATGAAAGTACTAGATCTGCTTCCTATTTGTCTGGCATCCCCATACAACTTCCAACACTTTGTACCACTCAACCAATAGTACTTGAAGGAGAAAAGTTCTAATAACCTTTCTGGATTTAACCTCCAACTACTAGATAACCTAACTGGTTGAAGAATTGAATACAATTCTCGCCAGTATTCATACTTTTGAACATAAATTTCTTTCTGAGAAGGGACTACAGATGGGCACAAGTTTCGCAGTTTCTTTGTGCAGCGTACACCACTATAATTTTCCTCTAAGTCAATAACATCTTCAACTCTCAGTTTGGTACCTGGATTTTCCAGTGTAATTTCATCAAGTAATTTCCTAAACTTCCTTTTACCTGTTCTGGAAGGTGGAGCATTACGTAATACCTTCATTATGTCCTTCTTATGAAAGGAACTGCTCTTATCTAAATTGTCTGGCTCAATAATTGATGAAAATGCACCCAAAAGTCTTTCTTTATCATTTCTAAAATCAGATTTGAGGCAATCATTTAACTTGTTCTAAAGCTTCTTTCTTCGCACTTTTTTTTTTGAGTAGGTCTCTTTTTGCTTCGTCTTTTTGGGACTTTTGGAGTGGAAGCAGCACAAGGTTCAATACCGTGCAATGACCGGCTTAAGTTCGCAACTAAGATCATATCTAAATCCTTTCTTAGTGACTCATTGGACACTTTGAAATAATGTTTCTTTTTACTCACAAGATGAAGGATAGCTTCAAGTTTAATGAACTTTCTCCTTTGCCCTTTAGTAAGGAATGCATCTATTTTCTTCATACCAGCCTGTTCAAGACATTTGTCAATAAAACGATAGCCTTCATGCCTTGCATGTGCAGTCATACCCATTGCTTCAAAAATATCTTTACACGAGAGGTATGTAGATCCTTTGTAAAGAGTCACATTAACATCTACTCTGTTAATCTTAAAGGTTTATGCCATTATCAAACCACTCATATCTGGACGAGGACTTTCATCAGAGAAACTAGAACTAGAATGTTGTGAAACATCAGACTGACCAGTGGCATCACCACTTTTTTCACAACTACCAACTACTGTTGGCTTAGGTGTGTTACACATTGTACCACTTTCACTACAAAACAAAGGATCATCTAAATTTTTGAAGACATTCCTGCCTCAACCTATCTGGAACTCTCCAACAAGATTTTTCACAGTCGGAGAGAAGTTTCTGAACAGCAGACACACTGATGTATTGCCTCCGAATGCCTTTAAAGATAAAATGACTCTCCTTATTCAAGCCAAGATTTTTCAACTTTATATCTGCAAATGAATTTTCCTCCTTTTGTATGTGTTTTAAAACAACAATTGCAGAGAACGATTCTTTGGAAGGTAAATAAAAAGTGTCACTGCATTGTACAACCTCGACATTGGTTGAATTCATAGACAAAGTTCGACAAGGTTTCACTGCCCCTACTTGGACTTTCATTGCTTGTACTACCTTCTTCACTCAGATCAACCTTGCTTTCACAACTATTTTGAACAACACTTGAGATGTCTTTGTCAGCTTGCGATGGTTTTGCAAACATCAACATTTGTAACCTCACATGAGTCAAGGTCTACTTCTTCACACATGGAGTCACCTGTGGTATCCAATAGGGGGAGTCTCGAGTCATTTGCCTGCAAGCTTTGCATCTTCGAGCACAACTGAACAACTGCTTCTCTGGCTACCTCAACTTTATCATACAAGAGGATATGAATACATTGTGACATAATCTCCTAACAAGGCCCCTGTGAAAGTGCTGTAAGGTTTTGGTATCTGGGGTTCTAAGTTCTATGTTAGCTTTGGAAGCCCGTCAATTACATGAAACTTGCTCCGTATCCTACAAATATTCAAGAAGTGGCCATTTTCAGCCAAGACACAGCCCTTTAAACGATAGAGATGCCCAAATAAACTCACAGACATACCAGCATTCGAAAGGCATATTATCTTCCACACAAAGAAAACTATGCTGTTCAACGTTGAAACACCATGGTGCAAAGCGTACCAAATCTTTATTCGATGTCACCATGGGTAGTTTCGACAGTGCTGAAACTTGTGAACTAATAGGACTGTACCTCCTATCACAACTTCAGCACATTAACATGAATGTCGGCCTATACAGAGACGACGGTTTGGCTGTTTGCAAAGCAACACCAAGGCAAACAGAAAAAATAAAGAAAGAAATATGCAAGATATTCTGAAATAACAATCTTAAAATAGAAATTGAAGCAAACAAAAAAATAGTGAACTTCTTAGACCTAACCCTTGATTTTAGCACAAGCACATACAAGCCATACATGAAACCAAACAACACCCCTCTCTATGTGCACAAACAGAGCAACCACCCCCCACTTATAATAAAGAACATTCATGAAAGTATCAACAGGAGACTATCCAACATTTCTTCCGACGAAAACACATTCAACACATCATCGCCCGGATACCAAGACGCATTACAAAGAAGTGGCTATGGGTACAACCTAAAGTACGAGACCCAACCCCCTAGCACCAGCCATTCCAAGGGAGCCCTGAAACGAAGACGAAATAGGAACATAACCTGGTTCAACCCCCCGTTTAGTGACAGTGTCACAACCAACATTGGCAAGAAAGTCTTTAATCTCTTGGACAGCTGCTTCCCACCTGGGTACAATCTACATACTTTACTCAACAGAAACACGGTGAAACTGAGTTACAGCTGCATGGCAAACATAGACCAAATTATATTAGCGCACAACAAATACATACTGGCGAAACAGGAAGTACAACCAGCAACGCGAAGCAACTGCAATTGCAGAAAGCAAAGTGAGTGCCCATTGGAAGGCAACTGCCTCACGAACAACATTGTGTACCAAGCAACTGTAACACGCCACGACAACCACAACGAAGAAACATACATTGGTCTAACAGAGAACACATTCAAAACAAGATACACCGCCCACAAGTCTAGCTTTAAACACAAAGACAAAAGAAATGCAACTGCACTTAGTGAATACATCTGGAAACTAAAGGATACAGATGTAGAACACTCCGCAAAATGGAAACTCATGAACAAAGCTCGAGCATACTCCACATCATCTAAAACTTGTAATCTCTGTCTGGAAGAAAAGTTCTTCATTATACTAAAACCTTCCTTAGCAACTCTAAATAAAAGAAACGAACTGATAAGCTCTTGTAGACACAGGAACAAACATATATTGTGTATTTATTCTAATAGGTAATGTATTTTGGCTCGCTGTACACCGTTCGTGCCTGTTCACAACGAACACGGAACGAACACGTGCTTAAAAACGGACACGTTCAAAAGCAGCGAACACATACGTATTTAACGTTATTGACATCATTCTACTTCAGGCTTCTGAGGAGTGAGGACCTACATTATTGGCCCTTACGAAACAGTTCTGTAAAGCTATGTTGTAAGAACTTATTGCAACCTTTTCAATACACACACACACACATATATATATATATTTATAGCGTACAAATTGCGACTTTCAACGGTCATTATGGTAAATATTTCAAAAATGTTCCCGGACTGTGGGGATGATTCATGTAGGGGTGAGTAGGGGTGAGTCCATTCTATCACCATGCTTCCGATGAGCCGGGGCAAGTTGTCACAGGGGGCTCCAAAGTCCCGAAAAGGTCAGGTAACTTATTTCTATAAGGTGGGGCTGGAGTTGGGATGAGTACGTTACTTGCAAGGATGGCATTATCGTAGGACCGGGACCCTCTATATGTTCACAACTTAATTACGATAAAAAGGAAATAATGCACTTTTTTCGCATGTTAAGTTTTGAATTAATAACGAACCCACATTTTGCGCGATCTTAACAGAACAATGCCAGTCAAATTCGGCCACACTTCAACTTTTAGGGTAATTCCTTCCCATGTTCTCTACTCTAGTTTTTCCGAGTGGTTTCATTTTTATTCCACCTTAGGGTGGTCAGGAACAATAGAGCTATTTTCTGTCGTCAATGTACTTCGGTGCACTGTACCCATGCAGGCTAAAGGAACGACTGGCGGGAAAAAATAATGCCTCCATGATACGTCGTCCATATTATGTGTGTATGGGACGTGTAGATTTGGTCTTTTTTTGTAAAGCGGTCTACTAGCATTAGCTTCACTTTCTCAGTCCTCCTCCACCGCCTTGTTTAAATGTTGTATCATTTTGTATGAGAACAGTGAAAACAAACTCAAACTCAACTCAGATATTATCCTGGTTTTGCCATAAGTTTTGGTAATGACAAAATTATGATTTCAGAAAGGTTTAGAGCAAAACGTGAATCCATGTATGGTTATCAAAGAGAAAGTTTTAAATCTTGAAACGACAATATCATCAGAAAGTTTTTCTTTAAAGTTGAGGTGCCGCTATGGTGGATCCAATTGTAACCGGAGTGGTAGTATCCAGAGGCAACGGATTCCCAGAAGAGAACCCCTTTAAATCACGTGGAATATAATGAAGTATTTAAAATTAATTGGTTAAAAATAGCGAAGGCTTAAATAACAAATCGTGAAGAAATTTTAAGCGAAATGACTTCTGCAATGCAAACAAATTTTAGAGAATCATTCAAAACTGCAGTGGCGTAACCAGCATGGGGGTAGGGTGGGATCCCCCAGTGAAATGACTTGTCCCAGCTCCCCCCGCTCGAAAGAAAAAATGATTGACAATGGATAGGTAGGAATAAACCACATTTGTCTGATCATTACTGTCTCATAAGCCGTCTTGACTCCATATTAGCAACATAATGGACTTGACTTCGCCTCGACCCTTTTTTGCCAACTTTGAGTCTAGACGGTTTTTCACCATAATATAGTCAGCTAAATGCGACTTATCCCTTAAATATCGGTACCACCACTTCATTGAGATTTTAAGTCAATTTGAAATATCCCGCAGGTGCACTTTCGTTTTAGTATTTATGTATAATGAGCCTATGCTCATGGGCGTCCGCAGAAATTTTAACAAGGGGTGGGGGGAGGGCAAGGTCATTTATGGATGATTGAATTGTGTGCACTATCTAAGCGGAGCGCCACCATAGGTTGGCGCGGAGCGTAAAAGAAAATTTTGGGCCTTACAAAAACTCCAGATGGCCGGAAACGACACTTGACGAGTTTTATAAGCTGCATGTACCCAGCCCTGAAACAGGAATTTCTTGTCTGTAATTTTTAGATTTTTAGAATTTTTAATGTAAAAAATTGTTGAAGGGAAATCTGCCTCTCGGTAACGACCTCACTCGCCTATGCAAGATAAAACTTATAACTGTCAACAGCCTATATAGGCCTATATCCGTTACACAATTATGAATCATATCCCCCCCCCCCCATATTCACCTTTTATATCCCAGTTACATCCGCGCGTCGCCACTTGAGATCAGGACGGGACCAAACCAAGACCAACGCATTCATCAATAGTCGGATGCCATATGCACACTACATACCTGACAACTAGTAAAATTTTGGCATAGTTTTTTAAAATTACAAATTCCCAATAGATATCACGAATGATGGTCCCCAAATTACGATTTCACTATTAAGCATACCTTCTTCTCTTTCGCTATTCCTGGTCAAATGTCCGCATATTTCACGAGTAAAAACTGACGCTGTGAGTGAAGATATTTTGATGATTTTTAATTTTTTTTTTTCAATTTTTAATTTTTTCACAAGTTTGATTTTCTGGGGGGGGGGGCAAGTCCCCCTTGCCCCCTCCCTTCCGGACGCTCATGCCTATGCTGACATGAAGCAGTTTACCCACCCAAAATGAACAGAATTCAAGAGATGAACATATCGCTCTAATATGGTTTCAATAAAAATGATTGTTCTGTTAAAAAACATATTTTAAAGGTATTTCATGAAAATCACTGTTAGATATATGATCATAATACTATGGAAAGGTGTAGCTACATACATCCAATAGGACCTGCCATCGGACGGCACTTTACAAAAAGTAAGGGGTAAAATAGTCATCTGGGGGACTCGATCTACATGTAGTGCAGCGAGATTATATAGGCATTTAACATTTCAAAAGAAATTTACATTTTTCAATGGCAGAAGAAATCCTTTTTCGACTTTTGGTACATCCTTACAACGTTTATGTAAAAAAAGCACAGGAGGGTCGTTCACAACTCTCCCCTCCTTTGGTGACGTCCATGGATCTTCCGGGTATGAAAATTTATATATTTTAATGCGTTGCGTTCGCCTGCTTTAAAAAGGACCTTTAGCCTGCGATTAGTGCTTTCAAATTACCGGTAGCCTATACATATGGACCTCGTATTCCAGTTTTATTTCACTACAAAGTTATTTCAAAGAGTGAACACTGTTTCAAGTTTAGCTGTTGATATTGAAATAGTCACTGAAACATTTTGTAGGATTGCCTACTATAGCCTACGCAGGGAATTACGCTACAACCCATGCATACTCTCCCCTTTATGGGCAAACCAAACTGTTAATAAATGCCTGTAAAATGACAGTAACAAACAACAAGTAACAGGTATTCACACGCATTTTTTTGTTTTATTAATTTACTTGCACTTTTGACAGTGAGAAAGCGGTTCCCGTTCACATGCTGAAGGAGCAGCCCTCCGCATAGACAAATATATTCTGCCCTCTCATTGAAAGCAATTTTTGTTTTATCTTTAGCCAGCAAATAGGAATGACAATATCACAATGATACGGATAAATCAGTTCCGACCCATAATCTCTGATAGCACAGTAACCCGTACCTTCCATGAATCCCTACGGCACCCTTAACCCCCACACCAGGATGACACTCATTCTGAACTAAAAGAGGCGGTAATTAATCCTGGGTGTCACCTATATATCAGGGGGCACGCCACTTGTTCTCTCTTTTTGCATAAACTGATGTTCCCTATTTATTTCCCCAATGCCACAGCCTCATTGCAAAACGAAAGAATGTGGGTAAATTTTAGTCCGCCCCCCCTATCCTTACAATTATTTTGTCCGCCCAAGATTCGCCTGAATCGCGTCATTGGGATCCTGTAATATTTTGTATTTGGTCTTACAATTTGTTATTAAAGTATTTGGCCAGGAGGGAACCACCAAAAAAGAAAAATGTGGATTTTTTTGTCGGCATCTTAATTGTCTCAGAATTCTGACTAAATAACTCAGAATCCTAAGATCATTAAGATGCGAACAAAAACAAAAAATCACCATTTTTTTCTTGTCCCCTCTCGGCCACCGTACAAAAACGATCAGTGAAGCAAACCAAAAAAGCTTCTATTTCGTGGAACCAAAAAAACTAGACCCGGACCAAAACATCTAGCTTTATTTGTCCTACCCCAGACCAAAAAAACTAGCTTTTCTTGTCCTAGGACCAAAAAAACTGAAAAACTCCAGTTTGTTTGGTCGCGTCGGACAGAGGACCAAAAAAACTGCCGCACCGGCATAATTGTTTCGAATGAGGGCATATGGACTTTTAAAAAAAATTAAATTGTGTCAAATCATGATAATGGATATTTCTAGGTTAACATTACGTCAACCAAGGATATTTGGCTTGTTCTCTCATAACCCGGTGTCAGAATTAGAAACAAAGGGTTGAAACAATGTCACTTCGGAACTGGGGGTGTTGTCTTTTTCCAAGAAACTGATATATGTATTGGCACCCTTCTGAGAAAAGATTGCGCGTCCGACCGCGGCTGGTTTTAAAAGTCCCAGCATACTGCGCGGCGCTTATTGATTGGCTACATTCTGGTAAGCGTACTTCACCCAAGATTCAAAATTATTTCGGATAAAGTACACTGAAGAGAAGCAGGAGACAAGTCGTAAAAAAGCCAACCTTTAGAGGAAAGCAGTGATGAAAGTGAACATCGCAGCTCAGTGAGGAGGACAATGATGAGGAAGGTTTTTTTTTACTGTTTGACTACTTTGGGGAAAACCACTAGCATCAATCATTCAATGAAACCGACAGATCCATTGCACAGCCAAACAACACTGTATCTTTGCTTGACCAGAGGTTCTTGAAGCTGCTGTTTATATTAAGTACAACACAGCACTTCCTGCAAGCGCTGGAGTATAGAGACTATTCAGTATTCGTGGACACGTATTTGTCTCAAATCGTGCAAACATATCTGATGGTAACTTTGAAAGGCAACTGCTGGTGAAAGTAAACAAAGTTTTAATTAATAGTTGAAGAACATTGAACAAAGGACAACCCAGTTTTCCTTTGAAAAACCACAAAACACAAATATAGAAAGCCTACAAGGGAAAAATTAACCTCATTTCATTTTTTATCTCCTCACTGTAGCTATATTGTGTTAAGTAATTAGCTACCTTTAAAAATTAACTAGTTGCAGTTGTTAGAAAAGTAACTGTAACCAGTTACATTTTCACGTTTGTAACTTGTAACTGTAACAAGTTACATTTTCTTTGAATTAACTGTAACTTTAACTAGTTACCATTATACTGTAACTGGAACAACCCTGCTGACTGTTGTAAAGACGCAAAGGGATCTTCAAAGGGATCTTCAAAGACGTATTTACAAACACAACTTCTGACAAAAACCACGGGCACCTTCATTCGGAAAATATTGCACAAACCTTAACAGCTATTTCGAGTCTTTTAATTAAGCTTTGGACAAAGAACATAGAAAAATTGCTCTATTTTAGAGCAACTACGTTCACTCTATTGTTTTAAAGTGTACTAGACTAGTGTTCACACTTTAAAAAATTATAAAATTTAGTTCTACCGCTCCCCAACCCTTGACGGAGAAAAACGTGTAGCTATACCACTGAAAAAGCTGTATGTCCTCTCATAGACAAACGACCATTGTATATATTTCATGAGACCATGGTAACACCCTTGCGTATAACATTGCCCGAACTTTTGCCGGAAAGGGGAATTGGTACATTTCATCTCGTAATTTTCTGCTCATTTGGCAATCTGTTCAGATTGTTTTTGAAATGAACATTTTTATTAATTAGTATGATTATTTATATTATGTACAACAACTATGTTAAGTCATCTAGAATTTTCAAATGAGAGGTCTCCTTTTTAATGATTTCTAACCTTTTCAATTTTTTGAATTACGCTCTTATTGATAGAGTGTTTACACTTAAAATTTGGAACTTTGTAAAGCCTCACTAAATCGGGAGATATATAGATGCTACCATGTGCTCATTGACATATGCCAACTTTGTAACCTGGACCATTGTTCCACCACCTGGTTTTAACAGTGTCCAGTTTTTCGAAAAATGTTGGTGGTAAATGTTTCCTGGTGATTTTCTGATCATTTTTCAATCTTTGCTTATTTTTTGGCAAACGAAAGCTAAAGTAACAACTGATTAGGTTCTGCTTACAGGTCTGGCACGTGTTCGTTCGGAAAATTGTCTATTTACCCCGACCTAGTTAATAATAGTGTCCAGTTTAGATAATTCCCCCTCCCTTTTCAAGCTGTCCCTTGGTCGAGAGGCTGAATCCGCCCTTGGTCGGACCTCTCTTAAAAACTGGGAGCGCCTCCCTTCAACCAGAAATTTTAGATCCTCCACTGGATCACTGAAGCAAGAAAGTCAGCTTGGGAACTGCTTTGGATTGTATAGACCGATTTATTCTGTGAATGTCTGTATCGGTTCAATTTTATTCAATCTGTTATGATCAAACAAAAGAAAAGTTTACTAAGCTAAATGATTAATGAAATACCCAAATTTATATCCTTAGTCCCACATAACCCCCTGATTCTACTGTACTGTACAAACACCCCGTTGTCCATGCACACTTTGTCCTGTACTTTTGCATAGACATAAATAACACTAGGTTCCTGGATAGCAACAAACAATAACAAAGTTCTTAACGTTCATTGTCTCCCTAAATAGGAGCTCTTCAGTCCTTAAACTGCATCAAACTTACTTTCATGGCAGAACCCCAAGCTAAACGTCGCAGGTTAGCACTTCATTTAAAACAACATCAGCATTTACAGCGTCATTCAGTCAGTAAGTCTGTAAATGCTGTTCTTACTGGGTAGCGCCATGTTTTCAATGACTGGTGGCGCTGTTTCAAAATATTCAAACTTTTGCCCAGCAAAACATCCTCCCCGCCCCACCCCCCTCATCTCCACCCTAACCTAATTCCTGAAATATCAGTCATTCATCATAGCCTTCAGCTGGGAAGAAGACAGCAATTTTGTTCACTGGACGGCAAAATTCTGATGTAGACGTTTTCACCCTCAGGTTCCTCACTTTACCATTAGACCCTGGATACACCTGAGTTATTCTGCCAAGGATCCATTTCCCTCGTACAGCATTTGCCTCCACCATCATAACAATATCATCGACCCGAACATTACGGCGATGAACATCCCACTTTCGACGTGGCACCAGCAAAGCTAAAACATCTCTTGTCCAACGTCGCCAGAATGAGTCTAGAATCCTTTGGACAAACTTAAACAACACGATGTCTGGGGTTAGGAGTTTCTCTGAACGGCCCTTGTGGCACGTGATTAGAAGCACGTCCTAATAGCATGTCATTTGGTCGCAAGTATTTGCCATCATCTGGATCTGTAGGAATCCATCCTATTGGCCGTTGATTTACTAGATTTGCAATTTCTTATAAATAAGTGTTCAGTTCCATAACAGTGAGTACTTGTTCACCAATGGCCCTACGTATGGCAATTTTACAGCTCTTGACTAGGCTTTCAGCACAACCATTTTAATGTGGAGCAGATGGCGTTGTAAATTTCCACCCAGTCTGCCTTTCTGCACAAAATTCTCTCAGCTGTTCATCACTCCAACCTTGGATCATAAGTCGTAATTCTTTCTCAGCCCCAACTAGCTGAGATCCATTGTCACTGATTATCTGTTTGGGCTGTCCTCTAAGTGCCAAAAATCGCCTGAGCACCTGTACAAACTCCATGGTAGAGCAGTCCACTGCCATTTCAAGGTGAATTGCCCTAGAATTAAGACACGTAAAGATTACCCCATAGTGCTTTGATACTTTGTTTTTACCAACTTTCACTTACATTGGACCGAAGAAGTCGCATGAGGTGCAGAAGAAAGGAGGGGTGAATGGTGCCAATCTTTCCTGTGGTAGATTGGCCATCAGTTGGCTTTCTGCTTTACGTGCCAGTATTCTGCAAGTTACGCACTTGTGCTTCACAGTCTTCGACAGTCTGTGTACCCCAAGTATCCAATACCTTTCTCTTACCAGCTGTACACGCAACTCCATTATGTCCCCTGTCATGATAATGTTTGGTGATAAGCTTCGACACATGGTGCCTCTGTGGCAAAAGTATTGGATGTGCCATGTCGTACGATATGATATCAACCTTTGCTCGTCCACCAACTCGGATGAGGTCATTTTCTACGAACGGGCTCAATGATTTGAGTTTGTCACACTTGAAACAGGGTTGAATCAGTCTCTGAGCATCTTTAATCCAGTATATTTCCGCTTCCTTCAACTCTGACGGGTTAAGTGCCTGTGTCCCTTGGGTTCTGGATTTCTCTGATCTCTGACCTTTGGCTTTGAGCTTCTGAACAAACCTAATTACATATGCAGCAACTCTCAGGAGTTGTCTCCAGTTAGAAAATTTCTCACAGTTAAAAGTCTGTGACTCCTTTACCATGAATACTTGTTGAGCATTACGACGCTCACACTCATCTTCTATTCTAACAGACAATGACTTTGGTGAATCTACCACTGGACACTCTTCTTCCGGTGTGTAGAGGAACTGTGGTCCACACTTCCACCTTTCCTCCAACTGCCCAACAGAAATTCCTCTTGATACATCATCGGCAACATTGTGTCCCCCCTGGAACATAAAACCACTGTGAGGGATCAGTTACTGTCTGTATCTCGCCAACTCTTGCCGACACAAATGGCTTGAACCCTCTTGCATTACTTTGTATCCAACTCAGAACAATGGTGCTGTCAATCATGAACATGATTTTTTCTGGCTTGAGTGTTAGTTCTTCTTCTTCAGCAGTTTTCAAAAGTGCAACCTGCGCCATAGCAGGAGCCGGTCAATCTGTCACTAAAGGTTAATACCGTTTTCACAAACACGTCTGGTGTCCTATCAGTCTGAATGTCTCTCCATAGGTACCGATGTACGTGCTGATCTGTATCAGGATACGGTGATACATCTTTGAAATATCTCCACAAGTTGCTACCTGATGTTCTCGGAATCTGAGGATCACTCCAAATAAGCTGTTTAATAGATCTGGTCCCTTTAGCCAGTAATCATTAAGGCAATGATCCTGAAATAAAGCAGAGGAGTTGAAAACAATCCTCACCGGTGTACTTCTTTTCTCTGGTCTAATAACGGCATGGTGAGAAATATAATGTATCGGACCTTTGTACTGAGCGATCTCCTTTTCTGTCAACTTTCTGGCAAACTTCATTTTCACCATTTCCATCATTTCTCTTTTGTATGCCTCTGCATGCTCTGGGTTCTTGCTCAATCTCTTTTCCGTGGCTCGGAGCGTTCTTTCCACCACTGACCTGTTATCAGGAAGAAGCTTAGCATCTTTCTTCCATGGATATGGAATTAGCCACTGTGTTCCAATCTGTTTGCAGGAATCACTGATTATCTTCCCTTCATCAGTCTCCAGCTTACTCCTTCCATTAGGCTTGCACTCACAAGGACTTGAATTAACACCCATACTTTCAGATGTCCAAAAATCTGTTAAGTCAACTGGATTGGAAACCGTTACATGAAGAACGGAGCTGTTCACATCTCTCTGTGTTGAGGATGACCCAAAAATTAACCAACCAAGCGGTGAGTTTCTTGCTACAAGATGACCGGCCTGTTTGATATCACCACAATGTAGGTGGGCATAGTCAATACCAATAAGAATATCGACTGATCCATTGCCCCTTCTGACCTCACATGGTTTCAAACCAAACACCTTTGACGTTTCTTCTACATTCATGTGTTTCAATTCGTCACTTATGCAGGGCATGCCAACAGCTGATATGGAGTACACTCCACGTTTGGTTAATGGTCTGACTTTCAATTGGTACCTTTTTGTCTGCATCTGCTCCTGTTCACCTTCTACTTTTGTAATCGTGATGTTTACGTTTTTACCTTTCAAGTTCAGCTGCTCGGCCAAAGATGTTTTTATTAGACTTATCTGGGCACCGGAGTCTAAAAGGACGTTCCTTCTCTGTTTTACTCCCTTTGGACCTTCCACATCTACTTCTACCACTGGCAACAGTGCTTTACCCTTCAAGTCAGCATTCAGTGCCACACCCACGTTTCCACTGACAATATTTGCTGGAAGATGGAGTAAGGGGTGGTGAAACTGACCACACTGTGCTCCATTCACCATTTCTGAACAAGCTCTCTTTCTTCTACAATTAGACATTCTGTGGTCTCTCCCAGCTTTCTTTAGGCAGCTGTAGCAGCCATGGTTGTCCTTTACACGCTGCCATCTTTGGTCTGGAGTCAGATTCAGGAAAGTTTGACATTGATCAGTCCAGTGGGTCGAAGATTCGCAGAGCCAACACTTGGAAAATTTCTTCGCATCACTCTCCTTACCAACAACATGGACAGTAGCTGCTGACTTACTGGTTTCACTTCTCACTGGTGCTGTTGCCCTGACACGAGATTTCATTTCACTAGTCAACCATTCAATAAGTATGGATCAACTTGCCTGCTTCTTTTCTCGTTTTAAAAAACGAAACCACACTTTTCTATCGTCCATACTAAGTTTTCTTTCAATGAGGGCTAGCATTTGGCTATTGTCCATGTCATGTGGCCTTCCTACCTCCTGCAATGTATTATACCTGGTTCTTACTAGGTTAACCAGCTCACAGAACCTTGAGTCTTCACCTTCCTTTACAGCCTTGAACTTGTTCTTGTCATTGATAATTGCATCAGCTATAAACCTTGGATCACCGTACACTGAATCTAAATATTCCCAGGCTGCATCATAGTCAGACCCTATGCCCCTTATCATGTCTAAGGGTTTCCCATATAAAGCTGACCTCAATATGGTAATTGACTCTCTCTCTTACTGTACACTTTGCCCACCATGAACATAAAATCTGACTTAAATATGGGATAGTCACTTACATTCCCTCCAAACTTTGGCATCTTCGGTTTTTCCATTTTGAAATGGGGAAAATTCCTCTTAACTGCTTCTCCCTTATCTGACTCATGCCCTTGTGCCTGTGTGCCCAAATCAGGGCCCACTATTTCTTCAGTTACAATTGCATTGTTCTCATCTACTTCATTTGTCATGCACTGAATGCTATCACCCGTTGCATCATCTATAGGCCTATTTTCATTTGCATCATTAATGTTATCATCTGGAGGCCTATTTTCATTTGCATCATTTACTGGTAAGCTAGGCCTCGTAACATTTTCCTTACAGTAATCACAAACCTTTATTTTAAGATTCAGAAAGGTTTGCTGGCATTCTTCCACCCACTTCTCTTGATTCTGAGACTCGCCGTCATCTTCAATGACAGAGGTGAAGGCGTCATGCTTCTCACCTACCTCCTGGTATGCACAACTTACTGCTTGAAATGCCTCTTCAACTTCTGATTTTGAACGGTTTTCATTCAGGAGGAACTGGACAGCTTTCTCAAGCCTGGTGAACTTCCCCTTTGCTGCTCTCCGCTTCAATTTGAAAGCAGCTTCTTCCAACATGCTTTCTTCAGACTTCAGACCCGAGGTCAGCTCACAGAAAATTGAATTTTATGGATCACTGAAACAAGAAAGTCAGCTTGGGAACTGCTTTGGATTGTATAGACCGATTTATTCTGTAAATGTCTGTATCGGTACAGTTTTATTCAATCTGTTATGATCAAACAAAAGAAAAGTTTACTAAGCTAAATGATTAATGAAATACTCAAATTTATATCCTTAGTCCCACATAACCCCCTGATTCTACTGTACTGTAAAGCTCAACCTTAAATGAACATCAAACACCCCGTTGTCCATGCACACTTTGTACTGTACTTTTGCATAGACATAAATAACACTAGGTTCCTGGTTAGCAACAAACAATAACAAAGTTCTTAACGTTCATTGTCTCCCTAAATAGGAGCTCTTCAGTCCTTAAACTGCATCAAACTTACTTTCATGGCAGAACCCCAAGCTAAACGTCGCAGGTTAGCACTTCATTTAAAACAACATCAGCATTTATAGCGTCATTCAGTCAGTAAGTCTGTAAATGCTGTTCTTACTGGGTAGCGCCATGTTTTCAATGACTGGTGGCGCTGTTTCAAAATATTCAAACTTTTGCCCAGCAAAACATCCTCCCCGCCCCACCCCCCTCATCTCCACCCTAACCTAATTCCTGAAATATCAGTCATTCATCATAGCCTTCAGCTGGGAAGATGACAGCAATTTTGTTCACTGGACGGCAAAATTCTGATGTAGACGTTTTCACCCTCAGGTTCCTCACTTTACCATTAGACCCTGGATACACCTGAGTTATTCTGCCAAGGATCCATTTCCCTCGTACAGCATTTGCCTCCACCATCATAACAATATCATCGACCCGAACATTACGGCGATGAACATCCCACTTTCGACGTGGCACCAGCAAAGCTAAAACATCTCTTGTCCAACGTCGCCAGAATGAGTCTAGAATCCTTTGGACAAACTTAAACAACACGATGTCTGGGGTTAGGAGTTTCTCTGAACGGCCCTTGTGGCACGTGATTAGAAGCACGTCCTAATAGCATGTCATTTGGTCGCAAGTATTTGCCATCATCTGGATCTGTAGGAATCCATCCTATTGGCCGTTGATTTACTAGATTTGCAATTTCTTATAAATAAGTGTTCAGTTCCATAACAGTGAGTACTTGTTCACCAATGGCCCTACGTATGGCAATTTTACAGCTCTTGACTAGGCTTTCAGCACAACCATTTTAATGTGGAGCAGATGGCGTTGTAAATTTCCACCCAGTCTGCCTTTCTGCACAAAATTCTCTCAGCTGTTCATCACTCCAACCTTGGATCATAAGTCGTAATTCTTTCTCAGCCCCAACTAGCTGAGATCCATTGTCACTGATTATCTGTTTGGGCTGTCCTCTAAGTGCCAAAAATCGCCTGAGCACCTGTACAAACTCCATGGTAGAGCAGTCCACTGCCATTTCAAGGTGAATTGCCCTAGAATTAAGACACGTAAAGATTACCCCATAGTGCTTTGATACTTTGTTTTTACCAACTTTCACTTACATTGGACCGAAGAAGTCGCATGAGGTGCAGAAGAAAGGAGGGGTGAATGGTGCCAATCTTTCCTGTGGTAGATTGGCCATCAGTTGGCTTTCTGCTTTACGTGCCAGTATTCTGCAAGTTACGCACTTGTACTTCACAGTCTTCGACAGTCTGTGTACCCCAAGTATCCAATACCTTTCTCTTACCAGCTGTACACGCAACTCCATTATGTCCCCTGTCATGATAATGTTTGGTGATAAGCTTCGACACATGGTGCCTCTGTTGCAAAAGTATTGGATGTGCCATGTCGTACGATATGATATCAACCTTTGCTCGTCCACCAACTCGGATGAGGTCATTTTCTACGAACGGGCTCAATGATTTGAGTTTGTCACACTTGAAACAGGGTTGAATCAGTCTCTGAGCATCTTTAATCCAGTATATTTCCGCTTCCTTCAACTCTGACGGGTTAAGTGCCTGTGTCCCTTGGGTTCTGGATTTCTCTGATCTCTGACCTTTGGCTTTGAGCTTCTGAACAAACCTAATTACATATGCAGCAACTCTCAGGAGTTGTCTCCAGTTAGAAAATTTCTCACAGTTAAAAGTCTGTGACTCCTTTACCATGAATACTTGTTGAGCATTACGACGCTCACACTCATCTTCTATTCTAACAGACAATGACTTTGGTGAATCTACCACTGGACACTCTTCTTCCGGTGTGTAGAGGAATTGTGGTCCACACTTCCACCTTTCCTCCAACTGCCCAACAGAAATTCCTCTTGATACATCATCGGCAACATTGTGTCCCCCCTGGAACATAAAACCACTGTGAGGGATCAGTTACTGTCTGTATCTCGCCAACTCTTGCCGACACAAATGGCTTGAACCCTCTTGCATTACTTTGTATCCAACTCAGAACAATGGTGCTGTCAATCATGAACATGATTTTTTCTGGCTTGAGTGTTAGTTCTTCTTCTTCAGCAGTTTTCAAAAGTGCAACCTGCGCCATAGCAGGAGCCGGTCAATCTGTCACTAAAGGTTAATACCGTTTTCACAAACACGTCTGGTGTCCTATCAGTCTGAATGTCTCTCCATAGGTACCGATGTACGTGCTGATCTGTATCAGGATACGGTGATACATCTTTGAAATATCTCCACAAGTTGCTACCTGATGTTCTCGGAATCTGAGGATCACTCCAAATAAGCTGTTTAATAGATCTAGTCCCTTTAGCCAGTAATCATTAAGGCAATGATCCTGAAATAAAGCAGAGGAGTTGAAAACAATCCTCACCGGTGTACTTCTTTTCTCTGGTCTAATAACGGCATGGTGAGAAATATAATGTATCGGACCTTTGTACTGAGCGATCTCCTTTTCTGTCAACTTTCTGGCAAACTTCATTTTCACCATTTCCATCATTTCTCTTTTGTATGCCTCTGCATGCTCTGGGTTCTTGCTCAATCTCTTTTCCGTGGCTCGGAGCGTTCTTTCCACCACTGACCTGTTATCAGGAAGAAGCTTAGCATCTTTCTTCCATGGATATGGAATTAGCCACTGTGTTCCAATCTGTTTGCAGGAATCACTGATTATCTTCCCTTCATCAGTCTCCAGCTTACTCCTTCCATTAGGCTTGCACTCACAAGGACTTGAATTAACACCCATACTTTCAGATGTCCAAAAATCTGTTAAGTCAACTGGATTGGAAACCGTTACATGAAGAACGGAGCTGTTCACATCTCTCTGTGTTGAGGATGACCCAAAAATTAACCAACCAAGCGGTGAGTTTCTTGCTACAAGATGACCGGCCTGTTTGATATCACCACAATGTAGGTGGGCATAGTCAATACCAATAAGAATATCGACTGATCCATTGCCCCTTCTGACCTCACATGGTTTCAAACCAAACACCTTTGACGTTTCTTCTACATTCATGTGTTTCAATTCGTCACTTATGCAGGGCATGCCAACAGCTGATATGGAGTACACTCCACGTTTGGTTAATGGTCTGACTTTCAATTGGTACCTTTTTGTCTGCATCTGCTCCTGTTCACCTTCTACTTTTGTAATCGTGATGTTTACGTTTTTACCTTTCAAGTTCAGCTGCTCGGCCAAAGATGTTTTTATTAGACTTATCTGGGCACCGGAGTCTAAAAGGACGTTCCTTCTCTGTTTTACTCCCTTTGGACCTTCCACATCTACTTCTACCACTGGCAACAGTGCTTTACCCTTCAAGTCAGCATTCAGTGCCACACCCACGTTTCCACTGACAATATTTGCTGGAAGATGGAGTAAGGGGTGGTGAAACTGACCACACTGTGCTCCATTCACCATTTCTGAACAAGCTCTCTTTCTTCTACAATTAGACATTCTGTGGTCTCTCCCAGCTTTCTTTAGGCAGCTGTAGCAGCCATGGTTGTCCTTTACACGCTGCCATCTTTGGTCTGGAGTCAGATTCAGGAAAGTTTGACATTGATCAGTCCAGTGGGTCGAAGATTCGCAGAGCCAACACTTGGAAAATTTCTTCGCATCACTCTCCTTACCAACAACATGGACAGTAGCTGCTGACTTACTGGTTTCACTTCTCACTGGTGCTGTTGCCCTGACACGAGATTTCATTTCACTAGTCAACCATTCAATAAGTATGGATCAACTTGCCTGCTTCTTTTCTCGTTTTAAAAAACGAAACCACACTTTTCTATCGTCCATACTAAGTTTTCTTTCAATGAGGGCTAGCATTTGGCTATTGTCCATGTCATGTGGCCTTCCTACCTCCTGCAATGTATTATACCTGGTTCTTACTAGGTTAACCAGCTCACAGAACCTTGAGTCTTCACCTTCCTTTACAGCCTTGAACTTGTTCTTGTCATTGATAATTGCATCAGCTATAAACCTTGGATCACCGTACACTGAATCTAAATATTCCCAGGCTGCATCATAGTCAGACCCTATGCCCCTTATCATGTCTAAGGGTTTCCCATATAAAGCTGACCTCAATATGGTAATTGACTCTCTCTCTTACTGTACACTTTGCCCACCATGAACATAAAATCTGACTTAAATATGGGATAGTCACTTACATTCCCTCCAAACTTTGGCATCTTCGGTTTTTCCATTTTGAAATGGGGAAAATTCCTCTTAACTGCTTCTCCCTTATCTGACTCATGCCCTTGTGCCTGTGTGCCCAAATCAGGGCCCACTATTTCTTCAGTTACAATTGCATTGTTCTCATCTACTTCATTTGTCATGCACTGAATGCTATCACCCGTTGCATCATCTATAGGCCTATTTTCATTTGCATCATTAATGTTATCATCTGGAGGCCTATTTTCATTTGCATCATTTACTGGTAAGCTAGGCCTCGTAACATTTTCCTTACAGTAATCACAAACCTTTATTTTAAGATTCAGAAAGGTTTGCTGGCATTCTTCCACCCACTTCTCTTGATTCTGAGACTCGCCGTCATCTTCAATGACAGAGGTGAAGGCGTCATGCTTCTCACCTACCTCCTGGTATGCACAACTTACTGCTTGAAATGCCTCTTCAACTTCTGATTTTGAACGGTTTTCATTCAGGAGGAACTGGACAGCTTTCTCAAGCCTGGTGAACTTCCCCTTTGCTGCTCTCCGCTTCAATTTGAAAGCAGCTTCTTCCAACATGCTTTCTTCAGACTTCAGACCCGAGGTCAGCTCACAGAAAATTGAATTTTATGGATCACTGAAACAAGAAAGTCAGCTTGGGAACTGCTTTGGATTGTATAGACCGATTTATTCTGTAAATGTCTGTATCGGTACAGTTTTATTCAATCTGTTATGATCAAACAAAAGAAAAGTTTACTAAGCTAAATGATTAATGAAATACTCAAATTTATATCCTTAGTCCCACATAACCCCCTGATTCTACTGTACTGTAAAGCTCAACCTTAAATGAACATCAAACACCCCGTTGTCCATGCACACTTTGTACTGTACTTTTGCATAGACATAAATAACACTAGGTCCCTGGTTAGCAACAAACAATAACAAAGTTCTTAACGTTCATTGTCTCCCTAAATAGGAGCTCTTCAGTCCTTAAACTGCATCAAGCTTACTTTCATGGCAGAATCCCAAGCTAAAAGTCGCAGGTTAGCACTTCATTTAAAACCACATCAGCATTTATAGCGTCATTCAGTCAGTAAGTCTGTAAATGCTGTTCTTACTGGGTAGCGTTATGTTTTCAATGACTGGTGGCGCTGTTTCAAAATATTCAAACTTTTGCCAAGCAAAACATCCCCTACTGATATCTTCGTAAGTATATACCTTCATCATAGGAAGACACAACACATGGCAACTTACGGCAACGATTGCGAAAAGCTACTTCCCAATATTTTAAAGAGAAGTTTTCATTTTAAAAAGGTGATTCCGGTAGGTAAACAAATCTTTCAAGTGAAGTACCGTTTTCTTTTTTAAAACTGACCAGCTTTTGACGTGGATGGTGATATTGTCAGATGTCGATATGCGGTCGGCTCCCCTGAGTGTGCCTCCGTGTGTGGAACGCTTCCTGGTGCAACCTTTGATCAGGTCAGTTCAAGGGGATTTGATCTTTGCATTTATTGTAAATTGGAGAAATTCTCAGAACAGGGAGCTTTTATCTGGATGGAGATATAACGCTTTAAAACGAGGTTTACGACGCACAGACCACACAATATTATGTCTCATGTACTATTGGCATTGCTGTAAGGTGAATACGGGGGATTAGAAGTTTAACACAGAGGAGGAATTTTTATACTAATATACAAGTAAGCCGCGGTCACACTTAAATAAATTCGGATCGGATTCCCATCCGATTTTCTGTTTTTTTTAATGAGTCCTCGCCATGTCTGGAGGGACTCGCCTGTTCGATAAAAAATACCTGTCGATGCATGTGAAGTCACAAAAAGACCACCTAGCATTTTACTTTCACAGATATCAGATGAAAATCATATTTCGCAGTGTTTGACAAAACTTTTATAAAGCTCTTTTCGATCGGAGACGGAAAAGATTTTGTTTAGAACTCGCAAAAATCGGAACGAAATCCGATCCGAATTTGTCGCAGTGTGACCGCGCCTTAACTGCTGGGCTGGTCTCTTTTCTGTACTGTCACAACCCTGCCAATCATCTAGAAATAAAATCAAATCATCTGTGTTTCGACTCTCGGCCAAATGCATGACATAAGATCATATGGGCTGTGTGTAAGAAACCTCCAATGTGTCTAAGTTCTCAAAAGCTGGACTTCTGCTTCTAAAGTTTATTTGCATGTAGGTTCATCCTTATCAAAAGGATCGACTATATAAATTTCAGTAGGCCTAAATGAATTATATGTAAGACCCAATTCTCTTACCCCAACCAGTACCAATTCTCCTACAATATTCTGAAATTCTCAACTGGGCATTATCTCAGTTAATTGCTTCAGAGTGAGTAGAAAAAAGCTCAATGTTTATAAATCAAAACGCTCTCAATACATTTCTTGCTGTGTAATACGAGCTTTGGTATTTGCATTGTTTGAATTAGCTGTCAATCAAAGGGCTAAGCCAATTGAGAATTTTAGTACAACCCTACCAAAATTGTAGTTAGGGTGAGAGAATCGGTCCTTTAAACTGAACTTCAGGATCGGGATTGATAAAAGGGAGTCAATTTTCACCCCACTCTGCAATTTTTTGTAGTCTACAGGTATTCTCATTCGGCACAGCCCTTATACTGATAGCAAATTAAACAAAAATGAAGAGAAGTATAGCTCATGTTAAATAACATGTACTATACTTCGATTGTTTCGGTCTTGTATACTTACCTTTAAAAACGGAACCTACTGTCATCGTGCTTGGTGCTCATCATTAGCAATCGAGTAGGGAAAAACAAGCCAGTGAGCCTCAACTGGAAAAAAGGGCGACCGGTTGGTTGGAAACCGATCGTAAAACCTCTTCCAACTCAGTCTAACCCAGTGGTCGCGAAGCGACTTTGAAGTGTGTGTGTGTGTGTTTGAAGGTGACGGGTAACCACTCAAGCGGCCCAATATGCTCAACATTATAATGGCAATGTAATGCGGCCCTAAAATGCTACGGCAGAAAAAGAGGGGTGGGGGAGGAGAGGGGCTAAAGACCTCCAGTC
This sequence comes from Holothuria scabra, assembly GCA_037179385.1. Classification (NCBI taxonomy): domain Eukaryota; kingdom Metazoa; phylum Echinodermata; class Holothuroidea; order Aspidochirotida; family Holothuriidae; genus Holothuria; species Holothuria scabra. The sequence goes on along the minus strand of CM074197.1, from coordinate 72,760 downwards.
GGCCATCGTCTCCGGCCCTGTTGACAGCCGGAAGAAATGAAACTTGAAATTGTTTTTGGATGACTTTAAGAAAGTTCAGGGGGGAGGGGGTAGGAAAAAGGGTAAGGAAAATTTGAACTGTTTAGAGTGAGAAGATAAAGCCTTTACCATCTTGATTTTACATCCAAATGACAGTTGCTGGATCAGTTGGATCGAACGAAACGAGAATAGGTATAACTGTTGGCCTACCGTCCATTTTCGCTGAGGACGATCCAAAGGAGATTGAAAATTTCAAATGGAATTTTGCAACATTATGTTCTCTTCAATCCAACCAGTTATGTGTTTATTTGTATCCTGTCTTAAGATATACTTTCTCGAAGCAAACGTGGAAAATTGTGTTTATTTACACACATGCACGTATGTACAAAACGATCATTTATATTTGTACATAATTATACGTTTATCACACACCCACATACACCTACACAAAATCAGAAATGTTTGCAGAACCGGCTAAGAGCTCTCAATACACAATACAGAATACGGTGTGGGGCAACGCATACGTTAGATTCGTCAGGACATGATGTATCACTATACCGGGGGGTTTCGTGCACACACAGCGCCACACTTTTCAGGTGACTGAAGTAGGGTTGCTTAGACCCCGCCGACGAGCTTGTGGTGCTTTCGCTAAGTTTGAGTGAACTTTTATCGGTCTGTGTCGTGAGTATGCAGTTGTTTAGGTATTCCCTGTGTTTGTTGAAATAGGGGTTTTTTCGTGAAAATCATTCGAGGCAAAGGTTGCAACAGTAGGGTGACAGGGCCGGACGGTAAAGTTGAGATGTTGGACCATTCAATGTCATAAGGGTGGGGGGCTTGTCGCTTGTCTTTTGTCTACCTAGTAAACTACATGGAACTTTAAGCAGAGACCCCTGGATGGACAACCATCTCTTCCTCTGCGGTTGCAGAGCTGTTTTTTGAAGATGGTTTGTAGCCTACTGTAGGACATTCCGGTTGTGCAACTGGCTAAGTTCAGTTAAGTGTAACTTTATTTCCATTTCAAATCAAATTTAATGACAATATCCATTATGTCATTAAATTTGATTTGTAACATGAAGATTGGTAACTTTCAAGTGAAAAAAGAAGGAAATTAGTAGATGAGATGAAAATAATGAGTGGAAACTGAAGCTCCTAAGAGCTTGTAGAGGTTGGCACCCCTTACCAACAGAAAAAAAGCAAAGAACAAAACATAAGCGAAACTAGAAAAGGAAGAAACAAACACGGTTAAGACAATCAATGAATGAAAAATCTCTGAAAAAAGAGAGAAGAAAACCCATAAGTAATTTGCAGTGAAACAAGCTTTTAACTTTCTTTAAAAAATAAATACAGTTTTACATGTTATCTCTGGGGATAAAGTATTCCAGTATTTTGCGCCCATAAACTTAAGACTGAGTTGTTGATACCTACACCTGCATAAGTGAGTGGTTGGCTCTTCACCGTTAGGGAGGCAACTGCAACTAACTTAAAGAGTGTGTTCGCACTTGAGAACCACCAGGCAATCAGATCCCGTTCAGACCCCGCAGAGGAGACCAATTGATCAGATCGCGCAAACTTGATCGCCCCTTAGGAAAGGGTCAGACCGCGCGCAGCCGATCAAGAAAACAAGTGGGAACGCAACGGGGATCAAAGTGACCCGATATCAGTAATAAAGTCTATTCCATCCGCATTGACATAGCCTATCACAAGAGATTTTCAACAAAAGATGCGTACGTGAGTTTTAAAGCTTTTACATTTTAAATGGATATTTCAATTTCAATCTTTTACTAAAACGCCCTCGGTTTTTTAGATCCTTAAACGTGTACAAAAATGTTCATTCACAGGATACGTGTTCTTTTGAATGGACGGCAACTATGGAAGGTCTATACGTAGTTGCTGTTCAAATAGAAGACTTTTTGGATTCTTCTTCTACAACTCCGTTAAGTAGCATTCCTTTACAGTTTATATTGGAAGTGATTTCATTCGACTCTTGCTCCATCGCTCCTACGTTTGCCTCCGATGTTTCAGCTTCGGGGTCTTGTGTTGCTGTTTCTGAGGGAGAAACGTTCGAGACACGTATCACCGCAAGTGTTACCGACCCTTCTCAAAGGTACGAATTTGTAAACATTTTAAGACGGAGCTATTATTAGCTCTTTATAGAAGCATAGTAAACGATATTCAGAAGCATCGTAGTAAACGATATTAGAGGAGTTTGCTCGATAAATGGCTAAACACTACTATACCCATACCACAGTGCTCACTGCGCAGTACGTTCAGCACAAAGTAAAGTGTATTTGGCATGTTGTGTCTTCCAGCATGGCGGATCCGTGACGTAAGCGCAAAGCCACTATGGTCGTTACTTACAAACCAATGTCTCAGAGAGAAGACTGAAAAATTGTAGTTTCTTTGCCATTTAAACCAGACATGCAATTTCAATTGAAAAGTCGCATATCTTATCGCTGACACACAAATCATACATAGGCCTATCGGTTGATATCAGTTAAACTTCTGGTATTAAGCCTACCAAATCGGTTGACGAAATTAAAATAGCTGATGACGTCGACAATAATTTGATGATATCCGAAATTAATTATAAAACATCAATAATTTAGCGTTTCACATACCAATATCGTAATTTTTTTGCTGATGCCATCGATCAAATTTCTAATATCATCAATGATGTTCTGATATCAGCAACGTTGAATGTTATAAACAATTTACTGCTGATATTATCGTGTAGTTGTGAATCGTCTAACCCAGCTCAGCACGTAGTGTTCAGCGTTCCCATGTTTTCGTCAGTATGTGAATACAACACTATTTGAGTGTCTAGCCACGTTGAATGAAAACTGTGGTCTCGGTGCTATTTTGCGGCAGATTAAAATGCAAATTTTAATACCAAAAGCAGACAATTTAGACACAATCCACTGAACAGAAACACACTCTAAGATCCCTTCTTATATTTGAATGGATAAAGAAAGAATGATCTCACCACTGGTTTTCATGTAAACTCAAACTTTGGAAAACTTGTTGTAGGTGTGGGATTGATTCATCTCGATGATTTGGACGATGTGCGCATGTGCATAGCCACCAAAACGAATTACCGAACTAGCTTATTGAACAAAATCGAAAATATATATTAAACAGCATGAAAACACGCACCATGTACGCTAAGTCAATGCACATATCAATTTTCTGTTACTTAACTAGTCCCAAACAGCTTGTCTCGGGGTCTCCCTTGCAAGCAAATAGCGGATTGTGGAAAAACGTTGGTCTGCAAAGTTTCGATTGCAAGTATTCTCCTGCATACCAAAAATTAAACTTACGATCATTCATTGTTATTTTACTTAGGAACCAGGACAGATCTCTTGGTATGCCAAGCAATAGCTTTGAATTTCTGAAAGATACTCTTATTTGTAAAAACAAGCTTTGACCGTGGACATATGTGTGCATGTGTATGTTGTGGTTGGGTAATTATGACGCGTAGCATAAAGCCATAGAACAAATGTTGCGAAAGTTCTCCGAGATTGGCAATTTCGAATTGGGCCAATATAGTATAGGCCAGGGGTGATATAACTCAGTCGAGCGGGTAGCTTTCCGCAGTGGGCATACTTTGTTGATTTTCTCATGTTTGTTGTTTTACATTGGATAACAGTCTTTAACTAGCAAACGTTGAAATAATTAACATCGTCCCTAACAAAGTTTTATTAGCTTAATCGTAGCACAGACTACTTCCTGAAATTCACTAGATTCTTGAGAGGTAAAGTGATGAAACCAAGGCTATTATTACATGAAACAATAATATATGTTCTGTTGGTTTTCAGTATAACTGACATCAGTACTCTTTCACCTACTGGGCTGACGGCTACTTCAGTGGCACAGATTCCTGGTTCCACCGCCGATTATTTCATTGACGTACAGTTCACTGCAGGCCCACAAACCCAAGCGCTAGAATTGTTTTGCTTTACCGCTTTCTCGAATATAGGGTAAGTGCACACGTATTACGCGCACTTAATATATCTCATACATTCAAACATTTTTCTCAACATAAGGGTCGATTTTATGCAACTGCTATAATACAGATATCAGACTAATGTTAGTTTTTCACTTTGGCTCGTTGTATATAATTTGTACCATGAATCCAGATAAGGAAGGTAGCCAGAAGAATCCTCAACACTAAGGAGTCATTCTTTCTTCCAGTTGCCCCGTTATTAAAGGGGCAATCAGCGATTGTTTTAACAAGTTTAACGACTTTAATTCTGTACTACTTTCATATGTTGAGTTAAAATAAACGAAAAATGATCTGTCATCATGGTCTGACATTGTAATTGGTCAACGTAAGTAACAGTCTTTCTAGTCTTTCATCTGTGTGAAATTTAATTACCTGAACAAAATTATAAAATTCCTATTTAATAGGAATTGACACAGAATCAACGCTTCTTCTCACTTAAAAACCTCTTCATTGTCCGTTTAGTTTGGTATAATAATCAGTTGAAAAAAAGGAAAAACGAAGTGCTGAGTCAAAAGATTAATATTCGCTGTTCAAATCTGATTGCCCCTTTAAATGTTTCATACTCATTAGAATTATGCTGACAGACCGCGTGTTTGGTTTAACGGTTGAACCAAGCTGGTCATAAGAACCAACTTCAAAATATTCACACCCGGCATAAAATTGAAAGCCACTATAAATCTTTCGCATGAGGTCACGAAAGATGATCTTGGGCCTTTCCTAAAATATTACAAGGTTCACCGACTAAGGGCTATTAACGAGACTATTATTGCAATTTCCCCCACCTGGAGAAATTTTCAGCCAAAAGATTCCATGTACGCTACACGCCTATTGATGGTGATATCGTTTCTGCTTGCCCCACCACTCAAAACTTTGCCCCTACTTAGCTACCCCTCCACCCAATGAAAAAGTCTGGTTACGCCACTACAAACTCCCTGATGCCATCAAACACAAAGTCACCTTTAAAATAGGCCTAATAAGTAGTTTTACATCCAATAAGGGACCTGAAACATTCAAGGCAAACAGACAAGGCATTTGAGTGTCTCCGCACACTGATTGATGCATGTTTGTATCGATACATTTTTTTTTGCAGTGGTTTAGTATAACTTCGTATTCTGTCCTGTTTGCGATAGGACAACATGTGAGAAGGACACATATGCTCTTCACTCTTGGGCCTTCACCAGACACATTAGATCCTGCGGACACTTTTAAACCGACTGCATAGTCAAGTGATTAGATCAGTGGTTGCTAACGAGGGCGGTTACTTCTCCGGGGGCGTTTGAAGGCGCCGATGGGTGGTAAGCTCTAAGGAGGAGGAAGGGGGGGGGGGGTTAGCAGGAAATGAGATAGACAATCTCTTCAGACAAAACATTATTTACAAACAAGGCAATGTAACAGACTACAAATCAGTTGGAGGGGATATCTGAGGTCTTTCAAATAGTGGGGCAGACATCACTAAGTTGGTGAAGTCACACCAAGCTCAGGGGAGCCATTGATTTCTTGTTATTGTGACACATATAGGTATGACGTGCCCTTCAGGCAATGCAGACAGTACCTGCAATTGCCATGATATTGGCATTTAGATTACATACATACATACATACAAACTTTTATAAAGCGAAAATTCCATATGATCAATGCGCTAAGACACCAAGAAAAATAATACCAGCAAAACACAATCAACTAAATAAGTAAGTCTTAAGCTGTTTTTTGAACAGCGCAACAAATTTGGAATTCCGTATGTGAGGAGGAAGAGAGTTCCATAACATAGGACCTGCAATGGAAAAGGCCTCCTCACCTACTCGCTTCTTCAAAGGAGGTATGAGGACTAGAGCCCCGTCCATTGCAGACCTAGTAACTGGACCAGATAAAGGTGTGGTTTTCCTTTGGAGCATATTAGAGAGAAAGCAGGAGCCAAATCATTCAAACATTTGTAAACATATAAACAAACTTTAAACTGGATTCTTTCGCGAATAGGTAACCAGTGAAGGGCACGTAGAAGAGGTTTGGGGCTATCTAATCTTTGCCGAGAAAATAAACTTAGCACAACGATTTTGCAATGATTGGAGGCGATTAAGGTCCTTTGATAAAGCACCATATAAAAGGGCATTGCCGTAATCAAAAAGTGATAGGAGGAAAGCACGGACAGCAGAATGACGAGTCTCTTCATCAAGGTACCGACCAATGCGAAATAAATTCCTAAGATGATAATTACAAGATGAGACTAGGCTGTTAACCTGTTTCGTCATTTTGAAGTTTGAATCAAACATAATTCCTAAATTACGAATTTCGCTAGAGGGGATAATATAACTGGGTCCAACTTCTTAGGGTAGTGAAGGAAATTTTTGGAGACTTTGTTTTGTACCAGCTATAAAAACTTAGTTTTGTCATTATTTAATTTAAGCTTATTTGAATTCATCCACAACATAATGTCCGAAATACAGTCTTGCAATTTATGCAAGGCCAATTCTGCCTCACTAGATATGTTAGGATTGAATGATACATAGAGCTGAGTGTCATCAGCATAAGAGTGATATTTCACATTATGGTATTGCATTATGCTACCCATTGGTTGAGTATACATTACATACAAAAGAGGTCCCAAAACTGAACACTGTGGTACCCCACACAACAACCTACTTTGAACAGAAGAGACACAGTTGATGTTCACATAACACGTTCTACTTTTCAAATAGCTTTCAAACCACCGAAGTGCATTACCAGTTACACCAAAGTTATCATAAAGACGTTGAAGCAACAGTTCATGATCAACTGTATGGAATGCTGCAGACAAATCAAGGAGGACAATGAAAACCACCCCCCCCCCTGTCCACAGCACCCAACACATCAGACTTGACTTTTAGTAATGCAGTTTCTGTGCTACAATTTGACCTATAAGCTGACTGGTACACTTCATCCAAGTTTTTAGCCTGAATATGAATCTTAAGTTGCTTTGCAACAACTTTCTCCAGAACCTTGGACAGAAACATTATATTAGACACAGGTCTGTAATTCTTAAGAATATTGCGATCAAGAGATGGTTTCTTGATCACAGGAGATATGACAGCGCTACCGAGCAATTCCGGAAAAACACCAGACTCAAGTGATTTATTAATGATAGGTGAAAAAATTGGAAGAAAAGCCTCAACAGTGTCCCTCAACAACCAAGTTGGGATTAGATCAATTACACTAGACTTCCTGTTACAACTTTTCAATATCCTAGTAATTTAAGAAGGCTGGGGACAATCATTGAAACCTTCCCTTATTTTTGTGACTTTATCAGAGAAAAACTTAGAAAATTGATTGCATAAGGCATAAGTGGAATCAGAGGATGGCAAAACACGATCACTTTTATTGAGAAGAAAATTAACCATTTTGAAAACTTCTTTATCATTAGCACATGATAGTTTTCCCTATAAAAACCAATTTTCTTTGACTCAATTAACTTATATACGATTGCCTTTGGTCCTTAAAGGCCTGCCTATCATCAGGTGAACAAGTTTTACGCCACTTCCGTCTGCGTCTAACATGAGTTTGAGTTCTAATTTCATCATCATACCAAGGGAAACGTGGCCTCAGAACTTTTTTCTTCTCTGTTTGTGGGGCATGACTATCAAGAACATTCTAGACAAAGGTGTTATATGCATTGACTAATTCATCAAGACCCATATCCTCAGGGATGTTGCTGAAGCCTTCAACCAGATCCTCTTTGAATGCATCTCGATTTATTTGCTTGTAGTTACGTAATTGAACACTGGATTTCATTTGTGGTGGTTTCTTTCTGTTGACATAACAATGAATCATGTAATGATCAGAGATATCATTTTCTTGTACTTAACATCAATGGATAATCTGATCATCCTCCCTGGCCAAAATTAGAACCAAAGTATGACCATGCCGATGTGTTGGGACATCAACATATTGATGGATGCCAGCGGTTTCATATGATGAAATGAATCGCCTAACATCTCGCTTAGCAGGATCATCTACGTGGACATTAAAATCACCAGCTATCAAAACTTTACCGGGACATAGGGACATCTCCCCCATGAATTCTTAAATTCAAGGAGAAAATCAGTTGTCTTGAGGTTATTGACTTGAGACGGTGGGGGGCGTTAGACAATAATGTACCGAATACCACTGGTACGATCAATTACGCTGGCCTGTTCAAACGTCTGAGTGGCATGACTGAGGGGTATGGTGCATAAATTTAAGTCTTTGCAAATTAAACCAATACCACCGTAACCTGTTCCTCTCGGATAATTATAAAATGAATAAGTTGGAGGCGTGCACTCTTTTATGATTGCATTGTCATGTTCACATAACCTCAGATATGAACATCAAATCAATATCATATTCTATTAAATAATCAGCAAGAGGGGTGGTCTTATTCTTAACAGAGCGAGCATTCCATATGCAGATGTAAAGATGCTCTGCAACAAGGTTCTTATAAAAATTAATTGATTTGAATGAGTCTTGTGGACTTTTTCTGGCCTTTCTCCCTCCCTTCTTTCCCCCATGGCGCCATCTCTTTTTAAATCTCCTACCTTGTGCTTGGGATGCACTTATCAAATGTTGATGATGGATTTCACAAGGACGACGTAATAAGTTAAAAAATTGTATTGACCTGCATGCCTCTAGTGACAATAGACACTCATCATTCAAGCTATTCAATTGCTTTAATTCCTGACTTGAGTAATGAAGATTACTGGAAACAAACATTCCATTAAGATTCATGTGATCAATGCTGCTGTCCTGGGAATCACATAAACGATCACCTCCAAGACCCCTGGTAACAATGTGCAAGCCAAAAGATAAATGGTCCAGGATCTTTAACAAACAATATGAAGAGTATGCTGAGCGTTGATACACTATGTGATGCACAGAAAAACAAACAAAAGGATGAGCCTTCACAGACTCCCCATGCAGAGCTTCCTTGATGTGGTATTTATCCAAGGTAAAAAGCAAGAAAATAGCAGAACTGGTATATACGGCAGTCCATATATTAATCAATTGCATTTTTAAGGCAAAAATTCGACTTGGAAAAACAGAAGTCAGGTGTGAAGTTTCTGCACTTTGAAACCCCTCCTGATAATCCTTGGGGCAAACATCTCCACTTGTCAATACTGTAGACAGATTTTTTGTATCAGTCCACAGAAAAGATGGAGAGAAAATACACCTCAGATAAGAGCTGCCCCTAGGCGCTGTATCCAAAACTGTATATGGTCTGACTAAAATTAAAATTCTCAAGACACTCCCAATAAAAGGCATGTTGGTATTTACATAACCTTGGTTTTGCAAACTTTTTTCTGATGGTGTTGGGGGGGGGGGGGGGTTGTAGACAAACCTCCGATGTTCAGTTCAATATATATGCATCGGTTTCTCGACACAAATGACAAATGTCGTTATGAACTGTACATCTGGCGGTCATGCAAAAGCAGACAAGGAAAACGGAGACACAATACTTTACAATTATGTAGCTTTGTTTAATATTGGGATAATTTTTTGTCTACATGTATTTCAAACGCTCATATTTCTTTCGTTGTGTTTCGTTTATTTTTCCAATTAAAATGCATGAACTTATTTACATAAAAAGTTAAAGATAAACAAATGATAGCTATCAAAACAAAAAATGAAACCGGATAAAGCTTAAAGATTTTCCAGTCTGTTTCAATCCATTTTTTTTTTCAAAATAATAAAACAACACATTACTCAGCTATGTACGCATATGGGAAGTGCATAAATTAACATGAAAGGAGTTTCAGACTGGTAGTATTAATAAAAAATATAAAAAGCAGGTTAGAAAAGATATAAGGAAAACAATTGCTTTTTGAAGTCCTTTTTAAGCAAAGTGATATTAGGTAATTTAGCGTCAAGGGAATTTCAGAGGTGCACAACGTTACTTCTCACTTGAGAGTGGGCAACCATTGTTCGTGTGAGAGGTTGTATCAGATTTTTGCTCCCCCTTGTGGGATAATAATGATGGGTAATATGGAAGGAAAAACGAATTCAAATATTCAGTGAAATTAAAGGAATCAAAATACCATTTAGTATACATTCACCAATGGTACAGAAAAGGGGGTTGAAAGATTAAAAGGTTACAGACTCCACTTATGGTCGACTGAAATCAGACTATCACTTGCTGTCCGCCGGGATCTTCTGTAACAGAAGGTTCGTCTGATGTAACCTTATCCATACTTAATCCCCCTTTTCTTTATATAATGAATTTAACTTTGTCATCTTGGCATCGGAATGGTCAGGCTACGTAGTTGATGTTATGCTTCCCTGAGTCATCGAAGAAAATATTAAAATGTAAAAGAAATAATATCAATTAATTCAAGACCGACTATCAACACTGACTTCAATACTGACTGACTTTATAATTAAGTGGTATAATGTGATAGGCTTCATCATTATCAAACACACGCTAAAAGTGTCCGGTTCAAATTGAAACAGAAAGGATCAAACGGGATCCAATATTTGACTAGAATAAGTCATTGTGCGCCCCAAATGGTTAATTTTGAACTGAGACTGGTAAAATAGTTGAAACTTTAAGGTTCAGTGCCCATTTGATCCTTTTCTGGTTCATTTTGAACGGGATGCTTTTAGAGTGCACGGTATATTAATATCTTCTGTCCACACGGTAGTGGTGAACCAATTAAGTGTCACTTTCGTCTGAGGTGTGTTTCACATAGAGTTAGTTAGATGGAGTTTTACGGCCTAGTTTCTAACCCATCGGTTCAAGTCGAGTCGGTTACGGCTACCGAGTGCCAAATGGTTCAAATTATCCAAACTCAACATCGAACTATGCAAACTTTAAATCGACATGTCCAAAATTTACATTGATATATCGAAAATAAACATCGAAGCATCCAAACTTTAAATCGACATGTCCAAAATTTACATTGATATATCGAAAATAAACATCGAAGCATCCAAACTTACATTGAACTATTCAAACCAACATCGAAGTATCCAAACTTGCATTGAACTATCCAAAGTTAAGTCGTCATGTCTAAGCTTAACATTGAAGAATCGAAAATAAACATCCAACTATCGAAAAAAAAATCGAAGAACCCAAATTTACATTGAACTATCCAAACTCATTTCGACATATCCAAACCAACACTGAAGTTTTCAAACTAATATCGAGATATCCAAGCCTAAACATTGAAATATCCTATTTTTCTAACGCTACATCGGCAGATCCAAAAGCTAAATGAAAATGATTTGAACTTGTCAGCTAACTTCAAGTCTTTTTCGACACACTGGCTGTTAAAGCGTAAGCAAGGTGTCATTATTGGTTCATACAACGAACTCAACATCGACATGTCGAAGTGAGTCGATTGCGTATCGACAGAGGATTACTCTAAGCACGATGCGGAATTTTGCGCACGCTACATACATAGTGTTTGTGGCGCGATCCGGTGTAGGTGCATATGTGCTGGATCGATATTATAATTTACTACTAGCTCACTGACAATCGTAAGTACTAAAGAAGGAATGACACTTGACGTTCGGTAGGGCAAGACGGCCCGCGGCGCCTAGCTATCGTCATTGTTTAGCAGTAGCATACGAGTCTAGGCATATGTAGTACTAATAGTAGAAACTACTGTATTTAGCCCGCCTAATACCCACACTACTATACAAACACAAACACTGGGTGCGCCTAGCTTGAAGGCTTAGGCTAAGTTAGTCCCAACAGTTAGCCTAGGCTATCCTATCGTAAGTCTCGTAGAGCCTTAATGGCTGGGCTATAACGACAGACATGATCTACAATCGCCGCCAAAACAAATGAAACAAAATCCCTCCGTAGCAGATATTACATTACCTTTTTGCCATCTCACACTGTACCGCTCTCCCCCTTTCACCAACTTCAATGTTGGTTGGGGAAATCTGACCAGTCCTGAGTAAAACAACATTGAAACAGGGGAAAGGGGTTTGTTTCATATACTTTTGGCGGCGATTGTAGTCTAGAGGACGAACTCAAGAAACCCTGTTGTTGTTGGTTATAGCGTCATCGATAGGATGCATGATGTGCATGTGTAATCCGCAATACACTCCGTGTGGAAATTTTGGGGCAACATAAACGTGATGCGTGCAACGCACCATAGCCAACCAGCGATCGATGTATGAATCATTTGGCACCAGGCTATACAGTTCGGAATATCCAAACGGACCAGATGTTAGCACGTTTATTTCAACCGTCTAGATGTAAACTTTGGATACTTCGATGTTAAGTTTGTACCTGTCGATGTTAATTTGGATAGTTCGATGTCAAGTCTGGATTCTTCGATGTTAGTTTGAATATTTCGATGATAGTTTGGATACTTCGCTGTTAGTTTGGATACTTCGCTGTTAGTTTGGATACTCCGATGTTAAGTTTGGATAGTCCGATGTTAGTCTCGATAGTTCGATGTTAAGTTTCAATAGTTCGATGTAAGTTTGGATACTTTGATGTTTAGTTTGGATAGTTCGATGTTAAGTTTGGATATTTTGAACCATTTGGCAGTACACGGCTTTTGCTTATGAGGAGTATCACGCACAACGGCAGTAGGTTCCAGTTTAAGAGTCTTTGGTATGGTTCGACCTCTTAATGGAACCCGGACCTTCCACGTGGGAGGCGGATGCTGTACCGCTAGACCAAACACGCGGTCTGTGACTCATATGGAAGGTGATCTCACAAAAACCATTAATATCATGTCTAATATAACCCATTAACTGTAGTTCTGTCCCGTCAAAAATCGAGTTCATGAAAGGTAAGTTAATTGTATTCTTTCTTTAACTTTTCTTCATCTATTTATAACAGTTTAGTGGTTTGAGTTTTACAAATTCACAACGGAAAGATTTAAATTTCCTAGAGAATCTGAGATTTGCGATGAAATGATAAGAAATGCACTATGGTTTAGAAAAGTCTGTGTTACAATGCACTTTGTACGGTTTAATCATGAAAAACACATATCATGAAGTAGTGAAGGTCAAACTCTCCAGTTCATTTCCAGACTTTGCCCAGCTCTTTTCCATATGTGAAGACCGTGAGACCTGCGCCATAACCCTGGCATGCAGAGGTGTGCCAAAGTTCTTCAAATGATTCGTCGAACGAACCTTACAAGTGCTTTCGTCATATTTTACAAGACATTGTGCCCCAAGGTCAATGAAATGTCAGGCCATTTGGGAGAGGGGGAGGGGGCGCCAGTGGAAAAAAGTGTTTGCTGCTTCTAACGACCCTTCCCGGGTTGTTAGAAGAACGTGGAAAGATCGTAAGATCTATGCATAACCCTGACATGCGGAGGTGTGCCAAAGTTCTTCAAATGATTCGTCGAACGAACCTTACAAGTGTTTCCGACATATTTTATATGACGATATGTGTCTGTCTATGAAATTTGTGGCCAATGGCGAGTAAGGAGGAAGGGGGAGGGGCGCCAATGGATGAAAGTTTTTGCTGCTTCTAACATTGGCCCACCCTTCCCGGGTTGTTAGAAGGTGCTTATGCAACTAATCAGTGCGTTATTTGAGTGTAGACAGAACAAACCACTAATTAAGAAAGTTGAGTATAATAATAATGTGGGTATTATGGAGTTGTTTATTTTATAGTTACAACAGATGAAATATGCTTAACTTCATGTTTTTTTGAATTTCCAAAACAGGTTTCCAAGTGAACAAAGATGCATTACATTTGTAAATGGTATGTTTTTTTCTCTCTCTTTTAAATGGAAGATAATTTTTGGGTTAGCCTCGTAAAAGAAAAACACCTTTCATTGCAGCTTACACCAGCACTGTAAGCACAAAAGAAACAAATAAAGATATACAATTAAACTGCGGTCACGCTTCAGTTACGAATTTGTATTTATTCCGATCGGATTTGAGTGGGTTATCGTTAAAATTCATCTCTCCTATATCTGGTTGGAAAAGTCAGAAATTTTGCAACCAGTGCAAATATGGGATTTGCATCTGATGTCTACGAAAATAAAATGTCAACTGACTTTTTCGTGACGTCAAACCAACATACATTTTTATATGTCATTTTTATACGTCTGTCGAAGTGACGACACCAGATAATTAGCGTAACTTTAAGTTTATGGTCCTCCTGCGCTCTTTAAAAGTTGGTTAAAAACATTCACCAACACTGGTCACGTATGTCAAATACCTGAAATTGGTTAAGTTTTCCCCAATATTTGTTGTTTATTTGGTTACCACACAGGCTGGTTACCCAATAAAGTGGTACAAAACCTCTTGGATAACCCATTAATTAACAATTATTGTTTAAACTTTAACCAATTTCAGGTATTTGACATACGTGACCAGTGTTGGTGAATGTTTTTAACCTTTTTAAGAGTGTGTACAGCTCATATATTTACCCAAGTGGGCAAGTTTTTGGCTTTTTCCGACCAAAGATGGACCAAGTAGTTGGAAACTGGACCTTAAAACTCCATCTAACTTACTAACCACCAAGAGATGGAGAAAATGTTAACAAAAAGTTACAAAAATCGGATCAGAATACGATCCAAATCGATCGTTGTAGTGTGACCGCGGCTGTACAGATACCTACAGGGTCAGTAATACTGCGTTTTATTTCTCAGCGATCTCTGATCTTACTCAAAAACAAATGATCGACTTCTTTGGGGTACAATAATGTTTGTATTCATATTTGGCTTCTTTCCAGCTGATCCTCGATGACGTCATCCTCTTTGGACGCTTAGAGTGTTATCGTTTATACGTAATGGGCTTCTATTGGTTGCATAGAGCACTCGTAAGAATGCATGGTTTTATGTTGGGTGATGCAAGTGTTGATGCTCGAACGATTCCACCCAGAGAGCAGGTTAATTGGAATCCATTTTCTGAGGCGGGGGGGGGGGGGGGGCAGTGTAAAGCGCTTTGCAAATTCTTCCTTTAGCGTCCAATCGCGACGGCATTTGTTTCTAGAAACAGTAGGAGCCTTTTAAAAGAAAAGTTTACCAATTGTTCGAATACAATGACTTTTTAATATACATATATATAGGAATCAATTCATGTTTTACGCATTGGTTTCACCACCTCGAGCGATTGGTAGCGTTAGTCTGTACAGCAATCGAACTCTTTAGTCAGGGCAGTTTTAACCAGGTATAAACTACACCTAAACTTTAGAATGAACATTAGGTTTTCTACACTATGAACTATTTATGCGGGGGTGTCTTGAACTAATAGATACAATTGGTGAACGGATATATCGGAATAGAGGCTTTGCAGTTGCTGGTGCAAATCCGCCATGCTGGAGGACAATCATGCAAGTTACACGTGGCTTTGTGCTGAATGCACTGCACAATATCTACTATGATACACGCGGTGGGACACGTCCAACGATCAAGCCTTAACATGTATTCCAACGTGCACGCTGGAGATTTTTATGACGTCATATGCAATCCTCTATGGAAAAATCCGATCAGGGCTTGTGTTTAGTGACTGTAGGCAGTCCTTAGTGGGGTCCAGCAGCCTTGAATTGTCTTCATTTATTGTCTACATAAATTTCAAACCATCATATTAAATAAAATTGAGGGAGTCGAGATACAATTTAGTGTGCAACCATCCATGACAAAATTAAGCAAGGAAACTGAAAGATTAAAAGGTGATACACCCCAGTTATGAACGACTGGAATCACACTATGACTCGCTCTCTCTATTCGTCTATAAAAAACACATTGACGTCATTCTAGGGGGCAAACAATGGAACAAGTGGTCGCAAGCATAAGAATTGGCAGGAATTCACCCTGTACGTGTAGCAGACTATGCGAGTATTCGACTGATTGACAAATCATCTGTCTGCTTTTGTAGGCGTTGGTTTGTTTTGCCCCCAAACGAGGGCTATATTTCTGCTCTGTGACATCATATGCAAAAGGTCTATATAGTAGCACATTATGATATTTCCGGGACTGGCAGATTTGACTAGTAATTTTTCGAATAAGAGTCAAATGACGACATAATCAGTCTATTCTGAGTCGGCCATTAGAATCAAGGCATGCTGAGTCGGTTCTCGAGACGGTGCCGCCTCACAGATGCAATCTGGACCCTTCTAAAAGGCTCTGTTTGATTTCTTTCGTGAGGAAAATGAACTAAATGCTGATTGTCCTAACAATTTTAATTTGTGTCTAAACGCAACAAGAGGTAGTGTGAAGTGTGCGTCGCGTTAACTTTGAGTATTCTTCCTTGATTCCGCCTTTAGTGACGCCATCAAGATGACGTTATTCAGTATGTAAACATTTGACCATCTAAATACTCATCCCTCTGGTTAAAAATTAATCTTTTCTTGTTTTTCATGTTCTTATATTTCGCCAAGCGAAATGATACGGCATTTATTGGCATATGTTTAATCACATACTTGTAACATACAGTTTGTGTCAGAGTATAGATGATGATAATAATAATAATAATAATAATAATAATAATAATAATAATAATAATAATAATAATAATAATAATAATAATAATAATAATAATAATAATAATAATAATAATAATAATAATAATAATAATAATAATAATAATAATAATAATAATAATAATAATAATAATAATAATAATAATAATAATAATAATAATAACAATAATAAGTGAAGTAATAAGTGAAAATGATTTTTTTCCTTAACCAGCACCAAAGCCGCTGCCATTAGCAGCATCAGTGGACAGTACTGCCAGCATTGTGACAGTGACGATTGACCAAATGGTAAGTATATCTTGTTTATTGCCCAAAATGAAATTTATTGGCCGTTGTATACTTAGTTCTCAGCATAAGCAGTGAGGTAAGGAAAACAAGCCAGTGTGTCACAAGTGCAAAAAGACCGTAGCTGACCCGAAGTCAATCAATCGATTACAAACTGGCTCGCAACACTTCTTCTTACCAACTTAATAACTCACAAACATTGAACCGTAACTGAAAGGATTTTTAAAGACGTTTCAAACACATTTACGGCAAAAGGACAAGTGTCACAGAAAAGTAGCGGGAGAGGAGAATATAGCCGGAAAAGTGTACCTCAAAAATATAATAGTTGCAAAATGACTTTTTTCACCCAACTCCGGTTTTCATAGCTCGTTCTCGTGTTGAGCTATTGAATATTGAAATTTATTCACTTTTGAAATCAAAATAGTCTTTTGCGCAATAATTTGAGAATTTTAGTTGTAGGCCTACTACTCTCGTTTCCTTCTTTGTTTCCCTATAAAATTTGAAAATGTATTTTTGACTTTACACGTTTTCTGTTTGCTTGTTGCACAGGAAGGGTTTAATTGATAAGATCACTTCATGAGAGTATAAGAGTGCTATTGTAACATGTTGGTGCGGTTACTTTCAGAAGAACAAGGAAATATTAAAACAATACTTTTAGTAGTACAACGATGACATCACAAATCAATGTAACAAGCAAAATTGGGTGAAAGACTTAAACATTTTATATCACAGCTCAGAAAAGTCCTATCAAGATGGGGGTTGGTTTGTTTGAATTAAGAGCAAACCAGAGATGGCCAAAACTAAGTTGGAATTCGTTATGTTGCTATTCTGATGATTGTAGTGTTATAGAACCACGTTAAACTATAATCATTAACCATATCCGTATATTTCAATGTATTTGGAAGATTGAACGGCTAAAAGCTATACAATTCGTATTTGGAACGAAATGACGACATACATTTTTGGTTGAAATGTCTTATGTCTGGTGACTAGATTTGCACTGCAGAGAGGCAGAACACAAATCTTTTTTGTTAGACAGTTTTTGGTATGCCTTATAGACCAAAATCTGTCCTCCTTTTTCGTGTTACTTCGTGACGCACTTCGGAGGGTCTGATTGAAAAAGAAAAAATACGAATCGATGGGAAAAGATAAAATAATAACCCATGCATTTACCACAAGCGACCCATTTGGCCTATGAATCAAGAAAAAATAATTAAAAATATCCCTTTAAATTCAAAATCTGGCGAAGGTGAGATAGACACACAACTTCCACGTTTTAAGTAAACTTTTCCTCGAACAGCACTAAAACTACAGCTGCAGCCTCTAATCATGTTCCAAAGGCACTTTCATTATCTGAAATGCGCTTAAATGTAAAATTTATGAAAAATTAAACAAATTTTAATGTTATTTTTGGTACGTGGGATTAAAACCGGTAAAAGATGTGGAAAGAAAAAGGACACTTTTTCGCGAACGAGGAACTGTTTATGTCCGTGCTACGTCGGTTTCGCGCGTAACGTTAACTGAGAATGAGTAACTCGAGCTGGATACCGATACCGATCTTTCTGGCACAAAATCTCATCAGAAATTCCTGCCCCTGGAGACTGGGTGTCATGACATGGCCGATAGCTTTAGACAGGGGTAGGTTTTTCAATAGAAAATCGCAATTCAGACCTTGGCATCTTTCATGCTTCTAGGTGAAGACCTTTCAGGTTGGGATAGGGGGATTGCACTCCTCCCAGAGCAGGGGAAGTGCTTATTTCAGGGCACTGGCATTTACATGTATTTAAGGGCAAGGGGTAGCCTGTAGTAGTCAGTCGGCCTGCAGCGGACCGTGTTGACATACGGCCGGGCAAAATAGGACTTGAAAAATATTCAGTTCACGGCAAACAGGATATCCGCCCTTTCCCGTAGCCTACACCTTTGTGGATTTTTTGAAATGACGGTACCCGATATGTTTTTTTTTTTATAAATATATCAACTTGTAAATTTTTTACCTTCTATTTCCGCATTTTTAATCTTAGTTTCAGTTGAGCATAACTTTACGCGTACTAAAGCTGGATCGACTTCCTTGGTTCAAGATCATTTGGTGTCTAATTATGACTGCATGCGGAATTCGATTCCGTCAAAAGTCAGATACAAATCAATCCTTGAAACTAGTTTGAACTTGGTGCGGGTGCGGCAAAGATATACGGAAGGTCACTGCAAACGCTACTCTGGATTCGATGTCCCGAATGCGGTGTGTATGAGAACATTTGACTCGTACGGTAGGCCGAGCTTCCCTGCCTGGAATTTGAAGTCTTTCTCGAAAGACTTTCTTCAATTGGCGCTGAGCGTATACAAAATTTTGGAAAATCGCGACCCCTCAGACCCGCAGATCCCGATGACATTTCAAAAGTTTCCCAAATTTTGTTGTCCTTTTAGACAAAATATTTCGAAATCAAGAACTTTAATTGTATAAAAATTGGAATTTTATGAAAGACAGGTCACAAAAATAGCAACATAGCTGCCGGTGTCTCTTAATGATGTGGTGTTACACAAATGGTAAATATCCGATTCTGTTATGTCCAGAGCTCAGAAAAGTTGAGTGAGAACTAGTACACTTTATGTTGCATAATGCGGCGAGCAAAGCGCGCCGGAAATTTCGCTGTCTTTTGAGATTTGGAAAATTAAAAAAGGGGTTTCTGACACGGGAAGTGGGGGAGCAGAAGTATGCTTCCGCCCCTCATTTTTCACTGGGGGGGGGGGTAGCTTTCTCCCCAGCCCCCCCCCCCGCTTCCTACTCCTATGCTTAAAAGAGTTTTTTTTTCTTTTTACTTTTCGAAAAGTAGGCCTACCATTTCAAACCAATTGTGCTCAAAGGGTTTCAAATGGAATGCTTACCTATAAAAAACCTGCAAAATCAAGCGATATGAATGAGTGCATGGCAGGTTCGAACCACTGGTTGTTGTAATTATATCTCTAGGAATCTTGGGCCCCTCTCCACCTGACAGAAGATAATGTATTGATACAGTACAGCTCTCACCCCGGTCGGTATTTTCATATTTTGTAAACTTTACACCACGATCGGTTCCCATTTTTCCTGGCAGAAATGCTGGAGATCAGTTCTACTATATGATGCTAAGCTTCTCGCAGGATATTTCAGATTGGTTCTTTGATGATAGATCATATATTTTGAACTTATACTTGGAGTGAACGGCCAAGGCTTCATGGAGTTTCGACGATGGTTCAAAATCATGCAGGCATGCTCACTACAAGAGATTATACTTTACAGCTTAAGGTATAGTGAGTCAAAGTTTTTTGGCAGCCCAGCTGAAAATTCCATTTGGAACCCTTTTGGGTTAAGCCCTTTGAACCCAAATGGTTTCAAGTGATACCTTTTGTAAATACCCTTTTCATTTAAAGGGCAGTCCCTTTGGTAGATGATGCATAATTGGTCAAAACTCAAAGGGAATTATAAAATTCTCCCTTTTCATAAACCAAACCCTTTTGAAAACCCTTTACCATTTGGAAACTGTTGAAACCTTTTGGTTAATTTGGACAAAAGATCTCAAAGGGAATTAAGTTCTACTTGGCCGTAAGGCCCTGTCCATTTAGGCCTATCCTCTCAAGTCGGTTAAATGGACGGAGTTTTATGCATGACGGCCCATATGGCCAGTTTCTAACCAATTGGTTTATGTCGAGCCGCCACGGACTAGCTTTTCCAGTTGTGACTAACTGGCTTGTTTTTCCTACTCAATTGCTTTATGCTGTGTTTTTTACAGTCTTTAGTATGACCAGGACAATACTCGAACTCCTGACCTCCCAACTGTAAGTCCAGGCGCGGATCCGCACATTCAAAAAAGGAGAGGGGGCGGGGGGCTGACCTAAGAGAAAACAAGGGTGAGAGGGAGCTGCACTGCTAATTTTCCATATGTTTTATTGTTGATGTGGCGAAAAAGGGAGGGCTGGGCGTAATCCCCCACCCCATGTACCCGCGCCTGAAGTCGGATGCTTTAACCACTTGACCATATGCCGCCCGTTATTTACTCTCTCATAACTCTGCTGAAAACCAGACTTGATTGAACAATATCATGTGAATCATCTATCGGTACCCTTACTGAGCGCATCTCTTCTCTCTGTTTCTTGTTTTTTCATGTCATGTGTGTTTATTTTCTTCCTCTTTTCTATTCCAAATTCTTATTCTTGTTTTGTCCTATTTTATTTTCCTTCTTCGCTATCCCTTCGCTATCCTTTCTCGTTCCAGTTCCTCATTTATTCAACCTTTCCCTAGATGAGGGGAAAAACTTCCTACTCCCCTCCCCCCACCCTCCGGTCAATTAATTGACATAAAAGTTTATCCCTATCAATTTAACTGACCAGACTGCACTGTGCACTATGCCCGGCGAATATTGTACAGATTTTGTACGTGTCAGAAAATTCGTGGAATTAGTGTCTACAATGAATGTTGGCCACAAAAAGCCAACAATTCACCCTCAAATTTCTCTTCGTAGGCCAACTCGTTCGCTTGTGGTAATTGATATGATGTTCAAAAGGTTAAAATTGACCTTCGTGGGTAATTTTTATGCCGACCCTCAGATGTGCGTCACGAAAGTTAAAAACGAAAGCACTTTTTCGTGTACGGCCCGCTGCCTATTATACATAAAATGTTACGATGCAAAGGTTCATTTAAAATGGAACCTATTGCCAATGTGCATAGTGCTTAGCATTAGCAATGCAGTAGGAGAAAGCCAGTGAACCACAATTGGAAAGAAAGGCAGTCACGGTGTCCCGCTCGACTTAAACCAATTGGTTAGATCAGATCTAACCAAAGGTCAATATTAAAGAAACGTGCATATACCTCCAAAATGACGTCAGAGGTGGCGTCAGTGCATGAGGTTTTCCCCTCAGGTATGATACTTATCTCCTTATTGTGTAGACACAAACCTAGACCAAAAGCTTATGGTTTTCTCTTGTTGAATGAACAACGCCCCCATTGTAATCAAAACCGCTGTTTGCGCAATGAAGGCTTTACAATTTTGTCACAGATTCGCCATATTCGAGGGCAATCATGTCAAGATCACATAGTTTTGTGCTGAACGTACTGCGCGGTGTGCACTGTGGTAATCACGGCATTTACGCATTCAACGAGCAAGCGTGTCTTATGAACTCTACTAAGAAGTTTTATGTTCTAATCAAGGCCGCGAGGGAGTATTAAGTCGTCATATAAAAAACTTCTATAGAGAGGTCAGGCTATATGAGTCTACTTTTGAAAGTAATAGGGGAGTTGAACCAGTCGGGGAAGTCACGTGCACACAGACTAAGCCTGGCCGAGTAACAGACGGGCGCCCCCTCTTGTCGTAATTGTTGAGTTAAAGTATGCTTCAAAAAACTTCAAATATAGACGAATCCGGACAGCAAGTGCTGGTCTGATTTCAGCGATTAATGGGGTCTATCATCTTTTAATCTTTCAGTTTCCATGCTTATCTGTATCATAGATGGTTGTTCACTGAAATGTATCTTGATTCCTTAAATTTCAATGAATATGAGAGTTTGGTATTTATGAAGACAATAAATGAAGACAATTTAAGGCTGATGGACTCCACTAATGGCTGCCTACTTTCACTTAAAACAAGCGATGATTAGATTCGTCTACAGTACCACTTTGCATCTCAGCCACAGACTTCGTATATATGGACAGAGCATGTAACGCGTAGGTCTTATCCGTAGATTGCCGCCATCGTCTGAGGCAAGCAAGACGCACCAAGATGGCCGACGTGAAGCTACAAATCGTTTGATTTGACCACGACTCTGCAATATTTTGAACAAAAGTTAATGGATGAGAAACAATATCATATTCCTGTTATACGTGTGCTGATTTTGCCCTTACCTTGAATTTTTCAAAAATATTCCAACTTTCCTGCAAAATCTGTTGATTTACTTGAGCAAGTCCAAACTTTCCCCGCCCCCCCAAAAAAAAAACCATAGCGGACGGCTATCTTGCTACGCCTTTTCTCACACGTACGGCAGCGATAATGTACTGTAGGCTTTGTCTACGTATAGAAGTCCGTCATCTCATCCCTTTTCAAAACGCAAGGCAATGTCTGACTCTCACTTGTCAATCCATGCGCATGCCACTCTCTGTGTTTGTTGTCTAGTGTGAGCAATTAAGAAGTCATTAAGCGATATTGCGGTTTCACTTATACAAGAATGTAGTTAATATAGATTCGTGCGATAATTATCTTTAATTTAAGACTTTGCTTATGTTTAGCTTATGTCATTGTATATATTTGGGTGGTGAAACAAAAAATATATGAAATGAAATGTTTCCACTTCTTTTCAAAGGTAACCAAAGCAACCACATCAAGGTTCATACGAATCGTTTTCGCTGGCAATGAACGACTCGTTTATAGTTTCGACGTGTCTACGTCGGAGCTCATTAATTTTCCCGATGTGACCAGCCACTTTAAGATACATTTGCCCATGCCTTTAATATCATGTGAGAAGTATTTAGTTCAACTCGACGAAGGAGTGGTGGAGAGAGGATCTTGTCCTATAGGAAATGATGCTGTTGACCTTCCGTTAATTGTTGAGAGACCACGCGTCCAAAAGAAGTTTTGTTTTTAAAGCTTAGCAAGATGACCCCGAGCTAATTGCTTTTTGGTAAAATAGTAAATTTATGTGTAACATATGTTTCTTCCCATAAGTGTAAAAGCAGCTTTCTGTTTATGAATAAGAGTAAGAGTGAGAGTGAGAGCAGGAGTAAGAGTAAGGCGAGGGTAAGAAAAACGGTAATGACAATGGTAAGGGTTAAGGGACAGGCAAGAGCAAGAGCAAGGGGAAGGGAGAGGAAAGGGTAATTGCAAGGGCTAGGGCAACGGAAACGGCAACGACTAGGGTAAGGGTTAGGGCAAGACTAAGGGTAGGTTTTTGGTAAGGATACGGGGAAGAAAAAAAAAGGAGAGTAGTGAGAAGGTTTTGGGGTGTGGGTAACGTAAGATTCCGGGTACGGGTTGGAGTACATGTACAGTAGGATCAAGTTAAGTTAGATGGAATTTTGCGGCTCAACTTTCAACCAACTGATTCAAGTCGAACGACCCCGGAATTTCTTCTAGTTGTGTCTCATTGGCTTGTTTTCTCCACTGCTTATGCTGAGCATCTAGCAAGGAGTAGGAATAGCAGGAGTAAGAGAAGGTGTATGAGCAGACACTCTAAGCACGTCCTGTTCTTATTGAACAAGAAAAGGATCAAATGGGCACAGAACCAAAGAAAGGTCGAATAATTAACCAGATTTGGCCAGTGACGGAGCTAGGGATTTCGGTCAGAGGGGATGAAAATGGTCTGCAGGGGCGCTTCAAAGGAGGAAATACCCTGAGCCTCAGCACGATCGAAGCCACGGCTTTTCAGACTTTCCATTTCATTTTCCGCACCTGGTAGGAGACTACCTTGACTTTTCTCCTCAGCAAGTGTTTGATTAAAACATGTTTAAATTTTCTATCTACGGGTCTCCGCGGAAGAAAGTTAGGGGGGCGGGGACTAAACTCTTTTAGGGGACAAGTTCCCCACCATGATGATTTGGCGCGGAGCGCAAGAAAACTTTGGCCCAAAATGCCTCTTACATCGCTGGGAATGAAAATTTTAAAATATGTTTGCTGCATATAAATGGGGAAAAAAACTGAGTGACTAACTTTTAAGAAATATTGACGTTAATTTTCCTTCGTCTTTTTCTTTAAGTTTTCTTGGTTTTTTTAAGTTTTTTTTTCCAGAACAGGACGAGTTCCCCCCTTGCCCAAACCTGCGGGCGCGCTTGCTTCTACCCCTCTCTTTCACATTCTAGTGTGAAGGCAGTCATTATATTTTGTTTGTTATTGTCAGGTCTCGATTTAGGATTTTAATGTAATAATGGGCTACTTTGTGAAGATAAAGATTAAAACTGCTAGATCTAAATAGCAAGCAGTCTTACAGAGGGAAAGAGCTATGGAAATTAATCACCACTTGGTGTACAGTTTAGCATCTGGAAATCAACATCAGTACACGAAGAAGCATTAATTGACGTAATTTACATCATGAAATAGCTATTTATTAAGTACATTTTAAGAAATAGCCAAGACAATAGGTGTGCTTGGCTCTCTGGATACCTAATTAATAACTAATAAAAGTAGCCTAAACTTTAGCTAATTTGATGCAATTTTCTGGCTTTTGAGACCACTGAAGTACAGAAATATATCATTTTCATGGGATTATCGTGTAGTGTCAGAATTAACCATTAATCATGAGGATGGACACTTAAAGAAGAGCAAAATGGAAACTGCTCATTGAAACTCTTAAACCATTACCACTATGATAAGAGTTTTATTTTATTTTAACCTGAGTGTTCTCTTCAAATAATTTTGAAGAATGTTGTGGAACCTATTTTAGTATCTCTTAAACTCGTTTTATAGTCTATGTTGACAATCATCTCCGACAGCAAGAGGGCTATTTGCGCTACAACTATTGTTGCGCCCTTTGCAATATCTTTTATTGGCCGGGAGGGTTAATTTAATGTCAGTCTGTGTATTTTGTAAGCTTTTAATCACATTTGGTGTGGCCTAATGAGCTTAGCACAGTGACAACATTCATTAGTGCGTATAAAGCATGAGGACACGTTTCGGCAAAATCTATCCCTATGTTACAGAAGATAACCCTTTTCATCAGAATAAAGTGCAGATAGTACAGTTACTGGTGGCTGTTTGAACATATTGTTTTCTGGGCCTTAAAACAACACTATTAAATTACGTCTTTTGCCAAAAATGATGTAAGAGTAAAGTATGTTAAAAACCTAAAAAGGGCGCCGACGGACGATTTTGGTCCGGGGGGGGGGGAGGGGCGACCGACCCCCTGACCATATGGCAGCTCCGCCACTGGATCTGGCTCATTCTGAACAAAACTGTTCAATTTTGAACTAAAACTAGTCAAATATTTGAACCCTTTTAGTTTCATGCCTATCTGATCCTTTTCAGGTTCAAATTGAGCCGGACGGTTTTAGAGTATGTATAAGAGTGATTTTACTACACTAAAATGCATTAGAAATGTAGGGAGAAAAGTAAATATTAGTACAATTACATTTAAAATATAGAATTTTAAACACTGAAAATAGAGACTTGTAAATTTATTTATGTAGAATCAATAGGGCTTTATCTTTATCGGTGCTTAAATTTTATCTACAATTATACAATTATATTATACAATTTAAGCTAATCTAACTTGAAAAAACCTTTGGTACGTTTATTTGCTATATGATTTAATGTGTGATGATTATTAAGAATAGCTAACGTGGCATATTTATTAAGAGCAACTGACAAGAAAACGGAATAATTACACGGTCATAGAAAAGTAGATGCAAACTATATTCATACCATATACAGTTGTAATCTTAAGTACCGATGGCGGATAAACCTAAGGGGTGTGTTTAAAAGCCCTTCCATCTTTTAACAAAGGAAATTTCAGCACAGCTAAACTCCCATGTTTCCTGGTTTACCCTTGCCAGGGAAATTATGAGAAATCAATTAAAGATTATCACGTAATAAGAATAAAGGACTTTTGGTTCAAACTACCCACAGATTCCCATGCAGAACATTTGGTCAGCTCTAAATTAGTATTTGTAAACTAACATGCTGAAGAAGAAAACATTCATATTAGTGAGTTTCGACAAGTCTGTTTACCACACAAATTCGTGCCTTGATTGTGATAAACTATTGCAGCTTACCAAGGCAATAAAACCCCAATTCCAGCCCCTTTACAAGACATTTTCACCTTTGTACAGTACATTTGGCTGATGTAGGCTAGACTAACTTTCGATATAGTAATACACTCACTTAGGACACCTAAACTGTATTACTAAACAAAACCTGGATAATGTCCAAATGTATGCAATACATTGTTATAAGAAAGATGTTTGGTGATGGTGCATTTTACTGTAAAGAACTGCGATTCAGATACTGACTGCCACGCCCGTTTGAATATGCAACAACTTCGATTTTAATGATGGTGTGATGTTAAATGTTGTACCCTTATGGCGTCGAGACTATTAACGGGTTTAGGCAATGTAGCAAATGTAGCAACCAGCTTATTGAAAGTCTATCAGTTATCTTATTTGAATAAATCATTCTAAAAGTTATGTACATTGAAACAGTTCAAATCTTTACAACCATGAAAAGATATTACGGCAAAGTTTGGATAAATGACCACTTGTTAACCACCTGTGACGTACCTGCCGGGAGGGGGGGGGGGGCAGGAGGCAAGCTTTTTACGTCAGGTTTTCAGAGTCATATAACCACCGGGTTTAAGAAGGAGCAAATTCTTTTCGTTTCGTTTATTTGTTTTTCTACATCATCAAAATGTGTGGATACACAAACGTAATGAATACAGTACATACATAACACTGAAGTAGATGGTAAAACTAAAAAACCCTGAGGGGCTTGTCGAGAGTTCTACTCCCCAAAACAATTAAAGCAAGTTACCTTAAGTAGTTGTGTAGCAAACACAAATAAGGAAAATGAAAAAGAAAAAAGGACGGAAAATTAAAAAAACTAAAGGGAAAGGTAATGAATAAGAATACAAGACCAGAACTAACCCTTACAAAAATTTCTTAACCTCTTAACAACCCGGCCCCTCCCTCGGCCCCCTCCCACCTATGAAAGCCCTAGGCTTCCCACAAACAAAATGCGCATAGTGACAAAAACATGAATGATGCATGCACTTGAACAGTATGAAAAGTCAACCATGAAGTTTTAACCTTATAAAAAAATTAAGGATAAAAAGAGAAAAAATCGAAAAGAAAATGAGCAAATGAAGGAAAGGGACGACACTACTTAGCTTGTCAGACTCTTTTCAGGTAGATTCAATTTGACAAATTTTGCCCATTTTATAAAAACCAATAGATATTACGAGTTAAATAAACCGGTGGCAGGCCTATGTGTCCGATTTCTAGGGATCTCCGAGCATGCACAGATCAGAGAAATATCGGCCGATATTGCTTCCACAGCCACAATTACTGCGTTTATGACAATTTACGAAGGAGGTTTAGACACTATTGGCTACGGCCGAGAGATTACTTGCTGGAAGTCGCGTAGTTTTCGTGCATCGAACGGCCTCGGCCGATATCTTCCCGATGTGGTCCCTGGTTGTCGGTTGTCGGTTGCCGGCCATTACGCTTTCCCTACAGGTCCCTTGACTTACACACTATATTCGGCTACTTCCGTGCCCCTAGCTCCCAGTAAAAGTTTTTTAACCAGGACATGTCATGCGTTGATCGGAGCTCAAAGGCATTTCACAGAGCCGAGCAATACAATAAATAATGGCACCATAATTGGTCAGATGGCCTTGAAGTTTGCACAGTCTGTATTTCACCTCATCATTGTCTACAAAATCCACTTGAAAAATGATCATATTTTGTAAGTAAGACAGTCAGGAACAACATCACATAAAATGTCAGTAAACACTTTTCAGGCACGAGTATTGGAGTTAGTGGTCCGCTAAATACAGGGAGCTAGACCTATACACGATAGAGACATGGACTGATTGAACTAAACCGAAACATGGACCGGAGCCCGGACGAGGTGTTAGTTTTCCGGTCGTACATCGGAGAAACTTCAAATTTTGATTTTTTTTACGTTCTTAACGGGTATTCTGTCTTGTTATTACACAGGTAGCGTCTTTGTGCTGTGGTGTGGGGTTAAAGACCGCAGATACTTTGAAGTACGGCTTCCTTAGGTTCCAAAATGGGAGAAACTTGCAAAGTCTCAAAAGTGTCGAATCAAGTGTACAGTCTGAAAAGGCCGAATTAAAACTGCCAAATTGTATGAAGGCGGAACAAACTGAGCCCTTCATCAGGAACCTCTCCAATAGATCTCTTTCGGATAAATATAATGTAAAATAGTTCTAGATAGGGGTGACAGTTTATAGATAGCCTGTACCCCGCCCTTCAATCAGAATATCAAGCCTCATAGTACGCAAAGGACCATATGAAACAATGAGGATGCGATAAACTTTTTTTTTTTTTTAACAAAAACCAAAGAGCTAAAACAAAACCTGCAGTGCTAAGACACTGTCACTTAATATGGGAAACTTCGACACTTTTCCAACATCACCGGTCAAAGCCTTTGGGAGGACACCCAAACTAAAAGAAAAACCAAGTGAATTTGGGGCTTAAAAGCGACAGTGAACTGGAATCAGCTCACAAGGTGAATGAGGAAGATTTCTCTCTCGATTTGCTCATCGAGGCGATTTATAAAAGAGTAAATTTTCTATTGAATTAAGACTAGGACAAACTAAAAAGTCGCACTACTGATGAAGCTTGATCATCATCTAAACAGTTGGGAAGCAAACCTCACATTTGAAACCGTTATTGCGCAATCTTTACACCCTTTGCACTAGCTGAGAAATGCATTTTTAGAGACCGTGCAGGCTGGAGCTAGCTTACGCAGAGCCAAAACGGACATCCGTTAAAAATGTCAAGAATTCATATTCATGGTGTTAGATAATTGAATATTTTTCGCAATTAAAGAAAAATTGAAAGTTTAGTATCCAAAAGAAACTCCTTTTTAGTAGACGGCCATATTCATGCAGGGAGTGAACTTTGGCTAGAGTCTTCGTCATAAGCTTTGCGAGAAAATCGAAGGAGTGAGAGCTCAGTTGTGAAAATGTCAAACTGAATATTTTCAGTCTTCTTGGTGAGAATATGTTTAAATGTCATTTGAAAGAGAGAGAACAAATAATATTTCCAAAATAAAGTGGTACCTTTCTTGTTATCCTGTTATCTTTACTAAAAATGCTATAAAGAAATCTCGTCTCGTATTTGTTCTGCTCCATCTGTTCATTAGGCGCTATGTACATACTTTCGCATCACTTACGTATGTGAACACACAAAGCGTGGCATTGTGTTGGATCTTATATTGCAGTGCCCCACGCCAGCTGGCTACCATCACGCATTGCGTTTCAAGATGGCTGACTGACTACACATGCACTGCAAACAGAATCGTAGCATAGACAAAGCAGGATTACCCGTCTTTAGGAGTACTGGAATAATTTTTCAACGGACCTATGTGAGGAAGTATATTTTATTTTTAAATGTGTGTATTCGGTAATTGTTGGACAGCCTCAGGATGATTTCGGGACAAATCCGTGAACCTTCGCCGAACGTTCGGGAAGGGTGACCTTAAATCTCCCGATAATACTTGGGCCTTTCGGCCGACAATTTGACCTAAAATTGGTTTTTCGAAAACTTGCGAAGTTAGTCTGGTAAGTGTCATAGTGATATAGATCATAATTGGATATAAACAGTATAAATAAGCCATTCTTTTTTTCAAGTGCAGGCCTACATTTCCATAAGGGGCTAAAATTCAAAATTGTGTGACGTCATCAGGGCTTAATATATTTCGGTGACCCCGAGATCAGCTTCCCAACTGTCAAAACCAAGAGCAGAAACATGT
The DNA here is from genome assembly GCA_037179385.1 of Holothuria scabra. Lineage (NCBI taxonomy): Eukaryota > Metazoa > Echinodermata > Holothuroidea > Aspidochirotida > Holothuriidae > Holothuria > Holothuria scabra. Next base: position 42,603 of record CM074197.1, on the reverse strand, counting down.
CTGGTTAAAGGTTTTAGAAACCTAACGAGAGCAGTACTTCAAAGTATGATCTGCGGTCTTTACTCCCACCCACTGCACAGAGATGCTACCTTTCAATTACAAGACAGAATATCCGCTAAGAACTCATGAAAAATCAAAATTGAAACAAGAAACTGCATACATAGTATCGGATAATGCCACCTCCTACCCATTTTCATTCATTTATTGAACTGCTTTTCTCAAAACACAAGAACTTGACAATTAATTTGTGTTAGACTACAATCCCCGACAAAACAAATGAAACAAAATCGCTGGTACGGTGGCAAACGTCACTGTCTCATGATCTCTCAAATTCCCTTGGAAACCCCTCTCTCGCTTTCAAGGTTGTCAACCAGCTGTCAGTTAAAAGATTGTTTTAGCCAAAATTGAGAGGGGGAGCCGGGAAGGTAATTTGTTTCATTTACTTTTTGGGGGGATCGAGTGTATCTAGCGTAGCCATAGACATCTTTATACATGTATGTGGACTGAACGGGGTAAGATGGGAGAAGAAGGTTTTTGAATAAGCGAAGATTTTTCTCCTGCCAATACATTGTTTCTTTAAAACTTTAAGAAATAGCCCTAGCTTAATTTAGTTCTTTACTGAAAAAAGTCAAGACCAAAATTAGAGAGTAAAAGCAAACAATTGATATTAAAAACAAGCAAATTGTAAAGGTCCCCATACAATAGCATTTTTGATAAGAAGAATGGCAAATCCTGATTCTGATTAGGCATTAATCAAACATAAAATAGAAAACACGACTCATTTAATTTAGAAATTTTGCATGTGCTTTTCTTGACGTGTGTATGACTAATTAAACATAATTCATGTGCAGGTTTCAGATTTTTACAGTTTAAATTAAGGCATGTTTATGACTATTTCCATAGGTAAAAACAGCAAAATTAACAACTTGTGCAATAAACGGAGGAACAAGCGACGCTTTGAGGCAGTGGAGAACATTTTCGACCAATCTATTAAGACTCTAGCAGGTCCCCTTTTGGCATGTAGCAAACATTCATAGTAGAAGTATAAATTTCCAACCCTTGTTTAAAAAAAAAAAACAAGGAATATTAAGCTGAATTTCACAGGGCCAAAGACACTGGGAAGTACCATTTCCGACAATCTGAGAAGCATTTTTAGCCAAAATTTTCTCTGTACGCTACGCGTCAACGAATGGTGGCGCTTCGCTTAAATAGTGCTATTCCTGCCTGTCCCCTTTTCAACCTTTGCCCCCTCAACCCCCCTTTTAAAATGGAAAAGTCTGGAAATGTATTTGTAACCTTGAGTTAACAAAACGGTGGAGGAAAATATGCTCTTTGTCCTCTGAGAAGTGAGCCACATGCACCACTGGTAAGTAAACATACTTCTACTTCATGCGTCAAGTAATCGTTGTGATTTGTTACGAAAATTACACGAGTGGCATTGTGGGAAGATTTTTATTCTGATATGGTCCCCAAAACACTAAATGAAAACTAAAGGTATAGTAATTTGCACTCTCAGTGACGTAGATATGCTGGACGCCATGAGCAAGAAGGGAGAATGTTTCAATGACTGTGCCAAATGTTACGTAACTAGCTGCTCGAGGAGGTTCAAAGGGGAGTGCCAAGTAGCGTAACTACGGGCGCAAAGTCGTTGATGAAATTGCAACTGTTGGTTACACCCATAGAGCAGGATATAGGAACTAGAGTACGGACTCCCAATGGCGCGTACGTAAATCGTCTGTGATTGCATGGAGACACGGCATCCACGTTCACTCTGGGCATGACTTGGGCAAAAGTCACGCGGGTAGCGATCGTGTGTGTATGAACTGTATGGCAGATATCGATTCGGCCAATTCCTGCAACTTATTTGTCCTTGCAATATGTGTATTTCATCCTAAAAAGTGGCATAAGCTGTTCGCTTTGACGCGTAAAGATATTTTCTAACTCTTCACGTCAACAGAAATGGTCGGCAAGGGGCTGAATTTGCTTTTCAGTGATAAAAAGAGTAACGTTCGAGGAACGCACTCATGCAGGCAAGGACAACTCGCCCTTGTAAGACAAAACGGCCTCACAGTTCCCAGTGCTTTTGTAAAGTCGGACAACTCGGTACCTACTAAAAGCATATAGCCCTTCATATACAGACAATTCGGCGTCTCAATGAAGCTGGCTACTCAGACAGCTCGGCACCTAATGAAACTTCAAACAGAGGAGACAACTCGTCCCCAAATGGAGTCGCAAATGTAGGCCTATCCTAACATTCCAACATTTTTCTCATGTTTGATTTTACATATTTTCTGTGGAGATTGAAAAATGGACATTAAAGAGGAAGGCATATTCTTCTACTTAACTGAATACCAGGGTCACTGGGTGGGGAGGGGTTTCTATCATTTTTTGTTCTTTTCATTCTCAAATTAAAAACTATGCCTAGTAAAGTAGTAGACTGGGTAGACTGGGCAGTACAGGTGGCATGACGTGACTGATTTTATTATTTTTAGTAGCTGGTTAGCTGTTAGTCACATGTTGTAACTTTGTGAGTGGTTGACTGAAAAGATGAACCAGAATATTTTTGCCAATTGAAACAGTCAGCTTGATATACAGGGGGTAAAAAAGTTACTTAACGTTACTCCCTTCTACGGCTGACTAAAAGTTCGCATGAAAGTCACTCACTGAGCCTTGTGAATTAGGGGCAGCTAATAAAATACTGTAACTACAGATGCCAAACTGAAAAGAGAAGGCTTGAACAGACATTCTATCTTTACTACATTGTTTTATTTTTGTACCGTTTTTCTTCCTTTTTCACATGCAGATGTTTTAATTTACAGCTATAAGGAATAATGATTTAGTAGGGCTACAGGTGCAATTTCTTTCTAATCATTTGAAAAGGAGTGAAAAATTTGAGAAAGGGAAGACTGGCAATAGCCACAGTGCACCTTTGAATTTTTTTGAAATGTCACTCCACAATTTCCCACTGTACCTTCCAAGGTGTAGGCTGCAATGTGGTACGTACCATGATATGCAAACTACTGTACAGCCCAACCAAAGATAAACTAACGCCTACTATATGTGTCTCTTGTATAAAATACTTCTCAGCTTGCCATTATGGCAACAGTGAGCTTGAAGAAACCAGTGTTGTAATCGAGTCATTGACTCGAGTCACTGTACTATTCCAATGCGGAAATAACTCCTGAATTCTATCGAGTCACTATCATTTTGAGAGAAGTGACATGAGTCGTGATTTGTTCAACACTGGCAGAAACTAGAAGCACTAGTTTACTGGCATGCATGAAGAGCAAAAAGCAAAACATGAATAGGCCTACATGTATTTGTCTGATCTACTTCTTCTTCAAACAATGTTAAATAGGTTCAATTCTACCAACCATTTTCACGTTAGTCCAATCACAGTCACATGTTACAGTACTTCTCTAATTTCTCTGGGCACTTGGAAGTCTTTAAAACTGTTGTCAAGAATAATAAATAATGCAGTCTTTCACCAGCAGCTGAAATTATTGCTTCCCATAATTTTGCTTTGGCTTGTTGAATCTCTCCCTCATTGCAACTGTCTAAACTCCAGTAATTGCAAGGTATGGTGATCCAGAATTAACATTTTCTTTCAAAATATACAATGTGTACATGATGATAATTAAAAGTCAGTTGACACTTTGAAGGTTAAGTGAACCTGGACTTAAAAGATGACGCCCAAGCAGTTCCAATTCTCTTACCCTTCTTCAATAAGCCCCTCTATCCCTCCTCTGCCTAAAATTCATCCTCATCCAGACACAATCTCAGTCTGTTACTTCAGGGTGATCATACTTGATCCCAGTGTGTAATCAAACATTCTCAGTACAGTGTGTATCAGTTCTGTACTCTGCACTTTTTGAACTTGCTTTCAGTCAAAGAATAGAGCCAATTGGCAATTTCTGTGGATGTGGACTAACTACAAAAATTATAGTTTGGGGTGAGAGAATCAAGCTTTAAATGTCTGTTCACTTCATTATCTGCTTGTGTGGCAGATGGCTTTGAGACATGACCACATCCTGCGTAAAGTACAGGAAACAGTCCATGGCCAGCAGCACTATGAATCTGACATCCCTTGGTTTCTCCCTGCAAGTGCAAGAAAAAAAAAAATGAAACCATCAGTTTCTGTTTGGGGTGAAGATTATGTATTAAAACCAAATGCAACCTGTAGCTGCATAGAACATTTAGTAGCCTACAACTCAAGACTGGCATCAGGTATTCAGTGTTTTTTTTTCTTCTTCTTTTAAGTGTTGGTAAAAGTAAATTAAACTGCATCAAGAAATTAACACTTACATATTTCACCATTTCCCAAAATAATGTACCTTTCCAGTGCAACAGATTCAACACTAGCGTAGCCAGCGGGGGGCAGGGGGGCAGAGTGCCCCCCCCCACAGAAATTTTGGGGACGCGATGGGCGATGTTGAAAAAATGAAGGGGAGCCAAAAAATAAAAAAAAAAAATGAAAAAAAAAAAAAAAAAACGGCAAGAGGAGGGAGGGAAAAGGGGGATTTTTTTTTTTTTTTACAGTTTTTCGGGGGGGGGGGGGCTTTCAGTCGTTACGATAAAGTATGCAGTCCCCGACGGCGACTAGTCTCCCAGAGGGTTTACCTGTTTTTTTGCTCTCAAACGACAATTTCCCTAATAAGAACCCCAAATTTTCGGCGCGCTACGCGCGCTGCAGATTCACTCCAGTTTTTTTCAATAATTCCATTCCACATGTCTAGAGAGTGTAAGTCCTCTCAACCTTACCAAGTAACTGGTAGGCAGAGTACACAGGTTATGCAGAGGGCGTAAATTTTATCCCATATCACGAAGCCTAGTTGCTGTTCTCTTGTGTGTGTCATGCGATAGGTCAGATGGTGAGCCACTCACGGAGCATAGTTTGGCTATTTTATCGGGTGTTCCAGGTGGTTTCGACACAATGTATGTCATCCCCGATACAGTCTACAACCCCTACAGTTTTTATTTTTTTTTCTTTTTGTTCTTAATGATTACATAGGCTATGTTATTTTTGTAAGCCCACCAAAAAATTTCGCGCGTTTTGATTTTTCAGACTCAAATGAACACTAACTCGGCTTTTAAAATATTAAGTAACATTGTGTTGCAATGATATGGGATAGTTAGGCTCCTTCATACCATCCCTCGACATAGGGGCTGTCGGCTTAGGGTTAGGGTTAGGGCCCTAACTCTCTGAGAAAAAAATCGCCCCCGGCAAAAATCGAACACATCTTTGGATAGCCCCTTTCAAGGCCCGTTTAGGGTCGATATCGATTTGCCCCCATCTCTTCCCTGTAAGACGCTAGACTGGCCCAAAAGTGCACTTTGGGACCCTCTTTCAATCTCCCTCCCACAGGCAAGAGCGCAACGAAGGTTGGAGAAAAATGCTCCCCGTGGCTGGCGCGGCCGGCGTCTCAGTACGTATAAAAGAGTCAGTGGGTGGAGTGAGCGAAAAATTTCCCTAAGGGCCGTTCGCGCAGGCTAACTCTGAAAATACCGATTTCTTCCGTAACGCGACGGTTCCAGCGGAACTATTCAAAGACCCCGCAAGGTACAGCTCTAAAAAATGAAACCAAGCCGTCTGCATCTGTTGGCAAGCTCGAGCATAATTTTCGAGCCGATCGGGGCTTCCCGACGGAATTAGAGGCATTTCCCGGAGGCAACTTTTTCCAGCAGTTTTTCCTGGATATCTCCTCGTAGCGAGACGCGATTGCAACGCGCTCGGTGTCAGTGGGAAGGTCTTTTCGGGCCGCATCAGTGTTGCGATTTTGAAGAAAAACGAACGTCGGGCGGAGGCGCGAGAGGGAAAAATACGGAAAAATTTTCGTGACCTACTTAAGGGACTTAAAAAAAAAAAAAAAATCAATCTGTGGATGATTTATTCTCGTGATGGCTTTGATTTCATCACTGGCTGTGTTAATTATTGATGACAAGTTTTGTTGGATTCATGTGATGATGATGAAAAAATTTTCTCAGTCGGTCCGGTTGCGCCTCTGTCTGAATCAGGGGGCCTTCCCGCCTTCCCGTTACTCAGTCGTCGGCCGGGCGGGCCCCGAGATACTAAATTTGGCACTTTGCGGGTCTCGAGGTTCATGCAGGCAGGCTTGGCAAACTTGACTGACTGCTAGAAACACGTACGTAATAGATAGAGAGGTCGCTATACTCTTTTGCACGCACGCGTGTCCCGGGGAGAAATGATGATTCACGCGCTCGTTATGCCATTTGGGTATAGCGGGGAATTTGGCGTGACCCTTACTCTTTTGAGATGATCTCATCAACGGATAGCTCTGACTTAGGTCTACAAAGGGTCATTAACCCTGACTGGAAAATGAATCGCGCTCACCCAGAAATCGTGCTTTAATGAAAGAGTTAGGGTCGCCCAACCCTAACTCCGAGGTTAGGGTCGAGTGGAACGACACCCGCTTTTTTTGGCAGAATCGTGACCTGCCGAGTTAGGGCCACAAGGAAACACCCGCCCTTTGTCGAAAATGGCCCATCTTGAAGTTAGGGTGCTTAGGAACCGCCTCAGAGTTAGGGTTGGGGTCCTAACTCTCTGAGAAAAAAATCGCCCCCGGCAAAAACCGAGCACATCTTTGGATAGTCCTCTTCAAGGCCCGTTTAGGGTCGATATCAATTTGCCCCCATCTCTTCCCTGTGAGACGCTAGACTGGCCCAAAAGTGCACTTTGGGACCCTCCCTCTTTTAATTCATCTCCCTCCCACAGGCAGGAGCGCAAACCGACGGGAGAAAAATGCTCCCCGTGGCTGGCGCGGCCGGCGTCTCAGTACAGTACGTATAAAAGAGTCAGTCGGTGGAGTGAGCGAAAAGTAACCCTAACCCTAAGGAAGGACCGTTCGCGCAGGCTAACTCTGAACTGAGCCGATTTCTTCCGTAACGCGACGGTTTCAGCGGAACTATTCAAAGACCCCGCAAGGTACAGCTCTAAAAAATGAAACCAAGCCGTCTGCATCTCTTGCAAAGCTAAAGAATAATTTTCGAGCCGATCGGGGCCTGTCCGACGGAATTAGAGGCATTTCCCGGAGGCGACTTTTTCGAGCAGTTTTTCCTGGATATCTCCTCGTAGCGAGACGCGATTGCAACGCGCTCGGTGTCAGTGGGAAGGTCTTTTCGGGCCGCATCAGTGTTGCGATTTTGAAGAAAAACGAACGTTGGGCGGAGGCGCGAGAGGGAAAAATACGGAAAATTTTTCGTGACCTACTTAACGGACTTAAAAAAAAAAAAAAAAAAATCAATCTGTGGATGATTTATTCTCGTGATGGCTTTGATTTCATCACTGGCTGTGTTAATTATTGGTGACAAGTTTTGTTGGATTCATGTGATGATGATGAAAAAATTTTCTCAGTCAGGCGGTCCGGTTGCGCCTCTGTCTGAATCGGGGGGCCTTTCCGCCTTCCCGTTACTCAGTCGTCGGCCGGGCGGGCCCTGAGATACTAAATTTGGCACTTTGCGGGTCTCGAGGTTCATGCAGGCAGGCTTAGGGAACTTGACTGACTGCTAGAAACACGTACGTAACGTAATAGATTAGAGAGGTCGCTATACTCTTTTGTCCCGGGGAGAAATGATGATTCACGCGCTCGTTATGCCATTGGGTATAGCGGGGAATTTGGCGTGACCCTTACTCTTTTGAGATTATGTAATCAACAGATAGCTCTGACTTAGGTCTACAAAGGGTCATTAACCCTAACTTGAAAATGAATCGCGCTCACCCAGAAATCGTGCTTTAATGAAAGAGTTAGGGTCGCCCAACCCTAACTCCGAGGTTAGGGTCGGGTGGAAGGACACCCGCTTTTTTTGGCAGAATCGTGACCTGCCGAGTTAGGGCCACAAGGAAACACCCGCCCTATGTCGAAAATGGCCCATCTTGAAGTTAGGGTGCTTAGGAATCGCCTCAGAGTTAGGGTTGGGGTTAGGGTTAGGGGTTAGGGTTAGGGTTAGGGTTTAGGGTTAGGGTTAGGGTTTAGGGTTAGGGTTAGGGTTAGGGTTTAGGATTAGGGTTAGGGTTTAGGGTTAGGGTTAGGGTTAGGGTTTAGGGTTAGGGTTTAGGGTTAGGGTTAGGGTTAGGGTTAGGGTTAGGGTTAGGGTTAGGGTTAGGGTTAGGGTCCTAACTCTCCGAGAAAAAAATCGCCCCCGGCAAAAACCGAGCACATTTTTGGATAGCCCTCTTCAAGGCCCGTTTAGGGTCGATATCGATTTGCCCCCATCTCTTCCCTGTGAGACGCTAGACTGGCCCAAAAGTGCACTATGGGACCCTCCCTCCCACAGGCAAGAGCGCAACGAAGGTTGGAGAAAAATGCTCCCCGTGGCTGGCGCGGCCGGCGTCTCAGTACGTATAAAAGAGTCAGTCGGTGGAGCGAGCGAAAACTAACCCTAACCCTAAGGAAGGACCGTTCGCGCAGGCTAACTCTGAACTGAGCCGATTTGTTCCGTAACGCGACGGTTTCAGCGGAACTATTCAAAGACCCCGCAAGGTACAGCTCTAAAAAATGAAACCAAGCCGTCTGCATCTCTTGTTAAGCTCGAGAATAATTTTCGAGCCGATCGGGGCCTTTCCGACGGAATTAGAGGCATTTCCCGGAGGCAACTTTTTCGAGCAGTTTTTCCTGGATATTTTCTCGTAGCGAGACGCGATTGGAACGCGCTCGGTGTCAGTGGGAAGGTCTTTTGGGGCCGCATCAGTGTTCCGATTTTGAAGAAAAACGAACGTTGGGCGGAGGCGCGAGAGGGAAAAATACGGAAAAATTTTCGTGACCTACTTAACGGACTTAAAAAAAAAAAAAAAAAAAAAAAAAAATATCAATCTGTGGATGATTTATTCTCGTGATGGCTTTAATTTCATCACTGGCTGTGTTAATTATTGATGACAAGTTTTGTTGGATTCATGTGATGATGATGAAAAATTTTTTTCAGGCGGTCCGGTTGCGCCTCTGTCTGAATCGGGGGGCCTTTCCGCCTTCCCGTTACTCGGTCGTCGGCCGGGCGGGCCCTGAGATACTAAATTGGGCACTTTGCGGGTCTCGAGGTTCATGCAGGCAGGCTTGGCGAACTTGACTGACTGCTAGAAACACGTACGTAATAGATTAGAGAGGTCGCTATACTCTTTTGTCCCGGGGAGAAATGATGATTCACGCGCTCGTTATGCCATTGGGTATAGCGGGGAATTTGGCGTGACCCTTACTCTTTTGAGATTATGTAATCAACAGATAGCTCTGACTTAGGTCTACAAAGGGTCATTAACCCTAACTTGAAAATGAATCGCGCTCACCCAGAAATCGTGCTTTAATGAAAGAGTTAGGGTCGCCCAACCCTAACTCCGAGGTTAGGGTCGGGTGGAAGGACACCCGCTTTTTTTGGCAGAATCGTGACCTGCCGAGTTAGGGCCACAAGGAAACACCCGCCCTATGTCGAAAATGGCCCATCTTGAAGTTAGGGTGCTTAGGAATCGCCTCAGAGTTAGGATTCGGGTCCTAACTCTCCGAGAAAAAAATCGCCCCCGGCAAAAACCGAGCACATTTTTGGATAGCCCTCTTCAAGGCCCGTTTAGGGTCGATATCGATTTGCCCCCATCTCTTCCCTGTGAGACGCTAGACTGGCCCAAAAGTGCACTATGGGACCCTCCCTCCCACAGGCAAGAGCGCAACGAAGGTTGGAGAAAAATGCTCCCCGTGGCTGGCGCGGCCGGCGTCTCAGTACGTATAAAAGTGTCAGTCGGTGGAGCGAGCGAAAACTAACCCTAACCCTAAGGAAGGACCGTTCGCGCAGGCTAACTCTGAACTGAGCCGATTTGTTCCGTAACGCGACGGTTTCAGCGGAACTATTCAAAGACCCCGCAAGGTACAGCTCTAAAAAATGAAACCAAGCCGTCTGCATCTCTTGTTAAGCTCGAGAATAATTTTCGAGCCGATCGGGGCCTTTCCGACGGAATTAGAGGCATTTCCCGGAGGCAACTTTTTCGAGCAGTTTTTCCTGGATATTTTCTCGTAGCGAGACGCGATTGGAACGCGCTCGGTGTCAGTGGGAAGGTCTTTTGGGGCCGCATCAGTGTTCCGATTTTGAAGAAAAACGAACGTTGGGCGGAGGCGCGAGAGGGAAAAATACGGAAAAATTTTCGTGACCTACTTAACGGACTTAAAAAAAAAAAAAAAAAAAAAAAAATATCAATCTGTGGATGATTTATTCTCGTGATGGCTTTAATTTCATCACTGGCTGTGTTAATTATTGATGACAAGTTTTGTTGGATTCATGTGATGATGATGAAAAATTTTTTTCAGGCGGTCCGGTTGCGCCTCTGTCTGAATCGGGGGGCCTTTCCGCCTTCCCGTTACTCGGTCGTCGGCCGGGCGGGCCCTGAGATACTAAATTGGGCACTTTGCGGGTCTCGAGGTTCATGCAGGCAGGCTTGGCGAACTTGACTGACTGCTAGAAACACGTACGTAATAGATTAGAGAGGTCGCTATACTCTTTTGTCCCGGGGAGAAATGATGATTCACGCGCTCGTTATGCCATTGGGTATAGCGGGGAATTTGGCGTGACCCTTACTCTTTTGAGATTATGTAATCAACAGATAGCTCTGACTTAGGTCTACAAAGGGTCATTAACCCTAACTTGAAAATGAATCGCGCTCACCCAGAAATCGTGCTTTAATGAAAGAGTTAGGGTCGCCCAACCCTAACTCCGAGGTTAGGGTCGGGTGGAAGGACACCCGCTTTTTTTGGCAGAATCGTGACCTGCCGAGTTAGGGCCACAAGGAAACACCCGCCCTATGTCGAAAATGGCCCATCTTGAAGTTAGGGTGCTTAGGAATCGCCTCAGAGTTAGGATTCGGGTCCTAACTCTCCGAGAAAAAAATCGCCCCCGGCAAAAACCGAGCACATTTTTGGATAGCCCTCTTCAAGGCCCGTTTAGGGTCGATATCGATTTGCCCCCATCTCTTCCCTGTGAGACGCTAGACTGGCCCAAAAGTGCACTATGGGACCCTCCCTCCCACAGGCAAGAGCGCAACGAAGGTTGGAGAAAAATGCTCCCCGTGGCTGGCGCGGCCGGCGTCTCAGTACGTATAAAAGTGTCAGTCGGTGGAGCGAGCGAAAACTAACCCTAACCCTAAGGAAGGACCGTTCGCGCAGGCTAACTCTGAACTGAGCCGATTTGTTCCGTAACGCGACGGTTTCAGCGGAACTATTCAAAGACCCCGCAAGGTACAGCTCTAAAAAATGAAACCAAGCCGTCTGCATCTCTTGTTAAGCTCGAGAATAATTTTCGAGCCGATCGGGGCCTTTCCGACGGAATTAGAGGCATTTCCCGGAGGCAACTTTTTCGAGCAGTTTTTCCTGGATATTTTCTCGTAGCGAGACGCGATTGGAACGCGCTCGGTGTCAGTGGGAAGGTCTTTTGGGGCCGCATCAGTGTTCCGATTTTGAAGAAAAACGAACGTTGGGCGGAGGCGCGAGAGGGAAAAATACGGAAAAATTTTCGTGACCTACTTAACGGACTTAAAAAAATCAGTCTGTGGATGATTTATTCTCGTGATGGCTCTGACTTCATCACTGGCTGTGTTAATTATTGATGACAAGTTTTGTTGGATTCATGTGATGATGATGAAAAATTTTTTTCAGGCGGTCCGGTTGCGCCTCTGTCTGAATCAGGGGCCTTTCCGCCTTCCCGTTACTCGGTCGTCGGCCGGGCGGGCCCTGAGATACTAAATTGGGCACTTTGCGGGTCTCGAGGTTCATGCAGGCAGGCTTGGCGAACTTGACTGACTGCTAGAAACACGTACGTAATAGATTAGAGAGGTCGCTATACTCTTTTGTCCCGGGGAGAAATGATGATTCACGCGCTCGTTATGCCATTGGGTATAGCGGGGAATTTGGCGTGACCCTTACTCTTTTGAGATTATGTAATCAACAGATAGCTCTGACTTAGGTCTACAAAGGGTCATTAACCCTAACTTGAAAATGAATCGCGCTCACCCAGAAATCGTGCTTTAATGAAAGAGTTAGGGTCGCCCAACCCTAACTCCGAGGTTAGGGTCGGGTGGAAGGACACCCGCTTTTTTTGGCAGAATCGTGACCTGCCGAGTTAGGGCCACAAGGAAACACCCGCCCTATGTCGAAAATGGCCCATCTTGAAGTTAGGGTGCTTAGGAATCGCCTCAGAGTTAGGATTCGGGTCCTAACTCTCCGAGAAAAAAATCGCCCCCGGCAAAAACCGAGCACATTTTTGGATAGCCCTCTTCAAGGCCCGTTTAGGGTCGATATCGATTTGCCCCCATCTCTTCCCTGTGAGACGCTAGACTGGCCCAAAAGTGCACTATGGGACCCTCCCTCCCACAGGCAAGAGCGCAACGAAGGTTGGAGAAAAATGCTCCCCGTGGCTGGCGCGGCCGGCGTCTCAGTACGTACGTATAAAAGAGTCAGTCGGTGGAGCGAGCGAAAACTAACCCTAACCCTAAGGAAGGACCGTTCGCGCAGGCTAACTCTGAACTGAGCCGATTTGTTCCGTAACGCGACGGTTTCAGCGGAACTATTCAAAGACCCCGCAAGGTACAGCTCTAAAAAATGAAACCAAGCCGTCTGCATCTCTTGTTAAGCTCGAGAATAATTTTCGAGCCGATCGGGGCCTTTCCGACGGAATTAGAGGCATTTCCCGGAGGCAACTTTTTCGAGCAGTTTTTCCTGGATATTTTCTCGTAGCGAGACGCGATTGGAACGCGCTCGGTGTCAGTGGGAAGGTCTTTTGGGGCCGCATCAGTGTTCCGATTTTGAAGAAAAACGAACGTTGGGCGGAGGCGCGAGAGGGAAAAATACGGAAAAATTTTCGTGACCTACTTAACGGACTTAAAAAAAAAAAAAAAAAAAAAAAAATATCAATCTGTGGATGATTTATTCTCGTGATGGCTTTAATTTCATCACTGGCTGTGTTAATTATTGATGACAAGTTTTGTTGGATTCATGTGATGATGATGAAAAATTTTTTTCAGGCGGTCCGGTTGCGCCTCTGTCTGAATCGGGGGGCCTTTCCGCCTTCCCGTTACTCGGTCGTCGGCCGGGCGGGCCCTGAGATACTAAATTGGGCACTTTGCGGGTCTCGAGGTTCATGCAGGCAGGCTTGGCGAACTTGACTGACTGCTAGAAACACGTACGTAATAGATTAGAGAGGTCGCTATACTCTTTTGTCCCGGGGAGAAATGATGATTCACGCGCTCGTTATGCCATTGGGTATAGCGGGGAATTTGGCGTGACCCTTACTCTTTTGAGATTATGTAATCAACAGATAGCTCTGACTTAGGTCTACAAAGGGTCATTAACCCTAACTTGAAAATGAATCGCGCTCACCCAGAAATCGTGCTTTAATGAAAGAGTTAGGGTCGCCCAACCCTAACTCCGAGGTTAGGGTCGGGTGGAAGGACACCCGCTTTTTTTGGCAGAATCGTGACCTGCCGAGTTAGGGCCACAAGGAAACACCCGCCCTATGTCGAAAATGGCCCATCTTGAAGTTAGGGTGCTTAGGAATCGCCTCAGAGTTAGGATTCGGGTTAGGGGTTAGGGTTAGGGTTAGGGGTTAGGGTTAGGGTTAGGGTTAGGGTTAGGGTTAGGGTTAGGGTTAGGTTAGGTACGGTTAGGTTAGGTTAGGTTAGGTTAGGTTAGGTTAGGTTAGGTTAGGGTTAGGGTTAGGGTTAGGGTTAGGGTTAGGGTTAGGGTTAGGGTTAGGGTTAGGGTTAGGGTTAGGGTTAGGGTTAGGGTTAGGGTTAGGACCAGTGAACTTTGGGTCCGCAGGTTTTTGAACTCTGGATCCGCATTTGTGAACTCCGGTGTCGCATTTTTGAACTTTGGGTCCGCAAGAAAAAAAACTAAGTCCAATATGAACTTTGGGTCCACCTGGTTTGAACTTTGGGTCCGCACATATGAACTCTGGGGCCACAAGGGTTGAACTTAGGGTCCGCAAAAATGAACTAAGGGGCCGCTTCAAAAAATAGACTAAGTCCATTTTGAACCTAGGGGCCCCATTAGGGTCGGGAATATTGCGATTTAAACAAAAATTAAAAAAAAATACTTCCCGAGGTCACCGGGTCACGCCCTTTGGGTCAGATGATAGTTTGACCCGGGGCCATCTTTTGCCACAATTCCGGGTCAAATCGAGGTCAGCAAGGGGTAGTTTTGAATTTGACCTTCCCCAAGGTCAGGTGAGAGGTCAACATTTTTTTGAATTTTTTTGCAAGGTCACTGGGTCACATAGAGGTCACCATGTAAAGGAGATGAAATTCCCACGGTGCTATAAGGAGTTATAGCTTGTTAAAGAAAAACGCCATTTTTACATGAAAAATAGGTCCCGAATTCATGCTTCATGGGGCCATATTGGGCCCTTTATCTAAAATAACGAAAACACAATTGTAACTGGGAGATAGATCATTTTTTTCCCCTTTAATTTGATAGGTAGCTCGACTTCCTGGGGCTTAAGATGGTGGCAGTATTCAAGATTCTAATAACAGGGGGATATTGGGACCATTTGTTTTTCAACCTTTAATCCCCGGTGATCGCTGTCGGTCGGGGGTATTTTCATGATTTCTTTTACTTTCTCAAAGCTGGTCACGTGGGCATATGTTCATATTTATTTCATCGAGTTTGGCGTTGAGAAACCCCCCCCCCTCCCCGGCCGTCCCTTCAAATTAACCTTAAAGTGTATGTATATTTACTGCAGAAATGAACCCGACATTTAGGGGGTCCAAACAAAATCATATTCTTAACTTTGACTTTGTGAGGGTTATGATGACAAATAAGGTGTTTCCTAAAAGCTAAGACATTGCCCTATATTACCAAAATAATTAAAATATCCCATCTGTTTTATATACCAAAGGACAGGGCCAAAATGGCGGAGTGATTAGTATAAAGTATGAAATATAACGGATCAATATTTTTGATTTGAAAGCCAAATATATGGCAAAATATACGACGGAGGAGGCTAAAAACATCATATTTGAAATCAGCGGGTTCGAATACCCCCCTCAGGTGACTTTCGTTGAATTCTGGGGGGTCGACATTTTGGCCCAAATCACAAGGGTCCCCCCTTGGGGTGAAATTTGGGTGTGACATCAATGTCTCCCAAAATTGACCAAAGTATTCCTATATACGTATTCGAGGGTCCTGATTCCAAATATGAAGTCGGATTTTTGCCAACATGTTTCCTTTGGGAGTTATGGCGCAAAAGCCTCATTTTTGGCCCCCTTCGGGGCCCCTTTGAAGGCCCATATCTTCTTGTAGGGGGGCGATATGAAAAAACGGACTTCATATTTGGAATCAGCATGGCCGATTCACCCTTATATGATCTTTCTGTTCATTTCGGAGAAATTTGATCCGGGCCCTGTCTTGCCCCCTTGGGGGAGGGGGCGCCTGAGAGGGAAATTGTCTATACCTACGTCAATTGTCATGAAATGATCATTTTAGGGGTTTTCGGGCACGCTGATTTCAGAAATGGGCATCGCAATTTCATTCGACGCACGTACGCCCCTTAATGTTCCCCATTTCCCCCTTTTGGGGGGGTTGGGGCTGGATAACGCCCCCGTCAGGGGTATGACGACCACGTGAGGTCAATTTTCAGATTCTGTGTATGAAATTGACCAGGAATCCGGGTCAAATCATTCAAAAAATGGTTACTGCAAAAGTGATGATTGCAATTTTCACCTTTTCCCCACGGGTTGGGGCTGGATAACGTCCCAGGTAGGGGGTTGACGAACACGAGAGGCCAATTTTCAGATTTGGCGTATGAAATTGACCAGGATCCCGGGTCAAATTATCCAAAAATGGTTACTGCGGAAGTGATGATTGCAATTCTCACCTTTTTCCCCCGGGGTTGGGGTTGGGGTTGGATAACGCCCCAGGCAGGGGTATGACGAACACGAGAGGTCAATTTTTAGATAGGGGTAGTTTTGAACTTCACCGGGTTACCGGGTCACTGGGAAAATTGTGCCACAATTTCGGGTCAAATCGCGGTCAGGAAGGGGTAGTTGTGAATTTCACCTTCCCCAAGGTCAGGTGAGAGGTCCAGATTTTTTTTTTTAATTTTTTTTTAAGATCACTGGGTCACAAAGAGGTCACCATTTAAAGGAGATGAAATTCCTACGGGGCTATAAGGAGTTACATTTCGTTAAAGAAAAACGCCATTTTTACCTGCAAAATAGGTCCCGAATTCATGCTTCATGGGGCCCATATTGGGCTCTTTATCTAAAATAACGAAAACACAATTGTAACTGGGAGATAGATCATTTTTTTCCCTTTAATTTGATAGGTAACTCGACTTCCTGGGGCTTAAGATGGTGTCAGTATTCAAGATTCTAATAACAGGGGGATATTGGGACCATTTGTTTTTCAACCTTTCAATCCCCGGTGATCACTGTCGGTCGGGGGTATTTTCATGATTTCTTTTTACTTTCTCAAAGCTGGTCACGTGGGCATATGTTCGTATTTATTTTATCGAGTTTGCCGTTGAGAAACACCCCCCCCCCCTCCGCCCCTTCAAATTAACCTTAAAGTGTATGTATATTTACTGCGGAAATCAACCCGACATTTAGGGGGTCCAAACAAAATCATATTCTTAACCTTGACTGTGTGAGGGCTATGATGACAAATTAGGTGTTGCCTTAAAGCTAAGACATTGCCCTATGTTACCAAAATAATTACCCCCCCCCCTCAGCTTTTTTATATACCAAAGCACAGGGCCAAAATGGCGGAGTGTTTAGTACAAAGTATGGAATATAACGGATCAATATTTGGATTTGAAAGCCAGATAAATGGTTTTGAATTTCACCGGGTCACCGAGTAACCTGGTAACCATGTAACCGGGTCACCGGGTAAATTGTGCCAAAATTTCGGGTCAATTGAAGGTCAGCAAGGGGTAGTTTTGAACTTCACCGGGTCACCGGGTAACCGGGTTACCGGGTCACTGGGAAAATTGTGCCACAATTTCGGGTCAAATCGCGGTCAGGAAGGGGTAGTTGTGAATTTCACCTTCCCCAAGGTCAGGTGAGAGGTCCAGATTTTTTTTTTTTATTTTTTTTTAAGATCACTGGGTCACAAAGAGGTCACCATTTAAAGGAGATGAAATTCCTACGGGGCTATAAGGAGTTACATTTCGTTAAAGAAAAGCGCCTTTTTTACCTGCAAAATAGGTCCCGAATTCATGCTTCATGGGGCCACATTGGGCCCTTTACCTAAAATAACGAAAACACAATTGTAACTGGGAGATAGATCATTTTTTCCCTTTAATTTGATAGGTAACTCGACTTCCTGGGGCTTAAGATGGTGTCAGTATTCAAGATTCTAATAACAGGGGATATTGGGACCATTTGTTTTTCAACCTTTCAATCCCCGGTGATCACTGTCGGTCGGGGGTATTTTCATGATTTCTTTTTACTTTCTCAAAGCTGGTCACGTGGACATATGTTCATATTTATTTTTATCGAGTTTGCCGTTGAGAAACACCCCCCCCCCTCCGCCCCTTCAAATTAACCTTAAAGTGTATGTATATTTACTCCGGGAATGAACCCCCCATTTAGGTGGTCCAAACAAAATCATATTCTTAACTTTGACTTTGTGAGGGTTATGATGACAAATTAGGTGTTTCCTAAAAGCTAAGACATTGCCCTATATTACCAAAATAATTAAAATCCCCCAGCTGTTTTATATACCAAAGGACAGGGCCAAAATGGCGCAGTGTTTAGTATAAAGTATGAAATATAACGGATCAATATTTTTGATTTGAAAGCCAAATATATGGCAAAATATACGACGGAGGAGGCTAAAAACATCATATTTGAAATCAGCGGGTTCGAATACCCCCCTCAAGTGACTTTCGTTGAATTCTGGGGGGGTCGACATTTTGGCCCAAATCACAAGGGTCCCCCCTTGGGGTGAAATTTGGGTGTGAGATCAATGTCTCCCAAAATTGACCAAAGTATTCCTATATACGTATTCGAGGGTCCTGATTCCAAATATGAAGTCGGATTTTTGCTATCATGTTTCCTTTGGGAGTTATGGCGCAAAAACCCCATTTTTGGCCCCCTTCGGGGCCCTTTTGAAGGCCCATATCTTCTTGTAGGGGGCCGATATGAAAAAATGGACTTCATATTTGGAATCAGCATGGCCGATTCACCCTTATATGATCTTTCTGTTCATTTCGGAGAAATTTGATCCGGGCCCTGTCTTGCCCCCTTGGGGGAGGGGGCGCCTGAGAGAAAAATTGTCTATACCTACGTCAATTGTCATGAAATGATCATTTTAGGGGTTTTCGGGCACGCTGATTTCAGAAATGGGCATCGCAATTTCATTCGACGCACGTATGCCCCTTAATTTTTCCCAATTTCCCCCTTTTGGGGGGTTGGGGCTGGATAACGCCCCCGTCAGGGGTATGACGACCACGAGAGGTCAATTTTCAGATTCTGCGTATGGAATTGACCAGGAATCCGGGTCAAATCATTCAAAAATGGTTACTGCAAAAGTGATGATTCCAATTCTCACCTTTTCCCCAGGGGTTGGGGCTGGATAACGTCCCAGGTAGGGGTTTGACGAACACGAGAGGTCAATTTTCAGATTTGGCGTATGAAATTGACCAGGAATCCGGGTCAAATCATTCAAAAATGGTTACTGCAAAAGTGATGATTGCAATTCTCACCTTTTCCCCAGGGGTTGGGGCTGGATAACGTCCCAGGTAGGGGTTTGACGAACACGAGAGGTCAATTTTCAGATTTGGCGTATGAAATTGACCAGGAATCCGGGTCAAATCATCCAGAAATGGTTACTGTGGAAGTGATGATTGCAATTCTCACCTTTTTCCCCCGGGGTTGGGGTTGGGGTTGGATAACGCCCCAGGCAGGGGTATGAAGAACACGAGAGGTCAATTTTTAGATTCGGCGCATGAAATTGACCAGGAATCCGGGTCAAATCATCCAAAAATGGTTAATACGGAAGTGATGATTACAATTCTCACCTTTTCCCCTTCCCCTTAGTTTTACCCCCTAGGGAGTGCTCTGACGAAAACGTCAGTCCCTTTTTTGGATTCAGCGTATCCAATTACCCCAGAAACCCCTGCATGAGGTCATAAAACATGTATTGGGTGTCCACGACGAGGGGAATTGTTAGTTTGATATTGCTACTTTTTTCGAGAAAGACAACTTTGGCTACGAAAACTTGGATGGGGTTACCGCGGAACGAAGTGCCATTTTTGGAGGGACCTCATCTCGCGGGGGGACACACTACAACCACTGTGCTTGGTGGGTCAGCTGACGGCTATACTGGCTACGATCCCTGAAAGTTTTGGGACTTTGAGCCGTCTCGTTTGTGGTTGACGGGCCCTCAAAGTCGGCCCCGGCCAACGGATTTTAGTCCTTTCTTCGTCAAATACATCCCTACATGTACTACCTGGGACGCTAGAAACATCATATTTGAAATCAGCGGGTTCGAATACCCCCCTCAGGTGACTTTCGTTGAATTCTGGGGGGTCGACATTTTGGCCCAAATCACAAGGGTCCCCCCTTGGGGTGAAATTTGGGTGTGACATCGATGTCTCCCAAAATTGACCAAAGTATTCCTATATACGTATTCGAGGGTCCTGATTCCAAATATGAAGTCGGATTTTTGCTATCATGTTTCCTTTGGGAGTTATGGCGCACAAACCCCATTTTTGGCCCCCTTCGGGGCCCTTTTGAAGGCTCATATCTTCTTGTAGGGGGCCGATATGAAAAAACGGACTTCATATTTGGAATCAGCATGGCCGATTCACCCTTATATGATCTTTCTGTTCATTTCGAAGAAATTTGATCCGAGCCCCATCTTTCCCCCTGGGGGAGGGGGCGCCTGAGGGGGAAATCGTCTATCCCTAAGTCAATTGTCATGAAATGATCATTTTAGGGGTTTTCGGGCACGCTGATTTCAGAAATGGGCATCGCAATTTCATTCGACGCACGTACGCCCCTTAATGGTCCCCATTTCCCCCTTTTGGGGGGGTTGGGGCTGGATAACGCCCCAGGCAGGGGTTTGACGAACACGAGAGATCAATTTTTGGATTTGGCGTATGAAATTGACTAGGAATCCGGGTCAAATGATCCAAAAATGGTTACAGAGGGAGTGATGATTGCAATTCTCACCTTTTTCCCCCGGGGTTGGGGTGGGGGTCGGAGAATGCCCCGGGCAGGGGTTTGACGAACACGAGAGGTCAATTTTTGGATTCGGGGTGTGAAATTGACCTGGAATCCGGGTCAAATTATCCAAAAATAGTTACTGCGGGAGTGATGATTGGAATTCTCACCTTTTCCCCGGGGGCTGGGGTGGGGGTTGGAGAACGCGGGCGTTCAGGCCAGCAAAATTACACACCTCCATGTAACTATCATGTTGAAGTTCATTGGTGATATTTTTGAACTCCTGTAATATTCCGTTAGTCCAGTTAGCGGGACAAATTTGAAAAGTGGTGGCGCTGTTGCGACATATGATAGCAGGGTACAATGACAAAATTTGATACCTACGTTTATGTATTTGACCTTGACTATTAATAATCCATGTTTACTTCCTCTCTATCGTGTCCCTATGTTTGGCTTTACGGGACAGCCCCCACTCGCTGGGGGGCACCCCCAATATGCCCTGGGGGCACCATTCATCACGAATTGACCCTTGACCTTTTTACGTCGATTTATGACCTTTTAATAAAAATTCCACAACTTTTGACGGGTTCATTGCACTTTAAGTGATTTCCAGGTCGAAAAAAGTCTTAAAAAATGAAGCTTTTTCGAGTGGCCTTTTTAAAAAGACCATAACTCCCCCTAAGGGAGGGGTACGGCAAAAATTCTTTTTGGCCCGTAATGACAAGACATTGGGGCGTACTGTGAAGGGTAATTTGATACCTCGTCTGGGGAAACATTTCCGAACGCGCAAGACTTGAATATGGGTGCACGTGATAAAGAAAGTATGTAAAATTTACCTACTTTGAAGGCCTGTAAAACCTTGTGGGAGGGAGGCACGAACTCGGTTAATTTTTTTCTAAATAGAACGGACCTAGATCTATTACATATGTGAGTATTGATTATTTCAATGCATGTGACGTCATTTGCCACGTGGTCAAAGTTGGAACCACTTTTAGAATTTTACCTTTTTTGACTTGTCACTTTATGGCCCCTTTTTGTACCCTTAGAGGAAAGATATCAAATAACTTTTTTAAACGATAATTGACAAGGTATAGAAGTAGTGTGTTTGTAATTTTGGTGTTAATTGATGCTGGTCTTGGGTGTCAAATTACCTTTTGAAACGGATTAAAAACCTCGATTTTCCTGTACATTCGGCAAAAATGAGGGCGCTGTTTGACCCCTGGAGTGCGCATGCGCTAATTTTTTATACTTGACAAAGCTATATTAGTGTTGAAGGTCATGTAAAAAAATTGGGTCGTTTGAACCATGTTTGAGTGCGTAGGAGTAATTTACATATCGACGATATCGATATCCTTAAAAAAATTGACTTTTTCGAAAACGCTCAAAAACAGTCGCCGCCATCTTGGTTCGATTACTCCTAGTCACTGTATAATTTTTGAATGATTTTTTTTTGATAAAATAGAGCACATCTAGAGCTTTACGAAGACACCTCGTTTGTATTTTTTTTCGTCAGGGAAATGGCTTTTCTTAATATAATTTTGATTGAGCAAATAAGAAGGCGCATTTTTTCCCGTTGACGCTAACGATAAAACCGAAATTAGGGGGGGTGGGTTCCTTTGTAACCCTATTTGATACTCTTCCTGGTACGATATGTTAAAAGTTGGACATGATTTTGAAAGAAGACATATTGGAGGACAGATCCTGTGAATTTCAAGTCATTATCTTTTTTTTTTGACTGTGTGGTTAGGATTTAAAGGTTTGTTTTGAAAATTTCCCCATATATGCCTACACAAAAAGTGTCGAAAAAGTGCCACTTGTAATGTTTGACCAGCTGTATCGTCAGATATAGGTTATGTATGACCTTGAAAATTTGACACATGATTGACAACTTGTTACACTGTTAACAAAAAAATTACAAAGTTCCAACTCAAATGTTATACGAAGTTATAATACGATAACGGCGATATTTTGTCTAAAATTGTTAAAAAAAAGGGGGGTGGGGAAGTTTAGCATTTTTTAATGTTTTGTAATAGTAATGAAGAGTTTTGAAACAAATATTTTTATAAAGTACAAATCATGCGCTTTTGTATGATACCACGTTTGCCGTACTTACTGCGAAGATGTGCCCTTTAAAAAATAAAATAAATTGCACCTGCGGTTTCCATTTTCACTCCATTGAGACTTACAACAGGGGGGGTGCCTGTGAAGTAGGGTTGGATTTTTGAAGGGTAAAGAGGCTATTTTATTAAACAAATTATACTTTTTCTAGTGTAAAACGTCCATTTAAATCGAATGGCGTTAAAATTTTTTCAATAGCATGTACCATTACAGAGTTATTAGTGTTTAACCGAAAAACCGGTAATCGAACACCGAATTTTTGGACGGTGTTTTGACAATAACTCGAGAACCAAATAAGATATGGATTTGGAAATTGCGCCATCGGATTGCTCGGGTCAAAATGTATCTGATATGATATTTTCAGATTTTTGGTGTCATGTTTCAATTTTGGCGGTGCTGCGTGGGGGCGCCATTACGGGTCCAAATTTCAAACTCGCCCAAATGACCCAAAAGTTAGATTTTTGTTATGAGAATTGTTTTCTACATTTTTTAAAATATATTTGAAGTCGATTAAATATTTGCGGTAATTTTAATTAAGTTTTTAATTGATTTAATTAAAAAATTTCAAATAGCCGCCATTTTGTTTAAGAATACACTAGGGACTTGAAACTCGGTACACAGACGTAGCATATCAAGGTACATAATATATGTGAAAATTAAGGCGGTATCTTATTTAATTTTGCTGTAATTACATTAAAAGCGTTTACTTCCGGTTTATGCAAATGAGACAAAATGGCGCCAAACCCGGGATATATATTGTGGGCACGATATAGAAAAATCTTGTGGCCGAATATGAAGTCAATCAAAGCTTTGGTCGCGGAGAAAACTGTACCCCTAGGTATTTACATTTAGCCCCCTAGAAACCGGAAATGACGTCACAAAAATATGCAAATTTCACCGTTGGCTAGATCTTGGCGTGGGGTGATAATGTACCAAGTTTGAAACGAATCGGACTTAAAACGACGATGCTGGCCTAATTCCTAGCTGTAAGCTAGGGTTAGCTAGGGTTAGGTGAAATTAGGGTTTGCCGCCATTTTGAATTCCGGAAAGATGACCCCCCCAACTTTCGAGAGGTGACTGCCCCCATTCGTACGCTTCACCTCGTGAAATTTCGAGAATTTTCGAGAAATTTTAGATTTTGACCTCGAATTTGACCTTGACCTTGACCTCCGATTTTGAAACTTTTTGCATGCGGTGAAAGGTCTCGTCGAGGTCAATCATGGGTAGAAATATCGAGTTCGCCACATACTCCCCCGATTTTTAGCGAGTTGTACAAACATTTGTAAATGGCCACTTTGAGACACCGTAACTCCGCCATCTTGAATGCTAAAAATTTGTCCTTCCAGTATGTTGGTCCCCTAGGCCTAGTCTACTTGCCATAAAAATTTCAAGGTCATCGGACCTTCCTACGCCATTTTGGATTTTTCCAAAATCCCCAAAAATGAAAACGTCTCAAGATTTAAAACGCAATAGAGTTGTATGTAGTCTCACTACATTTTTCGTTCTAACTCAAGATAGGAAGGGGGCAGGGAGGGGGGACGGGGTGGGGACGCAATTTTGACGTAAAAGGACACCCAAGGACACTATCCCCCCCGGCCCTAACCCTCTCCGATCTCTAGAAGGGTTGTTACTCCGGAACTACGGGCCCGACCCAGTATGGAAACTCACGACCCTCTTTAACTTATTGCATTTTTTGACTATTATTTTGTTTTTTTTTTTTAACCCCCTTCCCGACGTCCGATTTCAAAAATTTTTGCACCGTTCGATTCGTCTCGACGTGTAGATTACGAAATTGGGCTTCCAAAAATTTTTTGAATGAAAAAAGTTTACCCAAAAACGCCCCCAAAAGGCGTTTTTTAGGGCGTTTTCTGACGCCCACTTCATTTCTGAACTTTGGGGCCGGTCGTGAACCTATGGGCCGCATGCGGCCCCTGAGTTCATCTGGTCCTAATTAGGGTTAGGGTAGGTTAGGTTAGGTTAGGTTAGGTTAGGGTTAGGGTTAGGGTTAGGTTGTGCCAGGCCAGGCCAGGCCAGGTTGGCCAGGTTAGGCCAGGCCAGGTTGTGTTAGGCCAGGCCAGGCCAGGCCAGGCCAGGCCAGGCCAGGTTTAGGCCAGGCCAGGCCAGGCCAGGCCAGGTTAGGTTAGCCAGGTTAGGCCAGGCCAGGCCAGGTTGGCCAGGGTTAGGTTAGGGTTAGGTTAGCCAGGTTAGGCCAGGCCAGGCCAGGTTAGGTTAGGCCAGGGTTAGGTTAGGTTAGGTTAGGGTTAGGTTAGGTTAGGGTTAGGTTAGGTTAGGGTTAGGTTAGGTTAGGTTAGGACCAGTGAACTTTGGGTCCGCAGGTTTTTGAACTCTGGATCCGCATTTGTGAACTCCGGTGTCGCATTTTTGAACTTTGGGTCCGCACGAAAAAAAACTAAGTCCAATATGAACTTTGGGTCCACCTGGTTTGAACTTTGGGTCCGCACATATGAACTCTGGGGCCACAAGGGTTGAAGTTAGGGTCCGCAAAAATGAACTAAGGGGCCACTTCAAAAAATAGACTAAGTCCATTTTGAACCTAGGGGCCCCATTAGGGTCGGGAATATTGCGATTTAAACAAAAATTAAAAAAAAATACTTCCCGAGGTCACCGGGTCACGCCCTTTGGGTCAGATGATAGTTTGACCCGGGGCCATCTTTTGCCACAATTCCGGGTCAAATCGAGGTCAGCAAGGGGTAGTTTTGAATTTGACCTTCCCCAAGGTCAGGTGAGAGGTCAACATTTTTTTGAATTTTTTTGCAAGGTCACTGGGTCACATAGAGGTCACCATGTAAAGGAGATGAAATTCCCACGGTGCTATAAGGAGTTATAGCTTGTTAAAGAAAAACGCCATTTTTACATAAAAAATAGGTCCCGAATTCATGCTTCATGGGGCCATATTGGGCCCTTTATCTAAAATAACGAAAACACAATTGTAACTGGGAGATAGATCATTTTTTTCCCCTTTAATTTGATAGGTAGCTCGACTTCCTGGGGCTTAAGATGGTGGCAGTATTCAAGATTCTAATAACAGGGGGATATTGGGACCATTTGTTTTTCAACCTTTTAATCCCCGGTGATCGCTGTCGGTCGGGGGTATTTTCATGATTTCTTTTTACTTTCTCAAAGCTGGTCACGTGGGCATATGTTCATATTTATTTCATCGAGTTTGGCGTTGAGAAACCCCCCCCCCTCCCCGGCCGTCCCTTCAAATTAACCTTAAAGTGTATGTATATTTACTGCAGAAATGAACCCGACATTTAGGGGGTCCAAACAAAATCATATTCTTAACTTTGACTTTGTGAGGGTTATGATGACAAATAAGGTGTTTCCTAAAAGCTAAGACATTGCCCTATATTACCAAAATAATTAAAATATCCCATCTGTTTTATATACCAAAGGACAGGGCCAAAATGGCGGAGTGTTTAGTATAAAGTATGAAATATAACGGATCAATATTTTTGATTTGAAAGCCAAATATATGGCAAAATATACGACGGAGGAGGCTAAAAACATCATATTTGAAATCAGCGGGTTCGAATACCCCCCTCAGGTGACTTTCGTTGAATTCTGGGGGGTCGACATTTTGGCCCAAATCACAAGGGTCCCCCCTTGGGGTGAAATTTGGGTGTGACATCAATGTCTCCCAAAATTGACCAAAGTATTCCTATATACGTATTCGAGGGTCCTGATTCCAA
This sequence comes from Holothuria scabra, assembly GCA_037179385.1. NCBI lineage: Eukaryota > Metazoa > Echinodermata > Holothuroidea > Aspidochirotida > Holothuriidae > Holothuria > Holothuria scabra. Next base: position 16,623 of record CM074197.1, on the reverse strand, counting down.
ATATGAAGTCGGATTTTTGCTACCATGTTTCCTTTGGGAGTTATGGCGCAAAAGCCTCATTTTTGGCCCCCTTCGGGGCCCCTTTGAAGGCCCATATCTTCTTGTAGGGGGGCGATATGAAAAAACGGACTTCATATTTGGAATCAGCATGGCCGATTCACCCTTATATGATCTTTCTGTTCATTTCGGAGAAATTTGATCCGGGCCCTGTCTTGCCCCCTTGGGGGAGGGGGCGCCTGAGAGGGAAATTGTCTATACCTACGTCAATTGTCATGAAATGATCATTTTAGGGGTTTTCGGGCACGCTGATTTCAGAAATGGGCATCGCAATTTCATTCGACGCACGTACGCCCCTTAATGTTCCCCATTTCCCCCTTTTGGGGGGGTTGGGGCTGGATAACGCCCCCGTCAGGGGTATGACGACCACGTGAGGTCAATTTTCAGATTCTGTGTATGAAATTGACCAGGAATCCGGGTCAAATCATTCAAAAAATGGTTACTGCAAAAGTGATGATTGCAATTTTCACCTTTTCCCCACGGGTTGGGGCTGGATAACGTCCCAGGTAGGGGGTTGACGAACACGAGAGGTCAATTTTCAGATTTGGCGTATGAAATTGACCAGGATCCCGGGTCAAATTATCCAAAAATGGTTACTGCGGAAGTGATGATTGCAATTCTCACCTTTTTCCCCCGGGGTTGGGGTTGGGGTTGGATAACGCCCCAGGCAGGGGTATGACGAACACGAGAGGTCAATTTTTAGATAGGGGTAGTTTTGAACTTCACCGGGTTACCGGGTCACTGGGAAAATTGTGCCACAATTTCGGGTCAAATCGCGGTCAGGAAGGGGTAGTTGTGAATTTCACCTTCCCCAAGGTCAGGTGAGAGGTCCAGATTTTTTTTTTTAATTTTTTTTTAAGATCACTGGGTCACAAAGAGGTCACCATTTAAAGGAGATGAAATTCCTACGGGGCTATAAGGAGTTACATTTCGTTAAAGAAAAACGCCATTTTTACCTGCAAAATAGGTCCCGAATTCATGCTTCATGGGGCCCATATTGGGCCCTTTATCTAAAATAACGAAAACACAATTGTAACTGGGAGATAGATCATTTTTTTCCCTTTAATTTGATAGGTAACTCGACTTCCTGGGGCTTAAGATGGTGTCAGTATTCAAGATTCTAATAACAGGGGGATATTGGGACCATTTGTTTTTCAACCTTTCAATCCCCGGTGATCACTGTCGGTCGGGGGTATTTTCATGATTTCTTTTTACTTTCTCAAAGCTGGTCACGTGGGCATATGTTCGTATTTATTTTATCGAGTTTGCCGTTGAGAAACACCCCCCTCCGCCCCTTCAAATTAACCTTAAAGTGTATGTATATTTACTGCGGAAATCAACCCGACATTTAGGGGTACCAAACAAAATCATATTCTTAACCTTGACTGTGTGAGGGCTATGATGACAAATTAGGTGTTGCCTTAAAGCTAAGACATTGCCCTATGTTACCAAAATAATTACCCCCCCCCCTCAGCTTTTTTATATACCAAAGCACAGGGCCAAAATGGCGGAGTGTTTAGTACAAAGTATGGAATATAACGGATCAATATTTGGATTTGAAAGCCAGATAAATGGTTTTGAATTTCACCGGGTCACCGAGTAACCTGGTAACCATGTAACCGGGTCACCGGGTAAATTGTGCCAAAATTTCGGGTCAATTGAAGGTCAGCAAGGGGTAGTTTTGAACTTCACCGGGTCACCGGGTAACCGGGTTACCGGGTCACTGGGAAAATTGTGCCACAATTTCGGGTCAAATCGCGGTCAGGAAGGGGTAGTTGTGAATTTCACCTTCCCCAAGGTCAGGTGAGAGGTCCAGATTTTTTTTTTTTATTTTTTTTTAAGATCACTGGGTCACAAAGAGGTCACCATTTAAAGGAGATGAAATTCCTACGGGGCTATAAGGAGTTACATTTCGTTAAAGAAAAGCGCCTTTTTTACCTGCAAAATAGGTCCCGAATTCATGCTTCATGGGGCCACATTGGGCCCTTTACCTAAAATAACGAAAACACAATTGTAACTGGGAGATAGATCATTTTTTCCCTTTAATTTGATAGGTAACTCGACTTCCTGGGGCTTAAGATGGTGTCAGTATTCAAGATTCTAATAACAGGGGGATATTGGGACCATTTGTTTTTCAACCTTTCAATCCCCGGTGATCACTGTCGGTCGGGGGTATTTTCATGATTTCTTTTTACTTTCTCAAAGCTGGTCACGTGGACATATGTTCATATTTATTTTTATCGAGTTTGCCGTTGAGAAACACCCCCCCCCCTCCGCCCCTTCAAATTAACCTTAAAGTGTATGTATATTTACTGCGGAAATGAACCCGACATTTAGGGGGTCCAAACAAAATCATATTCTTAACTTTGACTTTGTGAGGGTTATGATGACAAATTAGGTGTTTCCTAAAAGCTAAGACATTGCCCTATATTACCAAAATAATTAAAATCCCCCAGCTGTTTTATATACCAAAGGACAGGGCCAAAATGGCGCAGTGTTTAGTATAAAGTATGAAATATAACGGATCAATATTTTTGATTTGAAAGCCAAATATATGGCAAAATATACGACGGAGGAGGCTAAAAACATCATATTTGAAATCAGCGGGTTCGAATACCCCCCTCAAGTGACTTTCGTTGAATTCTGGGGGGGTCGACATTTTGGCCCAAATCACAAGGGTCCCCCCTTGGGGTGAAATTTGGGTGTGAGATCAATGTCTCCCAAAATTGACCAAAGTATTCCTATATACGTATTCGAGGGTCCTGATTCCAAATATGAAGTCGGATTTTTGCTATCATGTTTCCTTTGGGAGTTATGGCGCAAAAACCCCATTTTTGGCCCCCTTCGGGGCCCTTTTGAAGGCCCATATCTTCTTGTAGGGGGCCGATATGAAAAAATGGACTTCATATTTGGAATCAGCATGGCCGATTCACCCTTATATGATCTTTCTGTTCATTTCGGAGAAATTTGATCCGGGCCCTGTCTTGCCCCCTTGGGGGAGGGGGCGCCTGAGAGAAAAATTGTCTATACCTACGTCAATTGTCATGAAATGATCATTTTAGGGGTTTTCGGGCACGCTGATTTCAGAAATGGGCATCGCAATTTCATTCGACGCACGTATGCCCCTTAATTTTTCCCAATTTCCCCCTTTTGGGGGGTTGGGGCTGGATAACGCCCCCGTCAGGGGTATGACGACCACGAGAGGTCAATTTTCAGATTCTGCGTATGGAATTGACCAGGAATCCGGGTCAAATCATTCAAAAATGGTTACTGCAAAAGTGATGATTCCAATTCTCACCTTTTCCCCAGGGGTTGGGGCTGGATAACGTCCCAGGTAGGGGTTTGACGAACACGAGAGGTCAATTTTCAGATTTGGCGTATGAAATTGACCAGGAATCCGGGTCAAATCATTCAAAAATGGTTACTGCAAAAGTGATGATTGCAATTCTCACCTTTTCCCCAGGGGTTGGGGCTGGATAACGTCCCAGGTAGGGGTTTGACGAACACGAGAGGTCAATTTTCAGATTTGGCGTATGAAATTGACCAGGAATCCGGGTCAAATCATTCAAAAATGGTTACTGTGGAAGTGATGATTGCAATTCTCACCTTTTTCCCCCGGGGTTGGGGTTGGGGTTGGATAACGCCCCAGGCAGGGGTATGAAGAACACGAGAGGTCAATTTTTAGATTCGGCGCATGAAATTGACCAGGAATCCGGGTCAAATCATCCAAAAATGGTTAATACGGAAGTGATGATTATAATTCTCACCTTTTCCCCTTCCCCTTAGTTTTACCCCCTAGGGAGTGCTCTGACGAAAACGTCAGTCCCTTTTTTGGATTCAGCGTATCCAATTACCCCAGAAACCCCTGCATGAGGTCATAAAACATGTATTGGGTGTCCACGACGAGGGGAATTGTTAGTTTGATATTGCTACTTTTTTCGAGAAAGACAACTTTGGCTACGAAAACTTGGATGGGGTTACCGCGGAACGAAGTGCCATTTTTGGAGGGACCTCATCTCGCGGGGGGACACACTACAACCACTGTGCTTGGTGGGTCAGCTGACGGCTATACTGGCTACGATCCCTGAAAGTTTTGGGACTTTGAGCCGTCTCGTTTGTGGTTGACGGGCCCTCAAAGTCGGCCCCGGCCAACGGATTTTAGTCCTTTCTTCGTCAAATACATCCCTACATGTACTACCTGGGACGCTAGAAACATCATATTTGAAATCAGCGGGTTCGAATACCCCCCTCAGGTGACTTTCGTTGAATTCTGGGGGGTCGACATTTTGGCCCAAATCACAAGGGTCCCCCCTTGGGGTGAAATTTGGGTGTGACATCGATGTCTCCCAAAATTGACCAAAGTATTCCTATATACGTATTCGAGGGTCCTGATTCCAAATATGAAGTCGGATTTTTCCTATCACGTTTCCTTTGGGAGTTATGGCGCACAAACCCCATTTTTGGCCCCCTTCGGGGCCCTTTTGAAGGCTCATATCTTCTTGTAGGGGGCCGATATGAAAAAACGGACTTCATATTTGGAATCAGCATGGCCGATTCACCCTTATATGATCTTTCTGTTCATTTCGAAGAAATTTGATCCGAGCCCCATCTTTCCCCCTGGGGGAGGGGGCGCCTGAGGGGGAAATCGTCTATCCCTAAGTCAATTGTCATGAAATGATCATTTTAGGGGTTTTCGGGCACGCTGATTTCAGAAATGGGCATCGCAATTTCATTCGACGCACGTACGCCCCTTAATGGTCCCCATTTCCCCCTTTTGGGGGGGTTGGGGCTGGATAACGCCCCAGGCAGGGGTTTGACGAACACGAGAGATCAATTTTTGGATTTGGCGTATGAAATTGACTAGGAATCCGGGTCAAATGATCCAAAAAGGGTTACAGAGGGAGTGATGATTGCAATTCTCACCTTTTTCCCCCGGGGTTGGGGTGGGGGTCGGAGAATGCCCCGGGCAGGGGTTTGACGAACACGAGAGGTCAATTTTTGGATTCGGGGTGTGAAATTGACCTGGAATCCGGGTCAAATTATCCAAAAATAGTTACTGCGGGAGTGATGATTGGAATTCTCACCTTTTCCCCGGGGGCTGGGGTGGGGGTTGGAGAACGCGGGCGTTCAGGCCAGCAAAATTACACACCTCCATGTAACTATCATGTTGAAGTTCATTGGTGATATTTTTGAACTCCTGTAATATTCCGTTAGTCCAGTTAGCGGGACAAATTTGAAAAGTGGTGGCGCTGTTGCGACATATGATAGCAGGGTACAATGACAAAATTTGATACCTACGTTTATGTATTTGACCTTGACTATTAATAATCCATGTTTACTTTCTCTCTATCGTGTCCCTATGTTTGGCTTTACGGGACAGCCCCCACTCGCTGGGGGGCACCCCCAATATGCCCTGGGGGCACCATTCATCATGAATTGACCCTTGACCTTTTTACGTCGATTTATGACCTTTAATAAAAATTCCACAACTTTTGACGGGTTCATTGCACTTTAAGTGATTTCCAGGTCGAAAAAGTCTTAAAAAATGAAGCTTTTTCGAGTGGCCTTTTTAAAAAGACCATAACTCCCCCTAAGGGAGGGGTACGGCAAAAATTCTTTTTGGCCCGTAATGACAAGACATTGGGGCGTACTGTGAAGGGTAATTTGATACCTCGTCTGGGGAAACATTTCCGAACGCGCAAGACTTGAATATGGGTGCACGTGATAAAGAAAGTATGTAAAATTTACCTACTTTGAAGGCCTGTAAAACCTTGTGGGAGGGGGGCACGAACTCGGTTAATTTTTTTCTAAATAGAACGGACCTAGATCTATTACATATGTGAGTATTGATTATTTCAATGCATGTGACGTCATTTGCCACGTGGTCAAAGTTGGAACCACTTTTGGAATTTTACCTTTTTTGACTTGTCACTTTATGGCCCCTTTTTGTACCCTTAGAGGAAAGATATCAAATAACTTTTTTAAACGATAATTGACAAGGTATAGAAGTAGTGTGTTTGTAATTTTGGTGTTAATTGATGCTGGTCTTGGGTGTCAAATTACCTTTTGAAACGGATTAAAAACCTCGATTTTCCTGTACATTCGGCAAAAATGAGGGCGCTGTTTGACCCCTGGAGTGCGCATGCGCTAATTTTTTATACTTGACAAAGCTATATTAGTGTTGAAGGTCATGTAAAAAAATTGGGTCGTTTGAACCATGTTTGAGTGCGTAGGAGTAATTTACATATCGACGATATCGATATCCTTAAAAAAATTGACTTTTTCGAAAACGCTCAAAAACAGTCGCCGCCATCTTGGTTCGATTACTCCTAGTCACTGTATAATTTTTGAATGATTTTTTTTTGATAAAATAGAGCACATCTAGAGCTTTACGAAGACACCTCGTTTGTATTTTTTTTCGTCAGGGAAATGGCTTTTCTTAATATAATTTTGATTGAGCAAATAAGAAGGCGCATTTTTTCCCGTTGACGCTAACGATAAAACCGAAATTAGGGGGGTGGGTTCCTTTGTAACCCTATTTGATACTCTTCCTGGTAAGATATGTTAAAAGTTGGACATGATTTTGAAAGAAGACATATTGGAGAACAGATCCTGTGAATTTCAAGTCATTATCTTTTTTTTTGACTGTGTGGTTAGGATTTAAAGGTTTGTTTTGAAAATTTCCCTATATATGCCTACACAAAAAGTGTCGAAAAAGTGCCACTTGTAATGTTTGACCAGCTGTATCGTCAGATATAGGTTATGTATGACCTTGAAAATTTGACACATGATTGACAACTTGTTACACTGTTAACAAAAAAATTACAAAGTTCCAACTCAAATGTTATACGAAGTTATAATACGATAACGGCGATATTTTGTCTAAAATTGTAAAAAAAAAGGGGGGTGGGGAAGTTTAGCATTTTTTAATTTTTTGTAATAGTAATGAAGAGTTTTGAAACAAATATTTTTATAAAGTGCAAATCATGCGCTTTTGTATGATACCACGTTTACCGTACTTACTGCGAAGATGTGCCCTTTAAAAAATAAAATAAATTGCACCTGCGGTTTCCATTTTCACTCCATTGAGACTTACAACAGGGGGGGTGCCTGTGAAGTAGGGTTGGATTTTTGAAGGATAAAGAGGCAATTTTATTAAACAAATTATACTTTTTCTAGTGTAAAACGTCCATTTAAATCGAATGGCGTTAAAATTTTTTCAATAGCATGTACCGTTACAGAGTTATTAGTGTTTAACCGAAAAACCGGTAATCGAACACCGAATTTTTGGACGGTGTTTTGACAATAACTCGAGAACCAAATAAGATATGGATTTGGAAATTGCGCCATCGGATTGCTCGGGTCAAAATCTATCTGATATGATATTTTCAGATTTTTGGTGTCATGTTTCAATTTTGGCGGTGCTGCGTGGGGGCGCCATTACGGGTCCAAATTTCAAACTCGCCCAAATGACCCAAAAGTTAGATTTTTGTTATGAGAATTATTTTCTACATTTTTTAAAATATATTTGAAGTCGATTAAATATTTGCGGTAATTTTAATTAAGTTTTTAATTGATTTAATTAGAAATTTTCAAATAGCCGCCATTTTGTTTAAGAATACACTAGGGACTTGAAACTCGGTACACAGACGTAGGATATCAAGATACATAATATATGTAAAAATAAAGAGGGTATCTCATTTAATTTTGCTGTAATTACATTAAAAGCGTTTACTTCCGGTTTATGCAAATGAGACAAAATGGCGCCAAACCCGGGATATATATTGTGGGCACGATATAGAAAAATCTTGTGACCGAATATGAAGTCAATCAAAGCTTTGGTCGCGGAGAAAACTGTATCCCTAGGTAATTACATTTAGCCCCCTAGAAACCGGAAATGACGTCACAAAAATATGCAAATTTCACCGTTGGCTAGATCTTGGCGTGGGGTATTAATGTACCAAGTTTGAAACGAATCGGACTTAAAACGACGATGCTGGCCTAATTCCTAGCTGTAAGCTAGGGTTAGCTAGGGTTAGGTGAAATTAGGGTTTGCCGCCATTTTGAATTCCGGAAAGATGACCCCCCCAACTTTCGAGAAGTGACTGCCCCCATTCGTACGCTTCACCTCGTGAAATTTCGAGAATTTTCGAGAAATTTTAGATTTTGACCTCGAATTTGACCTTGACCTTGACCTCCGATTTTGAAACTTTTTGCATGCGGTGAAAGGTCTCGTCGAGGTCAATCATGGGTAGAAATATCGAGTTCGCCACACACTCCCCCGATTTTTAGCGAGTTGTACAAACATTTGTAAATGGCCACTTTGAGACACCGTAACTCCGCCATCTTGAATGGTAAAAATTTGTCCTTTTAGTATGTTGGTCCCCTAGGCCTAGTCTACTTGCCATAAAAGTTTCAAGGTCATCGGACCTTCCTACGCCATTTTGGATTTTTCCAAAATGCCCAAAAATGAAAACGTCTCAAGATTTAAAACGCAATAGAGTTGTATGTAGTCTTACTACATTTTTCGTTCTAACTCAAGATAGGAAGGGGGCAGGGAGGGGGGACGGGGTGGGGGCGCAATTTTGACGTAAAAGGACACCCAAGGACACTATCCCCCCCGGCCCTAACCCTCTCCGATCTCTAGAAGGGTTGTTACTCCGGAACTACGGGCCCGACCCAGTATGGAAACTCACGACCCTTTTTAACTTATTGCATTTTTTGACTATTATTTTCTTTGTTTTTTTTAACCCCCTTCCCGACGTCCGATTTCAAAAATTCTTGCACCGTTCGATTCGTCTCGACGAGTAGATTACGAAATTGGGCTTCCAAAAATTTTTTGAATAAAAAAAGTTTACCCAAAAACGCCCCCAAAAGGCGTTTTTTAGGGCGTTTTCTGACGCCCACTTCATTTCTGAACTTTGGGGCCGGTCGTGAACCTATGGGCCGCATGCGGCCCCTGAGTTCATCTGGTCCTAATTAGGGTTAGGGTTAGGGTTTAGGCCAGGCCAGTTGTGCCAGGTTGTGCTGCCAGGCCAGGCCAGGCCAGGCCAGGCCAGGCCAGGC